>OX621234.1:40448336-41676230 GCA_951640165.1 Pseudoips prasinana | reverse complement strand
AGCACAGTTGTAATAAGACTGACGAAATTTCACATACATTTCATATAATATATTGTATTTGTTCTCGAGAAACTTTAAACTCATAGGTTCATATGGATAATATTGTGAGTTCAAAAAGAGAGTAACGTTTGTCACTTCACAATGATCAAATATTGAACTGTCTTTAGTTTTATTGTTTTTTCTATTAGTTTGTAAGCCAAAAATAACATATCTAGGTTTTTCTAATTGTGAAGCAGTCTTAACTGACCAAGAATGCTTTGTGGTTTTAGGAAGTAATGGATACTCATATAAATCCCAATTCCTAAAAGCCATTTGAATAGGTTTATCTCTTTCTAAATGTTTTAAAAGTGTCAGTCGCTCTCGATCTGAAACTTTTATGTGGGGAACCCTCCATTGAACTCTTTGTATATCTATTTCAAAATGAGTAATATCATCAGTAAGAATAACACTGTTTAGGTTAGAGTTACTTCTATTCATTATAAGTTCATGTTTACAATTTATTACAATTCTGTTATAATCCTCTGCAAACCCTAATAACTTATTTAATGGTATCACAGCACTAAAATGCCCATCACTTTGGAACCCCTCTAAGTTCCAACCCCATAAGGCGGCGACTCTATTTTCTGCTTCATTCAATGATATGTATGATTTTATTGTTGATGTTATTCCAGAATTTTTTATACGGTCAATTTCAATACCATTCATTTCATATCTGATGTCTTGAAACAGATACATAACAGGGTTATTAGTGAACGTAACAGTTTTCTTGATCGGATTCCCATCTTTACCGAAAAGCTTTGCTTGGCCTTCGATGTAAATTGAACTGGCCGATGGTAGCACGTATATGTCTTGTTGGTGTATGGGAATTCTGATTTCATCATTTTCTCTAAAGCTGTTATTGTAGGGATTGTATGAATGGACTTCATAACTTTCAATCGAAGTATCGAAGTGCGGTAATTCGGTAATCTGTAGTATATTCATACTTTAAACCCTAGAGCTATAAGAAAATCTTTATTTGCTTCAGTCAATTTCTTAACTTTTTTCCTAGGTCTTTGCACTTTGGCAATCGTACAAGAACTAAGACGTTTTGTTTTCACTGGGATGTTTTTATAGTATACTATCATTTTGATTTTCTTAAATGAAGACGTAGTTGAATATATTCGCCCCCAAAGTTAATACAGTGACCAAATTGATTAACAATCCTAACAGATATAGATGAAATTATATTTTTGTTTACTGGATAGTAAATAACGTTTTGCGGTATTTCTATGCACTGATGAGCTGGAGTAATATCAGATACAAATTCATGAATGAAATGAGTTGGTAATCCGTTGCAGTAGGAACCGTAAACAAGATCGCATTCAATTCTGATCACAGATAGACTGCTGTTATCAATGGGAATATTTGGTGTTGAATTTAATACTGAAAAGTATAGCAAACCGCACTCGTATTGATCAGATAAATGTAGTGGTGGTTGAAAGTATGTAACCAGTTCCGATTTATTTCCAGAGATGGTAACCGTAGTAGGCATGCTCGTATACTGAACTCTTTTGCAAGATTCTGTTTATTTTATTCTTTCATTATACCAAAAATTCTTCAAAAATTTTAAACAAAGATGTCCACAATTAAAAGGATGATCACGCTGAATATTATCATAATTATAGTGAACTTTGGAACCCACGTATTTTATAAATTCCTTTGGAGGCTTAAGATTTCCATAACTGTCAAAATACTCAATATAATCATTGTATTTTACATAGGCTACCCAATGAGAACCATGATTTTTAGAGCTATCTAAATTAATAACTCCACATTCTTTTTTAAAAGGGTATTTAGGGAGCTCATCTCTCATAAAGACACCTCTAAAATAGGGAATATTATTTCCATACTTCAAAATGTCCAAATTACTCAAAGCTCGTTTAGGTAGCCGGTATTTTAGTTTTTTTCTCTCGATACGAAAATTCCGAGCCCATCTTTATGTGGTTTAAGGTGTAGTCCTTTGCCGATGCAGAGAGCCTCCATCTTCTCATTGTGCCTCTTCGATTCATCATACAACTTTTTTGCCATCTTGAATTCATTTATGGTTTTAGCAATACCAGCTGCACCACCTGCTAGAGCGCCTGCCGCAGATAATCCCGCAAAAATAGGAATCAGAGGTAATACTCCACCAGATTTTGGTATAGGAATAACACGAGGAAGTTTAATGGACGAATCATTAGCTAATTCTCTGGTAGCGGCCATAGCTAATTCTATCGCCACCTTTTTGCATTTTGGTTTTAATTTTTTTATATGTCTTTTTGTTTTGCTAATAACATTTTTAAATTTATTTTTCAAACCATTTCCAGATGTAATTTTTGGACAACACTTTTTGCTACCTTTTTTTAGACCAGAACCAGTTTTAATTTTTGTTAATATAGCTTTGCTTACTAAACGTGCTGCAAGTTTTTCCCCTACACTCGCATCCAGGGCAACTGCTCGCTTTTTCGCCATATTTAACAAAACTAAATCTGCTTTATGGCGATCCTTTAAGTTTGAAGAATTATGATAGGCAATGTCGTGATCTTTGCAATATTCGTCTAATTTATTAATGCCTTTATCTCCATGTGAAAGCCTTTTTATTAATTTAGTGCCAGGTCCACAATAATTGTATCCTGGTAAATGTAATTCAAATGGTAAATTATTTATAAGCCAATTGAGAAGACTACTCTCTCCAAAACACATCATAAGACTGATGCATCATGGGATGAACACCTAATAAATATTCGACTTGTCAATCCAACTGTTTTCAGAAGAAGACAAACCTAACCATTTTACTAAAACCCTATTTCCTTTTCTTCTAAGAACTTTCTCGACTAGATATAAATTGGGATATTTTGTCTTTTGCAGCTCTTGTACATAAAATGCACCTAAAATGGGCTGACCTCTGATTGTATCTTCAATTAAGTAGGTGATAGGAGTTGTATATTGTATTTTTCGAATTTTAAATATTTCTGTCGACCAGTTGGGGGTATATCCTTTTTCAAATGTTCCTTTGTACTTACTGATACGCACATAATCACCAACTTTAAATTTGTTTTTTATCTTATTGGTTTTTATCAACCTGAAATATCTCCCTAATATGCGTTCTTTATTAATATTATTCACGTTAGCGGGGATTTCATCAATAGTCCGATGATAGGTGTGATTGTATTCGTAAATAACATTATTAAGGGTGTTAACTACCCAGTTATAGTCACCTTTTAAACTAAACTCCTTATACAGTTTAGATTTCAATGTTCTGATAAATCGCTCAACTATAGATGCCTTTTTTGCTGAGAAAGTTGAATAATGGTTTATATTATAAGAATTCATAAGTTTTTGAAATTTATTATTATAAAATTCTGTTCCATTATCCGTTTGCAGATTTTTAGGAATACGCCCTTTATCCAACAAAGTTTTGAAAGAGTTACACACGTCTTCTTTGGATTTACTTTTTATAGGAAAGGTCCAAGCATATTTCGAAAATGTATCAATAACGGCTAGAATATATCTGTAATTTTTATTTTCTTTTGAAATTGATTGCATATCAATTAAGTCTGCTTGCCACAGGTCATCTATATCTTTCATAATAACATGTCTTCGGGGATAGTTCACCCTCACATTTTTATGAATTTCGTTAATCACGTTAGCTTTGCTCATGTTTACAATTCGGTATATTTGTCTTGAATTCAACTATAATACTGAATAAAAAGGATATTATTATGACTATTTATTTATTATTTAATTATGTCAGCTTCTTTTAATTCTTCGATTATAGATAAAATTTCATTATCATGGTTTGTATTACCAGCATCTCTGGAAGCAATTAATAGCTTCAATCTGTCAACCAGTTCGTTAGGATTATCCCAATATACCAAGTCAGTGTTATTTTTGTACTTTTTCAGGGTTGGTAAGCTTCCTCCTTTAGTGATAACATTATTGTAGGATTCGGAAAACAGTGGTTTGATTATTTCACGATATTTTATACCTTTATCGCCTCTAATTTGCCCATTAGGATTAAAATCTCTCTTATGTGCATTTGTATAATATAACATATCCTTATAGACAAGTTTATCTTTGCTCGATATTAGTTTTAAATCAGGTTTTCTTCGAAGTAAAAGTTCTTTTAAACCAGGGGTTAAAATGTAGTTTTTGTCACCAACTTTAATAAAAATGGCATTATCGTCATTCAAACTATCCATTTTAGAAAATGAAACTATTGAATTACCCATTAGTAAATTTTTGTTTTCACTTCTTATTCCAAATGGTATATTTACACCATCATAAATATCATGGATATCACGACCCTCTAATGATATTTCTAAATCTTCCAGTAATTCCGTTGCGGGAGACTTTTCAGTGAACTGTGCCGATTTCAGCTTCGGATCATAGCAGTCTTCAAACTTTGTAGATGAGCTAGTATTAATGTCATCCAATTCGATGTCGTCACAATTAGAGTGTGTTTTTTCTAAATTTTGTATTTTTTCTATGGTTTTATTCGAATCAACTAGGGTTTTAAGGGGATCTGTGACAGGTTTTAACATTTTATCGAGTGACAAATTCATTGAGTGTTCCTGGTTTTTCATTTGTTTTATTTTATTCTTTATGGAGTCTACAGACTTCATTAATTCTATTTTAATATTTTTCTCCATACCTATTTAATATTATAACAACCACTTTCAGCTAAAGAATAAATAATACTGATTTTTTTCTGTGTGTAACACACTTATATTTATATAACATCAGTCAAATTTAAAAAATATATCAAAGTTCTGCCTATACCGTCCATTATTTAATGATGATTCTTTGTTAATAAGTAAAAAATTGTAAGGCTTACTCCAAACAGTTTGACAAATGTTTTTGAACTGTTTCCATTGTAGATCAGAACTAACATGCTCTTCGTAAATATGTTTTAAATTCACATCATCTTGTTTAAATATTATAATTAAATTAACATTGTCACGTAGTAATTGTTTCGGAATTTTAGAATAGGTTTGAGATAAATAGAAACAATCGATTCGTTTATGTCGACCCATACAGAAATAATTGCGGATATTCACTTGATTTTCACATGCAACATCATCAAATATAAATACAGAATTTGTTAAAGCTTCACTTGGAGAAATGACATCTTTATGATCATTGAACTCATAGAAATTAACCTGTGGTACTCTTTTCAATACTTCAGTCAAGAAACGGTATTTAGGTTGAAAAGAAGTCTTAGAGTAAAGATATAGATTTCTAAATTTGAGCCCATTTTCATGCAGCAGTAAACTAATCATAACATTTGTTTTACCACAGTTCGACGGACCGCATATTATACAGCGAATGTTATTCGGCAACAAAGTGCTATGTCTGATGTGGTGAACAGAGTCACTTAATTTTATATTATTAACACTTAGGGATATGGGTTGCTTGATCAACTTCATTTTGTCGATTAATTCAAATGTTATTTAACATTCATATATATATATACCTACATACATGCACTCACGCCATTTTTCACAGAGGATGTAGGTTAACCATATACCTACCTGCATATGCAACTTATTAGCGTATGTGACTGACCTTCATATTAAATATGTACCATCTTTTTAACCACATTTTATGCAAATAAATTAAGTTTGAAATTTAAAAATAAAATATATTTAAGAATGTCTTGAGTGCAAAAACAAACTATACTCATCTTATAGATTAAATAGGGCACCACTATAATGAATAACAATAATAAAAAACAGGTTTAAAAGATAAATATATGTTATTTAATTATAATCGTTTTATATGCCTAAAATTAATTAAAAACAAAATGAACATATTAGTCTAAACAGGGTTTTAGGAACATTTTACAAATAAAAATAGTGTTTACATCGATTTAATGAAAAAAAGACATACAGATATTACATTTACAAATTAGATTTAAGTATATATTTTATATCTAAAGCTTTTACATGACACCGTCACAATGACCCCAAGGTAGCGTATTTATTTGATTCGACTGAACTTGTATTTTGTCATCAACTCTTTTCAAAATTACTTTATCAACTGCTTGTGAATACAATATATGTTTAATGGATTTAATCATATTCATTTTACGCTTTAATTCAACATTGTTAAATAATGCTTCCTTATAGTTGGATGTATCCAAACTTTTAGTAATTGGCTTTGACACTCCTTTTGCTTTTTTAATTTGTGTATTCAGCGTTTTAATAGAGTAAAGTTTTGCTCTTAATCCAACAAATTCCATGATTATATCACCTCCCAATTCGTCCTTAAATAAGCCAGGTACTTTTTCGTTCACTTTTGGTATGCCGTAAGGATTATTAACGTCAAAATTGCTAGTGTCAAATTCATCTATATTATCTTGCATATCTTTATAAAAATCAGGTGTCTGTATTAAGTACAGTAAGCTATCAGTGTCAGTATAACATAGTTTGGCATTATCACCATACCTATGTCTTATAAAATTGTAATGGAAATTATATAAATGTTGTTTTGAGTATTCAAGCACAGCAAATCCAATATATATCGGTCTATCTAAAATAAGCTTTTCATGACTCAGTTGCACTGCGATAAAATTCTCGTTAAAAATAGAAATACTTTTTAGATTTGGTTTCGTAATCAATTTCTCTGCTCCCAGTGACTTATTAGTTTTATTAGAGCTGTCATTCCATCTAGTAACTAATTTAACATCAACCTGTTTACGTTTGTTTTCGATTGTCTTGCCGAATATTGAATTATTTAATAGCTTGAAGAAATCTTTTTCAAATGGTGTTGATGCTGCTTGCCGTAATTTAGTATTTAAGTCTATATATGTTTTTAAAAAGTTGTCTTGTCGAAATTGAAGTATTCTATGAATTTTTTTTAATACTAGACCATTTCTAAGACATTCCTTCAAATGAACGTAGTGTATTATATAATTATATTTGTCATACAAATTAGCAATTAATTTAGGTGTCTTTCCTCCAATAGGTATAAATTTTTCGGGAGCGAATGGCAAGTCACTATGTAAATTATGTAAATAATCTGGATACATCATATCAACTTCTAAAATATAACCGTTGTCAGCATCGTCAGGAATATCGAACAAATTAAAATTCTCAATACTCTTCTGTTCCATAAATTTAAAATGTGATATGGGTAACTTCTTTGTCATAGCATAACCGTAAAGATTGTTACAGTCAAGATATATTAAATATGTTGAAGGTTTGGAATCATCAAATTGAGGTAAGTAAATGTTATTGGCTTCAGCATATCGATGAGTACACTGTGCCAGCCCTCCACGGATTCCTTTTTCTAACATTTGATAAATTTCTAAATCATTAATCAGCTCTAGTTCAACGCCTGTGTAAAAAAGCATAGCATCCCAACTTAAACTAGGTGAAGTAACATAATATGCAGGATCAAGATTATAATTGTTTAAACATAAGTTCCTAAAATTTTCGAATACATCACAGAGCAAAAGTACATCACTTTTTAAATATAGATCAGTGTACTCGCCAATAGAACCAATATTAAAATATTTCCAAACAGTTTGTGCGTGTTTATATTCATGATCTGTTATATCTTTCATTAACAAGCTGTTATAAAAACAATCTTTTGATGGTAGTTCGGTTTCATTATATTTCTGCCATGAATTAATATATTCATACGGATAAATACCTTTTCTTCTTATTAAATCGAATTGGTCCTTGTCAGAATAATGGGAGGACAAATGCACGAAATCATTGTCGGATAAACTTTTAGTCAATGTATCAATACTCGAACTAAGAAACTGAAAAGAATCTATAAATTTAATTTGTACAGGCATTCTATTGTTATCTGATTTTATAATTTTCGTTATGGATAAATACTTTTCTTTTGTTTTGGGAATAACTTTTATTTCACCTTCGTATTGAGACAATTCCGTGATAAATATGTGGGCATCATAACCAGATAAATTATGAAATATAACAGGTATGAATGGACATACTTTAAATGAAATATTACAATGCGAATGAGCTGCACCTCTATATTCAGATGTAATATGATCATGATCACGGACTTTATCGTCAAATAACAACTGCTTGCATATGTGACATATAGTTGCACTACAATAATCGTTAATTTGTTCTTTAGTCATTGGTTTCATGGGTTTTTTTGTTATTAAAATCTTATGAATTAACTGTGCGTCCTTAATAATTTTTTTGATAAATACTTGTACACAATCTATTCCTCTGTATGAAACAAATTTATTCAAGCTCCTGTCATGGGAACAACATATATAATATGCAAAACAAGATGGTTGGTGACATTTATTTCTTACAGTACTTTTATCGGGATTTGGTTCTTTAAAATCAGATAATAAACATTCGAAATCAGCATATATAACAAAGTTAATTTTTTGCTGTCTCTCATAATGTTTGAATTTTAAAAAACTATCTCTTTCTGGTAATATCGTTATAATCTTAGAACAATTGTGTGAAGCGTATTTTGTTTCACTAGTATAAAACTGTAGACATGTTTCACATAAATACATTGCACCTTTATGATGTGATACCTGTCTTCTGACTAGACGCTTAAGGTCTTTAATTAAACAGTAATGGGCGCTGCAGTTCTGTTCTAAATACAACAAGTTAACGTGTTTAATTCTCTTGTTATTGGTAACATATAAAGGACCAGTAACAGTATGATGCTTGTCTAATCCGTAAATATTTACACTTATTTCGGAATTATTTTTTTCAAACAACTGAATATCTTTATGTGATGGTGGAAATGACATACCCTGTGTATTAAATATTGAATTCACATTTGGGTACGAGCTAGGTCTACAGACGTTATTTTTAGCCGGAAATAACGCTGCAGCTATGCTCCACAAAAAACAGCAATTATCACTATTTTGTATGTTCAAACAGCTTTTTGTATTCTTAATTTTAGCTGGCAAGTCGATATAAGATCCACCTCGCATGGGTGAATACTTATTAATATTAATTTCTAAATGACTTACAGACATAAATGCCCATCCAGATTTGCAATGCTCAAATTCAGTTAATTTCGTTATATAAATCTCTTTTATATTTGAATATAACTCATCACAATCAGTATTTTTGTATATGGTTTTATATTTTGTATTAAATGACTTCAGTTGCTGCTCACCTGATACGGGTAACACAAAATAAGCAAACAACTCGAAGTTCACTTTGATACAGTCATGTTTCAATAAAGTCAATTCAATAATTTTAAAAACATCGTCTCGCTTACCATCTAAAAACGCCTCCGCTAGAAGGTATTCGTCTTCTTGAGATGGATTTAAGCGATAAGTCATTATTCTATTTTTAAACGCTGTGGCTATAATATCAACATTCAAAAATGACGATTTAATTAAACAGTTTGATTTATGAATATTAGTTCTCTTATGATATCTGTATTCATGTACTGGGATCTCAATTTTGCATTTATCACAATAAATAATATTAGCGCTTGATGATGAATTAACAGGTGGTTGAACTGAAAAGAAAAAATACAGTAACTTGGAATATTTAATGAAAAAATAGAAAAAGATATAATAGTGATTAAACAATATTGATTATGTGTTAATTATAATGATTGTAAATAATGATTAACTATATTATAATAGAGCATAACATAGGTATTTATTTTAAGTAAGTACAAATAAGTAACACTACATTTGGGTATACATGTACTTTTAGGTATAATATAAGTTCGTAGGACAAATAATTGATTATTATTACTGATACGAATTAATAAACGTGCATGGACAGTCGTGAAACTCTTTTCTAACACTCTTAAAATATTCAGTTAAGTGTTTCCAAGACTCAGATTCCTTTTCACACTTATTTTTAATTGTTATGACTGAGTGGCGCCACCTATTTAGCGGTGGCACTCGTTCAATGTCATCACACTTATATATCTTTAATTCTATGTAATAACTGCCTGATTTGTTTTCATCCATTTGCCTCGAAAAACCGTTCGCCAATCTACGTGTAATATAAGAGTAGATTGGTTGAAAGCTTTTACCCGTTGTTGCCGGCAAGTTATCGTCATCAGAATCGCTTCCGAATAAATCGTGGGCTGTCGGTCTAGTGGTTGGCTTCGTTTTCTTGCTGGATGATGGCTGGCTGGTGGACTCATGCGACGACTTGCGCTTCTTTTTCTCCGGCTTTGCCTTTACCGCCACGGTTTCCGACACCGACTCATCCTCAGACGGGAAAAGCTGCTCTGCATTACACTTAGACCTGAAAGAAAAATAGAAAGTTTTATTAACTATAAATAATAGTGACAATTTATCAATCTTCTTATCGATTATCTAGTAGCTAGCGTTCTGTTAAAGTTTAATCCCTGCATGTAAGTGTGTAATGGCTTTAAACATGATTGAGAATATCTGTAAGAGTACCTATGAAGATTTCCTCTCATTATTTTCCTTCCATTAATAGAACAACTTAACAACAGATAAATGATTATCGTTATATTGAATTCTGAATCATTTATTTAATTCAAGTTCATTATTCAATTATTCATCGTTTGATTAAAATTAAATGATGAATGATTGAATAATGATAAATCATTGAATATAAGAATGGTTACATAACATAATATGATAATATATCTTCACTACATTATATCTACTCATTAAATGTGAAATACTAGCAACACTGTACGATCTGGGTATCGAACCCAAGGCTTCATGATCAATTGTAAAGATTGCTAGCACTCGACAAAAGAGAATATATTAGAATACTTGAATAGGTAATACGAATACACAGGCAATAAAACAACGTCACTTACATTTTTTAAATAGCGCAGCGAAGAACTGGTGTAGGTACTTGTAATAGAAATAAACTAGGTACTGATTAACTCGTACACGATGATGACACTAGCTCTTGAAGAAGTGTTTTGTGGTCCAACTTCAGCAGCAGGACCCTTAAATAGTGCTAAATCTACGTCACAGTATCCCAAATATGGATAGAGGCACGTGTTGTGAAAATGCAGTGTCAGCTATCCGCATCCAGACGATTTGTGTTATGATTAATTTTACCCGACTGCGTGAAGCAAAAGACGGTAATTTGCTTATCAACTGTTATTTTTATACATACATACATACATAGACTCACGCCTGTCTCCCAGAGGGGTAGGCAGAGACAACGGACTTCCATTTGTCACGATCCTTGCACACCTCCCTCGCTTCCTTTACTGACATTATATTCTTCATACATGCTCGCCGGTTCAGGGTACTTTTTATAGGGTTATTTTTATAGAGGGTTTTTATCAAGTCAAGTCAAGATCTGTTATGTTCCATAATATTGTTTAAAGCAAAGTTGAAAGATAGTTTTCGAAGTATTATATAAAATATGTTTAATCCGTGCAAATCTTGATAGAAGTATAGATATATCTATAAACCGTAATAGTATGTACAAATAAGAATAAAAAGCATTACTTACCATTCTATTTGTGATGTACCAATTAAATAAGCTTAAATATTACAATAATAGCAAACGAAACCGAACGTAACAATAGTATGTCGATATTGCTAAGTATATTGTTTTGATCTTCTCCTTATAAATAACCACATACATTGCAAAAAATATAATGTTTGACATACTAGCTATATACAATGACTTTGCCTGTCGATTTTTCTCAACTGCATGTATGAAAAAAATACAATGAACAAACACATTGTGGTATTTATTTTATATATGATATTTTTAGTAAACAACATACATACATACATAGACTCACGCCTGTCTCCCAGAGGGGTAGGCAGAGACAACGGACTTCCATTTGTCACGATCCTTGCACACCTCCCTCGCTTCCTTTACTGACATTATATTCTTCATACATGCTCGCCGGTTCAGGGTACTTTTTATAGGGTTATTTTTATAGAGGGTTTTTATCAAGTCAAGTCAAGATCTGTTATGTTCCATAATATTGTTTAAAGCAAAGTTGAAAGATAGTTTTCGAAGTATTATATAAAATATGTTTAATCCGTGCAAATCTTGATAGAAGTATAGATATATCTATAAACCGTAATAGTATGTACAAATAAGAATAAAAAGCATTACTTACCATTCTATTTGTGATGTACCAATTAAATAAGCTTAAATATTACAATAATAGCAGACGAAACCGAACGTAACAATAGTATGTCGATATTGCTAAGTATATTGTTTTGATCTTCTCCTTATAAATAACCACATACATTGCAAAAAATATAATGTTTGACATACTAGCTATATACAATGACTTTGCCTGTCGATTTTTCTCAACTGCATGTATGAAAAAAATACAATGAACAAACACATTGTGGTATTTATTTTATATATGATATTTTTAGTAAACAATAAGTTAATCGACACGTGTCGAGATTCAATTTCATCGTCCGATGTTTGTATAGGATATAATATATCTATAAAAACGTACGATTTTGAACTCTATAGATTAAAATTATGTGGATATATAAATAAAAAAATAAAATAATATCTATTCAAATTCTACAGCTGACTGAGGGCAACTGTCTTTATTGTGTAATATCGGTAAGTTTTAATATTATTCCTCAGTATTTTTTACAATTAAAAATAAAATATTACCAATACTACTATCAGGCAGTAGAATCGTTATTTAATATAGGTACCTAGGTGTCATACTTACATAAGTGAGTATTTATTTCTACATGACACTTTGTTTCAACCATAATAGTTGTTACGAGAATTGAGATAGAATAACTAAATAATTAAAAGTAAATAAAATATTAATACATTTTTTGCATTTTTCTAGGTTCTTAACAAAAGTCTAGACATAGAATTAAATATGTCACGCTCCCCATCCTACAGTCCTGTTTTAGATCAAATTGACCAACAATGTAACGTAAGTACCTCAGTAACCATCGATTGTAACAATTGAATTCATATTTGATGTTGTTTAATAACACAAAATCATACATAATATTTATATTTCAGAATTTGATAGAGGGCTCAGATCCAGTTCTTAATCCATTTTACTATGCTCAAGACCGAGAGGGCTGGTACGCTGAAGTAGCGGCGAATGCATGTAAAGAGAGTAGACAGCAAGAAATAGAAAAGAAAAAAATGAAGAGGAAAAAAAATATATCAAAATCTTTAAAAAATAAATCCTATATAATGCGTAAAGAGCCCGGGCATGTTCACCGAATAATAAAAATAATTGTCCATGATGTGGATGGTCGTCGTATGGAAGAAGTAGATAGTGACCCTGATAGTGCAAGCGTGAATATACAATATTTAGTGCGAAGTGATGTTGATGAAATCATGAGTGAAACTGAGTATTTAGTTACTAAAATTGTTAAAAAATTAAGTTCAACATCATGTATTTGATATTTATAATATAATCATCCTATATAAATAAATCAATATTAGGTACTTTGCTTTTTATTTCTCCGTCATTATAATTAAAGTAAGTAGCCACTGCGCTATATATAAGGCGGCGTGATGGACAATAGTGAGGCCCATTCCATTTTCGTTGTCGTGTGGAACAGATCCCGACTGTTGCTCGACATTTCATGCGCGTGTCATTGAATTGTTGAAATAATATAATAATTTAACGATGAAAAATTTGAAACTTTCATATTAATGTTGAAAGTTAATGATGAATGAATAGACTTAAAGTTGACTACTCCATCATTCTTTTGATTAACTGTTATTGAATGAAGTATTGAATAGATGTAATTATTTGACGGCGATGAAAAGTAGAATGCACATATATACATATTATACAACATACATGAATGTCGAATTAAGATAAATGTACGCATTTAAATTGAATATCTAAATTTCTCATGATATCTATAATATGTTAATAATAATATAGACATAAAGTTAACTAGTACAAAAACTTATTCTGATCACAGAAAATATTGTCATATTTATATTCTGAATAATAAACAGCTATTTGTTCATTCTTTGAATACTATGAATGATGGGTAAATTGGGTGTTTCTGGATCTCCTCTGATCCAGAAACCCCAATTTACACCTACTATTGTTAGTTACTAAATTAGTTTCTGGAATAATGTTTATTTGCCAAAGGCAAATTATTCTATAGAAAGCGTCAACAATAAGTAAAGTTCAACAATTATCTTAACTTGTCCTTCTTTATACATTGCCACCTAATTTACTAAAAAAAGGAAATTATTTGGGTTAGGTTAGGTTAGAAATGTGACCATCTAGCTTAGATACAGTATTGTTGGTGAAAATAGGTGGAAAGTTGTCAAAAATCCCGTTTTGTTGGAGCTTTGGGAATTTTTCAGGTGACATAAGATGTAATTTTATAATCATCGTTTTGAATTACTTTAATCGTTTTGAACTAATATATCCCACTCATTTTAGGTGAAATTACCACCATGCTGAGTTGTATTTAGAGTGGTTTACATAGAAGATAGCTAGCGGCTAAGATAGTCATTCAGACGCTCATTAATTGTGGCTGACTTAGTAATTTAGATGGCAATGTAAATTTTTAGAGGCGAATAATGCTATTAAAAAGAAGTCTGTTTAATTAGCACCCATAAATAATGTCCCAGAATATTATTGTTATATTTGATTGCACGTGTGGAACAGCGGCTAAAATAGTTGCCTCACCGCTACGTGTCGCGGGTTCGAATCCCTCGCGGGACAACAAATTGTGGGAGTCTGGATGTAATTTGTATCCGTCTATTATATAATAATATCTAGAGACAATGTCACACAGATCATCCTAGCCCCAAACTAAGCAAAGCTTGTACTATGGGTACCAGGTGACGATATACATACTTATATACATAGATAAATACATAGAAAACATCCATGACTCAGAAACTAATATTCGTGTTCGTCACACAAATATTTGCACTTACCGGGATTCGAACCCAGGACCACCAGCTTCGTAGGCATGAGCACTACCAACTAGGCTACGGTGACCGTCAATTATGGATTAGATTGCCTAATGCGGGCGTTGTCTTTAAAAAACATATTGGCTCGAACTGCTAATATTGTGTGCGACATAATTTTTGTCTTTAACTATTTCGGTTAAGAACCCTATTGTAGGTTAGTTGTTGTATACAAATATAAAAGGTATATTTTCTAATCCGAAAATCTTCGCTATCGAAACACTCCCCTTAGCCCGGAAACTTCCACCCCAATCGATAAGACAGCCATCCATCAACATAGAAGGCGCTTAAAAGTGTCGGTATGTTTATCGTAGCAAGGGATTAGGAAGCAATTGAACATCTCCTGTATAACAGCCTACGGCACATTAATAATAATAATAATATTCTGGGACATTATTTACACACGGCCATCTGATCCCAAACTAAGCAGAGCTTGTACTATTGAAACCAGATAACTGATATACTACATATATTACTAATGTAGGTAATTGATTTTCTTTCTAATGTAGGTAGTTATGTATGAATATTCATAACAGTTTATTTAGGTTCTTTGTTATTAAGTTAAGTTAAATACTTGTATTATTATAATAAAATATTTTAACCAGATAACTTATATACTATATACTACTTTTTTTTGTAAATAATTTTTATGTAGATAATTACTCCGAGACTCATGACAAATAGACATGTACATGCACCCAAATATTTGTCCTGGGTGGGTATCGACCCCACGACCTCCGGTGTGGAAAGCAAGCATTTGCCAACCACGCCAACAGGCCCGTCATAGTTATTTTTATTTTAGCATAAACTTTTTGGGACCAGATCGATCGAAGCGTAGAAAGCATAGAAAGCGAAAATACTCATTTCAGAACCCTTTTTCGCTAGTCTTTACTATATATATATAGTAAAGACAAATGCTTGCTTTTCACGTCGGAGGTCGTGGGTTCGATTCCCACCCAGGACAGATATTTGTGTGCATGAACATGTCTGTTTGTCCTGAGTCTGTGTGTAATCCTAATCCTAACTAATATTATAAATGCGAAAGTAACTCTGTCTGTCTGTCTGTCTGTTACTCTTTCACGCCAAAACTACTGAACGGATTTGAATGAAATTTGGTATACAGATGGTCTAGATCCTGAGAAAGAACATAGGCTAATTTTTATAGTTAAGATAACACATAGGCCATATTTTATAAAATTTAACGCGGTTAAAACCGCGGGGCATAGCTAGTTATCTATATAAGTATGTATTTACAAAAGAAAAGTAATACCTATATCATTTATCTGGTTACCATAGTACAAGCTCTGCTTAGTTTGGGATCAAATGACCGTGTGTAAATAATGTCCCAGTATATATATATATATATATATATATATATATATATATATATATACATCTCCACAACACACGTGTCCACTTCTTATTCCGGGTTCGATTTCGGCAGAGGCCAACTTGTCGTGTGAATAGTGCCATGTTTCCGTGAATTATATGTTTGAAATTATTTTTAATATCTTTATTTCCTAAAATAATGTGTTTACATTAAGTTTCATTAATAATGTTCGTAAATAATAAAATCACACTAATATTATAAAGGCGAAAGTATGTGAGTGAAGAAGTAACAAACATACACAATGTTTGTTACTTTTTCACGTCTGAACAGCTGGAGAGATTTTAATAAAATTTGGTTTGAAGTTAGCTGACACCCTGTATTAACACATAGGCTATAATTTATAAAGTTTAATGCGGGTAAAACCTCGGGGTGCAGCTAGTGACAAATAATGATGAAACAACATCCGTTGCTAAACTAGGTATAAAACCTGTATTTCAGCTTTTGGTGCCACTCCCCTCACGGATATTACAAGACTAGACTAAGTAACTTGCTTAACTTAGGTAAATGCTAACAGGGTAATTACAAAATAAGTTGCTGTAGGTGTATGGTGAATGTGTGTGTGTGTGTGTCTGTGAGTGAGTGTGAGAGAGGGTGTGACCGTTGTAACTGATGAATACTTTTACTATCAGTAAAAAATACTTATTATACTATTACGTATTAATGATTGACCAAAGAAGTATACCTGGCCTGTGTGAATGGAACAACCGGAAGGGGAAGACCTCGTCGAATATTCTCTGACCAAATCGGAGACGTTCTCAAGAAAGGACAGGTCAGAAGTACCCTAAACCGGCGAGCATATATGAAGAATATAATGACAGTAATTGAGGCAAAAGACGTGTGCAAAGATCGTGCCAATGGAAATCCGTTGTCTCTGCCTACCCCTCTGGGAAACAGGCGTGTGTCTATGTATGTATGTATGTACGTATTAATGAAACGCACGAAGAGTTCCGTACTATTATCTAGAAAAACGAGCAAAAAATTCATGTTTGTTGTATGGTTCCCATACAACAAACGTGAATTTTTGCTCGTTTTTCTAGTTGTCCTTAAATATTTCTTATATATTGTTTTTAGTATTTGTTGTTATAGCGGCAACAGAAATACCTACATCATCTGTGAAAATTTCAACAGTCTAACTTTCACGGTTCATAAGATACAGCCTGGTGACAGACAGACAGCGAAGTCTTAGTAATAGGGTTCCGTTTTATCCTTTAGGTACGGAACCCTTAAAACATACGGGGCAGTTGAGGATTGGGTCATACAAAAGTTTAAATTACATTTCATTAAGTTTCATATTTAGATAAGTCTGATTGTTTAAAAACACTTGTGTGTAATTATGTACACGCGTTAGAAGTTATACTTCTTAATATACAACTTGAACATAGTTATCAATTTTCATACCACCTAGAGCCAACTTCATGCTGTTATTTTCACGATGCGCGCGCAGATGCGCGCGCATCGTAAAAATTCACTGTCATACCACCTAGAACTAACTTCATGCTGTTAAATTTTTTGTGTCGGTGTGCTCGCGCATCGTAAAATTCACTCTCATCATTTTTCTCCATCGCGCCAAAAGAAGTATAACTTCAATAATGTACTCCCGGTGGAATTTGGGCCACGGCGGCCATTCTCAATGGAAACTAGTCACCTGCGAGGGACATAATACAGTGCACAAGTGTGTGCGCAATGAGAGGGACTCTTTCTATTCCATCACTCTAACACTCCGATGTAACGACTAGCAACACAACCGGAAAGACGTCAGGTCTGCCTTTTTAATTCTATACTGACCATATTAAAAAGACATGCAGGGTAGTCTTTGAACTCTTTCGATAGAAGTGTAAACTATTTTTACACTTCATCTAAATAATGTACGATATAATTTGACAGATTGGGGTAACTTGATGTGCTGGCGTCTGTACATATATATAGTACCTACACTAGTACCGTAATTATTTATTCAATTTGTTGTGAAAATAAAGAAATACATATATAAATAATTAACTTAATTTATAAGAAACAGATTTTTCTGTTTCAGCTAAATTAACTATAATAACTAACTACTATAACTAAGTTATAGGGCGTCGTAGAATTCCTCCGCATCGTCGGGAGGTAACGTGCCCAGAAGGCTGACCGCATTGCCACGCTGTATGGCAATGCTGATTCTTTGACCCAAAAAAAGGCCAGCTCTCTGGTCACGGGAAGCGTCAATCAAACGTTTCGAAATTTCCCGAAACAATAAACGTGCGTTAAGTCCCCACGGCCCTAGGTTTCGACCCCAAAAGGCTCAAATACATAATTTCCAACGAGGTTGGTGTATTTGCGCAGTTTGAGGGTTTCTGCTGATGCAGCAGCAGCCCCCGCAGATCCCGACGAATTGGGAAGATGAGAAGGTGCAAGGGTGTCAACGCATGTAGCGTCCCACACCAAAGGCCTATCTATCTTCCAAAGTAACAAAGATATACCGTCTGGTCTCTTCCCATCATCCCGAGCCAGACCACTTGGCTCAAGGACAGTTGGGACGCCACCACTGGAAAGAGCCCGACGGAGTATATCGCATATTACCGCCACGTGCGATTCTGCCCGCGCTCCTACACTTATATAGCTCATGGAAAGTACTCGGTGCCGATGACCCGAGTTCCATGATTATTGTTCACTCAAAAAGTGCTCAACGCGCCTAAAGATGTTTGCAAAGAAGATTGGTGTGAGCAATTGGCTAAGAATGAACCAAGTGATTGTAATAGTTTCAATGACGGGTAAAATACTCGCATCCTCCGGCGTTTGCGAAACATTTTTTGGATAATATTTTCATGCATAAAAATATCGATTCCTTCTGTAAAAGGAGTGATACACATAATGTAAATACTAGATATAAGAATAAACTCATATTGCATACTACCCGTCTCCACAAAATAAGTAACTCTTTTATGGGGCAATGTATAAGATTCTATAACAAACTTCCCAATGATATTTGAGAATTGTCTACGAATAAGTTTAAAGGAATTATTAAAGCCAAATTGTGTAGCAGGGCATATTACAAAATATCAGATTATTTAAGTGATAAAAGTGCTTTGGATTTAGTTGTTCTGAGTCAACACACATGATTGTAATTAATATTAAGTATATTTTATTTTAAAAAAGGATTCCTACCGAGTTTTCTGGTAGTGTTTCTCAGTAGCTGCCACGGCATGCACTGCACGGTAGGGTAAAAAAATATGACAATTCCACATAAATGTAAAATTATTACGGAATAAAGAATTTTTGATTTAGATTTTTTTAATATATCGTAAGGATTTTAAACGAAATTTATACATTAAAAAGTGGGTTCTTTAGACCAAAACTTAGATATACGAAAGATAATAAGTTAAGAAGAAATAAAACTCTCTCACCGATCCGTAAGTGATTGGCGAGGTCAAGCAACTACGTTCGCAGTCAGTCCACAGATGGGTGACCGCCAAGTGGTGTAATTCTGATGGTCTCCTATCTTCGGAGGGCACGATAAGTTGTCGGTCCCGGTTGTAGCCATTAGGCAACAGTCGTTAAGCCACGTCAGAGGCCTACTGGGCGGCTTCAACAACTCTGACACAAGGTTAACCACTGCCCACGTGATAAATAATAATAATAACAAACAGTATAATAATAATAATAATAGTAACAAAATCCCAAAACCACTAAGAGAAATTCCCCTATGAATGTTCAAAAATAAATAAAAAGAATGGCTAATTGAAAAATGTTTTTACACTGTTCAAGGATTCTTAGATTTAGAGGGATTTTGGTTTTTTATTTTTTTATTTGAAAGTATGACAATGAATATATAATTTAATATTTTAATCTATACAAATAAATAAAATTGGAGTGTCTGTTTGTAATATTGAAATAACCGGTTTTTACTACATAAATATGAATATATATACGGTACATACACCAAAATAACATTTTTTACAATTTTTGTCTGTCTGTCTGTCTGTTTGTTCCGGCTAATCTCTGAAACGGCTGGACCGATTTTGACGGGACTTTTATTGGCAGGTAGCTGATGTAATGGAGTAACTTAGGCTACTTTTATTTTAGAAAAAGTCTTTTATTTTACTAATAAATAAAAAACGAAATAAGCTAATTAACACGCGGACGAAGTCGCGGGCACAGCTAGTAATAAATATAAATGTAATTTTATTTGATGTATGTAAATGTAATTAATGTAATGAATTGTTATTTTATGTTTTAATTAATTTATATACCAGTCCCTGGTTAAACATGTTGAACATATTTTAATTTTAATACCGGTAATATCGTCACCATGTTTAATGCAAATAAATATATTCTATTCTAATAAAGAAAGAAAATGTGTGCACGCGCCTCTCTCTCTTGCGCCTGCAATAATATATGAAACTTAACTCCCTCTCTTTCTATCTACACTAACTTAAGGCCAGTCAATAAATCAAATCTAACATTGATTTGATTTATTGACTGGCCTTAAGTTAGTGTTTGGTTCAAAATCAAGTATTAAATATATATTTTTATTGATTTGTGTATTGAACGGTATTAGAAGAAAGCCCACAAAACGAATAAACATCGTAAAATATGCTACATTCTGTAATCTTATTTCAATGAGAAAAATATCAAATTTGTACAGCGCCTTAAAGGTTTCTAACCGCTATTTCTCCTCGTCAACACCGGATATTGAATCCCAGACCGTTTTATTTTTCTTCATTTGGTGCGTTTTTTTTTAAATTCAGTTTTACGGCTCTGGCTTCTTCGGCCTTATGAGCCTTCCGTAAAATATATTATTATTTCATTTATTTTCGTCATTTCAAGTAAAGTGCGTCACAGTCAAGTCATACGTAGTCCTTGTCCTCCCCAGTAAAGCAGTGGAGACTTTACTAGAGGCTTATATGGAGTTTTAGATTCAACACAGAAAATCTCAATTCGCGGCAATATGGCACTTTCCTCCACTTGTGTACGTTGTCCATGATGTTATGTCTAAAAATCTACCATATTGACACATACAAACTTGATATTACACCAGTTTTTGAAAATGAAACAATGCCCTGATGCGTCTTTTTCCGCGTTGGCGCCAAAAACCTCATTTGGTGCGGACGTCCCTGTGTTACCCACCCAAGGTTTAGCAAGCTTAAGTTACCTACCTATATGTTAATTCAGCTAACTTCAGATAGTGTAGTTAACTTACTGTTAGACAAATTACTATTGTTTAAGAGTAAGTTAACTACATTGTTTTTATTAGAACTCAAACATAAATTATGGGAAATGCAGTCAAAATTATGAACTTACTCTTCTCATATAAATATAATCAAGGAAATAGCTCCTAATAAATACTTTCTACGATCATTGTTTCTAACTGTATAAATAAGTTGCAATTTTTTTACAAGACAACGCCCGCATTGAAAAAAAATCCCCGTGTCACGGGGTACATTACAAACATATAATTAACATACCTTCACAAAGCGCACTCAAACTCAAAACAACGTCTTATGGGTCATACAAATAGTTTACCTGTACGGGAATAATAATAATAATATCCAGGGACAATGTCACACAAATCATCCTAGCCCCAAACTAAGCAAAGCTTGTACTATGGGTACCAGGCTACGATATACATACTTATATAGATAGATAAATACTTAAATACATAGAAAACATCCATGACTCAGAAACAAATATTCGTGCTCATCACACAAATATTTGCACTTACCGGGATTCGAACACAGGACCACCAGCTTCGTAGGCAGGAGCACTACCAACTAGGCTACGGGAATGGGGCCAGGGCAGGAAGCGTCATGTCATTCGTCGTCATTATCTTTACATCTACCCCGCACGTGTCAATTACCGTAATTCGACGTGGCGCGGGCGTTATGTCACCGAAACTGGAAACCAGTTACGTTAAAAAAAAACACTCTTTGTTATATAAAATTAAGAACCTTACAATGCGCGTGGCCCGGCACACACTTGGCCGTCTGTCGATTCAGACAAGTACCTTCCTTGACCTCTGGATTTCTTAAATGGAGTTAAAATAAATAAAGGTTAAAAATGACTTAATCAATCGTTCAATAGGCTTTAACGTTGACAATCGATTCTGGACCATTTATGACGTCGCATGTGCTCATGGAAGCCGATTTAATTAGGTCATTTCTAACCTTTAGTTATTTGAACGCCATTTAAGAATTCGATGTTCGGTGAGTTAGCCGGTAGAGGCCCTGACCGTGTGGTTTCCAGTCCAGAAAGAATAACAACGCCACCGCATACCATCCCGTGGGTGTGGTAAAAGGCGATTAACGGATACACCAGGTAGTCGGGCAGCAGTGCCTCCTGTGTACTAACTACCACCTAGCGCTTTCGCCATACCTACTATTAGAATCAAATATAACAGCTCACTTAGGACCCTTAAATTGATCCTCAGTGATTTTGCAGCTGTCTCTAGTTGCAAATCTCTCATTTTATGAGGCTATAGCCTCTTTACATCATTCTGTCTCCCGCTTTACTCTGGAGGGAAGTGGAACTATTCATTTTCTAACTCCCCCTTTTTTCTCTTTCTGATTAAATTCGTTGCGGGATCCAAGACAGTTAAAGCGATTCCCCGGGACATGCCTGAGCTTCACCGCTCAGTGTCATTTCATTGTGTGCCACTGTTGATCCTGGCTTATAGGAGTTGCAGTGGTCGGTAAGAGGGAGGGACTAACAAAAAAAAATACCACCTAAGCGCGGAGAATACGGCAATCCCCTCCAAATGGCAACTTTATTGAAACCTTTAGGGTACACCTATGTCCAGCAGTGGACGCTATCAGGCTGATGGTGATGATGTTCATAACAAAGTCCCAACGCAGGTAAAATTTGGAAAAATCGCCCCGAGGGAATATCTACCAGAGAACGAGTAGCAGCGTCTGAGACTACCTCGTTGGTCTAGCGGTAGCCTGTTCAACCGCAGATAATGAGGTCCAGAGGGTTCAAATCCCGGGTCGGACCAAAAAGTGTTTTTGGGATTTTTCCGTAATAAGAAATTTCTCAGTATCAGCCCGAAGTCTGGAAGTTGGCGGTATTACACCCCCGTGCCTCCGAGAGCACGTAAAGCCGTCGGTCCTGTACCTGAACTCTTTCCGGTCGTGTCGCGAGGCGTCCCATCGGATCATAAGAGTGATGGAATAGAAAGTGCCCTGTGTCTGATGATGACGATATCAGGACGATAGTGATGATGTAATTACCTTCCTAACAAAGTCCCAACGCGGTTAAAATTTGGCAAAAACAGTGCTGCAGTATTAGATAGCTTCGATCGGCGGCAAGGCGTCTCCTCCCCACGTCTTGGTCTGACCTAAATACGCAACTTTATGGCAGTAGGTAACTAGGTACTTGCTATCTTGAGGTCATTCACCCTCGGATATTTTTGGATATGTCAGGATAGCAGTGACCGTGAACGAGAAGATACGGTTTGGTCCGGTTTGGATAATTGGGCAGCGTAGACTGGGTGACGTCTCTCCAACCAAGTGAATTGGAAAAAGGAGCATTGTGTTGCAAAATTCTTAAGAAGGGTTAACCGGATGTTTCTTGTTTGTTTAAAACTTTTGTATAGTATGTTAATTTTACATTTTACGTTGTACTTAAGGAGGCATATTGTAAGTATGTCTGTCTGCCGGTGTTAGTCTAGCTCCTAAACGGATAAACGAAATCCAAGGTATATTTTTTATTTAAAATAATCCTTTATAAATTAACATCACCTGCAGTAAATACTTATAAAAATCATGCAGGGCAGTCTTTGGGGACTGCCGATAGAAATGACAACTATTTTTTTTAATAATGTCAGCAATATGTATAATAGTTGACACTTAATATTGAGATATATATACTCCTTGTATATATATTAAGTGAGTAATAAAGTGTAATAAGACGGTCACCAAAGCCTAGTTGGTAGTGCTCCTGCCTACGAAGCTGGTGGTCCTGGGTTCGAATACCGGTAAGTGCAAATATTTGTGTGATGAGCACGAATATTTGTTTCTCAGTCATGGATGTTTTCTATGTATATAAGTATTTATCTATCTATATAAGTATGTATATCATCGCCTGGTACCCATAGTACAAGCTTTGCTTAGTTTGGGGCTAGGATGATCCGTGTCCCGAGATATAATAATAATAATAAAAAAATATATATATTACCGTGTGGCTGACGCCATAGAATATTGCCACCCCATATCACTGTGGCGTGGGGGGAGAAGAACATCGCCCCGAGGGAATATCTATCAGACAACGAGCAGCAGCGTCTCTATGTCTACTACGACCGCCAACCCGTCTGCCAAGCGTGTCAATTATGTCATGTAGTCCTTTGTCGTGTAACAGTGGATGTTATTCGGCTGACATAATAAATAATATGATTTTTGTTCATCCAAAAAGTGCTCAACGTGAAGTTTTTTCTCAAAAATGTTAATTAAGTAAGTAACTCTTTATTGTACACCAAAAAATAATACATAAAAGGAACTATGAGAATGTTAAGATTGTACAAATGGTGGCCTTATCGCTAGGTGCGATCTCTTCCAGGCAACCGTTGAATGGACCAGGAGTAAAATAAAGGCATTTGGGTATTTGTTGGCATAATTAGCAGAAAGAATTCTTTTATTATTTTATTCTTTTTTGTACTTACCATGGGTACCTACTTTTAACAATATATAAATAAATACATACATATATATATAAGGCAGGTCATAGGAGAATAAGATATATAGCAATTTCACGTTAAAGAGAAGAGACTCTTGACCATTTTCTTAAAAATGTTCAGTTAAATGTTATATTTTTTTTTACGCCTACACAAGGGATTCTAATCCCTGTGTCGCGGGGTACTTTACAAACATATAATAGACGGACACATGTCCCTGGATATTATTGTGATCTATTATTATTTATGGGTCACACAAATAGTTGTCCAGCTCGAACCCGCACCACGAAGCAGTGAGGCGACTGTCTTAGTCGCTGCGCCACACGTGCACACAATGCTACATTGTGTAAAATGTGTGTTTGAGTGTGTTGGGATAGTATGGGATAGGCTGTAGCCTAACTTAGGACATAATAGGCCTGAGTCAGGTTTACAGTACATTGTCTCCTAGCTGCCGTATATACAGTAATGTCTGAGAATATACTGGTCAAACGCTACTGAGTTTGACCAGTAAATTCTCAGAATTTTTAATATTTGATCAAGTAATTAAAAACCGGTCAAGTGCGACTCGAACCCCGCAAAGGGTTTCGTACCATTATCTATAAAGACGAGAAAAAAAAAACTTGTGTGTACTTATGTACACGCGTTAGAAGTTATTCTTCTTAATATACAACTTGAACATAGTTATCAATTTTCATACCACCTAGAACTAACGTCATGCTGTTATTTTTACGATGCGCGCGCACGATGCGCGCGCATCGTAAAAATTCACTCTCATACATTTTCATACCACCTAGAACTAACTTCATGCTGTTATTTTAACTAACGATGCGCTCGCATCGTGCGCGCGCATCGTTAAAATTCACTCTCATACCACCTAGAACTAACTTCATGCTGTTAAATTTTTTGGTGTCGGTGTGCGCGCGCATCGTAAAAATTCACTCTCATCATTTTTCTCCGCATCGCGCCAAAAGAAGTATAACTTAAAAAATCACGCTTATTGGACCCCCTAAAATATTTATTTTACATCGTTGCCGCTATAACACAAATACTATAGTATTTGTGTTATAGCGGCAACAGAAATACATTCGCTGTGCAAATTTCAACTGTTTAACTGTCACGGTCCATGAGATACAGCCTGGTGACAGACAGACGGACAGCGAAGTCTTAGTAATAAGGTCCCGTTTTACCCTTTGGCTAAGGAACCCTAAAAATGATTATTTAATTTAATTAGTGGATCATAGTACAGAGTCGAATTTATGCTGCTGGTGAGGTTTTACGACAATTATACAAACGCTTATTTTTTTGGTTGTTATTAATATAATAATGATATTTATTACCCGCTCAGAAGGGTAGTAGCTTTCATAGCCAGATGCTCTTCGGTCCGTAAATGGCAAGGTTAAGCAACTAGGGTCGCGGTTAGTCCATAGATGGGTGACCGCCAAACTTAAAGCGTTAAGCCCATCGGTACCAGTTGTAATCGTCAGAGAATAGTCGTTAAACCACGTCAGAGGCCTACTTCCACAACTCTGACACTAGGCTAACCACTGCTTGTACAATGAAATGAAATTTATTCAGCACTTGGGTATGAACATACTCTTGTACTTGTCAAGCTCACAATTCAGTACATAAACATAATAAAAGAGACAAAAAAAAATTAATTGGTCCGTCCATTTGTTTTATCGCATATATTTGCTGAAATCCTTAAATAAATAACAACTATTACTAATCTATTATTTTAAAATTTAGTTCTACTATATTAAAATTAAAGAATGGAAAACTAAAGCAAAAAGACGAAATTCTAATAAATAAAAAGACACCTAAAGTCAAATGCCCATAGACAGTATCGTTTAAAACTAAGTTGTGCCGCATGAACATTATAAGTAAAAATCCTATTTTGAATTATCATAATTTAGTACTATAATATGGAGGTTTACATTTGCCGGATAAAAGAAAAAACAATTATAAGTCCTTTTATTGTTTTTGCATTATAAACAAGCGGCGCCATTAACAAAATGTTGCCGCAAATGAAAATAAATTCACTCGGAATATTTAAAGTCAATAATCGATGGACAAAAAAGAAATAAGGATTTATTTCAGTCAAATTAGTGATGTTACTACGCAATAAAATGGCCAATAGCACTTAGTTATGGTAAATTAGCGCTAAATATTCTTAAGTCTATTCATTTTCGATGCATTGTGGTGCGGGTTCACCTGCTTTGTGAAATAACCTAGACCACTAAGCCATATTCCAACTGAAACATTATTTCTGTTCAACCTAAACTCATTATAGATTTATTACTATTATTTCTTTTACTATTAATTTCTTTTATTTTCTAAGTGCTCGAATATAAAAATACGAACATATAAAATGAGTAACACATAACAAGCAAATCGATAAAAACATCGATATCTGATTAATATTTTTGGCAACACTTAAGTGATCTTTGACGTTATGTGCCATCGCAAGTCACAACTGGTTTTTATCATAGTGTTTGGCGAATGTTTTGATATTTCTTGTGTGTGCAGTTGTGGATTATTCGTAACAACTCGAGTGACTTTGAGAACGAGACTCCATTACGCTAATAATTGTAATCTGAGAAAGAGACTCCATTACGCTAATAATTGTAATCTGAGACAGAGACTCCTTATTGTGAAAAGTGATTTTGAGACGGGAGACTAAATTCATTATGGATAGTACAGTTCACCTAATCATTCCGATTGCGGCATGGAAGTTGGCAGTCATTGTGCGAAGTCAATGATAATATCTACATTCTAACTACTTGGATTTCGTTACTAATAAAACCTACCATTCTCTGTATTTATGTTGTAAATAAAAAATACACATTCACTGAAATGAGTATTTCTTTCAATTGTCAACCCAAACTAATATTATAAAGAGATATGATACTTGCTATGTTTTGTATATGAAGTAAATTCTCAGACTACTGGACCAATTTACACAATTCTTTCACCGTTTCGTTTTATTTAAAAAGATGAAGCCCGGAGACAGGAAGGTGCTGGTATTATACTAACGTGTCTCGAAAGCATATGAAGCCGTCTATCCTGTGCCTAAGCTGCCTCAGGTCGTGTTGGATCGCTGCCCCATTAGACAATCAGAGCGATGAAATAGAAGTGCACCTATGATTGCACATGGACTACAATATATCCTGCTTTGTAGGCTAGACTCCGTTGAGATTGGCCGCCTCTACCCCATAATATTACTTAAGTCATAATTTGCCTATAAACTAGTCGGCAACCAACGTTTCTTTACTTAAGATGTTCTATGTTCACCCATTTATTTCCTTGAAACCCGGCAAATTACATAAATCATGTTAATTTTAATTGAAAGTATATAGTAATCCCAACATATAACAGTAGTTTTCATCCAGGCACAATAATGTTTGCACCGATACTAAGTTCCATAGTCACTTGGGCATTCCCCTTTCTATTATTATCCAAAACAAGCAGTTTTAATTTAGCTAAGGTATTGATTGTAGTTTTGCAATTTCCTTGAGCTGGTAATCGAACCAACAGTAAGCTGTGTCATGCTGCGGCTGTCTCCCTCGCTCTATCGACCCGCCGACTCAATTGCTGTTATCGTAACACGTTCTACTCAGCTCCGCTTTACGTAGGGTTGTACAGAATTAAAATTTGGAACAATAAAAAGTTTAGTATATAAAGAAAAATATTACACACGTTTATTAAAATATCAGGGCTAAAGCTTTTGTATATTTACCGATATTTTTTTTTATCAACGTAATTTATTATGATCGAATAGTCTCCTTGGCTATTTCTATCCTTTATCGAATCTTGTATACTTAAAATTTATACACTGTCCTTACAGCTCTTTACCAGAAGCTAAACTTCACAGCAGTTTCTTCAAACGCATTTATTCTTGCACAATGATAAATAAAAAATAAAAAAGGTTTTTATTCACGTAGACTTTCAAAAAGCGCTTGTAAATTGTAAATAGTCAGAACATGTTTGTAGTAATATAGATGTATACATTATTATTTGTAGTTACATAGTTATTTAGATACACGGATTGTATGAAAACATACATAAAATTTATTTTATAATAGTTAGCAATTATATTTAGCTAGCTTGTATTAAGTTATTGTCAAAGAGATTTTGTTTAAGTTTAATTATGAAAAATTATAGTTTTAGCTATATACTTTATTATATTAACTTTAAAGAATATTTAGAACGTCCTTGATATTGAGTAATACTAATTAGTTATCGCTCCTGCATGACCTCGAAAAGAACTCTCATCAGATCATGAGAGTGTAAATAAATATAGAAAGTGAAAGTGTGTTTGAGCACACACTTTTGCACTATACATAAATGTCGCGCATAAATGGCTAGTCTTCACTGAAACTGACTCCCACGTCCAAAATTATGCACTTCAATTAGATCCACATTCATACACACAACTTAATATAATTTCTACTATTTTTAATTTTATAATAATAATATCTAGGGACAATGTCACACAGATCATCCTAGCCCCAAACTAAGCAAAGCTTGTACTACGGGTACCAGGCGACGATATACATACTTATATAGATAGATAAATACTTAAATACATAGAAAACATTCATGACTCAGAAACAAATATTCGTGTTCATCACACAAATATTTGCACTTAGCGGGATTCGAACCCAGGACATCCAGTTTATCTATGTTGATCTAGCTAGTCGGACACATATTAAATCCTGACATTTTCCAATTCAGCTATAAAAAACATCTTGCAGTCGGCGTGAAAAGAAATTCAGCTCACCATATTTCATGCGGCAGGTGACAACCCTAGCACTACGTGTCCTCTTTAATTTTATGAACAACTGGAACCGCTTTGCGTACGCCAGAAACAAACCAACTTTTGCTTACTGGGTGTCAATTAAGACTTTATATACGTAGTATGTTCGAGTAAATATCATCATCATCATATCAGCCGATGCCGATGCCGATATTTTCTGCTGATTGTTTATTTTCAGGCCGTCGATGCCTGAAAATAAACGATTTTTATTTATTAAAAAATTACCGATTTTTTATTCTTGAAATAAAATAATGTTACCTTAATGTATATATTTTTTGGATTAGTGAGTTCTCTTATTGGTGTAAGAAGTACAAAATTTTGGAAATATGATTTGCAAGCATTACACGTTATCATGAACCAACATCATCATCATATCAGCCGAAAGACGTCCACTGCTAGACAAAGGCCTCCCCCAAAGATCTCCACAATTGCCGGTCTTGCGCTATCCGCATCCAGCGATTTCCAGCGACCCGCACAAGATCATCGGTCCATCTTGTAGGGGGCCTGCCCACGCTGCGTCTTCCGGTTCGTGGTCGCCACTCGAGAACCTTTCTGCCCCAACGGCCGTCGGCTCATTGAGCTATGTGCCTTGCCCACTGCCACTTCAGCTCGGCAATTCTTACGGCTATGTCGGTTACTTTGGTTCGCCTGCGGATCTCAACATTTCTGATTCGATCTCGCAGGGAAACTTCAAAATTACATGAAATTTAAGTATTCCAGTCCACTGGATAGTAAAGGATCTCCACACGGGCGGATGGACGTATTTCGGTGGACTATATAACGTTTAAAATTAAATAAATAAAAAAAAAAGTTTTTATTCACTATTTAGCTACTTGTATTGAGTTATTGTCAAAGAAATTATATTTAAGTTTAATTATCAAAATTTAAACTTTTAAGTAGCTATATTTTTATTAAAACTTCCTGTGCTTACGTAAGCGTCATGATGAACAAAGAACCTGAAGATAAGAAATGAAAGAAAAAAAATTAAAGACATCCTTATTTTAAAGTTATAAATAAATTTATTTGAAAAATACGAATATGAATAAAAATACGTTTTTATTCAAGGTCAAGGCTTAAGTTAGTAGAGTTCTATAGCGTAGTTATGATCTCTGACATGAACTAAACACTAAAGTCAGAAGTACTCTTGAAGTGGATACTATAAAAAAAATCCGCCTTTCTTATTGTGACTATTGGATAAATATATTACTTACTTATCGTATGGGCAGTGGTTACCCTAGTGTCAAAGTTGTTCAAGCCGCCCATTAGACCTCTGACATGGCTTAAGGATTGTTGCCTAATGGCTACAACCAGGACCGACTGCTTAACGTGCCCTCCGAAGCACGGAGACGCTCAGAAATTAAACCACTTTCGCGGTCACCCTTCTATGGACTGACTCTTATTTCTTAGTAACATATTGCTTGCCGGGTTTATCGAGCGACTTAAATATTTTCGAATCAAGCTGGCCGAATAATATCATGTTTTCCAAATAAACATCCGAAGTCTGAATTTAGTTATTGAGTTATGTAACTGGGCGGTAATAACAGTGTATATTTATGAGAGTTTTGAACAACGAACTTTCGAACGGTTGGAATAAATTTGAAACACAAATATTGAGCACACAAACCTCCTTGTCAGTTGCAAAATAAAAATGGCGGAAAATAAGTCGTATGTGGAGCGTGTCCTCGTGAGGCCGATAGTAAAACATAATTTTCTCCAGTTTGTGAGGATTGCAAGGTTTTATTTTGGTAAAAAAACTTTATCTAGATTAAATGGTACTAGTTGCAACTAAAACTCATTAAAACAATTTTCAATATTTAAAAGGTACTGAGTGGCGAATTAAGGTATAGTAATAAATAACTTTTCTATTAATATACAAAGGAGGATATAACCTTTTTATAGGTTTTAAATTTCTAAGTTTAGTTCATTGACTTATATGTATAACTAGACACGCTGTTTCGAATAAAAACTCTGTCCCAGTCCGGCTGTGCGCGAGGTGAGGGGCGCGGGTGCGGCGGCCAAAATTGCTTACTGAGTTGCAGCGCGCGCGCTGCAACTAAGTGAGCAAATTATCAATATGGGATTGCGCGTCTAGTAGAATATATTTAGGTCAATGGTGCCGATTCTCAATTGTTAAATAACGTTTTTTTTTGTTTCTTTCCAGGTGAGGCCCTAAATACAGAAGCCATAAAAATACCGAAGAAAAGGTAAGGCAGACTATATTAGGTCGTGGAAACTTCAGTAAATAAAATGTAGGTGATACTTACATTTTATATAATGGACTCGGCCCTGCTTAATTATTTCTGCTTATACTTATATAAAATTTTACTTTTACCTTTTAAAATTCTTTTTGTATTTCCTAGAACTCTTTGAGGACTTTAATTGTTAATTGTTTGCCTTTTACCACTAATTGTTTTGCAAAGACTATATTAATATAATAGTGGTTTTTTAAAATTCTAATTCATACACACCGGGGGTGGAAACTGAATTAGCGATAGTTGTGTTCCAAACAAAAGTGTCGTGGTGGTTTGTGGTGAGAAAATTGTCAAAAAGAGCTTAAAACCATGTTATGAGCAAATATATTAAGGTATCACTAGTATCTTGGCATTTACGAGTTTTGGGCTCAATAAACATGCCGCGGGCGTCGATTTTGGTCGAATCACCCGACAGCTTCGCACCTACGGTCTCTGGTGGGGACAGATCCCGTCCGATAAGTATGCGATCCTGCCTTTACAATGCCATAAATCAATAACTATTTACAGACAGGTTTAAGAAAAGGACTGAGCGATCAGTCCAACTTGCAATTGCCAGTTTTATTTTTCATTACAATTTAAAATCTCTTTAACTCACCGCGTTGGTAATAAAAAATCATGCTAATTATACCTATCATAATTTGTACCATGATTGCCTAGGCTTAACTCGAAAATAAATAAAAAAATAAATAAAAAACAACAAAATAAAAAATGTCTTTATTCACGTAGACTTTAAAAAAGCGCTTGTAAATAGTCAGAACATGTTTGTAGTAATATTGTTGTATACATTATTATTTCTAGATATTTAGGTAAACATTGTATGAAAACATTTATATAATTTATTTTATTATAATACAGTAAAAGGGGTAAATAGTAACACCGGGGGCTAAAAGCAATAGGGACTACATCCATACATAAGTAAAACTTTGTTCCTGTTTCTATCCATCCCGGTGATTCTAATCACCCCGTTTTACGATACCTCATTTTTTATCTGTACACACGGCTACATATCAAGCTATATTTTTCCAGTATAAGCTGATCTCGCGTTGTTTAGGATTTCCATACAATGACAGATGAGCTTATACTGGAAATGTATAGCTTGATGTGTAGCCGTGTGTACATATATACACAGTATACATATAGCTCATGGGAAGCGTGCGGTGCCGATGACGCGAGTTCATTTTATTTAACACGTTGAACGCCATGACGGACACCATGTGTCCGACAGCATACTTTCCCCTAGGGCCGTACTGATAAATCAAGAAACGTCCAATAACTGTTGAGGTGTTGTTTTGCAAATATTGTCAAGAAATAACACAGAAACTATGGGCAACTTACGGAAACAGCGATTTACTTATTATTTTCGGAGATGTGAAATGGCAGACACCAGTGTCCGTCGCGGCCTGCGAGAACGTCCAATCGTATTTCTTTGCGCGGGAGCCGCGCGGGTCAAGCTGTCGGCTCTCCCCGCGCTACGTCGCCCGCACCCGCGAGCCCCAGCGAGACGTTTCGCTCGTTCATTTGCCTTTCCGCTCGCGTAGAAGAATATCGTGTTTTTATAAAAATTAAGGTTCCGTTGAGTTATAATCGTAGCGCATCATGGACGAGTTCGAAATTTTTGAAGTGACCCAAGCTGATTTAGAACAAATAGAGAACATTGAAATAAATGTGTTGAATTCAAGTTTTGACGTATCTTCGGAAAATGAAAACGAGAATATTTTAGTGTTGCAGCCGACTAAACGTAATCGTCGCCATATCATCCAATCGGAAAGTGAGGCCAGTGGAACAGAAAATACTGCGCCTGGTTTGCCAGAACAAACTCAAACTGATGGCAGTGGATGGGGACCGCCAAAAGGTAAACAACGTCGTTTGACTGCATTTACTGACATTTCGGGGCCATCGCATGTTGTACGTACGACAATGGTGAATAAATCTCCAGCTGATTTTTATTCTCTTTATGTCTGTGATGATATGTTGAATTATATAGTTTCTGCAACTAATAAATATGCTATTGAACAAATAACCAAAAAACCTGATGCTTCTGTTGGTGCACGAATCAATCAGTGGGTTCCAACGAACCTTGCGGAGATGAAGAAATTCTTTGGTTTGCTTCTTTTCATGGGTGTGGTCAAGCATCCAAAATTATCGGACTATTGGTCGAAGGACGAAATTAACGGGCATCCTTTTCCTAGAACTGTTACGTCACGTAACCGTTTCGAAATTTTGCTTCGCATGTTGCATTTTTCTGAAGATGATGAAGAACACAAATCCGACCGTCTTCATCGTGTAAGGAAGCTGATGAACGATTTGAATGTGTCTTTTCGGCAACATTTTACTGCAAATGAAAACATTTGCATCGATGAGAGTATGGTGCCATTTCGTGGCAGAATCATATTTAGGCAGTACAACAAAAATAAGCGGCATAAGTATGGTGTAAAACTGTTCAAATTATGCTCTGTACCTGGATTTACACACAAAATACAGGTCTACGCTGGAAAAAACGATACATCAAACACTACACCCACAAATGTTGTGATGGATTTGTGTGAAGACTATGTTAATAAGGGACATCTTAACATACCGACAACTGGTATACTAGTATTGATTTGGCGCGAAGACTTTTGGACAAATAAACTCATCTTGTCGGGACGGTCAGGAAAAACAGGCGGGGGCTTCCTAAAAAAGTTGTCAGTACCAAACTCAAGAGGGGCCATTATTATGCTGAAGAGAGTCGAGATGGAATAACGGTGTTAAAATGGAAAGACAAGCGCGATGTTCTTGTCTTATCCACAAAACACTCTGTGCGCTTCGTCGAGATCACAAAACGCGGAAAAGTTTTGAGGAAGCCACAAATCGTCTTGGAATACAACAAGGCTAAAGGCGGTGTGGATTTATATTATAGATTTATATATATTTATATTATTTATATGGCTTCTTATTCAACCCCATTGCGCAAATCAATCCGATGGTATAAAAAGATTGCATTAGATATGCTTCTGAATATAGCTATGATCAATGCTCATGTTTTGTATCAGTCTGTAAACAAAAAAAAATTAACAGATTTTAGGATTGCAATCTTGAAATATGTCTGTGCTAACAAACAAGCACATGAACCAGAGCTAACAAGAAGAGAATGAAACACGTTTTGCAAAAATTTGACGGTCCATCTAGAAAAACTAGACGTAACTGTGGAGAATGTTACAAGACGAATGTACAAAACATGGGTCGCCTACAAGCACGTAACAAAACTAAAAAAGTCAACACTTTTTGTGGAGTTTGTCCTGAAAAGCCAATTTTGTGCCATAACTGTTTTTTTAAACTACATACTTAGATTTTTCTTTTTTCTTTCTAATGATGGGCTGTTTCATTTCTAAAGAGTTACTGATTTTTAAGTTAGTTACTTTTTATCAAAGTTTATACTTTGTGATATAGATGTAGGTTTTATGGACTGATTTTTGAAGACTTGTTATTATATAAAAGATTTAATGCCCAAGCATAGGCTGTGTTGTTTTAAGAGATTTTTAAGTTAGTAACTTGTAGCAAAGTTCATACTTTGATAATAGATGTAGGTTTTATTGACTGATTTTGAAGACTTTTATAATATTTTTTTAGATTTAACTATTGTTGTAATGCCAAGCATTTTGTGATTTTGATTTTGTTGATCTCTTTATTGTTTGGTTTTGATATATGTTATAAAAAAGGCACCAATGCATAGCCTGTATGCAGGTAATGAAATTGTAAGCCATGGGAGCAGTCCCATGGCTTAGAATTTCATTATTACTTTTATATTCAGTTTTCATTACCAATTTTTTCTAAAAAAAATACTATTAAATGATTGATCTCTTTCTTTAAAAAACATGATGTCAAAATATTATGTGTTTAATTAGTTTTCTTACGTAAAATAGCTACGGAACCCATTATTTATTTGATACGTACTTGACTGTAAACTATTATAATATTTCTACAGTATGTTAGGTTAAACGAGGGACATATTAAGGGCGGGTGTTCAGTATTCGATTCTTGTCCCGAAAAATTTAAAAAACTCATAACCTAAATTTTTGACGTAATTGTCCTATAAAATACATTATCATGAACACTGAGTGCGCAAGAAGTGAACTTGTACCTAAAGTGATCACGTGGCAATGGATTGTACCTAAAGGTCATTGACCCGCGCACATGTTCTGCGATAATACTAACGTTAGCGCAAGGGTATATACACGTTGTGAGACTTTTGCAAAATTTTTGGTATGGTTCTGTTTGTTATTTATCAGTATTTTTTTTTGTTTATATTTTTATTAGTATCATTTAAGCATACACTATTGTGGGTTTGAATACGTCCCTCGTTTAAACTAACATACTGTATAGACTTTACAGTGCCTTATAAAGGCTTAAACTTAAATGTCTACCTATAAAAATTAATGTCAAATGAAAAGTCAAAATCCTAACCTTATTTACCTACAACATTTTTTGAATCAACTTGTTGAAACGGCCATAAATGTTAAGTCTTTTCAATTTTTTTTGTGCCAAGTGGCCAGGTTGTACTGTGAGGCCGTGCGGGTCACTTGCCTTAGTAAAAACAGTCGAAACGCTCACCGTCGGCCACCTACAGGCTTCTGAAGTGTTCGAGAGCATGCGGGCACATGGTGTCCGACGCGGCCCCCTGGACCTGATATAGTGTCGGTCACATGGTGTCCGCCGCGGCGTACGGGGCTAAACATGATTTTTAGTCTGGCGTTCCACGTGTTAACAATAGAATTCGTAAAAAGCAATAAAAAGTGAATACAACTATCAAATTAATGAACACATATTTGCGGTGTCGTGCCAATTCTTGTAAGCAATAGCGAAGTATGCCACTGCCCTATGATAGCAATATCGATTCAGTTTTATGGAAATGCTATTTCTGGAGTCTTATGGATTGACGTTGAAGGCTCATACTACTTAGGTACCTACTTATCTTGACTGCCTCGTTGGTCTATCGGTAGCGTGTTCAACCGCAGAAAATGAGGTCCTGGGTTCAAATCCCGGGTCGGGCCAAAAAAAGTGATTTTGGGATTTTTCCGTAAAGAGCAGTAAAGCCATCGGTCCTGTACCTGACCTCTTTCCGGTCGTGTCGCTAGTCGTCCCATCGGATTATGAGAGTTATGGTATAGAAAGTGCCCCTATGTTTGCGCACACACTTGTGCATTATTATAGATCCTGCGCAATTGGCTAATCTCCATTGAGAATGGCCGCCGTAGCCGAAATTCGGCCGGGAAGACATCTTATGGGCAGTGGTTCCCCTAGTGTCAGAGTTGTTCAAGACGCCCATTAGGGCTCTGACATGGCTTAACGACTGTTGCCTAATGGCTACAACCGGGACCGAGCTTAACGCGTCCTCCGAAGCACGGAGACGATTAGAAATTGAACCACTTTGGTGGTGCATCTATGGACTGACCGCGAGCCTCGTTGCTTGTGAGAGCATCTAGTTATGAGAGCTAGATTTATAGTCTACAACTGCCATACATGCTATCCTTAACCTCCGACGCAAAAAGAGGGGTGCACACGGTTGCCTCGGAGACCACGTAAAGCCGTCGGTCTTGTGGATGAATTCGTTCTGGTCGTGTGTTATCTTAGAATAGAAAGTGACCCTGTGTTAGCGCACCCATCCATGCACTACAATATATCTCGCGCAGATGGCTGCACGCAATCAACAGAGGTAGTCCACAAAGGGCACCTGCGCGAATGGCACCTAGCCTAGTCCACGAAAGGCACGTATATATCAATACTTTTGGCAGGTGCTCTTCGTGGATTCAATTTATTTATTACATTCATGTCCACGAAAGGCACCTACGTTAACCGTTACAGTAACCTAGGTTATTAAATGAAAGATATCGATGAAAATCACTAGAACGTTTTATTACGCACTTTAAGAGTAGTATTTTCTTACCTCAATTAACATGCCCTAGAACATAATCAAGCAGGCGTGTACCCACGATTTGTTCCATTATGTAATTATTTAGTATGCGAACATGATGTAGCAAGCGGTGGGTCAGGGGATTGGAAAAGAAACTAGTGTTTGCAACTAGTGTATCGAGAGTAGGGTTACCATAATATGTAAATAGAGGCATGCCTGTCTATGGTACCTATAATGCCTGAATTATCAGAAAAATGCCTGTCTAAAGGAAAATGCTTTAGGTAATAAGTAAAAGCCAACAGATAATAGAAAAAGGATATAATGAAGGATATTTATTATTGATATATATATATATTTTATACAATATCTTTATTTGCAATAAATGGTACAGTTTATTTGAAGTCCCTGGATCCTGTGCTAGGTTATTAAACCTGTGTTACAGAATACAGTGTCCTCCCCGCTTTTAGTATGACAACAATAATTTATGCAACAAAGTAAAATCAAAATTAATTAGATTAATAATTACACGTAAAGAAAGTTACAATTAATATTAAAACATTATTACAATTAAATAAAGACCTTGTTCAAATAAATTTATATATATTTGTCAGAGGACATTATTTTTTTTAATAGTTCTTTCTTTTCTTATATATAAACGTAAAAATCTTCACGAGAGGTTTGCATTTATGCAAGTGAAATGCGCGCGCGGGCACGCAATTTAAAAATGCCTGTCTCAGACCAATGCCGGCCGCACGCCTGTCAAAACCTTAAAATGCCTGTCAAATGCGGCTAACGCCTGTCATATGGTAACCCTAGTCGAGAGTGACAGTTCACACAATATCACAGAACACACATGCTTAGAGTCACGGCAACTAGCTCTTTGTTGGAGTCCACACGAAGCACTTCAGAGTTCCCGTGACGAGCACTGCCACGGTTAAAGTCCCGACGCACACGGCACACTTCACACTGTGTAGGGAACACTTGGTACTGTTTACTGTCACTGATCACTTGCACTTGTTCAGCTTTCCACTTAGATTTCTTACTCTTTATTCGCCTTCGATTTCACTTCAATTAAAACTAAACTCTTCCGCTTTAAATTAATAAATTACTAATTCAAAATTAATAAATTGTTCCAAATTTTAAAAATTACCTACTTAAGTCATATTTTTCTTTCTAGAAAATTCGCCTGTATATTGTCATATCTGTCAATTAGTCGTAATACTTCTGTCCTTGTCTTCACCTGTCTCTTTCTTTTCACTCATAAAACTCGCTCTATCTCTTTCTAATTATTATGGAAACATCTACAGTCTTATTTAAAAAAATTTACTTTGACCCGCGGTTAAGCCATGTCAAAATTTAAACCACGTCGGCCCCTTGTTTAAACCTTGCTCAAATATGGCGGATTTGTTTGCATCAGCTGACGTTTTGTTTGACGTTTGTTTGTGAATGGAGGTTTTATTGACGTTACTAACCGTTTTAATTTTTAAATAAATACTGAATGCCAGTTGGATTCTTATCACAAACTTCAAAATCCACCGAAGAAAATCAATAGTCCTTGAAAATGCACTGTTACGATCATAAATCTATCATTCCATGTCTACCATAGAGCAAACATCATAAAGTTTTGATACATAATCCGATTTAGTCGATTAATTGTGCTTAAGCTCTATACCAGTCCCCGATATGCTGACAGATTAAAATAAAAAGACGTTAGCTGAGAAACCTTTAAATAGGATTTTTAAATATTATAGAAATAATAGTTGAGCGGGGTTTAAGTGGTTGAGCAGGGTTTTGCTGAGACATGGTTAAGCGGCGGATCACGGCATATTTTAAATAAGAGCACTAATGTCAATTTTTACATTAAGAATTTTGTGTGTCCTTTTCATCAGCTAACCTTTTTCTTTGGTTCTGGTGTTATCTAGAACATTCTAGCGCTGTTCCAAAAGCCACCAATACCGTTAGTAGTAATAGGGTTTGAAGCCCGAACGTGACGATAATATCTGCTCGATCGCTTGTCTGTTCTCTTTCTCTTCAGCTATCTTCTTTCATTTAAAATAGATTTGATATTTTTTGGCGAAGTGAATTTATTTAATTAGAATATCTGCGATCGGTTAAAACGAATATAGCTGTATATTGTGAATGTTTATTTTAGTTTTACTTCCTCACTCTATTTAAACAAGTTGCAATTTCCGTTATAATGAGCCGAATTTGTAATGAGAAACATTATTTAAAAAAACACCATATAAATTATGTCAAATAAAGTGTATGTTTATTTAGTAGGCACTAACTAACTCACTCCCACTTCTTACTACGAAACGTAACTGAAGGTATATTTAATTTTGAAATGAAAATAAATGTTGTACAAAATAAATGGTATTTGAATCTTACTCACAAGACTGATGACTATATACAGGATGTTTGGCACAATGAAAAACAATTATTTTGATGAGATTATTTACAAAAGATATTTTTATATATCATGTCAGCCAAAGTACGTCCACTGCTGGACAAAAACTCCCAAAAGAATGGGGGGATATGCCATAATCGCCACGCTTTGCAGACGGGTTGGCGATCGCAGTTTCATGGTCATAGTTCACAGAAAAACACTGCTGCCCGTTCTTTGGTAGGTATTCCCTCGGTCGATTTCTACGCCCCTCCACGGGTGAGATAATGTGTTGATATTTCCCCAATTGAAAGCGAACCTTATGCTTTTGTGATAAAGTTGAAAATCTGTAAAAGAAATTGACAGATTGGGTTAGCTGGATGTGCTGGCGTCTGTCCATTGAGCCCGAATCTGTATACGTTGAAAGTTAAATGTATAATTGTTAGGAATGGAAAGGAATCCGGCTTTAAGAACGGCTTCTTGCCGCGAATTAAATTTCTTAGAAGAATTATGGGAATGCCGACTTTTAAATTAATTTTATGCGACTAAGGACCAAGTGAATTGATAGGATTCAAAAGATTCACTGGCCTTGTAATAAATTAATACATAATTGTACACTCCGTGGGAAGTGGAAGCGGGATGCCATAATAATGTCACCCAAGATACGGAAATGTCATTATTTGGCGTGTGCTGCTAAATATGATTTATGTTATACTAGCTGTGCCCCGCGGTTGTACCCGCGTCAAACTTTATAAATTATAGCCTATGTGTTATTCTGATGTATAATCTATTATTGTAAAGTTTCAGTAAAATCCATTCAGTAGTTTTTACGTGAAAGAGTTACGAACATACATCCATCCATCCATACTTACAAACTTTCACGTTTATAATATTAGTAGGATAAAGTGAACAATAATAAAAAAAACTTAATTATAAGATGACTATCAAAATGAACGAGATTCTAATAGTCTTCTTATCATTAAGTACCCTGAAAAGCACTCGTGAGATTACATGTCCAACTATTATATGTAGTTTAGTCTCAAGCTCCTATAAACTCCTCTAAACCAACTGCATGGCTGTATTTTGGTTGTTTTCTCGTGGCAATTTGCAAAAATCGGTCTTTACTACACAACTAACTACACAAGTCATGCGCTTCCCCTCTGGGTGTCTTTCAGCCACTTCACCAGTAGCCAGATTAGGTGAACATAACCTTGATATCAAGGTTTCGTCTCGTTCCAATCTCCTCAGCAATACTCCGTAGAGTACTCCCAGCTTGAAGCATGCCTACTGCCCTTAACATTTCCTCTCTCATTAAATGGCAATAACGCCGTTGCATAATGCACACAATAACATTAATTCGAAATTAACCGATAATTTGTTACAAAACTTAAATTTGACACAAAAAATTACCAAAAACTACTGCAGGTAAATAAAACCTTCGTACTTCGCTACTATTATGCCGCACAAATCTTTTCTTTTTAATTCATTTTTTCTAATTCAAATTTAGAATCATTCAAAAAGGTTTTTTTTTCTTTGACTCCTATTACTTAGCAATGGCTCGCACGTTCTGTGCATTTTCAAAAAGTTGGAAGTTCCTTATCGCGCGTTGCGAAAGGGGGCTAGACGGAAAAAATTAAGACGAAAAGTTGTAACGACACTTTTTGCTATAGTAAGCTATTGCAAGCCGTGCGGGGTGCGCATGTTTCTCTGTCTCTCTCTCTCTCTCTCTCTTATAGAAAGCAAGCCAGATATTTGCCGTTTCGTCTTTCTATTTCGCATTGAACAGTGTGGTGTCGCGACGATTATTTTTGTTGAGTGTATACAGGTTTTTTGTACATGATAAATAATTAAAAGTAATAACAATAATGAATCCTGTTAGTGCTTCTGCACAAGTTCCGGGAACTTCGTTCCATCCGGGTGTCCCTTGACACCTCTCAAGTATTTTTTATAAAATAATCTTTCTCCAAAATAATTTAAAACTGGCCAGTATTTTTGAGTTAAAGAACTTTATACAAAGTAGATGGTGTTGTTGATTTGTAAATATATAGATAATTACACCTATACATGCACACAAATATCTATCCTGGGTGGTAATGATTCAGTTAGAACCTAAATGGGATATTGTGACTTCCCTACATAATGTTGGACATGTAATCTCATGGGGGCTTCTAATGTAAGTACTACTAATTAGAACATAAATCGTTTCGCCTACTCACGGGTATATACCCTTGAGAACGAGTCGCTATAATAAAATAATAAATCACTAGTTATACATACATAGACTCACGCCTGTCTCCCAGAGGGGTAGACAGAGACAACGCATTTCCATTTGTCACGATCTTTGCACATGTCTTTTGCCTCGTTTACAGTCATTATATTCTTCATACATGCTTGCCGGTTTAGTGTACTTCTGACCTGGCCTTTCTTGAGAACTCAAAGAATGTTATACTAGATTTTTCCCGTCCGGTTTTACTATCCACACAGGCCAGGTATATTTATTTTGTCAAACTTCTTTCATCCATCCTTTTTAAATGCCCCAACCCCCCGAACCCATCTCAGCATACTTTTTTCAATCTCTGTAACTACATCCTCTTTCACACCACAACGTTCTCTTACATTCACACTCACACATACTTCTCATTCTTTTTCTGCCATACCCAACTTGCACTTCTATAAAATAATAAGTACACCTGCACAAATGGGTAATAGGAATAATATAAAAAAAAAACAAATAATATTCGCGGTAATAAGTAGTTACTTACCATTACGCTACCTTTATAATGGTTCCAGCCGAGCTAAATGCTCGAGCTCGACTCGATGCGTAGTTTCAACAGCTGTGAACAAACTTACCTACTTGTTTAACTGTTCTGCATAGATGTAATGTAACCTGTTTAGATTTTAATATAATTTAGATTCTGTTCATTATAATAGCTGAGGATAACTGTAATTGGTCTAATTAAGTAGTAATAGTGTTTTTGTAAAATACATTTGTAAACGACTGTTGTTATCCCTAATAAATATATAAAAAAAAATGAAAAAATCTTCGTATTCTGCCCCACAAATACACACTCACACCACACATACTACTCTGAGCTCTCATTTCTACTACATTTATTCTACTTTCATTCTTTTTCTGCCATACCCAACTAGCAGTTCTATACACATGCACTAGTTATCACTTCAATATAACATTAAGTTAAAACTACCGGAGTACAACTATCGAAATCCATCTCAATTTTTAGGAACCCCTTGGGTCTGAAGTATATAATCTATACTATCTAACTGACAATATTATTACCTATGTGTTATTCGGATATATAAGCTATATTAATACCAAGTTTTATCAAAATGACAATCGAATGAAGACTGATTTCTTGGTTCTAAAGTTTGGATTGACAGATTTTTAGGAACCCCTTGGGTCTGAAGCATATAATCTATACTATCTACCTGACATGTTATTATGTGTTATTCGGATATATAAGCTATATTAATACCAAGTTTTATCAAAATGACAATCGAATGAAGATTGATTTCTTGGTTCTAAAGTTTGATTTGACAGATTTTTAGGAACCCCTTGGGTCTGAAGCATATAATCTATACTATCTACCTGATAATATTATTATGTGTCATTCGGATTTATAAGCTATATTAATACCAAGTTTTATCAAAATGATAATCGAATGAAGACTGATTTCTTGGTTCTAAAGTTTGGATTGAACGATTTTTAGGAACCCCTTGGGTCTGAAGCATATAATCTATACTATCTACCTGACATGTTATTATGTGTTATTCGGATATATAAGCTATATTAATACCAAGTTTTATCAAAATGACAATCGAATGAAGATTGATTTCTTGGTTCTAAAGTTTGGATTGACAGATTTTTAGGAACCCCTTGGGTCTGAAGCATATAATCTATACTATCTACCTGACATGTTATTATGTGTTTTATCGGATATATAAGCTATATTAATACCAAGTTTTATCAAAATGACAATCGAATGAAGATTGATTTCTTGTTTCTAAAGTTTGGATTGACAGATTTTTAGGAACCCCTTGGGTCTGAAGCATATAATCTATACTATCTACCTGATAATATTATTATGTGTCATTCGGATTTATAAGCTATATTAATACCAAGTTTTATCAAAATGACAATCGAATGAAGACTGATTTCTTGGTTCTAAAGTTTGGATTGAACGATTTTAAGGAACCCCTTGGGTCTGAAGCATATCATCTATACTATCTAACTGACAATATTATTATGTGTTTTTTTGATATAAGAAGCTATATTAATACCAAGTTTTATCAAAATCCGTTCGGTTATTTTTTGCGATACAACGTACTTCTATATCCATTCTCAAACTTTCGCATTTATAATATTACTAGCTGTGGCTACGGGTTAACCTACAATCGTTATCACCGTGGTAAGGATAGGCTCTGGCATCACTCTGTTGACGAATGGCCGGCCTGGGGTCGCTAAGTCGTCGTCGTGCGTGCGATGCTCGCGGGTGTCTCCATCTGTGAGGTAGTAATGTTCTAGAAAGAGAGTCGATCTGGCACGCAGGTGAAGGAGGTGTCGAGGTGGTGGCGAAAGCCGATTGTTCAACTTCCTCACGGGGTTGCGGCGACAGTAAGAGAAGTGTCTTCAAATCAATTTATTTGCAACAATGTGGTGCTTTACATTAGCCCTGGGAATACGGCGATATTATTATGTTTGTGGCACAGTCGCTTTTCCTGATTGGACAGAGTCGGCAATAGGTAAGGTCAAATCAAAGCTTACCCGGCGAACGTTGGCCGATCACCTTGGGGCAAGCTGCAACAGTGGTGCACCAGAGCAGCATGCCCACGTTCCGTTCCCAGGGCATACACCAGGCGCCAAAGAAGAAGAAGAAGTCCACGCCAGGGTTTGGTCGGTACGAATCCGACATACCCATCCACTGACAGCTTTTGTGAGAGGCATGCGGAGGCGTGCACTCTTCTTTAAAAAATATATAAAACCTTCGTTAAACAACGTCGGAGGCCTAATGGGTGGATTGAACAACTCTCACACCAAGGTAACCACTATTTACACGATAAAAAAAGAAAAATACGTCAGTTCGTAAAATCAGACAAACACTATTTTCTAACAGCTGCTTTTGCATCTACAAACTGCTATCCATAAGCAGTAACAATAAGAATAGTGAAATAGAAAAACAAAGTATTTATTGTAGGCCCCTTATATTTTATTAATCATTTGATATCAATTATAGTGGTATCCACTTAGATATTTATCAATTCGCCTATTCTATCAGTAAACCTTGCTGTGATAAGTTTATTATGTTCTGATATCAATATACGACAAAATGATAGATTGTTATCCATCATTTACGCACCTTGTATATTCCTAAAGAACAGTAGTTGATACGCAAATGTTTTATCTACAATACAGCCGTTTGTCAAAATAGATAACTGTTTTTATTCATAAAATAATCAGTTATCATTGCGTACATACCTCAGCCTATTAGCAGTGATCATGCTTCATGAACAATAGTTTTTGCTAAACAGAGGAACAATGATCGCCGGTTTAGGGTACTTCTGACATGGCCTTTCTTGAGAACGTCTCCGATGTGGTCAAAGAATGTTCTACGAGGTCTTCCCCTTCCGGTTGTATTGTTATACCCGCGTCAAATTTTATAAAATATCACAGCTCCTCCCCGTTGGTGATAGCGTGATAATATGTAGCCTATCTGTTGACCCGACCTCTTAGTAACATTTATGCAAAATTTTAAGTAAATCCATGCAGTACTTTTTGTGTTTAGCCCGGACATACATACAGACAAACAGACAAAAATTCTAATAACTATATTTTTGGCTTCTATATCGATGGTAGATCACACCCCAAGTATCCTTTAAAAAAATATTCAATGTACAGTTTTGGCTTGCCTACGATTTTATTATACCTATGTATAGTATGGTTACAGTATGGTTGCGCCGCGCGGTTTTACACGCGTCAAAGTTTATACATCATAGCCTATGTGTTAATCGGATATATAAGCTATATTACTACAAAGTTTCGCCAAAACCCGTTCAGTAGGTTTTGCGTGAAAGAGTTACAAACATCCATACATCCATCCATACTCACAAACTTACGTATTTATAATATTAGTAGGATTGTATATGTATGTGCGGAACATGAAAATATGCAATCCCTTTAAGTTGTAAGGATAGGCAGCACGACTACCGGAATTGTGTGGGCTTGTCAAGCAAGAGGCATATAACTGGTTTGAAGGAGCAGCGAAAGGCTGAGCTCTCGAGCTACAAAAAGCGATGAGCTGCAAGCCCGAAAATCAGCAACCATGGCGGCCGGTTAGCGTGGTTGGTAAATCCTGGCCTTTCATGCCGCAAATCGTAGGTTAGGTTCCCACCCATATTTGTCTACAAGAAAATATCTGTGCGTCCTGAGTCTGGGTGTAATTATGTGTTAACAAAATAAAAGTAGTATATATAGTATATCAGTTATATGGTTTCCATAGTACAAGCTCTGCTTAGTTTGGGATCAGATGGTCGTGTGTGAATAATGTTCGTTCCACGATATATTTTTAATACAGTTATGAGGATCAGGATTTTTCAGGCCTTTTCTGCGGACTTTTGATTTTTTCATATGCTAACCCTATGCAAAGCAGTATCCTGCTAGTACGTCTAAGTCATATAATCGTTAACAAACAAGCGTTGTTTCTAATTTAGAGGATAACATCTATGCTCGACGTACTGGCGCCAGCACATCCATCTACCCCAATCTGTCAAATTTCTTTTATCGATTTTCAACTTTGTCACACAAGGATAAGGTTCACTTTCGATTGCGGAAATTTTACAGACTGGGGTAGCTTGATGTGCTGGCATCTGTACATCGGTATATTATATCTATAATCCCTGTTCTATTTCGTTGTAAAGTTCGCCGCTTGCCAACTCAGCAGTCGCATAGCATGTACATTGCAATGTTTAAATCATGTTGTTTAATTCAACTAATATTAGTTTAGCTCGGAGATAAAACAAGCTTAAAGTTTGTTCGGTGACAGTTGCGTCCAGTAACAGACGTCTCCGTGCAGTTTCCGACGTTTGCCAACAAAGACAATGCTGACTATTCTGTATCTCACACTACGGAATTAATTTAAATATCATTGTATTTCTATCTATAGGCGCTCATAGTTATATGCTCTCACCGATCCGTAAGTGATCGGCGAGGTTAAGCAATTAGGCTCGCGGTCAGTCCTTAGATGGGTGACCGCCAAAGTGGTTTATTTTCTGAGCGTCTCCGTGCTTCGGAGCCAGTAAGCCATGATAGAGGCCTACTGGGTGGATTGAACAACTCTGACACTAGCGCAATCATGCACATTTACGTTAAGCTGACGGTCCCGGTAGTCATTAGGAAAGTACCGGGACCGGCAGCTTAACATGCCTGCGAAGCACAGAGATGCTCAGAACAGGTGAGAGTATCTGGCTATGAGCTTGCTTGCTCGTAAGCGCCCTCCACGATTTAGATGGATTCGGTACAAGTTGCTTGTCTCTATGTGCTACTTCGGAGGGAAAGAAGAAAAACAATCGTTCTTTTGCAGCGGATAGATTTATTAGGAGTTTATTTATCAGAATCACAATGCTTTCGGCCATATCCCAAAACGTGGCTGTTATAGAATGAAAAGTAGTTATATCGTCTTAGATATAAACTAACTTAAGGATTATATGTGCTTGTTGGGAATAAACCTTTTTTATTTTATAAAATTCAAACAGTATACTAGCTGGCGAAATGCAATCTCAGTTGAAGAAAGGCTGTCAGTCACCCTCAACTAAGAAAAACAGTGATTTTCTGTCGCAGTGCGCGCGGGACCATGCAATTCCGTAAGCTGCAGTTTACTTTCGAGATAATCGCGTCGCGAGAAAACGCAGCAACGTGTGACAAATTTTTAAATTGCTGCGATTTATTATTCGCATGCGCACGCACTGTCGTACTATCTCATACGTTGCATTCCTGCGATAAAATTATCGCGCGACTAAAAGTCGTAGTGCGCGCTTGGCCTTCCATATTAAATCACAATAAAACCTTCCTATTATTGACCACCAAAAATATAACAATTTATTACTTGATTTGGATCTGAATATTTACGATACCTATTGTTAGTTATTTATTGCGTAGTAATACGTATGGTCAGTTTTATACAGTGCATTCGTGTGAAGCATAGGAGTATTTATTATTATTACTAGCTGTGCCCCGCGGTTTTACCCACGTCAAATTTTATAAATGCTCACAGCTCCTCCCCCGTAGGTGATAGCGTGATAATATGTAGCCTATATGTTGACCCGACCTCTTAGTAATATTCATGCAAAATTTGAAGTAAATCCATGCAGTACTTTCTGAGTTTAGCCCGGTCATACATACGGACAAACAGACACACAGACAAAAATTCTAAAAACTATATTTTTGGCTTCGATATCGATTGTAGATCACGCCCCAAGTATCCTTTTTAAAAAATATTCAATGTAGGTACAGTTTTGACTTTCCTACGATTTTATTATATGTATAGATTATTATACGGGTGTTGATAATTGTTCCGATCAGCTTATTTATATGCGCGTGATGCGAGCCATTCACAACTAGCCCGGCCGCCGGAAAGTCCCTTAGTGCCAGCATATGAGTAAACAATGTAACAGAGTGGAAGATGTAGAAAACTCTCCACTACAGTTATATTGCCCACCATATTGCTGATATTACTTGAACTAAATCGATAGAACGATTATGGTTGAACCGCCAAGATAAATACAAGTGGCGCCCTCTTCCAAATGGAGCTGGATTATTAACAACTTTTAAATATTGCACGTCAATTAAGACCAAATATCTGAAACTATTATGATATAATACCAATTGTACCATATTTGAGCAGGTGAAATCATTTGATTTGATTTGAACATTGTATTATTATGCAAGTACCATTAGACGCAGCTATAATAGACACCGAGCGGTACGAGTTTGTCTGTGCGGTTATACATATATCGTATTTTGTAATAATAGTTTATATTTAAGGTATTATATGCTTTTAAAGTGAAGAGACGGGAAACCAACTAGTTTCTGCCATAAACCTATTTTGCAGACTCCAAGTTATTACAATATCACCACATTTTAATTCATGTGCATTAGATTTGCGAGTTTAATGATAGCGTCCATTCTGGGGGTCTATTTACTCATGTGGCGCCTATGCTGGCCGCTCACAACTGTAAAACATTTCAAAACATTTGTTGAGCTATTCTCAGCTTTCATTGATATACGAGAATGGCGATACGTCAATGAGTGATGCGTACACTGTTGATTTAGTTTGAAAACTTGATCACAGAACGTCACGTCCTGCTTTTTATAAAAAGGCCAACGTTTCTCTCAAGACTACGGTTAAATAAAAAAAACATATTATGCACCTGAAACTTAGGTAAATGATACTTAATTAACATTGAAATGCAAAATATAAAAGAAATGTATAATAATGATCTTTTGATATTTTTTCGTGCGAAAATCAAAATACAAAAACTGTGATCGATTGTTTAAAACGCAATGATATACATATATTATATTTTAAAAGAGGCAGTTATATTTCTAGCGCGCACTTCGTGAAGACTCAAAAACGTCTCAATTGGGACGTTTTGTCTATAATCTATGCCTGGATTAAACATTAGCAGCGCAATAGTTAAAATTATTGCTATCCCGTTTATTTACATGTTTATCCTATCTTTTGTACTATTCATTAGTGCAACTTGTCAACATGTGTGCACTACATTAGGTACATATGTATATACCAGCGGGACCATATTTTATATGACGGTTACTTTGAAAGTAACGTATCTTTAATAAAATATCATTGTTAAAACGGTGAAACATTTTGAAAACACCAAGTGTGTGCTAGCGATTACCGCAACAGACACGTGTTGGTGACCTCTCGCGTTCCTTCTTGATGAGATGTAGCGACCTCACTCACACTCAGGACTATAACGCTAACACAATAATGTTAGTAAGAGCTTCCATCTGGAGTTAAACCTATTTATACATTGTCAATCGAGTTGTTTCCTGCAGAGCGAAAAGAAGCTCCTCGCTGGGCACTAGGTCTACCTCACTGAAATAGTTTAATAGTACTGAAAGAAAAGTCTTGTCCGAGAAAAAAATTTAAGGGGGAACGACTTCACCATCTGTCATCATTGTCACGTAGCCAAGATCAACAGTCAGTGAGTGTGTTTTTAAAAGCTGCCATTTTTCACATTTGACAGGGAGAAGATAAACTCATCCCTTTGAAACATTAATTAAGATTGAGTAATGATCTCATTCTGAACTAAACTAACTTTGTACTCAATACTAAATTATTACATTCCGTAATGTAGGTGGTAGTTATACATATAATAAATGGAACAAGTATGGACCCTATCGGGCACAGCAATTTTAGTAAAACTATTTACTAAATTTGCTGTGCCCGATAGGAAAGTAATAGTCGGTTAAAGGTGTTAGCAATATAATACCATTGCTGCTTAGAGAGGTAGGGCATAGCGTTCATTTGCTCAAAGAGTAGCCCGACTGGGGAAGTACCTCCACCTTACAGAAGACTTTCCATAATAATAACATTAATAATTTTAATGTTGTGTTTCCGAGTGTGAGTAAGGTCGCCAGAGCTCAATGGGGTGGAGGGAAGGGTCAGCAACACTCTGGTGTCGCGAGTGTCCATGGGCGGCGGTGATCACTTACCACTTGCTCGTTTGTCGCCCTCACATATAAAAATAAATTGCTACCTTTACTAGCAACATACCTATAGGTAGCAACAGTTAAACACAGTTACTATGATTCTGGGTTAAAACTCCGGATATTATTTGTGGAACTGTTATTTATATTTTTCTGGAAATAAAATTCTCAGTAGCAGCCCGATAGAGAACTATGCTTTGGAGAGATCGTAGAGTTCCTCCGTCGGATCTCTCTATATTATGAGTGTGAAGGAATAAATACCTAATAATATAATTATGTCCTCCTAGGCGAATTACGGCCAGTCTCATGGAGACTAGGTAGATAACTAACTAGTCTCCATGAGACTGGCAGATGCGCGGGACATATTATAGTGCACAACTGTGTGTGCAAACCCCTGTGTTTCTTTATTTACTTTCCATTCCATCACTCTCATGATTCGATGGGATGCGACACGACCGGAAAGAGGTCAGATTTTTTTTTATATCTTTGTGAGGCAGACGATCTAGCGGCCCACCTTATGGTGCACCTATGTTTCATATATGTTGGTTAGTCTCCATTGTGATTGGCTGTTGTAGCAGTAATATAGCCAGGAGTACCATTAATTGTATATAATAATACTTTCTTAGGCGACTCAAGTAGTTTGTTCCTGATTGTAATCCTCCTGAATGCCTGAACCCATCTTCTTCAACTTTGAAACATTGATAGTCACTATATTCGTAAGTTCACATACATGAATTCATAAAAATCGGACGCGTCATGGAAGAATAATCTCCGAAAAAATCAAATATCATATCGAGATCAATATTTGCAAAGAATGCCTCGCAGACCTAGATACTTGCAGGGAATGTAAAATTGTGTAGGCTTATGTGGTAGATTTTTGAGAACAACTGTTTTTATTGTATAAGATTGAATGATTTGTAAACAATAAAGCGATAAACATTAGGTTGTACTTCGTAAGTAATTCTTTTCGTCAAAACATTTTGATTAAAAGTTCCTCTTGTCCCTGAACGGGGCCTAAATGTAGTGTTATTTTCTGTGACTGTAAATATTTCTGTGCAGCATTTAAATGAAACGGTCGAGCTATGACCAGGCCTGCAGAAAAATAGGCCGATACTCAGCCAACAGTCATCCAGACGGTCTGTTATCCACGTATTTTTTATGTGGCATTTGGCAAGGAGCCAAATATGTCTCCACTGATTGATTTTACTAAGACATAACCGCGGAGCAAGGATTTTATTACTGTGTGTTTCGTCACGGGATGGTGCCAGTGGCGTGACGGCTGTTTGGTGATTTATGGCAACACTAAATTTTAAAGTAGGCTCTCGTTATTTTTTTTGGAACAGGCGAACCAAAGTAGCCGACATAGCCCAAAGAATTGCCAAACTTAAGTGGCAGTGGGCAGGGCACATAGCTCGTAGACCTGACGGCCGATGGGGCAGAAAGGTTCTCGAGTGGCGACCACGAACCGGAAGACGCAGCGTGGGCAGGCCCCCTACACGGTGGACCGACGATCTTGTGCGGGACGCGGGAAGCCGCTGGTGCGGGCAGCGCAGGACCGGCTATTGTGGAGATCCTTGGGGGGGCCTTCGTCCAGCAGTGGACGTCTTTCGGCTGATATGATGATGATGATGTATCAATATCCTTACTAATATTAAAACGCGAAATTTTGTATGTATGGATATTTGTTAATCAGTATGATTTAAATCAAACTTCACAATAATAGATATAGCTTATACATCAGAATAACATTGTAGTATCACACTAATACGAATATTATGAAAGCGAAAGTGAGTGTGTATGTTTGTAACTCTTTCACGCAAAAACTACAGGATGGATTTAGATAAAACTTTGTAATAATATAGCTTATATATCCGAATAACACATAGGCTATAATTTATAAAGTTTAAAACCGCGGTAGTAGCACACAGCTAGTAACTTAAAAACTAGGAAAACGTTCTGTCATCTGCGAGCAATTGTGGAGTGCGCTGCAAAAACCGTTAGAACTACGTATAAATATAAAATGGAAATGTTTGTATTGAATATTCATACAAAAAGCCGCAACAGCACATATCTATATTTTATGTGTAAGCCACTATATAGTTATATATGTACTCTATAGTTTATACGATTTCCCCTATGGACTCAAAAATTTAGGTGCCAATTTATATAATTTTATTACTAGCCCAGAGGTTGATCACACACATATATACGGGGCACAGCTATATTATTTAAATATAGCTGTATATAGCTATATTTATATAATATAGCTGTGCCCCGCGGTTTTACCCGCGTTTTATTTGGATATATAAGCTATATTACTGCATACTACATATACTGTTTTTGCCTGAAAGAGTAACAGCCATCCATACTTCCATAATCACAAACTTTCGCATTTATAATATTAGTAGGATGTTTTTCTTTATTTGTCGTTGCAACACTTGCCGCGTGCAGTTAGTAAATTGTAATATTTTAAGGTCATTTGACCATATGAGTGCTGTATAGACCTCCTATAACAAGCCTTCACAAAATAACTATATAACAATAGGTATAACAGTCCAATTGGTAACCTCCTTCGAATCAAGTCGGTTAAAATGAAATAGAGTATTTCATTTGTTGTTTATAAATAGGCTTCAAATAATTTACCACTTATATTCTTCAGTTTGTCTACCTTTTTCACTTTTCGTTCAGAATTGACAATATCATCGACATACATATTTGTTGGTTATTTTTGTGAAGCGACCGTCACAAAAGGGAATGGGAAATAATCCAATTGTATTCTTTTACAAATTTTCAATAGCTTTTCACAAATTTACAAAACGTTCAGAAACAAATTCATTGAATAGACAGGACGACGTTAGTCCGGTCAGTAAGTTCCATTCATTTTAATATTCTGTATTTACTTTCCGATTTAACGAGAAATTCATCATCATCATCATCATATCAGCCGTAAGACGTCCACTGCTGGACAAAGGCCTCCCCCAAAGATCTCCACAATTGCCGGTCTTGCGCTATTCGCATCCAGCAGTTTCCAGCGACCCGCACAAGATCATCGGTCCATCTTGTAGGGTGCCTGCCCACGCTGCGTCTTCCGGTTCGTGGTCGCCACTCAGGAACCTTTCTGCCCCAACGGCCATCGGTTCTACGAGCTATGAGAAATTCTTTGAATCAAAATTATTATTGTAAAGACATGGAACGAATAGGATCACGTGTTTAAAACAGAATTTAAAAAAGAAAGGAACTAGAGACAACTATATAATAAAATACATAAAATAATAATTATTACATATTTAACTATAATTTATGCAAGTGGTGTTAGTCTGTAAGTAATTGTTGCACTTAAAATTGTATTATTATTAATTAAGAATTTGTAAATGTTACGTGTAAACAATTGTAGACTGACCTAATAAATAAATAAATAAATAAAAATATCTGGAATTTGAGACCATAACGGGGCGAGTAAAATATTGGTGATAATTTAGATGTTAGGACTCAAATAAAGGAATTGGTGAATGATAATAATGGTGTTACCTATTTTAGTAAACCAGGTATAAAAATATACGAAAAGATTTATCCTTTATTTTAGTTAGACCTGTCACTTTTCAGACTTTATCAGAAAAAGGATAACGATTTTCTTAACAAGGACTTTATTTAGTTTAATTTTTTTAGCATTTTTTTAGTTAGCCTAGAATCCACTTCAAGATTCCCCAGGTTAAGGCTTGTTGTAAGCAGCCAATTTATACATTTTAATTAAATGTACATTAACATACATTTTAAATATATTTCTAATTTTATGTAGTTTCTTCATCATTCTTTAATGATGTGTTTAATACATAAATTAATCGCATATTAAATATCCTGGGACATTATTCACACTCTACGCAGAGCTTCTATACTACTTTTTGTAAATACATACTTATACTGGTAATTACACTTAGAATCAGTCCCATATCTGTTCTGGGTGGGAATCAAACGCGTGAAAAGCAAACATCTTCCAACCACAACAACTGGCCCGTCAATTTATATTTTAAATTAATAAATTAAACTTTATTATACACACCAATAGTAGATATACATACATACATAGAGTCAAGCCTGTCTCCCAGAGGGGTAGGCAGCGACAACGGACTTCCATTTGTCACGATCTTTGCACACCTCTTTCGCTTCGTTTACTGACATTATATTCTTCATACATGCTCGCTGGTTTAGGGTACTTCTGACCTGACCTTTCTTAAGTAAGTCTCCGATTTGATCAGAGAATGTTCTACGAGGTCTTCCCCTTCCGGTGTACCATTCACACAGGCCATGTATACTTCTTTTGTCAATCTTCTTTCATTCATCCTTTCTAAATGGCCAAACCATCTCAGCATACCAATTAGTAGATATAGTCGGTTATGAATGGCTCAAATGGAAGTCGCATAAAATACATTGCCAATTGAAATATGCACTTGATATTACGAAGGAGCGACGGACATTTGCTATTCGGAGAACCGGAGAGCATGTTGTACTTAGGAGGTAAACTTGCCAGTGGCTTTATGCGCTTTACAGGTTACAGGTTCAATCGACCTACATCTGTTAAGGGCGTGTAGTTTTCATCGTTACTGAAATTTAAAAGATTACTAGCTGCGCCTCGCGGTTTTACCTGCGTTAAACTTTATAAATTATCACAGCTCCTCCCCCGTAGATGATAGCGTGATAATATGTAGCCTATATGTTGACCCGACCTCTTAGTAATATACATGCAAAATTTTAAGGAAATCCATGCAGTACTGATTGAGCTAAGTCCGGACATACATATAGACAAACAGACACACAGACAAAAATTCTAAAATCTATATTTTTGGCTTCGATATCGATTGAAGATCACGCCCCAAATATCCTTTAAAAAATATTTAATGTACAGTTTTGACTTTCCTACGATTTTATTATATGTATCTATAGATTTGCATAACATCTGCCATAATATTTTATTTAGATATTTCTTAAAATTTAAATAATATTTCAATATTTAGTTAACTTAAAATTATTATAAGTAACTATTTTACTAGCATCTCATCTTCATCACATCTTACATGTCAAAATCTAATAATAATTATAATTATAATAACAAATATAAAAAAAATCAATTCAGTATCCTCCATATCGTGTCAGACAAATGACGTCGACGGCCTCCCTAAAACATTCCTACAATCGAATTGTGTCCATGATTTGGATGGATATCGCAATTATAAATTTACCAATTTACCACAAACACATACACGCACACACACACACACACACATGCACATACACACACGCCCGCACACACACATACCACACACACGCACTATGTTTTTTTACTTCCGTTTGTAATTCTTTTATTTTAATAGTGTTATCTTTTAAAATTATTAATTTCGTTTTAAAATCTTTATTATGATCTTATGTATGTGTTAACCTAAGTAATGAAACTATATGATAAAAAAATATAAATTTTAATATATGTTGGCGACGGACCCAGGCAACTTTCGGCCGGCAACCCGTACTAAGCTACGGGAGGTGCGGAACTACCTCAGCCAATTACGTTTCACGTAAATATTCAAAACATTTCGCTAAAGATGACAATAGTACTTCAATTTAACATTTTTAAGTCATCGCGAATGTTTGTTTGGATAGTTACGGTAGATATACTTACATTTAATTGATATTTTCATAAAACTTTAACATCTTAGTAGATATTAGCAAATTAAAAAGTTAGACAATTTTTCACAGTTAGGTTTTAGGTTTTACAAAGTTAAAACCTATGTAATTACTTTATTTTTACCTATATGTATAACATATTTAAATTTCATTCACCTAACCCTAGGAATTTAGAAGTTATAACAAATTCTAGATTTCTAGGTTTTCCATGCATACCTAGACTACCTGGGTTACCTAGGCCATATCAAATCATTGTCATCATGTAAAGATAAGTTAGTTTTACAATGATTAAACTAAATTGGGACCTAGAATAATCTAGGTCACGAAGTAACAACCTAGATAACCTAGATAGGTTTTTGCGTATACTTCGTTTCGGGTTATAGCTACATATAACCTAATTGTTGTTTTAGATAGTCCTAATCAAGGTCTATCACAACGTACCTAAGTTATACAGATTATATACCTAGGTCACGTAGTAACAACCTAGGTAGCCTGGATAGGTTTTTTGCGTAAACTTCGCTTGTTTTCATAGCTATATGCAAACTGATTATTTTATTGGATAGCCCTAATCGAGGCCTATCAAAGCACACCAAGTTTGTAAAGGTTGTATGCCTAGGTCACGTAGTAACAACCTAGGTAGCCTGGATAGGTTTTTTGCGTAAACTTCGCTTGTTTTCATAGCTATATGCAAACTGATTATTTTATTGGATAGCCCTAATCGAGGCCTATCAAAGCACACCAAGTTTGTAAAGGTTGTATGCCTAGGTCACGTAGTAACAACCTAGGTAGCCTGGATAGGTTTTGCGCGTATACTTCGTCTTTGGTAATAGCTATATGTAAACTGATAGTTGTATTAGATAGCCCTACTTGAGGCCTATCAGAGCATACCAAATTTGTAAGGGTCATATTGCGGAAAGCTGAGTTATTAAGCATTTTCTTTTGGCAGGCGCTTAGCTACCTCGAAACTGTACCGTCACGACGACAGTTTCATAAAAAGCGATATAACTCAGCTATTTCGCTATATACCTATTTATATATATGTATATTCTGGTTTGTAATTTTATTTTACACCCCAGAAAAATAAGGGTGTCATTATAAATCCAACTTTGGGAAATTTTTTGTAAAATTGATGAATTTGTTCAGTGGGTATTTCGATATTACTTATTAAAACATTTTAACCAAAAGTGAAAAGAGGGTACTTTTGGATTAGGCGCTTCACGCTGATTGGTGAACCCTAAAGAACAAAGACATCAATTCTGTATATAAACTGTGCGATTTTCCTGGATATTCACACGTCCGTAACAAAAGCCTCCATGCTGATCTCCAATTGCCTACCATCAGGCAATGGATGAAGCAAGCGTCCAAAAGGTACTTTGACTCTGCCACTCACCATCCAAGCAAATTGGTGGTACAGGCGGTCAAATACACTCCTTCCCGACTCTCACGTAAACACCGTCGTCCGAAGAACGTCATAGACGAATCGGACGACGAGATCACCGTTTACTTAAACCAAATCAAATCGATTAGAGACTCTCGCAACACTGCACAACCGATATTTCGTACTCGCCGGATGCGAGTACGACCGCGAACGCGTCGCGACCACCAGCGTCCTCCATGACCCTTAGTTTGCATATCGTACCGATAAAAAGCCCCCCTCAACGCGGACGGGGGGCCGCGTCATGTCATTAACGTAGAGCGAAAGTTGCACTAAACTCCCTAAAAACCATGATCTTGCCCTCTCCCCGTCAGTATCCGCCCAGAGCCGAGGTTCGAACCCCACAGGGGGTGCCCTCCGGCGCGGGTACTTAGTTTGTAGTCTATATTTGCTAGGCCGGTTAGAGCCCACGCTCACCCCTACTGCCCGGTGAAGCAGTAAAAGCCGTAAGGCTAACTGCACGCGTCATGTTAAAAAAAAAAAAAAAAAAAAAAAAAAAAAAAAAAAAAACTGGATATTCATTCCGTATCCAGCAGTAGTACTAGAAGCAAATTGTAAATAGAAACTTGTGAAATAAAAGTGAAGATTCTTCGAACCATTATCATCGTGTTGTTCCTGTCGAGTCGACGTTGGCCTCCCCTGGTGCTACCCTGTACCAGTTACGAACCCACCCGGCGCTGGATCTGCAGTCCGATTCCTATATTGGAAGGGTGCCAGCCCATTGTTTCTGCATGTACGGTTATCTGTAATCTGGGAACCGTACATGTTTGTTGGGCCCTTCAAAGGAAAAGGATAAGCAGGAATCAGTGACACATTTTTCCACAACAACACTTAGTGGATTGTTCAATCGATCCACTATAATATAGGTACTACCAACCAACTAAGGTTGCTTTTGTTATTTTAGCATTTGGTCTCCACGAGACAGGCTCGACCTAGTGTGGGGGTCATAAGTTAATGAAAGATATTTCCTTTTGTTACATTACAAAATTGTAATTTAGCTGTTATTTGTAAAATAGTTGAGGAATATGTAAATAATTTTGGTAAATAAATGTTTATCTTATCTTATCTTATAAGCCATAATCTTCACGCTTGACAGACGGTTGGCGATCGCAGTATGATAGTTATAGACACAGAGAGACGCTGCTACCCGTTATCTGATAGATACTACCTCAGGACGACTTCTACGTCCCCCACGGGACGAGATGGGGTGGCAATATTTAGCCGTCAGCCACACACCAGCACTGCCCTCCATACAACATGTAACGTAATTAACGCACACCCTCAAACACCCCAATTAGAATATTATGTTGTAATCATAATAAATACACTGAATTTTTTATTTAACACGTATATGCATTGTTATTAACTAAATTAGTTTCTTGGAATAAGTTTATTTTTCTTTATTTTGTATTGAATGATGGAATTTGTATATAATTGTAATACAATAAAACTGCGATTTTAAAAGTCTTATTACTTTGACTTACGGTCTATTTCAATTTGTTTTGACTTTACAGGGTTAATATGACAATAATTTCCGTAGTTTTATTCATTTTGGAATAAAAAATTACCTGTAATAAAAATGATATAAATCAATTAAGTAAACGATTCTGAACAAACTATTTTCAGGGTGTGCGTTAATTAAGTTACATGTTGTATACTGGAACAATATCGACGCCGTAAAGGTCGCGCGCGGCCCCTAGAATCTATCTATAAAAAGGGTTACCACGTGTCAAACTACGCCGTTGTTTTGTTCAATTTTATTCATCTACGTATTTATCTTTGGAAATGCCAACATCGTGAAACAGCATACACGTGTTAATAGAAGCTATCCACCTGGCATTGACCGAAAAACATTATTTCAAAGGAAAAATATGAAATCGTCACGCGGTCGCATTATAAAAGTCTCTTCAAAACATTACAATATATTTTCAGTCGTTTCAAATGAACATAAGCCTAAGATGTTCCGTCTGTATATAAGCCGATGAATAAATCATTGGTGGCAATTCTGTTGATACACGAATTAACTTATTTAAAACTCATTTTAGCTCTCTCTATCATATGGTATTAAACGAACTGCACTCTTTTAATACTTTAACGAAAGCTAATAAGCTATACCCAACTGTGGAATGGATGAATTTGATTTTGATTGAATGGATTAATAAAAGAATAACAATATTCACGATTGACAGGCAGATTTGGAATATACAAACTTAAATTTCAAAGTTGCAACACCATTGTCTGTGTGGAAGCCGCTTTACTCTATCCACTTCATAAGAACGTAGTTTGTAGGGTGTGTATCTACGGAACCCCATTACTAAGGCTCTGCTATCAGTCCGTCTGTCCATCTAAACGTCTGTCTGTCAGCGGTCTTTATGTCATGAACCGTAATATTGCTTTATATATATTATACCGTTGACATTACCGAGTGTATTTTTCTGTAATCGCTATATTTAAGAAATATTTAAAAACTATTAGTAATTGCCTCGTACTGGTACCGACCTGGGGCTCTGCCGGCTAAGTCGCCGAACTTCGATTTCTTAAATGGCGTTCAAATAAATAAAGGAAAAATGACTCAATCAATCGTTAAATCGGCTTCAACGTTTACAATCGATTCCGGACCATTTATGACGTCACATGTTATCATGGTAGCCGATTTAACGATTGATTAAGTCATTTTTAACCTTTATTTATTGGAACACCATTTAAGAAATCGATGTTCGGCGACTTAGCCGGTTAAGCCCTGCACTTGGCTTATTAGGTGAACTGTGAAAACAAACCATAATTATAAGTGCAACAAGGAAATGATTCAACATTTTTTTTTATGAAAGCAAGAATCCGGACCACTATATATTTTGCGTCACAAGAATGTTTTGTTTTAGAACAAAGACAAAAATACATTTTAATTACATTAACTAAATTCGAATGACAAATAAAAGAGACTTACGAGTACCATTATTTGGTTCTGGTCAAACATCCAAAACAAATCTGACTTACTCAACAAATTGCTTTACAACGTCCAGTACAAAGTCTTAGACCTAGAAACAGGTTCCCTCTAACAGAGACTAGGAACATGCTTGGAAGTTGGTACCGGAAGACACATCGCTGCAGCGTGGGTAGACCCTCTACAAGATGGACTAATGACTTTGTTACTTGAGAGGTTCGTTGGAAGCCTCTGAAGGCGGATAGCGCAAGAGCGGCAATTATGGAGATCTTTGGAGGGGGGGGGGGGGGGGGGGGGTTATATAGCAGTAGCCGATATAACCAACGAGCCATACACCAGTTTTTGTTTATAGGATACCCCCATTATTTGTAATAACTAAATGTTTTGTAAAATTTGAAATAGTTCTAGATAAACATATTGTTTTGTACCTATAAGTTACATTAGAATTAGTTTATAGTAGATTACTTAGAAATAGAAATTAGTATTAAGCAACCAATTTAGAACTTAAGAATCTACTTTATTTTAATACCTGTTTCTCATATAAGTGAAATTGTTTTTTTTGAGAAATAAATATCTTAAACCCGAGTAGTGGTAGCTAATTTTATGATAATGATAATGAAGGTTGGATTTTATGAAATGCTCAAGTGACAAAATGAACTGCCGCCGCGCGTAGTCTAAAGAAAGCAAGTTAAGTCATAATAATGAACAAATAATGGTCAAGTAACGCACTGCCATTTCCCAAACTAGGCAGAGCCTGTACTATGGCAAATAGCCAACTGATAAACATACTTATATATTAATACATACATATCATCTATACATAATAATAAAATCGTAGGAAAGTCAAAACTGTTTATTGAATATTTTTTTAAAAGGATACTTGGGGCGTGATCTACAATCGATATCGAAGCCAAAAATATAGCGTTTAGAATTTTTTTCTGTTTGTCTGTATGTATGTCCGGGATAAACTCAAAAAGTACTGCATGGATTTACTTCAAATTATGCATGAATATTATTACTAAGAGGTCGGGTCAACATATAGGCTACATATTATCACGCTGTCATCTACGGGGATGGAACTGTGTTAATGTATAAAATTTAGTGCGGGTAAAACCGCGGGGCACAGCCTATATGTTGGCCCGACCTCTTAGTAATATTCATGCAAAATTTATTCTAAAAAGATATTCAATGTACAGTTTTGACTTTCCTGCGATTTTATTATCTGTGTATAGATTATAAGACTTGTCCTCAAGATAATTTTTACTTGAATGAAAATAAAAAAAAATGTAACACATTTTAGAAACAATTCATATGATTTCCGCTTAAACGTTCGTAAGTCAAGTTTCTTTAAGCAATCATACGGCGAATTACAAAAAAAAAATCTTAAGACAACTTAGACACTACCATGCGATACCAAAATAGGCAAAGTCTGTATTATGGCAACAAGATAGCTTGTAAATAAACTACATATTATAGATGAATTACACCCAGGCATAGAACAATACATCTTACTCATCGGATTGAACGCACGACCTTTGGCTCAGACCCTTACACAAACCACGAGTCCAATAGACCAGTCATATATAATAATAATAATAATATCTCGGGACAATGTCACACAGATCATCCTAGCCCCAATCTAAGCAAAGCTTATACTATGGGTACCAGGCGACGATATAATAAAATAAATAAAATGAAAAATAAAAAAGGTTTTTATTCACGTAGACTTTAAAAAAGCGCTTGTAAATAGTCAGAACATGTTTGTAGTAATATAGTTGTATACATTAGATATTATTTCTAGTAACATAGATATTTAGGTACATCTTGTATGAAAACATTTATAAAATTTATTTTATTACAGAAATGATATTTAGCTAGCTCGTATCAAGTTATTGTCAAGAGATTATGTTTAATTATCTAGTTTAAGTCTAATATTTTTACTACATATTGTCAATGGTTCTGTCTATATTAAAGGTATTATTATTATGACGGACCTTGTGTTAATAACGACGGTCGCGCTTTAATGCTACCACCGGATCCAATGCGCCCCAACTGAGAAGACCCAGCGAAACAAACTCAGTGGGTTCATCTACTACCGGTTTCAACACGACCCAGTTGAGACGGTCCGGCGAAACATACTCAAGCGGGCATGAACACGGGATTTGATCCAATTAGAGTAATTATTTAGTAGGCAAACACAATATATGCTCGATCGGTTGTCTGAATGCTTATTATTTTAGATTATATTTAGGTATACAAAAGAAAAACTTCGAAACAATAACATTATTCATTTTGAGGCAGAGTCAATAATTTTAAATTAAGTATATGATAGCAATCATTTACAGATAGTTCACGTAACACAGCAGATCAGTCATGTCTATATGGCTACAAGATCTCCAGCGAGCAATGTGCAGGTAGGAAGTGAGAGCCAGACGTCTTTGTCATCGATGTACTCTTTAGTGGTGTAATAACTATATATTATATATATATATATTAAACGTATACTTATGGCTAGGGGCCATAAGTATACGTTTAATATGTGTTTTAAAACTTGTGTCAGGCAGATCAGTAATTTGAGTAGGAAGCTTGTTATAAAACCTAATACAATTTCCTAAAAATGATTTATTAGTTTTGCTTACTCTAAAGCCTGGCATGGCTAGTTTGTTTTTATTCCTAGTATTTATATTATGCAGTTCACTTTTCTTTTTATAATTATGAATATTTTTTCTAACAAACATTATATTCTGATATATATATTCCGATGGCACAGTAAGTATATTTATTTCTTTAAACAAATTTCGCAAAGAATCGCGACTGCCTAAACCATAAATGGCTCTGACTGCTCTTTTCTGCAATACAAAAATAGTACCTATGTCAGCCGCCGAACCCCACAGCAGAATGCCATACGACATAATGCTATGAAAGTACGCGAAATACACTAATCTAGCAGTTTGTTCATCTGACAATTGCCTTATTTTCCAGACAGCATAGGAAGCCGAACTTAATTTACCTGCTAACTTTTCAATCTGAGGACCCCATTGCAATTTTGAATCAAGTGTCAATCCTAAAAATACGGTCGATGGGACTAGATCTAATATTTTCGCATGAAGTGCAACTGTTGGTACAATTTGAGTCACATTCGGCAATGAGAACCTGATGCATTTAGTTTTCCCTGCATTTAACAAGAGATTATTTGCCGAAAACCATTCTGATATAAAGCTGAGTGTTTTATTATGCTCAATAAGATCTTTATCCTTTCTATTTACTTTAAATATGAGCGAAGTATCATCAGCGAACAAAACTATGTCTGATACTTTCTCTACCAGATAAGGGAGATCATTTATATAAACTAGAAATAAAAATGGGCCCAATATAGATCCTTGGGGCACCCCCATTTTCACAGGATGACGTGCCGAAGTGGCACCGCCTATCGAAACCATCTGTTGTCGCCCCGATAAATAGGACATCACAAGATCAAGAGATGTGCCAGATATTCCATAGTACTTCAGTTTAACAACGAGCGTACGATGATCAACGCAATCGAAAGCCTTAGAGAGATCACAGAAAACTCCCAGCGCATCCTGTGATCCCTCCCAAGCCTCCAATATTGACCTAATTAATGTGCAACCTGCATCCTGAGTAGAGCGGCCCCTTGTAAACCCGAACTGCTTGTTATGCAATATCTCATTCACGTTAAAGTGCGACAACATTTGGCTGAGCATCAGCTTTTCAAATATTTTACTTAAAGCTGGTAGTATTGAGATAGGCCTATAATTCGTGGCATTTTTTGAACAACCTGCCTTGAAAATGGGTATTATCTTACTTATTTTCATTAAATCGGGAAAGACACCATCACTTATACAGCCATTGAAGATGGCTGCAAGAATTGTAGCAATGTTTAGTATGATTGATTCAATTGCTTTAACAGACAGTCCCCACAAATCTTCTGTGCCTTTCCTTTTAATACTCTTAAAAGCTTTTATAATATCATCACTTGTTACGGATTTAAAACTAAAGTTAGGTACAGTTTGTTTTACGCTTTGATTTAAAAAGAGTTCAGCCACATCTGGTGATGATGCGAGACACTTAGTAATATCCACGGGTATATTTGCAAAAAAAGCAGCTAAAAAATTGGCAATGGTAAGCTTGTCTGAAACCAGTTCATCACCAATATTCAATACTAATGTTTGATCTCTTGATCTACTTTTACCAGTTTCAGTATTAATTATTTGCCAAGCTGATTTTATTTTATTATCAGATATTTTAATATTATCTCTTATATATAAAGATTTAGCTTGAATGCAAACCTTTTTAAAAATTTTTGAATAATTTCTAACATAATTAATGAAATTGACATCAGGGTTATAGGACCTTCTGTCATACAACTCATATAAAAAATCTCTACTCAGTCTAATGCCTTGAGTTGCCCAAGAACTAAATTTTATCTTATTACTGTCAACCGTTATGTTTTTTATTTTACAAGCTTTATTAAATTCTTTGCAAATACAGTGGAATAATGTAGTGTACATATCGTTAGGCTTACTTTTGTTTGGCAATAGATGGCACAAACTATTCTCCAGGTTGTTACTGAACTTTCCCAAATTAGATTTTGTTAAAGGTCTAAAACTAATTTTTTGTTTATTTATATTTATCTCATTTTTTATCTTTACTATTTGGCATTTATGGTCAGAGCGAACACCAGCCACCAAACACTTCTCAGAGACATCAAAGTTGGTAATTATGTTATCAATGCAAGTAGCAGATGTGGGTGTGACTCTCGTGGCCTCATAGAACAAGCATTTAAGGTTAAAGGACCGAAATACAGATAGAAATATGTTTATTTCAGGTGAATCTGCTAAAATGTTCATATTAAAATCACCACATACAAGGATTTTTTTTTTACTTTTAATTTTCCTAAGAATGTCTTCTATTGTTGCTGTAAAAAGCTTTAAATCGGATGCTGGTGGTCTATACACACATATTATACAATAAAACTGCGTCTCTACACATGCCACCTCACACACACGCTCAATAGATAGTTGGCATATATCTTTACGTTCTTTAAATTTAATTTGGTCTCGAAGTAGTATCAGTACTCCACCACCCTCTGCCGAAACCCTATTATAAAAGCTGGCGACCCTATAGCCACAGACACTAAAAGCCATCTTGTGTGCCTTCAGCCATGTTTCTGTAAAACAAAGGATATCTATTTCATATTTTTCATTAAAAAGTTCTATGCCTAGAATTTTGCCAGAGAAGCGGTTTATATTTTGATGTGATAGAATTAGAAAGTTATCACACTTCTCTATTGTCATGCTTACATGTTTAAACTACTAACTAAATTGATTTTAATAACATTACTAAAAGATGGTATAAAAAGTGACTTCATCATACTACTTATGACTGAGTTAATATGTGCCGCTACTAAACTTGCAAGTATGTTCAAAAATTTTCTTGAAACAGTAACTGTACTCATGGTTACCCTACAAGAATCTATAAAACTATTTGTGTCTAAAAATATAAATTTATCACTATAATGGCTAACCAAAAACTGTAGATGCATATTTAGCTTGTGGATATAATTATTTGTACTATCAGGCACATTGGACACATAGGGGAAGGCACACAATATTATCTTATTACAGTCTAATTCTAACATCTCAGTGAAACTATCTGTAATGTCTTTTTTCTTTAAGTTTTTACAATTTCCTACCATTAGAGTTATACATGATTTGGCACTGTGTTTATTCTGAATTAATTTATGTATTATATCTTTATAATGTAATCCTGGCATACAATAGTTGACAAAGGAACAACTCAGCTTATTACAAAGCAAGCTTATTACATACTTATATCTATACATATAATAAAATCGTAGGAAAGTCGAAACTGTACATTGAATATTTTTTTAAAAGGATACTTGGGGCGTGATCTACTATCGATATCGAAGCCTAAAATATAGTTTTTAGAATTTTTATCTGTGTGTCTGTTTGTCTGTATGTATGTCCGGGCTAAACTCAATAAGTACTGCATAGACATACCTCAAATTTTTCGTGAATATTACTAAGAGGTCGGGTCGACATATAGGCTACATATTATCACGCTATCATCTACGGGGGAGGAGATGTGATAATTATCACATCGCCTAATTTAATTTTTTATTTAATTTATAAAATTTAACGCGGTTAAAACCGCGGGGCACAGCTAGTAGATAGATAAAAAATAACTTAACTTATATCGATAGATATATACATAGAAAACATCCATGACTCAGAAACAAATATTCGTGCTCATCACACAAATATTTGCACTTACCTGGATTCGGATATATAGTTACTTACTTTATCGAATAGGCAAAGTATAGTATCGTGAGTGGTTTAAGCGGCCTTCGACAAGGCTTATCGATTGTTGTCTAACTACAACCGGGAACGACAGCTTAACGTGCCCTCTGAAGCACTGAGACGCGCTGAAATGAAACCAGTTTGGCAGTCACACAGAGGCAGATTGACCGCGTGCCTACGGAGCGTAGACAGTAGCTGGCTGTGAGCCACTAATAGCAGTATGAATTCTTGCTACATATTATGGTACAGACGCCAGCACATCCAACTACCCCAATCTGTAATTTATTTAATAGATTTTCAACTTTATCGCAAATGCATAAGGTTCACTTTCAATTGGGGAATCTTGACAGGTTGGGGTAGCCTGATGTGCTGGCGTAGGTATATAGCGTCGCACGATATATTTATGAGTACCTAATAGTTGTGAAATTGTCAGAAAAGCTGAAAACCACAGGCGAAAGCAAAGTCAGTCGAAGAATTGCAAGGCTGATGATGTAGAAATGACCGTCGATTGGGGGAGAAAGTAATAATAATAATATAATATCTAGGGACAATGTCACCCAGATCATCCTAGCCCCAAACTAAGCAAAGCTTGTACTATGGGTACCAGGCGACGATATACATACTAATATAGATACATAAATACTTATATACATAGAAGACATCCATGACTCAGAAACAAATACTCGTGCTCATCACACAAATACTTGCACTTACCGGGATTCGAACCCAGGACCACCAGCTTCGTAGGCAGGAGCACTACCAACTATGCTACGGTGACCGTCCGTAAGAAGTGGCGACCACAAACCGGAAGTCGCTGGGTGGGCAGAGATCAAGATGGACCGATGATCTTGCGAGGGTCGCTGAAAACCGAACTACTTGATGCGAATAGCGCAACATCGACAATCTTTGGGGGAAGCCTTTGTCCAGCAGTGGAAGTCTATCGGCTAATGATAATGATGAGTTGTAATTTGATTATTTTAGTTGGATACTTGTAAGATCTAATTGTTCAACTAACTTGCTCATATGATTGATCCAACTATTCAAAACCTAGAACCTGGCCGCTCAATTATTTAAGCGTTTAATTAATTAATGACAACAGAAAGTTGTCGTTTAAAATGAGTTAACACTCACGTGAACGAACTCATAAAATTAGTGAATAAATAGTCGCGTGGCCGATTTGCGTTCGAGGGCACGTATGATGAGAGTTAAACTGTTGTGTCCGCGGCCTTACAATATAAATAAAATGTTGGCGGCAGCTGGAGTTTTAAAATAAATATTATTACAATATCTGTTAGTTTCCCATTTTCTAAGTTCTTTTGTGGGAACAGTCGACGCGCGTCCGAGGACACAATTTAACCTTGACTGCGTGGAATAGAGACACCCGCTGAGTTTGTTTCGCTGGGTCTTCTCAGTTGGGGCGCATTAGATCCGGTGGTAGCATTAAAGCGCGACCGTCGTTATAAACACAAGGTCCGCCATAATAATAACATTTAATTCGTACCTTAATACAGACAGAACCATTCAGACAATATGTAGTAAAAATATAAGAAAAATTAAAATTTAGATAATTAAACCTACACATGATCCTTGACAATAACTTAATTTAAGTTAGCTAAATATCGTTACTGTTATAAAATAAATATTATTGTAAATTATTTCCTACAATCCGTGTACCTAAATATCTATATGTACCTAGAAATAATTATAAATTAATTATATATTACTACGAACATGTTCTGACTATTTACAAGCGCTTTTTTAAAGTCTACGCGAATAAAAACCTTTTTTATTTATTTATTTAATACATGGGTAAAGGCGTTTTTCTTAGTATGCAATTGTAGTGATCTAATTGCCTATTATAATATTTATATACAACATGTAACGTAATTAACGCACTTCCTGAAAATAGTTTATTCAGAATCGTTTACTGACTCGATTTATATCATTTTTAATATAGGTAATGTTTTATTCCAAAATAATTAAAACTACGGAAATTATTGTCACATCAACCCTGTACAGTCAAAACCAATTGAAATGGACCGTAAGTCCTTTGACTTACGGTCCATGTCACATACGGTATGAATACAAATAAAACTGCGGTTTATAAGTCTTATTACTTTTAATAAGACTTATAAACCGCAGTTTTATTTGTATTCATACAAATTCCATCATTCAACACCAAATAAAGAAAAATAAACCTCATTCCAAGAAACTAATTTAGTAAATAACAATACATACCTATACATGTTAAATTAAAAATTAGGTGTATGTATTATGATTATAACATAATAAACAATAAAACAAACAAAAAATAAAAGCAAATAACATAATAACCAGTACCTTAACTTAGCGACTAATACCTGGCTAAAGACGGAATTCTAAATGGGGCCACCCATCACTGGGAGTTCAGACTATAGTTATTTTCTAATATTATTGTTTTTTTTTTTAATTTGTTAATTATTCCTCCTGTATCTTTAGGAGGACTAATTAACAAATTTATCTATGCCCTCTATTTATGTTACACCTTGTATAAGCACAATAGTTATTAACTGATATAGTGTTGAGCCAGTAAGTAGTAATAATTAACCTATTCTAATATCATAACATTTATTAGAAACCATTTGGCACGTAATTGAAAATTTAATTACACAGCCGGAATGACGATGTATTTGAATCATTCATTCATTAATTGAATTTTCAATCCGGAATATACATTTGGTATAATATTAATTACCATTACTTCGCACTTATATTGTAAAATAGTGATAGCGTATCAATATTTGAATTGATTAAACTAAACTAAACTTAATTGACTGTTCATTACTGTATTAATGTATTTACTTGTAATGAGAATAGCTGCCCGAGAATGATTTGAACGCCGTTCTAAAATCGGGAACGGCAGATTCTATGGAAATTATAAGTACGTGACCCTATCGGTATTAAAAAGTTATAGTGACATTTGTGTACAAACGTTGACGTTTATGACGTACAAGAATTTGAAAAGAACGATTCCCGCCAATATGCGAAGCCGATTGGATTTTGTTTTTATGTTATTTGTTATAGCTTAGTGTATGGAATTACATGGAAACTAATACCGAAATAGCTAATTGAGTGAAGTACAGAAAACAATAGGTATAATGTTAGCAGTACTTGCACAGTTATATATAGTCAAAAAGCATTATCAACCGTTCTATGAAGAGGGTGGTTTTCTGTATTAAAGTACAGGCAAATATTTGCCTATTACATTCAGCCATAAAACCATTCATTACAGAAATACTCCATTCATGAAAAAAGGAATTTAACATTATCACAATTCAATTTTTTTTTCCTTAGTTAATACCTAGGTACCTATCATTCTCAGTACCTATTAGCTTTTCAGATGATATATTTCAATATTAATTGAGAATGGTTTCATACATAAAAAAGAAAGCCGTGATTATTTTTTTCTTCAAGGATTACGATATTTTTGTTGTGTTAGTTGTAAACGAAACTCTTTCATAGATGACTCATGTAGTTCGTTCCTGACCGTACTCCTCTTGAACGCCTGAATAGATCTTCAATGACCATACTCATGAATGCATATTATTATTCTGAATTCAAAATAATCGGACACGCCACGGAGGAATAATCACCGAAAAACAAAATGTCCGATTGTAAAATGCGCAGAATAGAACTTTCCAATTTCAAAAGTAAACTGCCTAACTAGGTACCTACAAAAAGGTCAGTATTTCCAAGCAGCGGAATTACTTGCTGACCTAGTTTAGAATGTGACAACAAAATCAAGCTTTCTATTATAAGTGAATATTAGACGTATTACTTTTATTGTCTATGGTTATTGGGGAAATTCCTTTTTTTTTAAATGCCACATTGATTATTGTATGCTATGGCAGTGCAAATTATAAGCCCGGTGACAATCGCTAGAAATAAATGACAGGTTATTGCTATCGACTTATAATATTTTTTTAAGAATAAATTAAAATAAATTCTTAGTATCGATTTTGTTTTGAATTATTCTGTAATTACTTGTACGAATGCTATCGATACAATATAGTTATTATGTTATATAATGAGGCTCTCATAAAATAACATAACTTGTATAAATAAAATAACAAAGGAGTTCGACTTCATTTACTAATACATTTTTCTGACTGCTTCGTTGTTCTAACGGTCGCATGTTTAATTGTAGTTAATGAAGTTCTGGGTTCAAATACCGTGACGGGAGTTTAAAAGATGAATGAATTAATTTTTAATGTTTTGGCATATTAAAAAAATATCTAGTAGAGGCCCTGAGTCTATAATTATGATGATGTTGTCAGACGCCGGGGCATCGGAAAGATGGTAAAGGTAACTTAGCTCTGATCTTTCCCCTGTCAAGTCAAGTCGGATTATGAATGAGGAATAGAGAGTGCATCTGCGGGTGAACGCTCACATAATTAGCTGGCAAATATGTGTTCTTTGTTCTGTGTGTGCTAGGTGTAATTAATCTATAATATGTATGCATTTAGATATTTATAAGTATTTTTATCAGTTGTCTGGTTGCCATAGTACAGACGCCAGTACATCCAGCAATCTGTCAAATTTCTTCTTATTGGGGAAATTTGACAGATTGGAGTAGTTTGATGTGCTGTCGTCTGTACATGCTCTGCATAATTTCAGTTCAGATGAAAATGAGTAAGTTGTCCCAAGATATTAATTTATTATTATTCACATATGATTTTGCTATTTATGAACCGGTGGGGGGAAACGAGGAGACAGTATGTCAAAAGGTGATGACGGCTAGGCGAGTCGCGCAGAGGACGTTCTGATTCCATACTCTTATCGGCTAAACTTTGCCCTCGCTTCTCTTATCATAACAAGGTTGACATACCGCAGTTTTGTGCCATCTGGCGTAAACAGTCAAGTGCACTCAGCCCCTTGGAAATCGACCACGTGCTTTTATTTCGGTCGTTTGTGGAATGCACTGCCAATAACAGTGCGCCAAGTCACTATCACTATAGGATACATTGATAGAACAAGTAGGTAATAAAATAAAATAAATAAAAAAGGTTTTTATTCACGTAGACTTTAAAAAAGCGCTTGTAAATAGTCAGAACATGTTTGTAGTGATACAGTTATTATTTCTAGTTACTTATTACAGATATTTAGGTACACGGAATGTTAAAACATTTATACAATTTATTTTATAATGGTTGTGATATTGAGCTAGCTTGTATTAAGTTATTATCATAAATCTTTATTTGTATAAATGTGGTGAATACAGGTGTTATTGTTTACATTATTTAAGTCTCACACATTTGCCATATTGTAAATGGCATATAAATGTTGTACTTACTAACTAGGTAGGTATACTTAACTGAAAATATTAACTAATTTGTAACACACTTCTGATTACTGACACAATATTAGAGTTGTTGTCAAGGATATTATGTTTAGGTTTAATAATTGAAATTTATATATATTGTAATATGTAAGTTTCTATCTATTATAGCTATGTTTGTATTATCGTATGTATGTATGCATGTATATAGTATATATAATAGGCTCTTGTACTGAGTACCAATGGGTACTGTTAACAAAGTTTATGTACACCGACAACTGCCCTCTTAAATAATCCTATTACCGTCCATTCTTTGGTTGTCTGAAAGTGATCACATTTTAAAGATAAGACCGCCAATTGTATATACTTTTTGATGTGAAACATCTATAGCCGCACGTAAAACAGATTTCTGGCGTGGCGATACATGCCGTGGCGACGCGTCGCCACGCTATACGATAGTAGTGTGTACGGTGTGGCGACGCGTCGCCATGCACAATCGACTTTTTATTTTATCATTGTGACATATTTAGTTCCTATCACGATATGTTCTTTTCTGCATATTACTTTTACAAAATAATGTCGATGTTTCACATCTGCCAGGCGTCCCGCGACGGCTCACATTTTTTTGATGTGAACCACTATAGCCGCATGTTAAACAGATTTCTGGCGTGGCGACACATACCGTGGCGACGCGTCGCCACGCTATACGATTGTAGTGTGTACGGTGTGGCGACGTGTCGCCATGCGCAATCGACTTTTTATTTTATCATTGTGACATATTTCATTCCTATCACAATATGTTCTTTTCTTCATATTACTTTTACAAAATAATGTCGATGTTTCACATCTGCCAGGCGTCCCGTGACGGCTCACATTTTTTTTTAACTAAATGCTCCTGTAGTGTATATTTTAATATGGGTATTCAATAAAGAGTTAATCTATCTATCTATCTTTTGAAAGCCAAAACAAATGTGGGGATGTTTTCTCTGAAACGTATTCTGTCTAGGCGGTATTGTAGTTCCGAAACAAATGTCGTTTTTAGACTATCAAAAGCATACGGTGCATTCATATTCCTTGCCAGCATTTCAAAAAAGAATAGTCTTGCTTCTAGAAGGTTGCCATGATATACTGAAATAATTTAAATGCAAATTATATCATTGATATTTACGTTGTAACTTTTGGTTTAACTATGCCCAATCGAATGTCTAATAATCGAATGTACCCTACCTTAATGTAAGCTACCCCAGTCTGTCAAATATCCCCTATTGAAAGTGAACCTTATTCTAATTGATAAAGTTGAAAAACTATAAAGGAAATTTGACAGATTGAGGTAGCTGGATGTGCTGTGCGTCTGTACCTACATAATATCGAATGGGTAATGAACTGGACATTCAATCGAATGTTTCCTATAGCGATAACTGATTGATTTGTTTCTGGCACTCACCGGCGCTCGGGCGCGACGCTCTATACGCTCGCCCGTCTTGCGTTGTATTGGTCGCAAATTCTAACCTAACCTACTTTTCTAGTAGCGAATGTTTGAGTAATAACCATATGATATTAGAAATTTTTGTGTAGACATCGATTTGTAGAGGTACGAGTAGATCAATTGGTAATTATTTGGCATAGTACTCTTGCCAATCCTGCATTCGTAGAGGTTAGGTACTGCTATTCTGTATCGATTCCCACCAGACGATACTTACTTCATCATGTCAGCCAAAGTATGTCCATTTCTGGACAAAAGTCTCCCCAAAGAATAGGGGGATATGCCATAATCGCCAAGCTTGGCAGACGGGTTGCCGATCGCAGTATGAGGGTCATAGTTCACAGAAAAACCCTGCTGCTCGTTCTCTGGTAGGTATTGCCTTGGTCGATTTTTACGGTCCCCACGGGATGAGAAGGAGTTATGATATTCTATGCCGTCACCACACAGCACAGACAATACTTACGATACTATATATATACGATACTTATTTATGTTTTTCCAGGTTTAAATTACTACTATGTACTGGCAGCATTCTAAGTTTAAATAGTAATATGCCACATAAGGCGCTATTGACTTGGATGGTTGCCAATCCGTTCAACTGATTACTGAATATTTTTTAGGCAGTATGGGTTTGATCTTGACCACGATCTCACCTGATGGTAAGTGAAGATGTGGTCGACGGTGGACCGCGCGTACCCATAAGATGCCTGTTCACTCTAAACTTGTCTGAAGTTTAACGTTTGTATTATATAATAAAACTATATACTAATTCAAGGTTCACCTGCTTACTCTGTCCAGTAATTTCCTATATAATTTAAGCATGTGTTATTTGTAATGGGCCATCAATTTCTCATAGTAATCTTAGTCACAAATCGTGGCGCATAATAAAATCTTTATTTGTAGACAGAGTCATTACGATCTGTATTTGATAGACTCTGAATCCACGGTATTCAAGACTGAGAGTTTGCCTAACAAAGTATAAATTAATATAATTTTACTTGTAATTTAAGACTTGACTTCACTTGTGGCGCAGCGGCTAAGACAGTCGCTTCGCCTCTTCGTGTCGCAGGTTCGAGTCCCGGACAACTATTTGTGTGACCCATAAATAGTTGTTCTGAGTCTGGATGTAATTTGTGTCCGTCTATTATATGTTTGTAAAGTAAGTAGTAAGTAGGGTAGTTTCCCTAATGCGGGCGTTGTCTTTTTAAATAATAAAAACAAAGAAAAGACTTAAGTACAAATTTATTTCCTTTCTATATAAAGTGATTTAATAAAATTGTATCGTAGATTTAAATTAAGAATATAAGCTAGGATAAATACCAAAATTATTTGTCCATACATACAGATGTACTTATATGTATGTATAAATCTATATAAGTAATTCCACTGCCAACTACCACTTTGTCTCCCTGCAGTACTTTGGTTCATCCTACGGTTGTCTGAAAGAGATTTCTACATTAGCGATAACACCTCCCGTACAGACGCCAGCACATCCTGCTACTCCAATCTGTCCAATTTCTTTTATAGATATTCAACTTTATCACAAAAGCATAAGGTTCACTTTCAATTGAGGAAATTTGACAGATTGGTGTAGATTGATGTGCTGGCGTCACCTTATAGATTAGGTTAATTCATGTTATAATATATAATAATAAGTTATTTATTGAATCCAAATAATTTAGTACATTTCAGTTTAACATATTTACGAGTACTTAACAGTAACAATACAGGTAATTGAACTTTGGCAGTCCACTAGACTCCACACTAGGATTCCCTGTGTCGTGGAGACTAGTGTCTTCCCTTATAAAAGTATACAATGTTGTAGTATTCTAATTTTTAATTTAACTTTAGTACGATAATCCTGCCCATACATTGCCCTTTATACATACATATTTGACGATTTTACGATGTGATATTTTGATTTGGTGCAATAAAGTGTGTCTATATATTGATCTTACTCTTAAAGAGAGAGAAGAGAGAGGAAGTTTGTTAGGATAATTCAAGTTACTACCTATTTTCCAAGCTACGGTTCTTCTATTTAAGTTCTACCCAAAGTTACTGATTATATTTATTAACACGCTGCCGCCGAGTTTCGCATCAAACTTTTCTTTTCTGAAAATAAAGCCAAGGTGAAATTTTCTTTCATATACACTTTTTACACACTCTTATACATAATAAATGTAATGAAACACGTGTATTCATATTAATAAAAATCATAATAAATCTTTATTTCAGACAAAGTATAATTAATAATAATATCTAGGGACAATGTCACACAGATCAGCCTAACTCCAAACTAAGCAAAGCTTGTACTATGGGTACCAGGCGACGATATACATACTTATATAGATAGATAAATACTTAAATACATAGAAAACATCCATGACTCAGAAACAAATATTCGTACTCATCACACAAATATTTGCACTTACCGGGATTCAAACCCAGGACCACCAGCTTCGTAGGCAAGAGCACTACCAACTAGGCTACGGTGTACGTAGCCTAGTTGGTAGTGCGTAGCCGTAAATTACGTGAAACTTCCATATTTGAGCACAAACATATGTCTTTAGCTGGTTAAGTGCTTGAGTGGGCTTACCAAAGGTTTTTTCATACAAACAACGAAATTTGATCAATTAAGTTCAAATATAATCTTATATGGTTAAATTACTCAAACTAGACATTGCCCCTGATTCTATGCAATTCAACCTGAACTAATTTTAATAATGTTATATATCTTTCTTACGTATTACTTACTAGCTCAGCCCTACGGCTTCACCCGCGTTAATTTGATAAACTATAGCCTATGTGTTTTTTGCATATAACGGGTGTCCCAACTAGAACGCAATTTTTAAATTTGGCGCCATTCGAAGTGTCATTGTTTGACATTTGAACAATTGTTACTGTTTGCTAGTAGAAGGTACGAGGTTAGTAAAAATGGAGCGCTACACGAATGAACAACGCATTCTCATTGTGAAATTGTTTTACCAAAATGGTGAAAGTTTTGCGGCTACAGTTCGCAAATTGCGATCAATTTGGGGTCACAATAATGCTCCAAAAGAGTCAACTGTAAAGAGATTAATGAATAAATTTGCCGAAACTGGGTCTGTTAGTGATGTAAAGACAACAACGCGCCTTCGACCAGGTCGATCGATCGAAAATGTCGCAGCTGTACGTAATGATGTCGCTCAAAATCCATCCACCTCAATTCGACACCGAGCTCAGCAAATTGGTGTCTCCAAATCCACTATGCAGCGAATTTTGACGAAAGATTTGCATCTTCATGCATACAAAGTTCAATTGACACAGGAACTGAAGCCGGCTGACCATGGACAGCGAAGGGAGTTCGTTAATTGGGTATTGGAGAGACAACATGAAAATGAGAAACAATTCAATTGCTGCATCAGTCATTTCCCGGTCGTGTTATTTCGCGTTTTGGAGACCAGAATTGGCCGCCTAGATCGTGCGATTTAACACCTTTAGATTTTTTTCTTTGGGGTTTTTTGAAGTCGATGGTTTACGCGAATAAGCCGACGACGACTCAAGCCTTAAAAGACGAAATTGGACGCTGCATTAATGAAATACCGCAGCATTTATGCAAAATGGTCATTGAAAATTTTATTAAAAGATCGCGTGTGTGCCAGCAAAGCCGCGGCGGCCATCTCCACAATATCTTGTTCCATACATAACCTCATTCTGTCGACTTTACGATATAATAAAGTTTCACGGTTTTTTTTTAAATATCTGTGTTTTATTCAAAATTAAAAATTTGCGTTCTTGTTGGGACACCCTTTATAAGCTGTATTACTACAAAGTTTCATCAAAATGCGTTCAGTTGTTTATGCGTAAAAGTGTAACAAACATATCAACATCTGTGCTCACAAACTTTCGCATTTATAATATTAGTATGACATCTTATTCTTATATATATGCTATATTACTACAAAGTGTTATCAAACTCCGTTCGGTAGATTTTGCGTGAGAGTACACACATACAAGGATCCATACAACTATTCTCACAAACTTTCGCCTTTAGTTAATCTTTAGTTAAGTGCGCAGATTAGTATTAGTCACAGCACATATAATAATAATATCCTGGGACATTATTCATTATTATTATTATTGCATTACATTACATTATTATTGTATTGTATTTTGTATTTGTATATTCACACACGGTCATCTGATCCCAAACTAAGCAGAGCTTGTACTATGGAAACCAGATAACTGATAAAAATAAATAAAATAAAATAAAATAAAAAAGGTTTTTATTCACGCAGACTTTAAAAAAGCGCTTGTAAATAGTCAGAACATGTTTGTAGTAATATAGTTGTATGCATTAGATATTATTTCTAGTAACATAGATATTTAGGTACATCTTGTATGAAAACATTTATAAAATTTATTTTATTACAGAAATGATATTTAGCTAGCTCGTATCAAGTTATTGTCAAGAGATTATGTTTAATTATCTAGTTTAAGTCTAATATTTTTACTACATATTGTCAATGGTTCTGTCTATATTAAAGGTATTATTATTATGACGGACCTTGTGTTAATAATGACGGTCGCGCTTTAATGCTACCACCGATATATACCATGATATAATACATACTTATATAAATAATTTACACCCAGACTCAGGACAAACAAACATGTTCACGCACACAAATATTAGGAATCGAACCCACGACCTCCGGCGTGAAAGGCAGCGTATCTACCAACCACGCCAACAGGCCCGTCATCAGAGACATATTAGTCGGTAAAAGTGAAATCTTTTTTCCATTCCAGAAACGCGATTCCACGTAGTGGATACGGAGATCCGAGAATTCGTTTCCGTTTCATAAAATATATAATAAAAATAAATGTGAACATAAGTTTAGTCGGCGTCGGTAAGAATACCACTATCCTTTAAACTTTAACGCAACGTTTTTATTTCTAGGTATTATTAGTTTGGTCATCTTTGGCAAAGATTCAAATTTTTAACAAAGTATTAGTTGTGAGGCAGTGTAGCAGTCAACGAATTCAGGGAATAACGTTCATCATTAGTTACTGAGTACCATTTTGTACAAAATCCTATTATTCACAACAAACTTTAACACACTATTCACAAACAGCCATTTGATCCTAAACTACGCAGAACTTGTGCTATGGGAATCAGATAACTGATATAATGTATTACATTTACTACTTTTTTATTGTAAATACATACTTATATAGATAACTAGCTGTGCCCCGCGGTGTTACCCGCGTTAAATTTTATAAATTTTCTTTGCTATAAACCTCACGGAGCCCGAGACCTTTCCAACGAATGCAAAACCGTGGAAATCGGTTCGTGCGTTCTGGAGTTATAGCGTCAGGAAGGAAAACCCGACTTATTTTTATATAATAGATTACACCCAGACTCAGGACAAACATGTTCAAGCATGGATCCGGTGGTAGTATTAAAGCACGACCGTCGTTTTAAACACAAGGTCCGTTATAATAATAATACTGAATTCATACCTTAATATAGACAGAACCATTCAGACAATATGTAGTAAAATTTAAATTTCAATACATAATATTAAAAACTTCAACTAAACATAATCTCCTTGACAATAACTTAATACAAGCTAGCTAAATGTCACTACCATTGTAAAATAAATTGTATAAATGTTTTAACATTCCGTGTACCTAAATATCTGTAATAAGTAACTAGAAATAATAACTGTATTACTACAAACATGTTCTGAATATTTACAAGCGCTTTTTTAAAGTCTACGTGAATAAAATCCTTTTTTTTTTATTTTTTTAAAAGCACACACCTTTCTGTCCTAGGTGGGAATCGAACCCACAACCTGCGTGCAAGGCAAGCATTTACCAACCACGTCAACCCGTGTTGTTGTCATCGGATTATCGTTTAGTGAGTACGCTGCAACATTGGATAAACAGACTAAAAAATTGTACAAACACTCTGAAGCGCCCGGATAACCGACGCGGCACGCTCGACGCGTCATAAAAACGCGCTAATATGAAAATATAACGCTCTGTCACGCCCCGCGCTAATTTCCCCCATACAAGTTACGTTTTCGTGTATTTGTAAACCAAGTGCGAAGGACAATTTAATAATAATAAATAAATAAAAGTTTATTCACAATATATTCAAATCTTTAACAACATATTTGGTACATCTGCCAAACTGCAAAAAAGTTTGTTGGCAGGTGTAGCTCCCGTTTTTACATCTCTTAAACAACTTATTACAAAATTATTGAACAATAAAAAAAGCAAATAAATTAAAAAACTCAAATAAAAAAAAGACAATCAAAAACATTAAATTAATATTTGTGATTTAAAATAAATTACATTATTATCAATTTTATAACATTGTAGGCTCATGAGATTTTAAGTTTTTGGTTGAAATACTTTTTAATTTGGTTTAATTCTTACTTATCGTTGGCTAAGGATGTGACACAATGGTGTCCAAGACAACACAAAAGAAAGAGAGGGAGACAGCGTCGAAGATGGGAAGACGACACAAAAAGAATAGCAGGAGCTACATGGGGAAGGAAGACACATAACCGCATTTTATCGCAAGCTTTAGGGGAGGCCTATGCTGAATAGCAAGACAATCTTCGCAAAACTGGTGTCGATATCAAAGAGATTGTATATGTTTTTATAAATTGTTAAATAATGGCTTTATTATTATTATTATTTTTTAAGAAATGTATATTCTCCATGACAGAAACTTGTATGCGGGCCAGGGCCAAGCATATAAGATTGAAAATTATATAGCAAATGCCGAGGAAATAGTAGACGATGTAAGAAATTTACGTGTAATACGACGTGTTCAATATAGCCGCTTTTTGAAGTAGGTGTAATGTGTAAGTAGGCATTTGTAATGTATTTAGACTCTGTGTAAGAGAAATTGAGATGTTTCCAGTAGTCGATAATACAATAGGGACAATGTGTACAGTTTGAGCTTTCCACTGTGTTTTTATTTCTATAGCTAGATCCTGGTACTTACTTAGTTTTTGTTGAGTGAGTTGGGAATGGCTATATCAACGAGGAAAACGATCTTATTATTATTATCGTATTGTACCCTTTTTTATTAAGGCAGGCGGAATCCCTATACATGCACCCGCAAAAAGTGTCTACAGGTCAACTAAACGTAACCTGCCTAGGACTTCTCTTGGCACCTGGGGGAACCCCGGGAACGTGGGTGTGCTGCTCCGGTGCACACCTGGGCAGTGGTTACCGTAGTGTCAGAGTTGTTCAAGCCCAGTACGCCTCTGTCATGGCTGAACGACTGCTGAAAAACATAAATAGTAAAGTGCAGCTAAAAACTAAATTAAAAGAATTGTTAGGGTATGGAATTAACAAGTAGTATAAGTTCAAAACAATATATCCATAAGGCCAGAAATGTAGTAAATAGTATAATTATAGGGTAAATTAATAATTGTAAATATATACTTAAATATTATAAGCATTTAAGTTAGATGTCAGATGAATAGGAGCGAGTCGCCTACAAACTGCGTTAGCTGTTTGGCGTTTATTTAATATGTTAAGAACCATTAATGTAACTTAAATGTGAATAAACAATAAAAAAAATATATTTTATGAAATGAAATGAAATGAAATTTATTCAGCACTTGGGTATTAACATACACTTGTACTTGTCAAGGTCACAATGCAGTACATAAACATAGTGGATAGTAAAAAGTTACAAAAAAATAATTAATTAGTCAGTCCGTGCGGTTTGTTTTATCGCATATATTTTCTGAAATCCTTAAATAAATAACAATTTACTAATCTATTATTTTGAAATTTAGTTCTACTATAGATATTAAAATTAAAGAATGGAAGACTAAAGCAAAAAGACGAAATTCTAAATGAGGGTGTGATCACATGCACGGGATCACCGATAACGCGTTAATGGGCCAAAGCGATCCTCGCCGCTGAGGAACCTACCCTAGCTAGCCTGCGGCTTTCTCTAGCTACCTAGGTGGACGACCCGGAGAGGAAAGCCACATAGAAACTCCGGGCTTGCATTTTTCGTCTTCTTTTGCTTTCAGTTTACGAATTTTTTAATGTCGTGTATTTTACTTACATTGTGATTTGTTGTTATGTAGGCTAATGCACGCATAGAACGGTTGTCATCCAGTGAATCATAATAAAATAAATAAGCAATATCATTCTCTTATTTTAGAACTTACAGGGGGGGGGGGGGGGGGGGGGGGGCGACAGACCTTTTCATTTTACCACTTTGGAAGTGTCTCTCGCGCAAGCAATATCTTTTTTCTAGTTTGTGTGAAAATCTTAATGCGGTTAACAGAATACATCTACTTACCAAGTTTCGACTGTATAGTTCTAATAGTTTCAGGAGAAAGTGGCTGTGACATACGGTCGTCATGTCTGTCCGTCCGTATGTCACAGCCACTTTTTCCAGCCATAAGGATACCTTTTTTTCTTCGGATACGGAACCCTAAAAAACGGTAAGCTATTTATTAGTTATTTAAGGTTAGCTATTCAACGTTGTAATGCGGCCAGACTTCTGGGCTCGTTGTCCCATGGCCTCGATTCGGAGGAACACAATGACGACCTCTGCAGGTAATTTAGTTACCATTTATCTATATGTATATTATTAACTTTATTATATTTTATATTTTTATATACAAAGTTTACCGTTAGACTACTAAGTTAATCATTCTGTTGGCGTGATTGGTAAATGCTTGCTTTTCACACCGCTGGTCGTGAGTTCGTTTCCCACCCAGGACAGATATTTGTTTGCATGAACATGTCTGTTTGTCCTGAGTCTGGGTGTAATTATCTATATAAGTATGTATTTACAAACGAAAAATAGTATATGTAGTGTATCAGTTACCTGGTTTCCATAGTACAAGCTCTGCTTGTTTGGGATCAGATGGCCGTGTGTAAATAACTTCCCTGGATATTATTGTTATTATTAAATATGTTTCTACTTCATTAAATTAAAAGAAAAGGGCATAACAATGTAATTTAAAATATACTTATATAGAATTGAGTATTAGTGTGATAGAAAACGCCCGCCCTTGGAAAATTAATGCCTATGTCGCGGGGTACTTTACAAACGTACAATTAACGGACAGAAATTACATCCAGACCCAGGACAACTATTTATGGGTCATACATATAGTTGTTCTGCGCTGGAACCGAACACGGGACACGAAGGCCGACGACTGTCTTTTAAGCTACGCCACACGTGCTATGACTACTCTTCATATATTTTTGTCCTTTACCCCTAAACGCACTGTGTAGTATACGAGAACGTATTATTATCAACCTTATTACTAAGCCATAAGGTACAAAAACAATGAAAATAAAATATATCAAACCCTAGTAAGGGCCAGCGCAGACAGAGAGGAGCGCAGCGGAATTTATTTCACATTCAAGCATACATGCACTTTATTTACATAACATTAAAGTTTATTTTCTAGTGCCTTGATAAAATCCTCTCCGCTGCGCTCCTCTCTGTCTGCGCTGACCCTCAGGGTTCGAATGGTGTGTTTAATTCCCGTCCACTGATCGGTCAACAAAAGCCTGGTTTACAAACAAATCTAGTTACTGTGTCGATCGATATGTTCTTACTAAGTCACTAATACTTGGTATCAATCAATTATATCTGTCAAAGTAAAGGGAAGGGGCCCATTCGAAATGTTTCAATTAAGTACAGACGCCGTGGCGCTAACAGGCTTGCCGCTGTACCGCATCGTCTAGAAAAGTCTAGCAAACTGACTCACGTAATGGGCCCAACAGTCTATAATAACCTACCAGACAATGTTGTCGGGAGTTCTAATAGGGATTGTTTTAAGGATACATTAAAAAAATTGCTTATCGAACAGTCGTTCTATTCCTTCGATGAATTTCTAAAACTTATAAAGGCTAATTAATTCTTGTACTTATTTACTACTGTAATATCTATTGATTTAATAATTTCTAATTATTACTGTTACAATTGACATTAGACGACAATATGAATTTCTTATATATTGTAATACTGACATCCTAATCCACGTGAATGTTTTATTTTTGCTTATTATTGATGTGTTATATTATAATAATATAACACATCAATAATGCTATGCTATGGTAATATGCTAAAAATGATGGCTCGCAGAAAACTACATCTTGCTACTCTGCTATTTGGTGTGGTGGCAACAGGTAAACCAGGTTATCTATATAATAAATTGACTTGGTCGCATGATCAGAACTCACATAAAACTAGAGCCTCTTCGTACCTATTGATAACTCCTAAACATAGGACTAATGCGTTCCGCGGCAGTTTCCGATTCGCCGCTAGTCATATCTGGAACGTTTTATTGCCGCCTCTTCGTGCGCTGCGAACAAAACATTGCTTTAAAGAACATTTCAGGACGCATTTACTCGAAAAACAAAAAACTGATCAATTGTAATTGTAACTTACTTAGGTTATGCACGTCGCTAGCCAAGGCCATAGCAAGTATTTCCGGTCTTTTTCTTATTTTATTATTAAACTGCCCGGATCATGTAAATATCACAAAACACGTGGCAAGGATCTTTCTCTTATTAAACTGCCCACATTCACATTCATATTTATCGTAATATTTTATACTTTGACAGTTTTTGATAGGTAAACACAGCAATGACGCAATACTAGTTGTTTATATTCTCTTTGATGACATTTAAAGTGGTTGGAGTCGCAACCAAACGCTACTACAGGTCGATACGCATGATAATTTTGTAATTTAATTAGTAGTTTTTTTTAAGCGCTATCGGAAGATCAGCGTTGCAGTAATTATTATTATTTACTGTAACATTTGCTGAGGTAGACGCCTTTCCTAGCTAGTACTAATAATGTTGCATGCTTCATTAGTATTATATAAACTAAACGTAATTAGTTATATTGTCTTAGATTTAAACTAAGTTAAGGATTATCTGTGCTTGTTGGGAATAAACCTTTTTTATTTATTTATTTTTTATTTTTATTATGTATTTATGTGTTTTGTTATATTATATGAATTTTTAAATAAGAATATGACATGTAAACCAGTTTACGAATAAATAAACTATAAACTATCATCCCTTGGGTGTTGTAAAAGGCGACTAAGGGATACAGCTCGTAGTCGGACAGCAGCGCCACCTGTGTACTAGCTACTGTACTAGCTATCACCTAACTGCGGTTGCTAACTCGCATGCTATGCGCGGTGACTAAGGCAAACTCTTCCAAATGTCAACGTTGTAGAAACCTTTATAGGCCTATATCCAGCCGTGGACGATGCGAGTTGGCGACCGCCGTTAGGTGCCGACTACTTGCTGTATCCCTTAGTCGCCTTTAGGTCCAACCACACCAAACGGCCCGCATCGGCCCGCATCGAAACGAATTTTACAATCTTTAAACGAAATTAAATCTTGTATACAGTGTTTAAAGTTTATATTACCAAGTCAATGGTAAATACAGCCGGTGACATGCCGCGACACGCGATCGGCTCCGTCCGCATGCGTTCGGATACCGGCGCATACGTTCGAATACCGCTGAATGCGCTCGGAGCCGTCCATCTGCGTTCGGATTCCGCCGGGTGCGCTGGGGCTTAAAACTATGAAACTAAAAAAGAAGCGAAGGTAGTAGTATGCGACGACGCGACGTCCGGCCGGACGCGGTCGGATGCCGACGCATTCGACCGTATCCGACCGCATCCGGTCGGATGCGGCGGCATCCGACCGCGTCCGTGCGGTGCGATACTGGCCGATGCGGGCCGTTTGGTGTGGTTGGACCTTTTGACGACATCCACGGGATGATATGGGGTGGCTATGTTATCCTTTCTAGGCCGGAAAACACACGGCCAGAGAATTACTATAACCCTTTTGGCAAATCACAGTAACCAGTCTTAAAATCTGGAACTTATTATCAGCGATTGAACACTCCACACTAACGAGCGAGTCAACAGCCATGGCGCGATAGCCGTCACTTGGTAATTAATAACCAAGTTAATTTAACAAAGGGCGCTCATATCTAGACGTTCTCTTCGGTCCGTAAGTGATCGGCGAGTTAAGCAGCTAGGCTTGCGGTCAGTCCATAGATGGGTGACCGCCAAAGTGGTTTAATTTCTGAGCCTCTCCGTGCTTAGGAGAGCACCATAAGCTGTCGGTCCCGGTTGTAGCCATTAGGCAACAGTCGTTAAGCCATGTCAGAGGCTTACTGGGCGGTATGAACAACTCTGACACTAGGGTAACCACTGCCCATACGATAAGTAAGTACCTAATTTAACAAAATTGAACAAATATAAAGGAAGATTTATAATTAAAACTTGTGACATGTACAGACGCGGCACATCCAGCTACCCCAATCTGTCAAATTTCTTTTATAGATTTACAACTTTATCTCATAAGCAGAAGGTTCATTTTCATTACATACATAGACTCACGCCTTTTGCCCAGAGGGGTAGGCAGAGACAACCGGTTTCCATTCGTCATGATAATCGAGGCAAAAGACGTGTGCAAAGGCACACGTCTTTTGCCTCGATTACTGTCATTATATTCTTCATACATGCTCACCGGCTTAGGGTACTTCTGACCTGCCCTTCCTTGAGATTCCTCCATTTTCAATTGGGGAAATTTGACAGATTGGGGTAGCTTTATTTGATGGCGTCTGTACTTAATTGAAACATTTCGAATGGGCCCCTTCCCTTTACTTTGACAGATTTAATTGATTGATACCAAGTATTAGTGACTTAGTAAGAACATATCGATCGACACAGTAACTAGATTTGTTTGTGAACATCGCTGAGCTTCGCATACTGCTCTACGTTAGAGCGAACGTAAATTGCAACTTGCAGTACTACAATTCCAGTGAGTGTGATGATGCCAAGCTCATTGAAGTAAGGTCTTTGATATGGGGTCGACGTGTTATTCTTCTGGGCCGAAAACTGTACTTCACTTTTTCCGTAGTACATTCTGATAAAATCACTGGCCACTTAGATTAGAGAACTTGGGGATCGAACCAGGAACACGGGGCTCCTGAGCTAGAAGCGAGGTGATCATCTTTCCAGTCTGCCACACATGCAGTCAAGTTGTTCAATAAGTCATATATTTTAGCACCAAGTTTAAACATGTATTAAACAAGTAATTATTTACAAAAGTAAGAATAAAATTATATTTACAATATATATATATATATATATATATATACAAAAGCCTAAGTCTAAAGTAATACAATAAAAGAAAACCATGGGAGTCGAACAGTGCCCAGAATGCATTGCCACGCTGGATGGCAATGCTTAAACGCTGTCCAAAAATTTGTCCAGCTATGTAGCCAGGTCGCATGTAGCGTCAACCAAGCGTTTACATATTTCGCGGAAAAATAATCTCACTCTCTCGGACCCCATGGCCCAAATTTCTCCACTCCAAATTGCTCAAATATGTAATCTTTTTGAAGGTTTGTATAGTTCTTTAATTTCGTTTTCGGCATTCTAAAGGTCACGCGTGTATGAAACTTCTAAATATGCGCTCCGGACAAGCAGTTTTTCATACGAGCCGTAATAGAAATAGATGTAGGTAACGACATTTAAATAAGTTTAGTCGTGTTAAATACAGAATTGCCAGCTATGTCAATTCTAATTGAATATTTCTGGGTTCGAAATATCTCTCCCACATGCGCGGGCGCATCGCTCGGGGATTCTATTCTTATGGCCGTGAAGTTTAAGCATATCGCTGGTAGCGCTGCGCCGCCGCTGCATGCTTCGCAACGCTCACGCAGCCGCGTTTCTCGATCGCCGCACTATTGTGGCGGCGGTCTATTTCCATCCCAATTGCTAGCTTGCATTAATTCACGTTAAAAATAAACCACCGATCAGAATATAGTCCGTCATGAATGTGCCTACCGCATATTAATTTTTACGACTAATTTCAATTTTATGAGCTTCATAACAATATTGTAGTGAGTATGGAATACTATAGACAGTTTATAGCGTGCATTAGGGTCATTAGGAATATGATATGATGACATAGTAATGTCTCGTTCGCGTTATCGTGTATATCATTTATTCAATAGCGAAAGGTCGTGGCATCATTTATCAAGTCTCTATTGACGCAATTATAGTGGCCAAAACAACGAGTTACTAACACAAATATCAGTGCAGAGAAGTGACCACATTTTAAAATATGTGATCACAACACCTCACGTGACGTCAGAAGAGGTGTCAATGAAGCAACAAAACGCAACATCTAGCTAAATGAGTGCTATTTTCGTTCTACCTACCTAACGTTATCTCTCATTCAAAACTGAAGAAGACGAATATATTACAATACGAAAAGAATTTTGAAATATACCTTCATCTAAATTGTGGATTTAGTGATGTCAACTGACACATTTAGTGTTAGTTATTAGGTGATAGTATTCGCATCGCAGCCATCGACGCCAAGCCTAAAAGATTATCATCGTTATTGACGCAGTTATGATGGCTATAACAACGAGCATCTAACATATATTACAGGGCAATGAGTTGACCACAGTTTAAGATATATGATCACATCACAACATCTTTTCATGACATCAGAAGAACTGTCAATGGAACAATCTAACGCAACATGAAACTAAATTAGTGTTATTTTTATCTATCGTTTTCTCGCATTCAAACTAAAGCATACGAATATATTAAAGAAAAAGTGCTTTATAATTTAGCTTTACTAGGCAGAAAGGTTCTTGAGTGGCGACCACGAACCGGAAGACGCAGCGTGGGCAGGTCCCCTACAAGATGGACCGATGATCTTGTGCGGGTCGCTGGAAACTGCTGGATGCGAATAGCGCAAGACCGGCAATTGTGGAGATCTTTGGGGGAGGCCTTTGTCCAGCAGTGGACGTCTTTCGGCTGATATGATGATGATGATGAATGTCAAATTAAATATTTACTGGTAGTTATTGACACGTTAGCCTAAAGACGCTCACGAGGGGATATGCCATAACTGCCATGGTTGGCAGACAGGTTGGCGATTGGAGTATGATGGTCATGTCAAAGTACTCAGAGAAAAGTTGCTGCCAATCTCTGGTATATATTCCCTCGGACTAATTTGTATGATGAGACTTTTAGTATCCTCTTATAACTAATGTCTAAAACTGTTCGTTACGGGAGGTTGCATTACTATCGTCGTCACCGAAGTCCAGCCTAATAATAGCGAGATGCTCTCACCGGTCCGTAAGTGATTGGCGAGGTTAAGCGCATAGGCACGCGGCCTGTCTATAGATGGGTGACCGCCAAAGTGGTTTATTTACTTAGCTTCGTGCTTCGGAGGGCACGTTAAACTGTCGGTCCCGGTTGCAGTATTTAGACAAAAAAACGATATGCCACGCCAGAGGCCTACTCTGGCAGTAATAACCACTGCCCATACGACAAAGTATAGTAAATTTAGTATTTATTTCTTTACACATGAAAAATATATATGTATAACATTGATATTATTTTCTGGTCTTTATTATCAGGCAATTAGTGCGGCCGCCGTCTGCCACGCACTCAGCCTTCAAAAATCGAAAATTACTTGCGTTTTAAAATTGATGTCGTATTGTTTATTGTGATTAGAACACATTCACAAGTCGTGTCGTTATCTTCCCGGAAGATTAATTGTCCTCCTCGTGACTTTAGCTATTAAATTTGTGTCACACACATTGATTGCTGTACCCACTGAGACACCGCGTGGCCGCGTAGCTGCCTACCGCTAAAACAATCCTACAGAAATAAAAACCAACAAAAACAAATAGCTGATAAAAATAGAGAATGCGAATAACTGACACACATTGAAGCGTATGTTTTCGTGTAGATTAATTTTATTGAGCGGGTGCGCACGCGCCGCGCTCCGGGCCGCAGTGCGAGCCGTGTTGGCAAGACTAACACTTCCGAAGCACTCTGCTAACTAGTTAATGACATGTGATGCACTAATTAAAACATTTTGTCATCGCACTTGTACTCGTATAATAGATAGGCACCGTCGTTAAAAAATATAAAAGTATTCCATCCAAAAAAAAATACAAAAATATTCTCCACTCATTGTCTGATATATTTAGACGCATTTGTCACAGTCCGCAATCCTGTTCCGCATATATACGGCAGTAATTTTAATGGTGTTCCGTCTATAGGTTATAGAAATTCATTAGTCAACGGATTCTAGTATGCGCGTACGCATGTATATATATATGTGGGAGTCGCTCGTGACCTGTCTAAAATGTGAATCATGTGATTTGGCACCAACGTTGGATCCAATACTACGTCAAAGTTGTCCGGTTATTTCTGACACGCATTGTACGCTTGGCAACAATAAACATTGGTTGTTTCTTCCTCTCGGTAAGTAGGCCTATGGTAGGCATGAAGCGGGGACGTGCAGTCGTGAGATTGTACAATTTTGTTGCAGATATTTTCACGTTTAATTTGAATAGTGAGTGAAGTTATGTTAAGTCTGTATGCAGACGGTATGATAAATAAAATAAAAAAGGTTTTTATTCACGTAGACTTTAAAAAAGCGCTTGTAAATAGTCAGAACATGTTTGTAGTAATATAGTTGTATACATTATTATTTCTAGTAACATAGATATTTAGGTACATATTGTATGAAAACATTTATATAATTTATTATATTATAGCAATGATATTTAGCTAGCTCGTATCAAGTTATTGTCAAGAAATTATGTTTAATTACCTAGTTTAAGTCTAATATTTTTACTACATATTGTCAATGGTTCTGTCTATATTAAGGTATTATTATTATGACGGACCTTGTGTTAATAACGACGTTGGATGTTTGGAGCAATACCTTTTTGCCAACTATTGTGCGTGAATTTGTACTATGCAAGAAATGTTTACAATCTTTTTTATCAGCTTGCGCTACAAGGAAGTTTATACATGACTTTGTGAGATATGTAGTTGGTTTTTAGGTATGTTACCTGGACTAGAAGGCTATTAATATAAATAAACTGCCAGCCTACAGCGTTATTGGTTACGAACTGCCAACTGAACAAAAACACAAATGTCGGAAAAGAAAATACATATTAATTATAACATCCTGATGTCAAGGTTCCTGATAGATAATAACAAAATGTCTCTTATTTAGAAGAATCAATAAACTATTTGTTATAAGATTAATACATATTATAATCTATTACTATTAAGATTGTGAATGAAATAGAGATATTTAATTACTATTTACATATTATTTTTTATTAGTGACCTGTGTGTCCCAACCTTTATGCCCGAGAGGTCCAGATAATGATAATATTCTGGAACATTATTCACACACGGCCATCTGATCCCAAACTAAGCAAAGCTTGTACTATCGGAATATACTATAGATAACTAATATATTACATACATATACTACTTATCTTTTGTAAATACATCAGGGTCAGGAATCAGGATAAACAGACATGTTCATGCACACAAATATCTGTCCTGGGTTGGAATCGAACCCATGACCTGCGGCGTGAAAGACAAGTATCTACCAATCACGCCAACCGGCCATTAATAGTCCCGTCCAGGGGCGCCCTCTACCGGCTAAGACACCGAACATCGATTTTTTAATGGCGTTCAAATAAATAAAGGTTAAAATGACTTAATCAATCGTTCAATCGACTTCCATGACCACATGTGACGTCATAAATAGTCCGGAATCGATTATCAACGTTGAAGCCGGTTTAACAATTGATTAAGTCATATTTAACCTTTATTTATTTGAACGCCATTTAAGAAATCGATGTTCGGCGACTTAGCCGGTAGAGACCCTGGTCGATTTCCATACCAAACAAGCTTTGTGTAGAAACAAAGATTTGTTTCGGAGTCTGGCCAGTGGAAGGCTTGAAGTCCCGGTTCTCATGACAACATCTAAACCAATTGTCACAGGTAGCTAAAGGCTAATATAATGAGACACTTGGACTATAGAAATAACCGCGCGGAAAAAATCCCGCTACCAATGCTGTTTTTTGCTGGAGAAGCCTACGCGCATCGCGGTGTATATTCGCGCAAGTGTTTCTGGCAATATATTTTTTTTTTATATATAAGAGGACGACAAACGGGTCACCTGATGGTCAATGATTACCGCCCCCCATTGCATATTCCTAATCTATCCCGTGACAAGGTTAGCATTTTCGGGTCAGGTTCGGATTAAACTCAGTTGTCGATGTAACTCAAGGAACACAGAAATCAGTCAACTCTATCCTTCTCCGGCCGTGTCAGTTTGCTCATCATATTGTGAGAGTTGCTAGATCATCATCACGTCAGCCAAAGTTCGTCCAATACTGGACAAAAGCCTTCCCAAAGAATGGGGGGATATGCCATAATCGCCACGCTTGGCAGACTGGTTAGCGATCGCAGTTTGATGGTCACAGTTCACAGAAAAACGCTGCTGCCTTTTCTCTGGTAGGTTTCCCTCGAGACGATTTCTACGCTCCCCACGGGATGAGATGGGGTGATGATACTCTTCGCCGTCACCACACAGCGGTTATACTGAATATCTCAATAATACTCATTATGTCACAAAAGCGTTAACTAACGAGTGTGCAGTGCCTGGGGGAAGAGGGGGGGAGGGGTGAGTGGCGCCCGGCGTCAAGTATCTTCTTCACTTTGTCAGCCTTTCTGCAGCCTTAACACTTAGCAACCTATTTTAGCCTGTTGGTCAAGCGGTTAGTGACTTGCTTAGCCAAAGGTTGTGGGTTTGATCCCCGTCCAGGACAAATCTTATTGTGATGAGCACGATTATTTGTTCTGCGTATGAGTTTAATTTATCTTTAACATGTATGTATTTAGACATATATGTATGTAAGTATGTTTATCAGTTGTCTGGTTGCCATTGTCAGGCTCTGCTAGTGCAGTATCAGATGGAAGTGTGTTAGTTGTCCTAAGATATTTATAATCATCTGGGATATAATTCATTGGAAGTCAGGCGGAATACATGTCAACTTGCAGTAATGTGTAAGATTCTGCGGGGAAAAATTGATGCACCAGATCTCCATGTTGAGCTGTGTCGAGTCTTTGTTCCTGATAACTATCGTCGTCTTCGCCGCCATGAATTGTTTGCCGTGCCACGTGGCCGTACCGTAGCGCGCGCTAAGTCGCCTATACCGCGCAGCCTCACAGCACTCAACGCTTTCCTGTGTGCCAATCCTGACCGTGATTTGTTTGCGGATGGATGGTCGGAAATATTGTCAGAATGTTTGCGTTTCTGTGAGAATGATGTATGATTGTGTTTTAAAATCAATGTTTGTTTTTTTTCTTATTAATGTTTTAATTGATTATTGTAATACTTATCTTTAATTACTGTAATTGGTGTTCTACCGTTTTAATTAAAGTAAATAAATAAATAAATAATTATTATGCCAATAATTTTATTTTAGCTTCGGATCGTGGTTTAAGTTTTCGGATGAAAGGGTAAAAATATGACTATGCGTTATTACTATAGTCCTGAAGGGAATATTTTAGCATCTTATTGATTAATAAATCGAATTTTTAACACCCAACGCAAAGACGGGGTATTATAAGTTTGTCATCGATGTGTGTGTGTGTGTGTGTGCGCGTGCGTGTGTGTCTTTTGCATAGTAACTCAAAAACGTGTGAACTGATTTTAATTTTGTTTGAAAGGTCAAATAGTTGGAACTGTTCTTAGCTATGTTTGATTAAAATCGATCCAAGATGGCCCCTCCGCCACAAATGGCAGATTACATATTTTTACACAACTCCCTCGATATGGGTGTCCAATGAAAGGGATTGGCTAGTATAATCCTATACCTACACTTACATTATTCTAAATTTCAAATTCAAGATGGCCACCATTTTAAAATGGCGACCACGAATTACATATTTTTTTCCATAACTGACTGACTTTCTTGAGAACGTCTCCGATTTGGCCAGATAATGTTCTACGAGATCTTCGCCTTCCAGTTGTCCCATTCAGACAGGCCAGGTACCTATACTCCCTCAATATGGATATCAAATGAAAAAGCTTGACTAGTAGAATACTATTCTCTATTATAAATGTCGGAGGTTTTATAATTTTTAATATTTAACTTAATGTTAAGCAGTAAGAGGCCGAGATCGGAATTTGCATTAAAAAATCCAAAGGTTCATTCAGTACGTTCGCGTCAGTTCGCTCGCTCGTGCTATAGTTCACATATAGACTACATCAAAGGAAGTCTACGTTCCGTAGAGGAAATAGATCGCGCATGCTCATTTCATTTCCTATTATCGCTTCTGCTGCCATCATGTCAAGGAAAGGCACAGTTGTTTTACTAGAGTGTCAATAAAGTGCGCCGTATCTCAGACTGGTAAAACAAGCCTGTAAGTGGTCTTTATGTATTTATATTGTCACCGGTCACCGTAGCCTAGTTGGTAGTGCTCCTGCATACGAAGCTGGTGGTCCTGGGTTCGAATCCCGGTAAGTGCAAATATTTGTCTGATGAGCACGAATATTTGTTTCTGAGTCATGGATGTTTTCTATGTATATAAGTATTTATCTATCTATATAAGTATGTATATCGTCGCCTGGTACCCATAGTACAAGCTTTGCTTAGTTTGGGGCTAGGATGATCTGTGTGACATTGTCCAAGATATTATTATTATCTGCCTCATTGGTCTAGCGGTAGCATGTTAAGCCACAGAGAACGAGGTGCTGGGTGCAAATCCCAGGTCGGGCCAAAAGCGATTTTAGGACTTTTTCTGTAAAAAGAAAAATTTCTCAACATCAGCCCGAAGTCTGGGAGTTGGCGGTATTATACCCCCGTGCCTCGGAGAGTACGTAAAGCCGTCGGTCCTATACCTGACCTCATTCCGGTCGTGTCGCTAGGCGTCCCATCGGATCATGAGAGTGATGGAATAGAAAGGGCTCCTGTGTTTGCGCACACAATTGTGCACCATAATATGTCCTGTGCAGATGGCTAATCTCTGTTGAGACTGGCCACCGTGGCTGAAATTCGGCTAGGAAGATAGTATTATTATTATATTGTTATGGTATAATGGCCTTTGCGTCTGTTACAGACGATTTACGGCGCATTGTCTGAAAGACATTTCTTTTCGTGGCTAAACAAACCGATGCGAGAGCGACATAGCCTGCCGCAGGCCTGACAAGAGAAGTTTGTGGTCGTTGGTGCCGAGCCGCTGTCATGTCGCTTCTGTCTCTTATCAGCAAGTACTCCGAACCAGGCTTCATCACAGATCTTACGACCCTCCACTACAAGTTTGCGCCATTCAACTCTATTTTCAGCGAGCTTTTCTCAGCTACAGTGGTCAATTTTAAAAGCGGCCATATCCCGCTGGGTGCAGTCTTTAAAGCGAAGCAGAGGTCTGCCGACATCGCGCTTGGCATTAGCTACCGCACCCAACAGAACACATCGTGGTATTCGAGTGGGTTCCATTCTGTGCACATGCCCCAACCAACGTAAAAATATAGTAGGTGTATATATACATATAATAAAATCGTAGAAAAGTCAAAACTGTACATTTAATATTTTTTTAAAGGATATTTGGGGCGTGATCTACAATCGATATCGAAACCAAAAATGTAGGTTTTAGAATTTTTGTCTGTGCGTCTGTTTGTCTGTATGTATGTCCGGGCTAAACTCAAAAAGTACTACATGGATTTACTTAAAATTTTACATGAATATTACTACGAGGTCGGGTCAACATATAGGCTACATATTATCACGCTACCACCTACGGGGGAGGAGCTGTGATAATTTATAAAGGTTAACGCCGTTAAAACCGCGGGGCATAGCTAGTTGATAATAAAGTTGTAGCTGAATTTAGATACTAATGAAAAACGCCGTTGATTGCCAACCGCATTGCGACTAATTAAAAGCACAACATGAGGATTAATTTTTCGGGGGTTGAATGCTCTCACGGGTATTAGTTTTACAAAACCTACACGCGAGCTCTAGGTAAGTAGCAGTTATGTGAGCTACAGAGTTCTTTTTATTCTATTAGCAGCTATTAAAATACAACCATACCACCAAGAGAAGTAGGGCATAGCGTTCATTCACTCAAAGAGCAGGCCGACTGGGGAAGTTAGAAGTCGTAGGTTCGATTCTCACCCATGGCAAATCTTTATGTGATGCGGACCATTATTTGTTCGGTGCCCAGGTCTAATTTATTTATAATATGTATTTATTTAGAAATTTATAAGTATATTTATCAGTTGTCTGGTTCTATAGTACATGCTTTGCCTATTTAGTTATCAAATAGCAGTGTGTTAAGCTTTATTTGCCTTCGGAACTGATCAATTTGTAGTCAACATGCAAAATATGCAATAAAAAAAAAGACGTGTGGCACTCGGAGACTGCCGCGGTAAAGCTATTGCATAGCATTTTTTTATCAACTTATGTAATTATAATTATTTATTTATTTTATAATACTGCATTTGTGATAATAATAATAAAATGAATGTATATAGAGTACTAACTCATTTTCTTTCACTATTTTTTCATGACTTTCTTCATTAATAAATGCACTTTGTTTATTCATATTTAAAACACTTTGTACACAAATTATACGAGTACAGATATTCACTGTTGTACGTAGATGATAAATACCTTAGGTTTTTTTTTCGTTACGGAATTTCTGGATTCGGTCCCCACGCTCAAGGCCAATAGCTTAATAAAAAACAATTAAATAAATAAACATAAAATAAAATCGTAGGAAAGTCAAAACTGTACAGTGATTATTTTTTTAAAAGGATACTTTGGGCGTGATCTACAAGCCACATCGAAGCCAAAAATATAGTTTTTAGAATTTTTGTATGTTTGTCTGTATGTATGTTCGGGCTAAACTCAAAAAGTACTGCATGGATTTACTTCAAATTTTGCATGAATGAATGAAACTAAGAGGTCGGGTCAACATATATGCTTCATATTATCACGCTATCACTTACAGGGGAAGAGCTGTGATTATTCATCAAATTTAACGCGGGTAAAACCGCGGGGCACAGTTATTAGTAAATAAATACGAAAATGTCAATCAGCTGCCGTATTATGTGTTGGATACTAATAAAATAGATATTGTAATTCAGAAACAGGGTTTCTTCTATTAGTTCAGTTTCATGGGTGTTCAAATAATTTCAAATTTCCTCTCCTATTTAATTCACTCATTGTTTATAATTCATGAACAAAATATATGAGCAATAAACATAAATGCGAAAGTAACTCTGTTTGTCTGTCTGTTACTCTTTCACGCCAAAACTACTGAACGGATTTGAATGAAATTTGGTATACAGATGGTCTAGATCCTGAGAAAGGACAAAGGCTAGCTTTTATTGCGAAAAGGTGGTTGTAATTAATAATAATACTTCTTAACGCGAGCGAAGCCGCGGCCAAAAACTAGTATATTATAAACTGTATTTATACATATTTTGCTATATACACATGCTATTTGATGTGCCACCTTACATTGTTATAAACCTCATAATATATTTAAATATATCTACTATATAAAAATAAGTCGGGTTTTCCTTCCTGACGCTATAACTCCAGAACGAACGAACCGATTTCCACGGTTTTGCATTCGTTGGAAAGGTCTCGGGCTCCGTGAGGTTTATAGCAAAGATTTTTTTTTAAATTTAACGCGAGTAACACCGCGGTGCTCGGCTAGTATGTATATATATACTTACAATGTTTTAATACTTTTTCTCTACTTCATTTGTACACCTACTACTTTAAATATTTAGCTCCTATCCATCCAAAGGTTGTCTGGAAGAAATCGCTTAATGCGATAAGATCGCCCATTGTAAATTATCGTGCTATTTATTTTGTCTTCTATGTAATTATCCTGTTTGAGTGTGTACAATAAAGGTATTAAAAATAAAATTACCAAGATATAGAAAATTGCTGCTGTGTATATAATATAGAAAAGTGCTGTGTGGTGACGGCCTAAGAATATCACCACCCCCTCTCATCCCGTGGGGGGACGTAAAAGTCGCCCGAGGGAATATATACCAGAGAACGGGCAGCAGCGTTCTCCTGAGTACCATATCCACCTTACTGCGATCGCCAACCCGTCTGCCAAGCGTGGCGATTATGGCAAATCCCCTCAAATGATGGACACAACCAAACCGCGGCCCCCAGTCCCCGGCAGCCCTGCTATTCCCAGCCGTGGTAACAGCCGTGGTTACGGCAGGGCAGGGGGTGCTAAGAATCCCCGGCAGATTCCGCGTTACCAACACCGACGACCTCTGGCCCTGGCAACATATAACACACGTACACTGCGGTCCGACGAGAAGATAACCGAACTGGAGGAAGAATTGAGCAGGTTACATTGGGATATTGTTGGGATTATCTGAAGTCCGAAGAGAGGGAGAGGACTCGATAATACTGAAATCCGGAAACCTGCTCTATTACCGGGAGGGTGACCAAATATCCCAAGGTGGTGTCGGGTTCATAGTCCACAAGTCCCTCGTGAACAACCTAGTGAAAATCGAGAGTGTGTCGACGAGGGTTGCGTACCTTATACTCAGAATCACCAAGCGGTATTCGTTGAAGGTTATACAGGTATACGCACCCACTTCGACACACTCCGACGATGAAGTAGAGGTTATGTATGAGGACATATCCAGAGCCATACATACCTCTAACTCCTATTTCACTGTGGTCATGGGGGACTTCAACGCGAAGCTGGGCAAACGATTCGGTAATGAGCTGAGAGTGGGGCAATTTGGAACTGGAGACCGGAACCCCCGGGGCCAAATGTTGGCCGACTTCATGGAGAAGGAGGGACTCTTTATGATGAATTCCTTCTTCAGGAAGCCGGATCACCGCAAATGGACCTGGGTGAGCCCCGATGGTAAAACTAAAAATGAGATAGACTTTATCTTGTCGACGAGACGACAGATGTTCAATGACGTCTCCGTGATCAATGCGGTTAAAACCGGGAGCGATCACAGACTGGTCAGAGGCTCATTGAACCTGAATGTCAAACTCCAGAGGTCCCGACTGATAAAGTCTACGCTCCGACCTTTACCTATCCACGTCCAAAACCCCGAACCATTTCAGCTCGAACTGCAAAACCGTTTCGAATGCCTAGCAGACTGCGAGGAAGTGGACTCATACTATGACAGGTTCGTAGAAGCTGTCCATACGGCTGGGTCTAAGGTCTTCAAGGCCCGTCGTACAAACAGAACTAAAAAGATCTCTGACTTTACCCTGCAACTTATGGAAGATAGACGGAAAATGGTTCTGACATCCTCAGATGATGCTACCAGATATCGGCAGCTCAACAGACAGATCTCAAAGTCTTTGACTCGCGACACGCGGCAATTTAATACAATTAGTATTAAAGAGGCTATCGAGCGGAACAAAGGCTCTAAAGTGTTCGCAAGAGCTCTGTCTGTTGGACAGAGCCAACTGACGAAGCTGAAGACTGAGGATGGTAGAATCGTCACGTCTAAACCTGAGTTGCTGGGAGAGATCGAGAAGTTCTACGGACAGTTATATACGACAACACAGCCACCTGTCAAAAGTCATGCCTCAGATCCCAGAGCACGACTAACCCGACACTACACCGAAGACATCCCGGACGTCAGCCTGTACGAGATTAGAATGGCTCTCAAACAACTCAAGAACAATAAGGCGCCTGGTGATGATGGAGTTACAGCAGAGCTTCTGAAGGCGGGTGGTACACCAATCCTACGGGCCCTTCAGAAGTTATTTAACTCCGTCATACTAGATGGTCAAACGCCACAAGCATGGCACAGAAGTGTGGTGGTGCTCTTCTTCAAAAAGGGCGACAAGACCCTATTGAAGAATTATAGACCCATCACACTGCTGAGCCATGTTTACAAGTTGTTTTCGAGGGTCGTTACGAACCGTCTCGCTCGCAGGTTTGACGACTTCCAGCCTCCCGAATAAGCCGGTTTCCGAAAAGGCTTTACCACTATAGACCACATACATACGCTGCGGCAAGTTATACAGAAGACCGAAGAGTATAACAAGCCACTGTGCTTAGCGTTTGTGGACTATGAGAGCCTTTGATTCTATCGAAACATGGGCCGTGCTGAGGTCTCTCATAAGGTGCCAAATTGACTACCGGTATATCGAGGTGATAAAGTGTTTGTATGAAAACGCCACTATGTCAGTGCGATTCCAGGACCAGATCTCGAAACCTATCCACTTGCAGCGAGGCGTGAGACAGGGAGATGTTATATCTCCGAAACTGTTCACCGCTGCATTGGAAGACGTCTTCAAGCTTCTGGACTGGAAAGGCTTTGGCATCAATGTCAATGGCGAGTACATCACTCACCTTCGATTTGCCGATGATATCGTAGTCATGGCTGAGACCATGGAAGACCTCGGTACAATGCTCGATGACCTCAGCAGAGTCTCTCAACAAGTGGGTCTGAAAATGAACATGGATAAGACGAAAATCATGTCAAACGTCCATGTTGCACCCACTCAATTGAAAGTTGGTGACTCTGCACTCGAAGTTGTAGAGAACTATATTTACCTAGGACAGACCATCCAACTAGGTAGGTCCAACTTCGAGAAGGAGGTCAATCGTAGAATCCAACTCGGCTGGGCAGCGTTCGGGAAGCTACGTAACATCTTCTCGTCCAAAATACCGCAGTGTCTCAAGTCGAAAGTCTTCGACCAGTGTGTGTTGCCAGTGATGACATACGGAACAGAGACGTGGTCGCTCACTATGGGCCTTATTAGAAGGCTCAAGGTCACCCAAAGAGCAATGGAGAGGGCTATGCTCGGAGTTTCCCTGCGGGATCGCATCAGAAATGTCGAAATCCGCAGGCGAACCAAAGTCACCGACATAGCCCGAAGAATTGCCAAGTTGAAGTGGCAGTGGGCAGGGCACATAGCTCGTAGAGCCGACGGCCGTTGGGGCAGAAAGGTTCTCGAGTGGCGACCACGAACCGGAAGACGCAGCGTGGGCAGGCCCCCTACAAGATGGACCGATGATCTTGTGCGGGTCGCTGGAAAATGCTGGATGCGAATAGCACAAGACCGGCAATTGTGGAGATCTTTGGGGGAGGCCTTTGTCCAGCAGTGGACGTCTTTCGGCTGATATGATGATGATGAGAAAATTAACTTTTAGATGACCTTATTATTCGCGCCTAGGAAGCCGCAGACAGAAACTCGTGATCAATGAAGAATTGCTTCAGCTCACATGCTTCAGTTCGGGTAAAGACTAGATCAAAGCACGTCCGCGTTCCGTGCAGCAAATAGATCGCGTGTGCTCATTTTAAACTGCCACGTTTTTTAAGCGGTAGCGTTTCTAGCTAACGCTGTCACTAATCTAACGAGCTTACGTACTAAGTACCCTGCGTTTTACACTTTTCTTCTCTTCTTCATTTTTAGGGTTCCGTAGCCAAATGGCAAAAAACGGAACCCTTATAGATTCGTCATGTCTGTCGGTCTGTCCGTCCGTATGTCACAGCCATTTTTTTCTGAAACTATAAGAGCTCATCACACAAATATTTGCACTTACCGGGATTCTAACCCAGGATCACCAGCTTCGTAGGCAAGAGCATTACCAACTAGCAATAAATTTTCTTTTCTTTTTTCTTTTCTTTTCTTTCAACTAGGCTATGGTGAAATGTTTTATTATATATAGGACACCCCATTTGGGATTTAAATCTCGGCTTCGGGTTTTAAGTCACGGGGCGGTGCTGATGTGGAGATATATGGGAGTGTTGATCGCGTGTTCAACAATGTTAAGCAAAATGTATTAGATACTAGCTGTGCCCCGCGGTTTTACCCGCGATACACTTTATAAGCTATCACAGCTCCTCTCCCGTAGGTGATAGCGTGATAATAATATGTAGCCTATATGTTGACCCGACCTTTTAGTAATATTCATGCAAAATGTTTAGTTTAGCCCGGACATACATACAGACAAACAGACAAAAATTCTAAAAACTATATTTTTGGCTTCGATATCGATTGTAGATCACGCCCCAAGTATACTTTTTTTTTAATATTCAATGTACAGATTTGATTTTCCTACGATTTTATTATATGTAACGATTATGTTCATAATATCAGCCGAAAGACGTCCACTGCTGGACGAAGGACTCCCCAAAAATCACCACAAAAGCCGATCTTGTGCCACTCTTAATCTTAATTATAGGCACCACGCTTGGCAGACGGCGATCGCAGTATGATGACAAGGTCCGAAAATCCGTCGGGGTGACTTCTACCCTCTCCACCTGATGAGATGGGCTGGTGGTATTATATGCCACTTATACAAAAAAAACCCCAAGGGTTTTTGTTTATCAATGCACTTAGGCATATAAAAAAATATATATATGGCCTTTGCGCCTGTTACAGACGATTTACGACGCATTGTCTGAGAGACATTTCTTATGGTGGCTAAACAAACCGACGACGCGAGAGCGACATAGCCTGCCGCAGGCCTGACAAGAGAAGTTCGCGGTGGTTGGTGCCGAGCCGCTTTCATGTCGCTTCTGTCTCTTATCAGCAAGTACTCCAAAACAGGCTTCATCGAAGATCTTACGACCCTCCACTACACGTTTGCGCCATTCAAGTCTATTTTCAGCAAGCTTTTCCCAGCTACAGTGGTCAATAGCTTGGTGCAGAATAGGATTACAATAAATGTATAATCGAATATTATAAATAATTATTTCAGACTAAAATAAAACATTAAGATATAATGATCAGATGGGCTTGCTAAACCTGAGGTCGTGGGTTCGATTCCCATCCGGGACAAGTCTTTGTGTGATGAAGAATATTATTTGTTCTGTGGCTAGGTATAATTTATCTATAATACGTATGTATTTAGAAATATATAAGTAAGTTTATTAGTTTTACTGCTTACCAAAATACAGTCGTTTGGGATCAGATTTTGTTAGATGTTGATTCATTTTAAATTCGTCCCAAGATATTTATTTATTATATTATTATCTATACTGTAGTACCTACTTAATTACTTATATATTTAATTTTCTTGTTCACAGGTATGTTTGTACGTCCATCGCTTTAAGTAAAACAAAGACAAAAGAAGACACAAAGAAGAAAGAAGAATAATCAAGATTGCTGGTAATCAACTTTACATCTAGCATAGTACCAGGAGATCAAAAAGGTATAGCAGTTCTCCTGGGGGTACTTTATAAGTCAGAAATCGATTGGCACATTATATAGTTTAGTACCGAATATAAGCGGATGTGCGCGGAGTCTAAGCGAATTTAAGTGACATAGCCAATCTCTAAATAGCCTTCAACAATAGAAGTAAAGCCTTTTTATTCTGGTGGTGGTTATTTCCAGTCACCAGAATTCGCTACACTATCTAAACTTCACTGTCTGTCTATTAAAGAAAAGCAAAGAAATTATCTTTTTCCATAGTCTTTTATTCCCATATTCTTTCCTTTTACATTGATATATTTAAAAAAACCCATTTTATCCATTCCGTCTACGTCATTTAAGTCCAAAAAGTCCCTAACACCAGCAGTCATCAGAATATTTCTGACAGGATGTTTCGAGACATCGGTAGCGCTTTTGCACTCAGGTTGAGAAGTAAAAGTATTTTCTTTTTATATATATTTAATCTACCGCTGGATACAAATAATGTCCTCCTGGGCAAATTTCGGCGACAGCTGCCATTCTCAATGGGATTAGCAATCTGCGCAGGACATTTTATAGTGCACAAGTGTGTGCGCAAACACAGGGCATTTTCTATTCCATCACTCTCATGATCCGATTTGTGTTGTCTAAGAATTACAAAAAGTGTATTAAGTGATAAATTTTATGACTGTATTTAGGTAAAGAAATAAATTTACTCAATTAACAAGTAAATTATAACTTAACTGCCTTCATGATTTCAAAATGAAACATTTTTTATGTTATTACGTTAATACAAACAATTATTTTGCTATACCGTGATCTTTAAATCGGACCACTAATTGATTGGAAGCACTATTTAAGCTTTAGTATCAAAATCTACAGTTTCACGGCCCTGTTTATAAAAAGCAAGATACCTTTATATATTTTATTGCAGTTGGACACCTGTACCCAGTGATGGTGCCAAAAGTAGCCTATCCCAGGGTGCAAGCGAAAACCTTGCCAAGTTTTCTCACGATCAGCATTTCGCAGTGCTATCGGAAATGAAAAGGAAGAGAACAGTGATAACTTTAGCTTTCATAACATTATTGTGCATTTTCCTTTTTACTTTAGACTTAGTTATGAGAAAGGACATACATAAGTTTCCTACTAGTTTCTTGACATACATACATAAGTCTTCAACCTTACGTGACAGATATGTGGTCGCCAACTACGGGCCTTTAAAAAATTGGGTCACGTAAAGAGCAATTGAGAGGGCTATGCTTAAAGTTTCCCTGGGAGATAGAATGAGAAATGTCGAGTTCCACAGGCAAACCGAAGTTACCTACATAGCTTGAAGAATTGCCAAACTGAAACGAACGATCACTTCCGTTTGGCAATTGGCCCACTGGGGTGGAGCATATCGCTCGTAGAATCAACTGTCGCTGGGGCAGAAAGGTTTTTGAGTAGCGACCATAAACCGGAAGACGCGGTGTAGGTAATAATTATAATATTCTGGGACATTATTCACGCGGCCATCTGATCCCAAACTGAGCAGTAGTATGGAAACCAGATAACTGATATACTACGTATCATCATCATCATATTAGCTGTAAAAAGTCCACTTCATGACAAAAGCCTCCCCCAAGAATCATCTTGGGTGGATATACCATAATCGCCACGCTTGGCAGACGGTTTGGCGATCCTCTGGCAGACATTCCCATGGGTCGACTTCTACGCCCCCCACGGGATGAGATGGGGTGATGATATTCTGTCTGATATTCGCGCGCCGTCACCACACAGCAACTACAACTACGTATACTACTTTTCTTTTGTAAATACATACTTATATAGATAATTACACCCAGACTCAGGACAAACAGACATGCACACAAATATCTGTCCTGGGTGAGCATCGAGAGCATCGTTCGCAAGTATTTGCCAACCACGCCAAGCGGCCCGTCAAAGTAGGCACCCTACTAAGTAGACCACAGATCTTGAGGGTTTCTGGAACAACTAGATAAGTATAGCTCAAGACAGGTCCTTGTGGAGATCGCTGACGGAGACTTTTGTCCAGCCGTGGATGTCTCTTGGCTGACATCATAATCCTTTTTAGGGTTCCGTATCCAAACGGTAAACGGGACCCTATTACTAAGACTTCGCTGCCTGTATGTCCGTCTGTCACCAGACTGTATCTCATGAACCGTGATAGTTAGTTGAAATTTTCACAGATGATGTATTCATGTTGCCGCTATAACAACAATACTAAAAAACAAAATAAAATAAATATCTAAGGGGGCTCCCATACAACAAACGTGAATTTTTTGCTCGTTGGTGCGCGAGTCCGACTCGCACTTCGCCGGTTTTTATTAACACTTACGCAGCACCGGGGCCTGGGCATGCCAACGTGTCTTCAACCTGCCAAGCACTGAAGTGTTTAAAGATAAGTTAGATATATATACGTCAGATGATTGGAATGTTTACATAGGAAGCGACTTTTATTGGCCTATTCTGCAAATTGATTTTCTAGTTTCTCAACTGAACGGCTCGTTTGCGTTTCGTACGTGTATTTATGGTTCATTTCGCAGTACGATGCACAAATATTTGACACAATATTATATGCTCTTTGGCATGTCGTCAAGAACAGACGCCAACACATCCAACTACCCCAATCTGACAAATTTCTTTTATCGATTTTCAACTTTATCACATATGTAAATTGGGGAAATTTGTCATATTAGCTTGATATGCTGGCGACTGTTCTTTGAAATCTGATGTTTCTTTTTGTTTTTGCGTATCTGAGTTTTGAATTAAATTTATTCACAATATTATAAACTGATAAAAAAATAAAGAGGTGGATTTAAAAGCTGCATATTTTGGATATATACTTGTGTTAGGAAAATTCTGGAGAATTTGGTACAGACTCCAGCACATCCAGCTACCCCAGTCTGTCAAATTTCTTTTATAGATTTTCAACTTTATCACTTAAGCATAAGGTTCACTTTCAATTGGGGAAATTTGACAGTTTGGGGTAGCTTGATGTGCTGGCGTCTGTACATGTTTTATTGAAGTAAAACTTCTTTACGCTCGCTTGACTTGGGGCGTAAGTTAAAAAAAATGTGTACAAAATTATGTTTATTTATAATATAAATAATTATTACTGTTGCGAATTTATTATGTTGCGAATGTCAGATCAACGTACGGCAAACTGCATCTTTTTCTCTGAACTTGAGAAGGGCAAGCGCAAGCATGGCGGACAACTTCTCAGGTACAAAGATGTACTTAAACGCCATATGAAAAAATGGAACATTGCGCCTTCAGATTGGCAGCAAACAGCCGCTCGACGACCAGTATGGAGGTCTTTGGTGAAAACCAAAGTCAATAACTTTGAGTATAATCATCATCATCATCATCATATCAGCCGAAAGACGTCCACTGCTGGACAAAGGCCTCCCCCAAAGATCTCCATAATTGCCGGTCTTGCGCTATGCGCATCCAGCAGTTTCCAGCGACCCGCACAAGATCATCGGTCCATCTTGTAGGGGGCCTGCCCAAGCTGCGTCTTCCGGTTCGTGGTCGCCACTCGAGAACCTTTCTGCCCCAGCGGCTTGAGGATAATCGCCGCTCGGAACTAGATGCTCGACGCGATGAACTGAAAGCACGCCCACCTTGTGCTATCACTTACAATTACGGCAATGGTGCTCACTTGCCCGCACTGTGCGCGGACTTCTACCAATAAGATCGGTTACGTTAGCCACACACGAGTACCCCAACGTCAGCGAGAACGGAGTTGAAGTCGCCGTGGCTAAAATCGGTCGAGGAGATTATTATTAATTACTAGCTGTGCCTGCGACTTCGTCCGCGTGTTAATTAGTTTATTTCGTTTTTTAGTAAAATAAATGACTTTTTCTAAAATAAAAGTAGCCTAAGTTACGCCTTATTACATCAGCTACCTGCCAATAAAAGTCACGTCAAAATCGGTCCAGCCATTTCAGAGATTAGCCGGAACAAACAGACAGACAGACAGACAAAAAATTTAAAAAATGTTATTTTGGAGTATGTAGGGTATATATATTCATATTTATGTAGTAAAAATCGGCTATTTCAATATTACAAACAGACACTCTTATTTTATTTATTTATATATAGATGTATAGATTACTAAGCTTAGCTATGGCCAGTTGGTTCCTGTAAAAGATCGGATTGAAAACCGCGAACGTGCTCTTAATTGAAGTGGAACAAACACGAAAATTTTCAAATCTACCTTATAATTGACGTGCCTGTTGGCGTGGTTGGCAAGCGCTTGCTTTTCATGCCGCAGGTCGTGGGTTCGATTCCACCCAGGACAGATATTTGTGTGTATGAACATGTCTGTTTATCCCGAGTCTGGGTGTAATTATCTATATAAGTATGTATTTATAAAATAAAGTAGTATATGTAATACATATATCAGTTATCTGGTTTCCATTGTACAAGGTCTGCTGAGTTTGGGATCAGATGGCCGTGTGTGAATAAAGTCCCAAGATATAATATTATATTATTACAAATTATACTATATTTAACAAATAATGTAAAAAAACAAGAGAAGACATTGCACAAAGGTACTACTTATTTCTAAAGAAAACTCTTCCAGTAGACCTGCAAGAGGAGATTTTGGAAGAGAGGAAGATATGAGTGTGTAGGATGATATACATACGTACGATATATTACATACTACGATATATTTATTTCCTCGGAGAGCAAGTTAAGCCCCCTCCAAGTTAACCCCCTCGACCATGTCGAATATCCGCCCCATCGGGTTAAGAGAGTGAGGATATAGAGAATGCACTATAACATATCCTGCTTAGTTGGCTGTTCTCCGGAAAGGTTGGCTGCTGTAATCAAAGATTAATATTTTAATACCTATTCAATTTTCGAAACGCCTCCGAGGCATTAAACAACAACATTATAGTCAAAATATTGTATAGAAATGTGTCAGTTTTGACAGCAATCAACGCCGGAGAGTGCGTTTTGTGGTTTGTTGAATTTCGGCCTTCGGGTTATATTAATAGAATCTGTTTATATCGGTTCTATTTCTGAACCGCAGATTGTTGTTAAACTCTACTGCGTCTGTAGCCTTAGCTCTAGTAACCCGACACGTCATCCATGGGGAGCACTAAACGTAAACATCATGTCAGCCATAGTACGTCCACTGCTGGACAAAAGACTCCCCAAAGAATGAGGGGACATGCCATAACCGCCACGCATGGCAGACGGGTTGGCAATCGTAGTTTGATTATCATAATTCGCAGAAAAAAAACGGTTTGTTCCACATTTGCCCCATTTTTTGGTCCTACATTCCAAGGAATTCTTCTTTTGCCCCATATTAAATTTGATTCCTGTTTCGCCCTACTTTATAGTACCAACCAAAGGATACAATAGGAATAAAATATTAAATTTAAAATAAATATTACATTTGAGGCTAAAAAGGAACAAAATGTATGGCGAATGCGGAATTTTTTATGTGGGGCATAACTTCGCGAGGCGAACGCGGAACAAACCAAAAAAACACTGCTGCCCGTTCACTGGGACGTATTCCCTCGGACGATTTCTACGCCCCCCACGGGATGAGAAAGGATGACGCCGTCACCACACACCAAACTAAAAACGTAATATCAAGAATTAAATCGTTTGCATATTTACCGCTACCTACCACTTTAAAACAATAATAAAATTATTTAGAATATCGAATGCTACCGACCGCGTAATATCAACAATTAAATAATTTTGAAGGTGGAATACCAACTAACGCGTAATATCAACAATCGCCATCATAACAAACACCTCAATAAACTCGACTGACTTCTGAATAACTGCATTCGGTCCATTTTCAATCTTCGTAAGTATGAACACGTCTATTGCAGTCGTTACCGACCCGTCAACGACGCTCACTAAAAGCATTAACCACCTTATATTTTTTAAAAAGCTCTTCTACTACATCTTACTTATCTCCCCAATTTCAATATTTCTTTACTAACAACAGTAAAAATCTTCGCTCTTCTCAAAATCGTCTCCTCCAATGTCCATCTCACCGCTCACCGCACAAATACACAATAAAATAATTTGGAACGCTACCGCGTAATAACAACAATAAAATTGTTTTGAAAGTCCAAAGGCACCGCGTCTATAGGCAAGAGCTCTAGGTAATATGCGTCTAATATTAAAGTTTTGGGACGTTCAGTCAACAGTTATTTATATAGATTTTTTTTCTGTTTATTATAAACACAACGCTGACAATAGGGAATTGAATCCCTGTGTCACGGAGTACTTTACAAACCTGCAATACCAGACCCAAAAAAACTATTTATAGGTCACAAAAATAGTTATCCTGTATGGGAGTCGACCCCAAATTGAGGGCGCCGAGGTAGTAACCTGCAAATCACTTTAACCACTGCGCCGCTCTGACAAACACCATGTCTACCACAAGTTCATATAGTTTACTTCCTCAATGATACTTGCAGTTTTTTCAGTACATTAACTAGCACCGCCCCCTAGCGGAAAGTTTAATGAACTTAAATTCATCATCATCATCTTGTCAACCAAAGTACGTCCAGTGCTGGACAAAAGCCTCCCCAAAGAATGGGGGATATGCCGTAATCGCCACGCTTGGTAGACGGGTTGGCGATCGCAGTTTAGTGGTCAAAAACTCTATTGCCCGTTCTCTGGTAGGTATTAATTCGTACGCTCCCCACGAGATGAGATGGGGTGATGATATTCTATGCCGTCACCACACAGGAAGAACTTAAATTGGCTATACTAAAAAACGGTAAGTTTCATCCAGTCAGTAAACTTAATGGAGTCTAAGATTCAGCATAAATTCTGCAAAGCTAACTCTGCTGTCTTTTATATCAAATAAGGCGTATGCCATTATTGAAACAACTCTGATCGTTGCCCTATTAAACTTAAATTATAACTTGGAAAGAGCATAAGTTAGTATGTACTTACTTCCACGAAGCGAACGACGCAGTCTGACACGGGTGGCGACACGTCGTCTCGACGTCGCGTCGGTGTCGGTATAGCCCGCCCGCCTAAGCACAGCTCACAGAACAGAAAAATTGAATAGAAGTGGAGCATTTCTTATTTGTAAGCAAAATTGCAAATAGGAAACATGAGTAAGTACTTTTATTCCTGAGCGTTTTTAAGCTTCAGAGATCGGGACCTTATTTCACGCATGGCACCCGCAAAAAGTGGCTGCGGGTGGGTATGTCGGACTCGCACCGACTAAACCTAACCCTCGTGGACTTCTCTTGGCGCCTGAGGAGGGGAGCCCTCCAAGACAGGTAGTCTTGGTGGGCTCTGGGTTGCCCTCCCCTATTGCCGACTCCTGCCTGTCGTGAACAGCGACTGCGCCACAAACAAATCGCTGTATTCCCGGAACTGCTTGCACGTGGCCGCACTAGAGGAAGAGATCGGTCCCTGCTGTAGTCATTAGGCAATATTCGTTAAGACGTATGTCGCTCGGTAACCGCTAGCCCATCCCAATCTACCCAGATTGGGCTGGGCTAGCGGTTACCGAGCGCCGCAAAATGTTACTATCAGCACTATAATCTTAATAGAAAACTATGCATGAGTTGAGCTAGTCTTAAAACATACAACATTATTTTTTTTACGGTTACCGTAGCCTAGTTGGTAGTGCTCCTGCCTATGAAGCTGGTGGTCCTGGGTTCGAATCCCGGTAAGTACAAATATTTGTGTGATGAGCATGAATATTTCTGAGTCATGGATGTTTTATGTATATGGATGTTTAATGTATATGGATGTTTTATATATATTTAAGTATTTATCTATCTATATAAGTATGTATATCGCCTGGTACCCATAGTACAAGCTTTGCTTAGTTTGGGGCTAGGATGATCTGTATGACATTGTCCCTAGATATTATTATATTATTATTATGAGATAGTGGACAAATTTGAGGACCGCTATCTACCCATAAAACTGAATAAATAAAAACGAAACAATTAGTGAAATATTATTATTTTTATTAAAATTACACTTTGGTTCCATTTTTGCTTATTTGGGATAATTAATGCATAGTCATATGATATTGACAGGTCTCTTAGTGTAATAGTTGGTAACTCTGCTTGCTATACCAGAGGTCGTGGGTTCGATTCCCATCCAATACAAATCTTTGTATCTTTTCAAGGGTTTATTCAAGGCTAGAGTGAACTGTTATCTTCGACCACATCTTCACTTACCATAATAATAAAAACGAGGTTTTGTTTTTGTAACTATATATTTGTAAATGTATGAAATAAGAAAGACACGGAATAAAAGAAATAATAATAATATCTAGGGACAATGTCACACAGATCACCCTAGCCCTAAACTAAGCAAAGCTTGTACTATGGGTAGCAGGCGACGATATACATACTTATATAGATAGATAAATACTTAAATACATCAGATGAGATCATGGACAAGTGGAAAACCATCCAGCATAAAAACAATAATAATTATAGGTACAATTAGTCGTTCTGTCTTTGGATGTAATATATCTATAATATGTATGTATTCAGAAATATATAAGTATGTATGTTTATCAGTTGTCTGGTAGCCACAGCCTCTTAGTTATGGCCATAGTACAGGTTTTGTCTATTTTTGGATCAAATGACAGTGTTAGTCAAGATATTTATTTATTTAAATAAAATATATACCTAATTAAAATATATAACTTAGGTATTATTGATTGATATTTATCTTTTAACTGTTAAATTTAATTACTGAAATAATAAATAAAAAACATATACATATAACGGAGCCTGTTTTTAAAGTAATTTTACTCGCTAAAACTTTAGCTAGAGGAGTGTCTGTTCTGACTGTTTTTACTTCTGTGGAAGTAATCACTCCATTTATTATGAATACTACACAGAAAACAGGACAGTAAGGCACTCACTTTGTCAAAGCTAATTTCCTTTATTAATAGTATAAATTTATTGTAGTAGTTTCCTTTGTGCTATTATTGAGGTGTTTACTTTATATTTAGGGTAATATTGAAATAGTGAAAGCGAATACGTGTTTGTGTTATTATAGTGTGGGCAGGTAAATGATTTCTAAGCTGTAATTTGGAAAGTATGCCTTTTAAAGGCAATAAAAAGCATTATCTATACATATAATAAAATCGTAGGAAAGTCAAAACTGTACATTGAATATTTTTTTTTAAAGCATACTTAGGCCGTGATCTATAATCGATATCGAAGCCAAAAATATAGTTATTAGAATTTTTGTCTGTATGTATGTCTGGGCTAAACACAAAAAGTGCTGCATGGATTTACTTCAAATTTTGCATGAATGTTACTAAGACGTCGGGTCAACATATAGGCTACATATTATCACGCTATCACCTTCGGGGGAGGAGCTGTGATAATTTATAACATTTAACGCGGGTAAAACCGCGGGGCACAGCTAGTATTATATATATATACCATCATATTAACCATTCAATTTATGAACATTCGAGTATTTAGACATTCGATTATTTGCCGTTCGATTTGGCGTGGGGGACCAGATTTTTTTGGTTCTACAGATATGTCCTGGGGCTCTACCGGGTAAATCGCCGAACATCCATTTCTTGAATCGCGTGCTAATAAATAAAGATTAAAAATGACTTAATCAATTTGTTAAATCGGCTTCCATGAGCACATGTGACGTCATAAATGGTCCGGAATCGATTGTCAACGTTGAAGCCGATTTAACGATTGATTAAGTCAGTTTTAACCTTTATTTATTTAAATGCCATTTAAGAAATCGATGTTCGGCGACTTAGCCGGTAGAGGCCTGGGTGGGAATGGATCCACGAACTCTGGTTTAGCTGGTAGCATCACTAACCACTATACCAACAGGTAGATGAGAATTTTATTGCGTAAGCTTAGAGGTGCCATGTTTTTATAACACAATATGATTTTCGTAATGTGTGAACCTTTATTTTAAAAATGAAATTTTGATACTTTCCCGTACGTGTTCAGCAAAAAATTGTGTTATCAACGGATGTTTATTGAAAAAGGTATTGTAGGTAGACGTGATTGTGTTAGCTGTTGCCTTCGGCTCGAGCTTGCATTCGCCCTCGTTCGTTATAACCTAACTTCCGCCCGCAAACAGTATTGTTTATATAATAATAAAATCGTAGGAAAGTCAAAAATGTACATTGAATATTTTTTTTTAAAGGTTACTTGGAGGGTGATCTATTATCGATATCGAAGCCAAAAATATAGTTTTTAGATTTTTTGTCAGTTTATCTGTTTGTCTGTATGTAAAAAAGTACTGCATGGAATTACTTCAAATTTTGCATGAATATTACTAAGAGGTCGGGTCAACATATAGGCTACATATTATCACGCTATCACTTAAGGGGGAGGAGCTGTGATAATATTAGGTCTTTACCTATGAAATTGCCGTTCTGCAGTACTGGCCATTTCAAATCAAAATAATTTTTGTTTGGCTAAGAATTCTAATTTCAAATTAATTTTATTTTAAAAACATGGATTCTTTTTTCCAAAAGTAGTCATTTCTTTATTGATTAGTGTTACATTTTCATCGCATTTCAATCTTTTTCGTCATCATGGATACGTTAAAAATTCGAGTAATTATGGAATATGAGTACCGTCGTGGCAGCAACGCGGCACAAGCGGCACGCAACATCAACGACGTTTACGGAGCTAACACTACAAACCAACGCACCACCTGTTATTGGTTTGCTCGCTTCCGTTCTGGAAATTTCGACCTGAAAAATGAACCTCGCGGTCGTCCGAAGACTTTGGTCGACAATGACGAATTAAAGGCGGTTGTGGAAGCTGATGATACACAATCTACGGCTGAATTAGCAGCAGCTTTCGACGTTAGCGTCAAAACAATATTGGTCCATTTGCGTCAAATTGGCAAGGTAAAAAAGCTTGACAAATGGGTGCCCCACGAACTCAATGATCGCCAGCGCGAAGTACGCGTCGAGACGTGCCTTGCACTGCTCAACAGACACACAAATGAAGGAATTTTGAACCGCATTGTTACCTGCGATGAAAAATGGATTCTGTTTGATAACCGCAAGCGCTCAGCAAGTTGGTTGGATCCTGGTTCAGCACCTAAACAATGCCCTAAACGAAAACTTACCCCTAGAAAAGTGATGGTCACTGTTTGGTGGTCTAGCGCCGGTGTGATTCATCACAGCTTCTTACCAAACGGGGTGAGCATTACTGCAGATGTGTACTGTGAAGAACTGAGCACAATGATGGAGAAGCTGGCGCATCTCCAACCAGCATTGGTCAATCGCTCGTCTCCGCTGCTCCTGCACGACAACGCGCGACCTCATACTGCACAGCAGACGGTCTCCAAGTTGCAAGAACTGGGGTTGGAAGCTCTCCGTCATCCGCCCTACTCACCAGACCTTGCGCCTACAGACTACTACTTTTTCCAGAATTTGGATAACTTCTTGGCGGGAAAAAAATTCAATACCCGAGAGGCAGTACAAAATGCCTTTAAAGAATTTGTTGCCTCCCGTCCAGCTGATTTCTTTAAGAAGGGCATCAATAAACTGCCACTGCGATGGCAAAGATGCATTGATTGCATGGGTGATTACTTCGATTAATACAAATAAAAAAATTCATGAAAAAAATTCGTTTAAATTTTTTCATACAAAACGGCAATTTCATAGGTAAAGACCTATTATATAAAGTTTAACGCGGGTAAAACCGCGGGGCACAGCTAGTTGTATATAACGGAATGGATTTAAATTTTAGACTGGATTTATTATCGCAAATTTCCTCTTAGATTCAACATTTTTAGTTTGTAATTCAATATTAATATTCTTAGATAGATAGATAGATTAACTCTTGATTGTAGACCAATATTAAAATCATACAGTACAGGAGCATATAATTAAAAAGTATAAAGTTGGTGAAATAATGAAATTTATTCAGCATTTGGGTATTTACATACACTTGTACTTGTCAAGCTCACAATGTATTACATAAACACAGTTTAAAAACAGTAATTAAAGCAACAAATTTTTGAATGAGTCCGTCCGTGCGGTCTGTTTTGTCACATATATTTTTAATATCTTTAAATAAATCATAAATAGCAAGTTACTAAGTTATTATTGTTACATTTACATTTAGCAATAGTATATCTTGGTGGTCTTATCACTAAAATTTGATCTCTTCCAGACAACCAAAGAATGGACAATAATAGGGATTATTTAAGAGGGCAGATGTCGGTGTACATAATCTTTGTTAAGATGTCTTAATATGTGGTGACGCAAGCTGTATGGTGAATATCAGAGTAAATGTAACATCATCACCCCATCTCACCCCGTGGGGGGCGTAGAAGTCGACCCGAGGGAATAACTACCAGAGGACAGGCAGCAGCATTTCTCTGAGTATGACCATTAGAGATGTGAAATGACTGAATATGACTAGTCACAATTGTCATAAACCTTAAATGACCGGTCATTTACTGTCAAATTCAGTCAATTTGACCTAAATATTATTGTCTATTCTCGACTACCACCTAATTATTTATTTATTTAGGTACCCAATTTATATGCAAGTTTAAATGACGCAACGTTTTATTTTGTATTTTATCATGAGAGGATAAAACGACAACAAACTCGATGCGCGTGGCGATGCGACGTTGCCATTGATGAAAAATGTAAAATGATTAACACTCTATAATAATACTATAAATAAGTCATAAAACCACTTTTTTGTTTCAATTTAGAAGTTGCAGAGTAAAAGGTACTTAAATATTACTGAAATCAAATTGACTGAAAATGACCATTTTTGACAGTTAATGGCCAGTTTTGACCGTAAATGACAGTCAGTCTAATTCAGTCACTTTATTCCTTTTTTACACCAATGACCATCATACTTGTTCGAAATTCGAACATTAAGGTTCTATTTTTAAAGACTCTGTAGTCTTTAATAATAGAACCTTGATGGTCAAATTTCGAATGTTCTCAGGTATTATAAAATACCGCCATAAGTGTACTGGATGGGCTCCGTGGGTCGTTTGACGTTGCCTTGCGCACTTTTACCTGTAATTTATTGACAATCGTTAGGAAGAAACTTGAATGTTAATTGACTTTTTTATGCTAGCTTGTGATCATCATCATGATCGGCATCATCAGTGCCGCCACCAGCGTGAATTATTTGCGAAGCCGCTGCATCATACTGTCGCTAGAGCCAAGTCTCCAGTATGTCGAACCCTAGATATGCTAAACGCCCTCCTGATTGCCAATCCTGAATGCGATGTATTTGCCGGTAGATGGACAGACACTAGGCGAATATGTTTGGTTTTCTGCGAAAGAAAGTATGCAAGGGTGTCCAGTATTTTGTATTGAATTTTGTATGTAACCTTAAAAATTAATTATGTAATCATTTCTATGTTAATTAATGTATTTGGTTACTAACCATTTCATTTAACTATAAATAAATGATGACAAATCAATGACTTTTAATAACATTATTTTGTAAGCCACCCTCTTTGATAACATGTCACAAAGTTTATGCCCATGCATTTCATATTACTATAACCAAAGTGAAAACAACACGGTACTTTATTGACTGTATCCAGAATAGTTACGAGTTCCTCTCGTATTAAACATTTCGGTTGCTTAGTTATGAAACTTTCCTCGTGGTAGCTTTGAGTTCTACGCAGTATTACCGGGAACTAAACTCACTGTGAGTAATTACGCAGCATAATGTAATATCGCTTAACTGAAGCCATGCTTGAACCATTGTTACCAATTCCCCCTTTTTTGTAAGATATTTCAACTGCTATTGTATGGAGTGTTAGTGCCAACTTTAATGTATGGAAGTGAAAGTTGGGTATGGCAGAAAAAGAATGAGAGTAAAATAAATGCAGTGGAAATAAGAGCTCTGAGAAGTATGTGTGGTGTGACTTTGAGAGACAGAATTCGAAATACTGATGTAAGAGAGCGTTGTGGTGTGAAAGAGGATGTAGTCACAAAGATTGAAAAAGGTATGCTGAGATGGTGTGGCCATTTAGAAAGGATGAATGAATGAAGATTGACAAAAGAAGTATACCTGGCCTGTGTGAATGGTACAACCGGAAGGTGAAAACCTCGTAGAAAATTCTCTGATCAAATCGGAGACGTACTTAAGAAAGGTCAGGTCAGAAGTACCCTAAACCGGCGAGCATGTATGAAGAATATTATGTCCGTAAACGAAGCGAAAGAGGTATGCAAGGATCGTGACAAATGGAAGTCCGTTGTCTCTGCCTACCCCTCTGGGAAACAGGCGTGAGTCTATGTATTGTATGGTGACGGTGTAGAATATCATCACCCCATCTCATTCCGTGGGGTCGTAGAACCAGAGAACGAGCAGCAGCGTTTTTCTCTGAACTATGACCATCAAACTGCCATCGCCTACCCGTCTGTCAAGCGTGGCGACTGGCTTTGGGGACGCTTTTGAGCAGCAGTGGAGGTACTTTGGCTGACATAATGATGACCTAACTATTTCTCAATTGCAGAAATTTAGTAAAGTAGATTCATCATCATCATCATCATCATATCAGCCGAAAGACGTCCACTGCTGGACAAAGGCCTCCCCCAAAGATTTCCACAATTGCCGGTCTCGCACTATTCGCATCCAGCTGTTTCCAGCGACCCGCACAAGATCATCGGTCCATCTTGTAGGGGGCCTGCCCACGCTGCGTCTTCCGGAACGTGGTCGCCACTCAAGAAAGTAGATTACATAAATTGAAATAAATTATTGAAGGTTACCTTAAGTTTTATTACGTACTAGCTTTGCCCCGCGGTTTCCCGCGTTATAAATTATCACAGCTCCTCTCCCGTAGGTGATAGCGTGATAATACATATGTAGCGTATATGTTGACCCGACCTCTTAGTAATATTCATGCAAAATTTAAAGTAAACCCATGCAGTACTTTTTAAGTTTAGCCCGGCCATACATACAGACAAACAGACACACAAACAAAAATTCTAAGAACTATATTTTTGGCTTCGATATCGATTGTAAATCACGCCCAAAGTATCCTTTTTTAAAAATATTCAATGTACAGTTTTGACGTTCCTACGATTTTATTATATGTATAGATCTATAATTCCCCTCGGATCTGCGGTGGCAGTATGAGAAGTGTCCTCTACTGCCGCAGTCGCTGTGCCGGACTGGCAGGAGTCGGCAATAGGGGAGGTCAAATCAGAGCCCTCCCAGGCCATCCCAGTCCCGCCCATCTGGTACACGGCGCAAAAGGGTACCCCGTCGCGTTAAGAATATGCAATGTTCGGCGGTGATCACTTACCATCAGGTGACTCCTTGCTCGATTGCCATTATAAAAAAATATGCAAAAAAATAACAAATGAGCTTTAGATCACACGACTTAACTAAAAATTCTTTAGCTCCCTCTACGACACGTTATGGGCTATGAGAGGAAAAGAGAAAGAAAATGTTTCCTCGTACCTCTCTTGCTCCTACAGTGAGCCTTACATTAATTCTGAAGTGCTGGATAAATTTCGTTATTACTCCATCGACCATTTACTATGTAGATAGTCACTGATAAAGCAGGCTCCTGTGATACAGGCATGACTTTAATGCAAAATTTACTTCGTTACCAACGTGAGGTGTTATTAAAGTTTAGATGGAAGGCTGCCTAGCTAGAGTATAATGGTATTCCTGAATATTATCTAATAGTGTTAGTCTATTCGCCGAGACTGTGCAGCATGACAGAACTATTAAACTTTGAAAGTTATGTTGATGGCAAATATTACACCGTGTTTGCGAATATGGATAACAGAAGCTATTAAGTCAGCCTTGTAGCAAATTGGCTACACTAGACACGTGGTTAATAGTGAAACAAATAAATAAGTCGCTTATGTTTGTTAAATAGGCAACGCCCGCTCTGAGGAAATTAATGCCTGTGTCGCGGGGTACTTCACAAACAATTGACAACATTAACAGACACTTTTTAAAATCTCCGTACGCACTACTGATTATGACCGATGCGTGTAGGTATTGGACTATTATTTGTTGCATGCATTATCTCTAATTACCCTGTTTTTATATTGTTTATTAGTCTAAGTTATTTTTTTTATTTTGTTTTTGTATTTCCTACAATCTGTCTCCTTTATGGGACATTCAGCAGTATGTGGGTTGGTGCTATCGCTGGCGAGCTCGGTATGTGACCTGTGTCACATCCTCATTGTTAAAACAGTAGCTGTGTTTACTGTGATTGAATTAAATCTTGAGGTATTTTACGCTTAAGTCGTCGCGCTTTGTTGAGATTTGCCATGAGAGGCTGGGCCAGAATATTTGGGTGTCGTTTGATGCGCTCTTTATAGTTTCTGGTAAAGCGTACAATTTCTTGTTTTACAGTGAGCAGGTGTAGTAGTCTAAGTTATAAAATTATATACGCTGTGCCAATATGAAAAAGCATGTAGGTAAGTACTTTAAAGTTCTATTGTATTTTCATTGCAAGTGATTTTTGTAATCTTTTGAGAAAATAAATGTCTTAACCTAAAAAAAGACACTAAGTACATCCAGACTCAGAATAAATATTTGTGGATCACACAACTAGCTGTCCTGCGCGGGAATCGAACCCGGGATAGGAAGTGGTGAGGCGACTGTCTTAACGTTGTTACAAGCAAAGGTAAGGAAGAGATAAATATTAATAAAAAAATTGTGTCAACTAACACACCGCCATCTATCGGATCCCAAACTAGGCAGAGCTTGACCTAAGACAACCAGATAACTGATAAACAAACTAATGAAAATATTTCGAAATATACACATTACAGTTTAATAACACTCATACACAGAACAAATGATCACACGAAGATTTGACGGTCACCGTAGCCTAGTTGGTAGTCATATCCTCATACCAGCCGAATGACGTCTACTGCTGGACAAAGTGCTCCTCAAAAGATCACAATCAAGTTGTGTCCATCATATGGGGGCATATGCCATTCGCCACGCTTGGCAGACGGGCTGGCGATTGGAGTATAATGGTCGTAGCGAGACGCTACTCCTTTTCGGGGAGATATTTCTTCGGGATGACTTCTACCCATTCCACGTGATGAGATGGGCTGGTGATATTCTATGACGTCAGCCACGCAAAACTCTGCATGTACAAAATTCTCTCTCATAACTCTCTTAATATAGTAACAAATATCCAACTACCTTAGACGGTCACCGTAGCCTAGTTGGTAGTGATCCTGCCTACGAAGCTGGTGGCCCTGGATTCAAATCCCGGTAAGTGCAAATATTTATGTGATGAGCACGAATACTTGTTTCTGAGTCATGGATGTTTTCTATGTATTTAAGTATTTATCTATGTATATAAGTATGTATATCATCACATGGTACCCATAGTACAAGCTTTGCTTAGTTTGGGGCTAGGATGATCTGTGTGACATTGTCCCTAGATATTATTATATTATTATTATTATTTCTCCTGGGTGGGGGACTAATCCACGACCCGTGGCTTGGCAGACAGGGTCACTAACCACTTAAACAGCAGGCCAGTCACAGTGTGTATAATTATTAGTATACATATTTTTGGAACGAAGTTCCTTATCGCGCGTTGTGAAAGGGGGCTAGACGGAAAAAAATCTTACGAAAAGTTGTCGCGACACTTTTTGCAGCAAAAAGTATCGTGACAACATGGCGTGCGCATGTTTCTCTGTCTGTCTCTCTCTCTCTCTCTCTCTTATAGAAAGCAAGCCAGATATTTTCATTTCTATTTCGCATTGAACAGTGTGGTGTCGCGACGATTATTTTTGTTGAGTGTGTACAGGTTTTTTGTACATAATAAATAATAAGAAATAACTTCGTTCCATCCGGGTGTCCCTTGACACCTCTCAAGTTTTGTTATTTATTTATTTAACAAAATAACATTTATCACACTCTATCTGTGCCCCGCGGTTTTACCCGCATTAAACTTTATAAATTATAGCCTATATGTTAATCCAGGGTGTCAGCTAACTCCATACCAAATTTGATTAAAATCGCTCTAGCCGTTTAGACGTGAAGAAGTAACAAACTTACACACTCACACACTCACAAACTTTAGCCTTTATAATATTTGTGTGATAACAATGGACTTTGGTTCCCACACTTAGTTCTAGACTTGTATCGCAGGAAATAGGTAAACTTTAAGTTAACTTAACAAAGTTTAAAGTAAACGTTAAGTTAATTAAAATAGCAGACAATGTAATATGTAGTTTGTACAGTTCGTAATTGAACCATATACTTACCTATCTAACCCGCTTATATAAATGTATGTATATGAACAAAATGTCACCATATTATTATATGCTAACCTGAGGCTCTACCGGCTAAGTCTCCGAACATGGATTTCTTAAATGGCGTTCAAATAAATAAAGGTTAAAAATGACTTAATCAATCATTAAATCGGCTTCAACGTTGACTATCGATTCCAGACCATTTACTCATGGAAGCCGATTTAACGATTGATTAAGTCATTTTTAACCTTTATTAATTTGAACGCCATTTAAGAAATCGATGTTCGGTGACTTAGCCTTAGATGTTACTGTGAACAGCATCAACCGCTGTTGATTCTGTTCACAGTAACATCACGATTTTGTAGGATAAGGATTGTTCATCATCATCATATCAGCCGAAAGATGCCCAAAGCTGGACAAAAGCCTCCCCCAAAGATCTCGCTACAATTGCCGGTCTTGCCCTGGACCCTCATAAGGTCATCGGATTTTTTTTTATATACGGACAATGTCACCAAGATCATCCTAGCCCCAAACTAAGCAAAGCTTGTACTATGGGTACCAGGCGACGATATACATACTTATATAGATAGATAAATACTTAAATACATAGGTAACATCCATGACTCAGAAACAAGTATTCGTGCTCATCACACAAATATTTGCACTTACCGGGATTCGAACCCAGGACCACCAGCTTCGTAGACAGGAGCACTACCAACTAGCCTACGGTGATCATCAAATTGTTTGTTGTTACAAATGATTAATTAGAATCTGTCACTGTACCCGATTTCAGCTTTCCACCTAAGTCACTATAGCCACATGAGTACTGTAGTATGCATTTAATTCAAGGGTCTCCAATTTAACGTCGCTATAGCCAAATGGTCACTAGAACCAAGGTCGTAATTAATGAAATCTACTGTACTTGCCAAATGTTAGTTTTTTAGGTCAACTGGTCTTCGAGATTTCATGTTTTAGCTGTGAGTGAATGAGTTACCTCTCCTTTTGTATAGCAATTAAGGTTATTGACGGGCCTGTAATTGGCGTGGTGGGCAAATGCTTACTTTTCACGCCGAAGGTCGTGGGTTCAATTCCCACCCAGTACAGATATTTGTGTGCATGAACATGTTTGTTTGCCTGTGTCTGGGTGTAATTATCTCTATAAGTATGTATTTACGAAAGGACAGTAGTATATGTAGTATATCAATTATCTAGTTTCTATAGTACAAGCACTGGTTAGTTTGGTATCAGATGGACGTGTGTAAATAATGTCCCAGGATATTAATATATTATACTTATTATTATTATTAAAAATATAGATTATAGAAATAATAAATTGTTGAATAGAACATTATAAAATAAATTATAAGAAATAAATGTATCTTACACTCACGTAACCAATTCTCATATAATTTTTATAAATTAATATTAATTTTAGTTTATATATTATCCATAAAATCTAGTCTTTTTTGTTTTTGTAACAAATATCATTTTGTATTGTTTTTGTAGTATTATAAATTTAAAAGTTCGTGAGTATGTATGTATGTGCTCTTTGACGCAAAACCGAACAAACAGATATGGATGAAACTTCGCTAGGTATAGCTTATATGTATATCCCAATAACACATTGGCTACAAATTATAAAGTTTAAAGCGGATGTAACCTTAGGGTCAGCGCAGACCGAGAGGAGCGCAGCGGAGAGGATTTTGTTAAGGCACTAGAAAATCAACTATAAAATTATTGATATAAAGTGCACGTATGCTTGAACATTATAATGCGCGAGACTGTGCGAGCATTTTGTCAGGTTCAAGCATATATGCACTTTATTCCTATAGCTCTAAAGTTGATTTTCTTGGGCCTTAATAAAATCCTCTCCGCTACGCTCCTCTCTGTCTGCGCTGACCCTTAATGTTTTGGAACCAAACCGGCGACGCTGACAGTGCGGAGAGTACCCTGGCGAAGCTACTTATCAAAATAAACACACCGTGGTCTTATCGGTTAATTGGGCACGCAGCAAATTGTGATGTGTGCCTGTCACTTAACAGAGTTTACTGATTATGTTCACTAAGCATTTATCCCTTCATTTGGACTTCCGTTTACAACTTTACAAAACGTAAACAGGATATAACTAAAGTATAAGTAGAAAAATACGAGTGTGCTTGACCACACGACTGAAGTAAAACTTAGATATACGAAACGTAATTGGCTTGAAGAGAAAGAGAGAATGAAAATGTGTACTCTCTTGGCCCTACCTAGATATAATAATAATGTCCTCCTAGCCGAGATCCGGCCACGGCGGCCAGTCTTAAAGGAGACTAGCCATCTGCGCGGGACATATTATAGTGCTCACGTGTGTGATCACTCTCATGATCCGATGGGACGCCTAGCGACACGACCGGAAAGAGGTCAGGTACAGGACCGACGGCTTTACGTGCTCTCCGAGGCACGGGGCTATAATACCGCCAACTCCCAGACTTTGGGCTGATATTAAGATTATTTCGTTTTACAGAAAAATCCCAAAATCACTTTCGGCCCGACCCAGGATTTGAACCCAGGACCTCGTTATCTGCGGTTGAACACGCTGCCGCTAGACTAACGAGACGACCAACCTAGATATATGCAATACGTAACTCTCCCTCTTTCTATCTTCACTAACTTATATATCCCTCTCAACTTCCGTTCGCCTCGCCCGACCACACTTTGACCGCTCTTCAGACCAGCTAACTCCCCAAGCCGAGCGTGCGCAAAAACAACTTTTACTACAAAACTTAACTTCCAATTCCTAACTGAACAATTAAATTTCTCTACTACCTTCAACTAATGACGTCACGAAATCCATTCATAACTAAATCAAGATTATTATGTCCTCTTCCTCGAGTTTCTATGGATGCTAAATATCTGACCGGGACATATTACAAATAATTAACCTTTATTTGTTTGAACGCCATTTAAGATATCGATGTTAGGCTACTTAGCCGGTAGAGCCCCAGGTCCTTGTATCATCATGATCATCATATAAAGAAAGTTAACTGTCCGCGCTCTAGTATGTCCCGGTCAGATATGTAGTATCCAATGACTTAATCAATAGTTTAATCGGCTTCCATGAGTACATGTGACGTAATAAATGGTCCGGAATCGATTATCAACGTTGACAATCGATTCCGGACCATTTATGACGTCACATGTGCATTGATTAAGACATTTTTAACCTTTATTTATTTGAACGCCATTTAAGAAATCGATGTTCGGTGACTTAGCCGGTAGAGCCCCTGCTCCCGAGCAAGGATTGTACACGTACACTTTCAATCGCAGTGTTTCGACCTTTTGATTGTAGCAGACGCCCGCTCGGCTTAAAAGCAAAAGGTCGTCGTATTTCCATCTTGTTGTCTATTCTCAAACATTAATAGACATCGGTGACCAAAAGCTATACGTAGCTTAATTTGCTGTTCGATTTTACGTCGTGGTACGCAAGTATATATAGAATATAATTGGATAGCACGGAGAGGATACATACCACCTTTTGAGACGTCTTCCCTTGTGAGTGGTAAGTTGGCAGCCGATAGTTACACTATAATAATTACACCAACGATACAAATATCCGAGGAATAGAAAAGCTGTTTATTTGGTTGGTAGAAACTCGAGTTTATTATATTTACTTCTATGAAAATTACTTCATAGAAGTAAATATATATAATATACTAGCGGCCCGGTACGTGCTTCGCTACGAATAAGGCATAGTAATAAAAAGAATGATTATTAAGTTAATTTATTCAATCAAAAAATATTCATTTATTTTATACGATTTTACACGTTATCAGGACTTTTTTTAAATTTTCTTTACGTTCAAACCTTCCCTGGATTTTCACGAATAATTCAAGACCATAATTAGCCAAATCGGTAAAGGCGTTGTTGAGTTATAACATTACAACGAAAAGTGGCATTGATTTTTATATATAGGTATAGATAATTAACAAGAAAAGGTTTTTGTACAAGAATTATTAGTCATCTACCAAAAAACTTCGAAAAGGGCACTTTTTATTATCTGGCCTGTTGGTATATTAGTATGTTCGCTAAGCTATAGGTCGAGGGTTCGATCTTCGGTGGGCATGATTATTTGTTCTGTGTGTCTGGGTAATGGTATGGTAATTTATATATAATCCCGGCTTCACCGAATTCACGGCATTCAATATGCTTAATTCATTAAAATCGAGTCAGACGCTGTGAACGTTCAGAGCTCGACTGTGGTTAGTACACCTGTGACATGATCTCGCATTTTGTTCAGCTAAATCATGGAAACGCTAGATTCACGTGCTTACGAGTTTCTAGCGCTGTTTTTACCCAGACGCTGCAAACGTTCAACACTTGTATAGCTGTGACACATTTTTTTCGACTAAACGAAGCGAAAGTTACGCGCTAGATTGTCGTAAGCGCGCTGGCGACTTTCTAGCTCAGATTTCAGCCAGACGCTATAGACATTCAGCTCTCGACTGTCGTTATTACAGCTGTGACGATCTCACATTTTGTTTGGCTAAACAAACTGAATGTTCCGCCCAAGATGCTCGCGCACTTGCGAATTTCTAGCGTTAGATACTATTATTATAAAAGAAATTATAAACATCCGTTGAATAGAATAGTAGAAGAAAATTTCTGTTAAAGAATGTGAATAAAAATATTCATTTTAATTTAAGCTGCTTCGGAAGCTGCACAGCCGTGCAATTTGATTATTTTCATTTCTAAATCTATGATATATTATAAATGAAATCTCCGATTCCAATAATTTGAAAAGAGATCTATGGGTACTGAAACATACTACAATAATTTGGTTAACGTTAAATAGTAAGATATGAATATCGTGGTCTAATTTTGGCCGGGAATTTTATTAACTTTTTATACGTAAATAACAAGTTATAATGATAACTACAATAGTTGGGTGGTATCGTGAAGGTGGTATTGTTTATATATTTTGACAAGTTATCTATAATGAAAAAAAGTAGTGCAATACATTTTTTTTGTTCTATGTCAATAGTTTTCACAGCACCTTGTGTTTCATTACTGTAGTTTTCGTAGGAATCCCCAATTAAATTAAATTAACGATATAGTCTATGTGATATGATAATTTAGCATTCTATTAGTGAAAGATTTTTTCAATTCGGTTACGTAGATTTTGAGTTTATTCGTTACAAACAAAAATAGAAAATTGCAAATAATAATAATCTCCAACATTATTATAATATAGGTCGCGGTCAATCCGTTTCTCCCGTTCCGTCGTTAAGCCATTTCAGATGCCTACTGGGTGGCAGCAGCTGATCGGTGTATGAGAGAGAGTGAGAGAGATAAATGAGGAAGTTCTGTAAAGGGTAAAGGAGTATGGATATATTTTGAACTCCATAAAGAGTAGAAAAGGAAAGATAGGGTACTTAACAATCCCACTTTCCCACGTGGACGAAAAAGCAAAGGTTAATCTTCTAACCGCTGATTTCCATTACACGGATAAAATCCAAAAGAATAGCGTATCAAGAAGTGAAACCGCTCGCAAAAGATAAGGCGCAATAATAATATCCTGGGATATTATTTACACACGGCCATCTGCTCGCAAACTAAGCAGAGCTTATACTATGGAAACCAGATAACTGATATACTACATATACTACTTTTCTTTCGTAAATACATGTACTTATATAGATAAATTACACATAGACACAGGACAAACAGACATGTTTATGCACAGAAATATCTGTCCTGGTTGGGAATCGAACCCACGACCTCTGGCGTGAAAAGCAAGCATTTGCTAACCACACCAACAGGCCCGTTAAATAGAGAATACAGAAAAAACTACCTCTTTACCTAAAAGCATACCTCTTAAATGTAAAGAAAGATTTTTTTTATAAACAACATGTAACGTAATTAACGCTCACCCTCTGACACCCCTATTAGAATATAATGTTGTAATCATAATACATACACAGATTTTTTTATTTAACATGTATATGCATTGTTATTTTCTAAATTAGTTTTTGGAATAAAGTTTATTTTTCATTATTTTGTATTGAATGACGGGATTTGTATGAATACAAATTAAACTGCGATTTTAAAAGTCTTATTACTTTGACTTACAGTCCATTTCAATTTGTTGTGACTGTACAGGGTTAATATGGCAATAATTTTCATAGTTATAATTATTTTGAAATAAAAAATTACCTACATTAAAAATGATATTCATCGATTCAGTAAACGATTCTGAACAAACTATTTTCAGGATGTGCGTTAATTAAGTTACATGTTGTATAAGAGTGCGAAAAACGAGCAAGTGGGTCATCTGATGGTAAGTGATCACCGCCGCCCATGGACACTCGCAATACCAAGGAGTCGCAGGTGCGTTACCGGCCTTGAAGAGAGGACTCCCCCCACCCCACCCCTATGAGCTCTGGCGACCTTACTCACACTCAGAAACATAACATTAAATTTATTAATGTTCTTATTAAGGAATGTCTTTTGTAAGGATCTTAAGTTAGGTTCTTTATACGCAATCTTATTTCAATGACAGCTTCCAAAGACTAGGTTTGCAGCTAATAGACAATATATGTCAATAATAATTGCAAATATGTAAATGTACACCAGTAGGTATATGAGAAACAATAATGTAAATGCAAGAGCCGTGTTAATTGTCGTGTCCTCGGCTTGCATCACCGTGCAAATGGCAACACCCTACCTCAGTATAAAAATATACAGAACGGAAACTGCTTACATTCGAATCGATAAAATGCCCTCTCTGGAACTAAACCGGGAGAACCACCCGCGTCGCGTATTGACGTAGAGCGAAAGTTGCACAAAACATCGCTAAAATGATACGCCCTCTCGCATCTCCCCGCAAGTAACCGCCCAGAGTCTAAATAAATAAAATAAAATAAAAAAGGTTTTTATTCACGTAGACTTTAAAAAAGCACTTGTAAATAGTCAGAACATGTTTGTAGTAAGTCTTGGTTCGAACCCTAAAGGGGGTGCCCTCCGACGCGGGTAATTAGTTTGTAGTTTGAATTTGCTAGACGGTTCGAGCCCTTGCTTACCTCTACTGTCATGTCATGTACAAAAAAAACTTGAGAGGTTCTTATTATTTATTATGTACAAAAAACCTGTATACACTCAACAAAAATAATCGTCGCGACACCACACTGTTCAATGCGAAATAGAAATGAAAATATCTGGCTTGCTTTCTATAAGAGAGAGTGAGAGAGAGAGAGACAGACAGAGAAACATGCGCACGCCGCACAACTGCAAAAAGTGTCGTCACAACGCGCGATAAGGTTTCGAACTTCGTTCGAAAAACTGTTTATAAAAGGTCGAAACGGCACATTCACACAAACATGTGCATCGACAAGACCCCTAAGCGGTTGTAACGGTGCTGTCAATAGTGAGTGCCGCGTCAAAACGAGTGATCGCGTATAAGTCTATCTTTGTAATCTTTTTAAAAATCCACGTACGTATTGCGTAGTATACGGCTGTTTGAACTCGGATTCATCAAAACGGGAGCTTTAGTATTTTAACCGTCATGTTGATTTATAAAATAAATTAAAAAGTTTTAATAAAATATAATAATCTATACATATAATAAAATCGTAGGAAAGTCAAAACTGTACATTGAATATTTTTCAAAAAGGATACTTGAGGCATGATCTGCAATCAATATCGAAGCCAAAAATATAGATTTTAGAATTTTGCTCTGTGTGTATTTTTGTCTGTATGTATGTCCGGGCTCAACGCCACAAGTACTGCATGGATTTACTTCAAATTTTGCATGAATAGTACTAAGAGGCCGGGTCAACATATAGGCATATACATATACATATTATCACGCTATCACCTACGGGGGAGGAGCTATGCCAATTTATAAAATTTAACGCGGGTAAAACCGCCGGGCACAGCTAGGAGGTATCTAAAACATTAAAAGTTACAACCCTACAGCTTCAATAGGGCGTAGGTAATTATTTCATCAACTAGTCTTAGTTGCCTTACTGTCCATATTTATACTGTGACTCGTTCTCGTATATATGTATGTAATGTACTCTAGTCCTCCTGCAAAATTTCGGCTATAGCAGCGAGTCTTTACGGGAACTAACCACCCGGCAGTACATTTTATAGTGTCCTACTGTGCGCAACACAGGTGAACTCTTTCAAGATCCGATGGGTTGCACTTTACCTATATGACTGGGAGAATAGTCAGATGCATAACCAACATGACTGCCGTGTAGCGGAGCGGCTAAGACGGTCGCCTCGCAGCTTCGTGTCCCCGGTTCGATTCCCGCGCCGGACAACTGACCCATAAATAGATTTTCGGAGTCTTGAAGTAATTTGTGTCCGTCTATTATATGTTTGTAAAGTACCCCGCGACACAGGGATAAGATTCCCAAGTGTGGGCGTTGTATATAAAAATGTCACTTCCTACTATAGATATTCATATAGATAAATACATCCTAATAGTACTTTCCTGTGCAAGACCCGCGATTTGAATTTTTTGTTACAAAATTCCGAAAATAGTTTTCTGTGTCAGACCCCGAATTCGAATATTTTGTTACAAAAATCCCAATAATAGTTTTCTGTGCCAAACCCGGAATTTGAGTATTTTGATACAAAAATCCCAATAATACTTTTCTATGCCAGACCCGGAATTTTAAATTTGTGTTATTAAAATCCTAATATAAATAAAATTTTCTGTGCCAGGCCTGGGATTTCAATTTTTGGCACAAAATTCCCTATAATAGTACCTATTCTATGCAAGACCGGGAGTCTGAATATTATGTTGAGCAAGAAAGTCTTGGCAGTCAGACAGACAAAAGTTTACAAAATGCATATAAAATTCACTGAATGAATGAAACATTTATTTACTGAAATATAGGTACAGGGTTGTTGGGTACATTACAAACTTATCCCACTATATTTGACATAGATAAGTGGTATAAAAATGTTATCCAAAGTCAACTATAATATAATTAACTAGCAGTGCCCGCGGACTAGAGATGTAAAATGACTGAATATGACTAGTCACAATTCTCATAAACCTTAAATGACCGGTCATTTACTGTCAAATTCAGTCAATTTGACTCAAATATTATTGTCTATTCACGACTACCACCCAATTATTTTTTGTCGATGCGCGAGGCGATGCGACGCGCGACGTTGCCATTCTGTCTTAAATGCACGCATGATTAGAAATGTAAAATGATTAACACTATATAATAATACTATAAGTCATAAAAACAACTTTTTTGTTTAAATTTAGAAGTTGTAGCCTTTTATCAACGAAAAAACTTAAAAGTTACTAAAATAGTACTGAAATCAAGTTGACTGAAAATGACAATTTTTGACAGTTAATGACCGTTTTTGACCGTAAATGACAGTCAGTCTAATTCAGTCACTTTAGTCATTTTCAACACTACCGCGAACTACGTTCCGCGTTGTAAATATTTTTGTCTCTGTCCGTTTGTCCCGCTATTTGGATTACATTATTCAAGTTTAAGTAAAGATGCGTTATTATCGATTTTTTCATAGCCTATGACGGTACTCCACAATAACGTAGCTTTCTATTGTTGAAATAATATTGAAAATCGGTTCAGTAGATCCAGAGATTACACCTTACAACGTCACAAACTCACAAATTCACAAACGTTACCTCTTTATAATATTAGTATAGATTTAAAACAAATAAAATGTCAAACACAAAAATACGATACAAAATAATAAAGTGAAAACATTAAAAGAGTATTAGATAAAAACACTTGTTTCTTTTTTAAACAAGATCAGATTACAAACATGTTCAATAAGATAACAGGCATAATATGTATGATTTGAAATACGTAATCATTAAACGTATATAACGTATCCTCTGCCATACTCATACCCAAGCAAAGATATTATACTTTATTCAAACAATACAAATAGCTGTCGAAGTAATAAACTGACATTGTAATAGTGTTCCGAACAATACATTGAAGAGTTACTTTTCTAGGCCTTTGTTCAACTTGAACAAAAAGGTCGATTTGACATATTACTTAGCTTCTAGAATACCGCTAATGCACTGGAAACAAAGCAAATTATGAGTGAAAGCGGACTTTATTTACGTAGACTTCTTAAGAGATATCTTATACAGACAAGCCCTGGCTTTGTCCCTGGGTTCCGATATAATACTTCCTGTTAATACATACATACATACACTCACGTCATTTGTCCTCTTTGGCCTTGTTTACAGCCCTTACATTCTTCGAACTGTTTTTCGAACAATTATTTGAATTGGGATTCAAGTAACAAATCAAACTAATACCATTTATTGAAAATCGACCTTTCTCAGTTGAATGAATCAGTAAGTAACTCTTTTTTAGTACATCAATATATTAACATAAAGTAAAATATAAATATGTTTAAAAAGATTATCGCTAGGTGAAATCTGTTCCAGGTAATCGTTGAATGGACCATGATAAAAGAATAGGTACCTAGTTGGATATCTATTGGCGTTATGTTAGTAGTACAACTATTTTTGCACGTGACTTTTAGAAAGGATGTGTGTGTGAATGAAGAAGAAATGTGTGTGTGTATGTAAGCGTGTGTATATGTGTGTAGGTTATTTGGGAAGTTGTGTAAGCGTCCTGTTTACTTTATTACATCACAAAATCTTCGGTGGCAAAATTGAACTGAAAATCCTCTTATTTACTACCGTTTGAGATAAGTAATGGAATCAGGCGTTACTTTGCGGAAATCCATAACAATCAAAAAACAAAATCAATATTTAGTGTTAATTCCGCTAATTGTCAGTTTAATCATGCTGGGATGCAATTTGCACCGCCCTCCCGCCCGCAAAAATGTGCACATGCAAAGAAGGACAATATAAAAAGCAAATTACATGCGCCAGTACGATACCCAACACGTGTTTCGGTCCTCCACGGACCATTCTCAAGGGCTGCTAACTCGTCGAGTGCTCGAAGGAGACGTGTCTCCTTCGAAAAAATATTGATTTTGTTTTTTGATTACCGTTTGAGAATTTTCTCTCAAACGTAATATTTTTTTTATAATATTACGTATACGTTTTTATACTCTGTGGGCTTAGCTCGTGTAGCACAATGCATTCATAGACCCTTTACACCTCTCGTATTTAAGTGCGGCGTAGCTTACTGAAAATTAAAATTTTCAAATATCCTGAGTTTTCATGAGATTAGCAAAATCCAGCCGCAATCCTGAGGATAGTCAAAAAGTCCTGAGATATGGTAACTCTTACCGTTATCCAATGTTTGTGGCCATTAACGAATTTTCATTTCGACTTTTATTGTATGACTCTAATTAGTACAGTGTATCACTGTACTAATTATAGTCATACAATTCTCACTTTACGCTACCCCGTTATACGCGGTTTCACTATAATGCGGATATCGAATTGTACCTAATTAATTATTGGGTGCTATGAACGTATTTTACGAGAACGTAAAAAAACGCTATCCAAAAGACAATAGATGTATTTTTCTGTAAACAATAATTAATATTATTAAAGTGATCGATTAAAAGTATTCGTATTGTTTTTTTTTATTAAATTTTAACTATCAACTTATCAGCCAAAAGAGGCCCACAGTTGGACAAAGGCTTCCCCCAATGATGTCCACAATTGCTGGTCTTGCGCTATCCGTATCCAGCGATTTCCAGCGACCCTCACAAGATCATCGGTCCATCTTGTAGGGGGCCTCCCCACGCTGCGTCTTCTGGTTCGTAGACGCCAGCGGCCGTCGGCTCTACGAGCTATGTGCCCTGTCCACTGCCACTTCAGTTTGGCAATTCTTACATCTATGCCGGTTACTTTAGTTCGCCTGCGGATCTCAGCATTTCTGATTCGATCTCACAGGGGAAACTCCAAGCATAGCCTATTTTGACTATGTTTAATCATAAACCTCGATGTGCGCGAATCGTTAACGCGATTTTTCCCGAAACTTATCTCTCGCGTAACGCGGGGTATTACTGTATTGAATAGCCGTGTTGATTATTTACCGTGTTGATTATTTTGTTGTTGACTGTAGTACAGTATAAATGCGCTTTATGCACTAATTATTAGGTCAGCTTAATATGATAATATTATTATCTGTCTGCCTAAAACGCTTGTTCTACTTGTTTTGCTAATTAGGTCATATAGTATCGTTGTTAACTCATAGATGCAGCAGTACTATTTGTATTAGATAATCATCAGTTTTGCTTTTATTTATGTTAGGGCCAGGTTCAGTTCGTGTTTAATAATAATAAAGCTGGATATCATTTGGCGTTGTACAACTCAATTAAGTCGGAAAAAAAAAGAACTATTTTTTGCACGTGACTTTTAGAAAGGATGTGTGTGTGAATGAAGAAGAAATGTGTGTGTATGTGTGCGTGTGTGTGCGTGTGTATATGTGTGTAGGTTATTTGGGAACATTGTCCTTAGATATATATTATATATCACTTTTAGAAAGGATGTGTGTGTGAATGAAGAAGAAATCCATTTGTTATTTGGCCACTGTTCTCGCCTTCAAGAAAGTTTTCATTTAATCTCCTCCCAATTCCATTGCTGCTAATTATTTCCAATTTATAAAAATACTGCGTAACAACAAACCTGCGTTCTAGGCCTTTTTAAACATTTCCACACTGGCTAAAACAAATCCTATCCATCTGGTAATTCGATGGCACTTAATGATGAAATGGACATTTTAGAATGCTAGGTTTTTTTTATGACAGAGTTCGACAAACGAGCAAGTGGGTCAGCTGATGTTAAGTGATCACCGCCGCCCATGGACACTCGCAACATCAGAGGAGTCGCGGGTGCGTTGCCGGCCTTTAAGAGTCAGCAAACAAGTGTTGCTGACCCTTTCCCCCGATGAGCTTTGGCGACCTTACTCACACTCAGAAACACAACATTAAATTATTTATGTTATTATTAAGAAATGTCTTCTGTAAGGTGGAGGTACTTCCCCAATCGGGCTGCTCTTCGAGCGAAAGAACGCTGTGCCCTACCTCTCTTAAAGTAAGGTTAGGCGGGAATTTTCCGGTTACTTAATTACTTTCAGAACATAAATACATATTGACGTATTTGCCATCTGAAAGTAATTGAGATGGACTCTATAAGAATGACAACAAAACTCATATTTCTATGGTCCGGAAAGTTTTGCCTAATCATGAAAATCAATATGATCTTCAGTTCCTTGCGCCCAATAGCAGTGTGCTGTTTAAATAGCAATTTAAATTCTGTCAGGCTTCAAGCCAAGTTTCCGGTAGGCCCTGATATGGCGGAAAATTTTGACTCCCTGTTGGTATATCTTAACAAACAAAGACTCCAACTACTCTATTACCTTATTTAATTTATGAAAACAGAAAATTACATAATTCAAATTCAATTTTCAAATTCAAAATCCATTATTGGTAGTTGGTAGTGCTCCAGCCTACGAAGCTGGTGGTCCTGGGTTCGAATCCCGGTAAGTGCAAATATTCGTGTAATGAGCACGAATATTTGTTTCTGAGTCATGGATGTTTTCTATGTATATAAGTATTTATCTATCTATATAAGTATGTATATCGTCGCCTGGTACCCATAGTACAAGCTTTACTTAGTAGGCTAGGATGATCTGTGTGACATTGTCCCCAGATATTATTATTATATCACATGTTTATTACCACTATTATTTACAATATATTATATAAGGGTATTATAATATGAATACAACTGATAAAATATATGGGCTACATGGAGAGAAATTTCCGCACAATCCTGGCATTCGCCAGCAAAACCGCCTTCTGCATGTAACTCTCCAGCCAGATATCAAGCCCTAAACTTGCAAGGTTGATTTCCAGGGATTTAGGAATAATTCCATTTGTGGATATAACAATAGGTATGATGGCAGGTTTTTCGGTAATCCTTATTATTATTATTATTTATTCAGCAAAATACATTTTTGTGGAATCAACCATTTTTTACCCTACTGTGCCTTGCATGTCGCGCAAGCTACTGAGAAACACTCCCAGAAATCTCAGTAGGAATCCTTTTTATAAATTATAACAAGTTACATTGTATTTAAATGTGTTAATTTAGAGCGTTTCACTCACTCTCTGTTTGGCACTTAAATAATCAGAAGTTTTGTAGTAAGCCCCGCTACAAAATTTGCCTTATTATAATTCTTTTAAACTTATTCGCAGACATTTTTCTGATATCACTTGGAAGTTTGTTATAGAATCTTCTACATTGCCCCATAAGAGAGTTACTTATTTTGTGGATACGGGTGGTATGTAACACAAAGTTATGCTTATATCTAGTATTTATATGAGTATCACTCCTTTTACATTATTTTTATATAAGTCCTACAATTATTTATTTAATTACATAAAATTTAAAAAAGTAAAGCTCACTCGGCTTTTTAAAATTTTTCCTTGTTTTTGTTGTTATTATTTTGTTTTGATATGTCTTTGCTGAATAAATACATATTCAGGCGATCAAAGCAAGCTCTCGCCGATGTGTGTTTGGCGAGGTTAGAAGGTAGGTTCGCGGTCAGACCATAGATGGGTGACCGCCAAAGTGGTTTAGTTCCTGACCGTCGCCGTGCTTCGGAGGGCACGTTAAGCTGTTGGTCCCGGTTGTAGCCATTAGGCAACAGTCCTTAAGCCATGTCAGAGCGCTACTAAGCGGCTTGACACTAGGGTAACCACTGCCCACACGATAAGAAAGTAAGTAGTACATTTATTTTTCTTTTTTTTTTATATCAAAGTGTAAACGCGATTGTAGGTTATACTACAGTATCGTAAACGTGACCCGTGGGTGGCAAATAATAGGGAGGAAAGAGTTAGCAATGCGTGAGTAATGTCGTGCGTATTGCAAGTGTCACGTGATAACGTGGGTAGTGTATGCTTGTTTACTGAACCGTTAATATATGACAAGAAATATCACCTGGAATATTTAGAAATAAAACTGAATTGGAAAAAATGATAATAGATATATTATTATGACTGCACGTGTGGCGCAGCGGTTAAGACATTGGCCTCGACACTTCTTGTCCCGGGTTCTATTCCCGCACAGTACAACTATTTGTATGACCCATAAATAATTGTTCAGAGTCTGGATGTATTTGGTGTCCAATTTTATGTTTGTAAAGTACCCGCGACACAGGGATAAATTTCCTCAATGTAAATTTGTCTTATTAAAAATATATATTATGTAAAAATTATATTAGTAAAAATCAATTTAGCCATACAGATCGAACATTACAAAACATATGAAGTAAAATTATAAAAGTTAAATAATTTATATTACATTATACACTATTAGAATATTGTCGAAACATTTGATATTAAGAGCTGTTTTATTTATTCATTCATTCGACTGGTCTTTCACAGCTGACAATTAATTAATATTTAATTACATACCAAACAATACACCAATTACGAAAATCTTATTAATATACAATGGTGTGCAGTGAATTAATAAATCACATTTTAAATATTAACATTAAAATGGATGTAAAAAAGTAATTTTGTATTTCAACATACTCACAGAATAATGGGGGAGCGGGGGGGGGGGGGGGGGGGGATCTGTGATGGTATAACAGCGGGAGGGACCTGGTGACCTGTAATACAGGTATTTATAACCTAAATCACGCACCAGTCTCTCACAAAGTTCTATTTTATACAAGAATGTATTAAACTATGTTGTTAAGTCTTAACTTTGTGTTGAGAGAATAAAGATATCTCATTATTATTCTTATTATAAACATACTCTTTTGCATGAAATGAAATGAAATTTATTCAGCACTTGGATATTAACATACACTTGTACTTGTCAAGCTCACAATGCAGTACATAAACATAGTGGATAGTATAAAAGTTACAAAAATAACTAATAAGTCCGTCCGTGCGGTTTGTTTTATCCCAAACTAGCTGTGCCCCGCGGTTTTACCTTTGTTTAACTTTTTAAATTATCACAGCTGCCCCCCCTTAGGTGATAGCGTGATAATATGTAGCCTATATGCTGACCCGACCTCTTAGTAATATTCATGCAAAATTTGAAGTAAATCCATGATGTACTTTTAGAGTTTAGTCCGTACATACATACATACAAATAAACAAACAGACAAAAATGCTAAAAACTATATTTTTGGCCTCAATATCGATTGTAGATCACGCCCCAAGGATCCTTTTTTTAAAATATTAAATGTACATTTTTGACTTTCCTACGATTTTGTTATATGTATAGATATTTTCTGAAAACCTTAAATAAATAACATTTTATTACATTATTATGAAATTTAGTTCTACTATATTAAAATTGGATAATGGAAGGCAAAGTGGTTGGCTACCGCAGAAGGCTCTTAACCAGTAGCTTAATTTAAGCGACTAATACCTTACTGCACCCTTTTGGGGTTTGGGCTGCAGCTCAGGGCGCCGCATGCTGCGTAATTTAAGCTTACTGTCATATCAAGGATATGATAAGTATCATCTTATTATTAAATTCATATTTAAATAAATATGATTATTTAGCACTTTAAATCATACACTTAGGCTAAGAATAACACCACTCTATCCCATCCCGTGGGAAGCGCAGAAGTCGTCCCGAGGGAATATAATATCATCATCATCATCATATCAGCCGAAAGACGTCCACGGCTGGACAAAGGCCTCCCCAAAGATCTCCACAATTGCCGGTCTTGCGCTATCCGCATACAGCGATTTCCAGCGACCCGCACAAGATCATCGGTCCATCTTGTAAGGGGCCTGCCCACGCTGCGTCTTCCGGTTCGTGGTCAAGAACCTTTCTGCCCCAACTATGTGCCCCGCCCACTGCCACTTCAAATTTGCAATTCTTCGGGTTATGTAATATAATATGCTGGAACATTATTCATGTACGGCCATCTGATCCTATACTAAGCAAAGCTTGTACTATGGAACTATGGACACCAGATAATATAATAATAATAATATCACACTAATATTATAAAGGTGAAATTTTGTCAGTGTGTGTGTTTGTTACTTCTTCACACAAAAACTACTGAACGGATTTTGATGAAACTTTGTAGTAATATCGCTTATAATTCCGAATAACACATAGGTTATTTATAACTTTTAACGCGGGCGAAACCGCGAAGCATACTATACTACTAAGCATAATATACTACTTTTGTTTCGAATTACATGCGTAGGTATAACTCAGGAAAAACAGACTAGTTCATGCACACAAATATCTGTACTAGGTGGGAATCGAACCCACGACCTGCTCTACCAATGCCAACCAGCCTGTCAATATCTCTGCCTGTACTATGACCAGTATACTGCGATCGCCAACTCGTCTGCCAAGCGTGAGGATTATGGCATATCCCCCCACAAAGATTCGTGGGGAGGCTTCTCCCACACAGGAATTCTTTCAGCTATTGCTATATATATATATATATATATATATATATATATATAGCATTGATATATATATGAATATTACTAATGCTATAATAAAATAAATTTTATAAATGTTTTCATACAATGTGTACCTAAATATCTATGTCACTAGAAATAATAATCTATACGACTATATTACTACAAACATGTTCTGACTATTTACAAGCGCTTTTTTAAAGTCTACATGAATAAAAAACTTTTTTTTTTTTTTAAATTCATATCCTTTATAAGTATATATTTGTGTATGTATCATATTTATCAATATATAACGATATAATACAATTATTCTATTTTATTTTTTAGACATAAGGGGGTCCAGTTGAAAATCAGTGCCACGACCCTGGGTTGGCTAATGCTGACCTGGATACCTACTTGCTGCAATTGACAGACACATGCACCCACTTGAATATTAACAATTTTTTTTTATATTGGCAAGACGTATATGTATTTGTGTGTAAAGTGTGTCTTTCAAAGTTAGCAATAAATTTTCTTTTCTTTTTTTCTTTTTTTCTTTCTTTCTTTCAGCGGTAATCATGAGGATGGTGATGATAGCATAGCGTTATACACTCCAGGTAAAAACATTATATGTTTTGGACCTGTGTGTGTGTCCCAGAGCCAATGGGGTAGAGGGAAGAGTCGGCAACGCGTAAGGTTAATGTATACCGCGAGTTTATAGGACACGGTAGCCACTTAGTACAAGTATATAAATCACCTCGTACATGGATAAGTTTGCACCTTCTCTGTAATCAGCCGAAGTAGTCCACTGCTGGACAAGAGCCTCCCAAAGAATGGGGGGATATGCCATAATAACCACGCTTGGCGATCGCAGTTTGATGGTCATAGTTCACAGAAAAAACGCTGCTGCCCGTTCTCTGGTAGGTATACATTCGGTCGATTTCTACGCCCCCCACCGGATGAGATGGGGTGATAATATTGTATGCCTTCTCTGTACAAGAACACAATATAGAAATCCCTAACCAAATACGTATTAAACTGTCTAGGTTCCTAGCGATAAGTGTAGAACTTTGAAGAATTCTAGTGGTAATTCCTAGAACTCCCATTCATGTTCACAATGAATATAAATAGCTAAAGAGTCGGTGACCTGATAACCTAAAGTAAGTGCCTACTTTAGCTGGCCTATATATTGTACTGAATTTAATTAATATTTTACCCGAAGTATTTGTACAGGTGAAAACTTGTTTAGGCGTGTTTTGGGTGAACAAAAAGCATGAAACTCGCATCATCGTCATTGCACGCTTCACATGAGTTACATGTATACTATATATGTATACAATGGATATATGACGGTCACCGTAGCTTACATGGTAGTGCTCCTGCCTACGAAGCTGGTGGTCCTGGGTTCGAATCCCGGTAAGAGCAAATATTTGTGTGATGAGCAAGAATATTGGTTTCTGAGTCATGGATGTTTTCTATGTATATAAGTATGTATATCGTCGCCTGGTACCTATAGTACAAGCTTTGCTTAGTTTGGGGCTAGGATGATCTGTGTGACATTGTCCCTAGATATTATTATTAATATTATATGTACATAGGTCTACCGCGTTATTAGTATACATTATAATATCCTCCTAGCCCAATTTCGGCCACGGCGGCCAGTTTTAATAGAGATTAGCTATCTGCGCGGGACTGCGGGTGTGCAGTCTTAATAGAGATTAGAAATCTGCGCGGGACTTATTATAGTACACAATTGTGTGCGCAAACATTGGAGCTCTTTCTATTCCATCACTCTCATGATCCGATGGGACACCTAGCGACACGACCGGAAAGAGGTCAGGTACAGGACCGACAGCTTTACGTCCTCTCCGAGGCACGAGGCCGAGGGGTATAAAGCCGCTAACTCCCAGACTCCGGGCGGATGCTGAGAAATTTATTTTTTTACAGAAAAGGCCCAAAATTACTTCTGGCTCGACCCGGTATTGAACCCAGGACCTCCTTCTCTGTGGGTGAACACGCTACCGCTAGACCAACGGGGCAGATACATTATATGTAATATATCTCATTGTGAAATGTCAACTATTATATGGTGGACTATTTAGATTAGAAGTTTAAATAATAGTTTAATTTAAACTTCCATCGGCCGTCCCCAGTATCATTACCACATGTACCTATGTTTATGTTTTTAGAATATAGTTTTAACTAGCAAGCGGTTCATTAATGGAAGTGATTGCCAACACTAAAAAATCCACGAGTCCGTTACCGGTTTTTAAGAAAGGAATAGGCGTTCTTAAATGTTGCCATGTCATACCGGATCGTAAATACCTTCGCAATTACTTGATTCCACATAGCCGTGCGCGGCAAAACGTCACTTACGTACTACTACAAAAAGCACATCTAGCTTCCCCAATCTGTCAAATTTCTTTTATAGATTTTCAACTTTATCACAAAAGAATAAGGTTCACTTTCAATTGGGGAAATTTGACAGATTGGGGTAGTTTGATGTGCTGGCGTCTGTACAATTAGCCGACATGATGGTAAGCATACATCACAAACGTGTTACGGACTTGACTCCCTGATGAGAGCTTTTAATAGTTTTCCTATAATGGACATCAACGGACTCACCGGAGGGCACCCCCCTTCGGGATTCGAACCGCGACTCTGGGCGGTTACTGGCGGGGAGATGCGAGAATGCGTATCGTTTTAGGGAGCTTTGGTGCAACTTTCGCTCTACGTTAAAATGTGACGCGGGCCGGTCTTCCGGTTTAGGCCCGGAGAGGGCATTGACGCCCTTTGTATGTATTGCCTGCGGTATATATTCCCTCGGACGACCTTTACGCCCACTAATGAATGAGTTGGGGAGGGGATATTCTTTTCCGTCATCCATATTCTGTATAAAGTAAACTGAATATTTGTTGCAGTATGTATTATTTTTACCATGGCTCATAACTTCTGAATGTTATTATAATAAATACATACACTCTCAATATATACATAATTCATAATCATTAAGAACTTTTATGATGATAAGTTGTGAAACTCCTTGAATTTTGGCACAATACAGTACATACATTATGTACAGATACCAGCATATCCAGGTACTCCAATTTGTCAAATTTATTTTATAGATTTTCAACTTTATTCATAAGCATATTAAGGTTCACTTTCAATTGGGGAAATTTGACAGATTGGGGTAGTTTGATGTGCTGGCGTCTGTACCTATACAACATGTAATGTAATTAACGCTCACCCTCAAACACCCTAATTAAAATATTATGTTGTAATCATAATACATACACTGAATGTTTTATTTAACATGTATATGCATTGTTAATTACTAAATTAGTTTCTAGGAATAAAGTTTATTTTTCTTTATTTTGTATTGAATTATGGAATCTGTATAAATACAAATAAAACTGCGATTTTAAAAGTCTTATTACTTTGATTTACGGTCCATTTCAATTTGTTTTGACTGTACAGGGTAAATATTACAATAATGTCCGTAGATTTAATTATTTTTGGAATAAAAAATAACCTATATTATAAATGACTAGCGGCCCGGTACGTATAAAAGCATAGTATTAAAAAATGATTATTAAGTTCATTTATTCAAGCAAAAAAAAAATTTTAATCGCTAGCTAGTAAAAACTACTATTTTACACTTTTTCAAGACTTTTTTTAAATTTTCTCTACGTACAAACCTTCCCTGGACTTCCACGAATAATTCAAGACCAAAATTAGCCAAATCGGTAAAGGCGTTGTTGAGTTATAACATTACAACGAAAAGTGGCATTGATTTTTAAATATATAGAAAGATGTATTAGAATATTATAATTAATGTTAGATGTACATGATTTGATAAAATGTCTCATGTCATTGTCGACAAAATATGTGAAACTGTAATTGTGATGACTATAAAATCTTATCTGTGCCATATTTTGAGCGAAATAAAGATTACTTACTTACAAAAGCCAAGCATGTTACAAAGTTTACGAATATTTTAATGATAAAACTTCTTGGAATTGAGTAGATTTAATTAAACGCTTTTATAATTTTGTATTAGATGATAAGTTATTATTTTAAAAAAGGATTCCTACTGAGGTTTTTTTTGGCAGTGTTTCTCACTAGCTGCCACGTCAAGCACTGCACTATACCAAGGTGCATTTACGATATCTCGTAACACTTTATTCTGGAGTCTTTGGATGATATTAATGTTGCTTTTTTTGGCACAACTTGTATGCCATAAGTCCATACGGGCATTAAAATTTGTCTGTATAACAAAAGTTTATTATGTACTGCCACTGGCTAAGATCTTCCAAGTAGCCAGTATATTTTATTATAGCGCAAATCCAACTCTTTTCTTTTCTTTTTGACGTGCGCTTTCCAGCGTAACCCTGTATATGACTACTAGCTGTGCCCCGCGGTTTTGCCCGCGTTAAATTTTATAAATTATCACAGCTCCTCCCCCGTAGGTGATAGCGTGATAATATGTAGCCTATATGTTGATCCGACCTCTTAGTAATATGCATGCAAAATTTGAAGTTAATCCATGCAGTACTTTTTGAGTTTAGCCCGGACATACATACCTACAGACAAACAGACACAGAGACAAAAATTTTAAAAACTATATTTTTGGCTTCGATATCGATTTTAGATCACGCCTCAATTATCCTTTTAAAAAAATATTCAATGTAATGTTTTGACTTTCCTACGATTTTATTATATGTATAGATGACTACGTAGGACCCACTCCCGTACCGATGCCGTCTTGGGTTATTTTTTCTCATTAAGAATTCCCTCTCCTAAAGCATTTTGATGCAATAATACATACATAAACAGTCAATTATGCTCAATTTAGGGGCAGACTGACTCTTGGGCGCCACTCCAAATTACTTCTGTAATTTGCCTCAACGAGGTATATTCCATGTTAGATTTAGTTTAATTTTATGGATTTCATTTTACACCTGCAGCTTATGGGTCAGTTATCGTCGCAGGTTACTCGAAACACTACGTGTACAGTACAATAATGGTTTTAGGATGCTGATGGGGCTGTCTCGCTGGTGCATCGCATCAGGTATGTTTGCAGGAGCAAGGACTGATTGCTTCAAGGCAATTTTAAGGAAAAGAACTGCCTCCCTGATACGTCGTGTACGAGACAGTACCAGGAGCCTCCTAAATACCATATTGCACAAAATTGACTGCCCAATAGTGAGCCACTGGAACAGTGTTCAGTTTCACATGGGTTCCAGGGCTCCAATTTTTTATGTAAGGTAGATTATTATTAGTGTAGTACTAACATAGTTATAAGCCATTACTAACAAATTACTACGGATCTATAAATCTGAAATAAATATATTATTATTATATATATCTGTGAAACGCATTATCTGATAACTAACGGTTTGTGTTTTATATATTTTGTATTTTATCTAATCAGACATTTTTTCGCAACATGAACAGCTAGACTGGATGTTATACGCGTTCAATCTGATTATAGTTTGATTGGTTTGCGCTTGACCACATTTTCGCCGCATGGTAAGGGAATATGTGGAGTCCGGTATGACGGTTTTCTTAAAGGCCGGCAACGCACTTGCGGCTCCTCTAGTGTTGCGAGTGTCCATGGGCGGCGGTTATCACTTACCATCAGGTGACACACTTTCTCGCTTGCCATCCAATTTTATAAAAAAAAATGTGGTCTAAGGTGGAACGCGCATAGAAATAAAACCACATCTAAGTCGCCCCCGATCTATTCACTAACCACGCGACTACATGCTTAACTTTATCGATAATTTACAGACCGGTGACAGCATAGTAATCGTGTTAGCCTTTTATTGTAAAAATTAAACAGATATGTTCGCCATAGTTTTTACTAGCTGTGCCCCGCGGCTTTACCCCCATTAAATTTTATAAATTATCACAGGGCGTCCCGCGTCCTCTTCCGTAGGTGATAGCGTGATAATATGTAGCCTATATGTTGACCCGACCTCATAGTAATATTCATGCAAAATTTGAAGTTAATCCATGCAGTACTTTTTGAGTTTAGCCCGAACATACATACAGACAAAAATTCTAAAAACTATATTAGTGGCTTAGATATCGATTGTAGATCACGCCCCAAGTATCCTTTTAAAAATATATTCAATATACAGTTTTGACTTTCAAACGATTTTATTATATGTATAGATTTTAATACAACATTCGCAGTATGGTATCTAGTCCCTGTGTCGCGGGATACTTTACAAACATATAATAGACGGACACAAATAATATTGGATAGAATTTCATCAAACGAAAGAATGCTAACAGATTCCTTGGTAAATCAATCAAACCTTAATATATATATATATATATATATATATATATATATATATATATATATATATATATATATATATATATATATATATATATACATAGTAGACGGTCAGCGTAGCCTAGTTGCTAGTGCTCCTGCCTACGAAGCTGGTGGACCTGGGTTCGAATCCCGGTAAGTGCAAATATATGTGTGATGAGCACGAATATTTGTTTCTGAGTCATGGATGTTTTCTATGTATTTAAGTATTTATCTATCTATATAAGTATGTATATCGTCGCCTGGTACCCATAGTACAAGCTTTGCTTAGTTTGGGGCTAGGATGGTCTGTGTGACATTGTCCCTAGATATTACTATTATTATAGTCAGACAGTTTATTGAAGCGATATGCACTATCAGACAGTTATTAGGTTTGGTGGAATTTATTGGCACATCTATAATTTTATTAAGAGGTCACAAGTCCTAAATGTATTCTTACACGCCGATTCCGCTAGTGCTCTTCACACATGCGTCCTACAGGGAATCTTAAAGTGAGCGCAAAAGAGTTTGATTTGAGATTATTTTGTTGTAGGCCATTAAAATACATTCACTTTTTTATCCTACTAATATTATAAATGCGAAAGTTTGTGAGTATGGATGAATGTATGGATGTTTGTTACTCTTTCACGCAAAAACTACCCAACGGATTATAATGAAACTTTGTAGTAATATAGCTTATACATCCGATTAACACATAGGCTATAATTTATAAATTTTAACGCGGGTAAAACCGCGGGTCACTGCTAGTTAAGTATATATGGCGTATAAGTGGTTAAAATGTATCTATTTCCTGTTTTCGGCCTGTTGTCTGTCAACTGCAAGTAATAAACGCTATGAGTAATTGAATATATATTTATAAGCACAAACTTCACTGGCACTGATTTAAAGAGCTATGATCTCAGAGCTGATAGTAGTCTACTGCGACAAGATGCAGCTCATTCGTACAAGGCTCACAAGAGAACTCATCACGTTAGTTACATGACGTTCACTGTTGGGCAAGAGCTTCCCCCAATAATGAGGTAGGTACAATATGCCATAATTGCCACGTTTGCAGACGGTTTTGTCGTATTGATCCAATACGAAACGTCTGAGGTCACACAAGACTGGATGGAATATTTCTCGCTATACATACATTTATAGACTCACGCCTGTTTACAAGAGGGGTAAGCAGAGACAACTGATTTCCATTTGAACTCATCACGTTAGTTACATGACGTTCACTGTTGGGCAAGAGCTTCCCCCAATAATGAGGTAGGTACTATATGCCATAATTGCCACGTTTGCAGACGGTTTTGTCGTATTGATCCAATACGAAACGTCTGAGGTCACACAAGACCGGATGGAATATTTTTCGCTATACATACATACATAGACTCACGCCTATTTCCCAGAGGGGTAGGCAGAGACAACGGATTTCCATTTGTCACAATCTTTGCACACCTCTTTTGCCTTTATATCTATCTTATTGCGCTATCTTTATTATCTTAAGCTATCATTATTACTATTTTTGTATTGGAACATCTATTTCAATGGGCACATATGTATTTCGCCTTCGATGTCGATATCGTAAGGCGGCGAGAAGACTGAGACAAAATTTCGTTATCATTATAATTTAAAGCTATGTAAATAACATTGAAAAAGATATGCTGAGAAGGTTTGGGCATCTAGACAGGATGAATGAAAGAAGATTGACAAAAAAAGTAACTGGCCTGTGTGAATGGTACAGATGCCAGCACATCCAGCTACCCCTATCTGTCAAATATCTTTTAAAGCTTTTCATCTTTATCACATAAGCGTAAGGTTCACTTTCAATTGGTGAAATTTGACAGATTGGGGTAGCTTGATGTGCTGGCGTCTGTACAACCAGAAGGGGAACACCTCGTAGAACATTCTCTGGCCAAATTGGAGACGTTCTTAAGAAAGGTCAGGTCAGAAGTACCGTAAACCGGCGAGCATGTCTGAAGAATATAATGACAGCAAACACAACAGCAACAAAAAATCAGATTTCACTATTTCTAGGCATAAATAATTTGTTTATTAACTGTACCCAAACTATATAACAGTAATAAACAAAACCCTTTGAGCTAATGGTGCAGAACTGCATCATCTTACTACAAGTCATTTTAAACCCTGTTACAAATGTTTAGAGTCGATTATAGTATGGCAATTTTATGTCGATAAAAAAAAGGTGTTTAAACGATACTTAACTGATAGCTTATTTGTTTATTAACTGTGTCTCGTGGTGGACATGCCATTCCAAATAAGAACTTCAATAGTTTGCTTCAAGACTTTATTCGACATTTGGTTTGGTTGATCCATAGAGCAAAGACGTAAAATCCAAAGAGAAGGGATGACATTTTATACAGAAAGCCATAGACAAGAAAAAAAAAGTTGCCACATAAATGTTATACATTTTAAATCGATTCACTTAAATATAATTGTTAAGGGATATGCACACGATAGGCGTGTACAAACTGTGCCTAAACTTTGGACTGCGGTACAAAAAGTCTACATCGTAAGAAACCAGTCGTACTTGAACTTCTGATTGGCATGCCAAAGGTGAAGTTATCTGACCTTCATTGATTACAGCTTCTTCCTAAATATGCGCTTACAAGATATCTCTGGCGCATGCGTAGAATTTTTAACTTGCATCTCGAATTAAGAGCTCACTATGGGCCTTATCAGACGGCTCAAGGTCACTCAAAGAGCAATGAAGAAGGCTGTGCTTGGAGGTTCCCTGAGATATCGAATCAGAAAAGCTGAGATGTAACTGACTATGTCCGAAGAATTGCCAAGCTGAAGTGGCAGTCGGCAGTTAAGCAAAAACTTTTAATTGGTTTCGGTCAAATGTCAGCGGCCGTTGTGATAAAAAAAACAGAAGAGCGAGGGGGTGATCGCAGGCTCCATGACAGAATATCGAAAGGAGGGCCAATGTGGTTATTGCTGGCGAGGATCCTACCCTAGTCAACCTGCTAACTCTTGCTAAAGAAGGTCAATAGGAAACTTAGAACTTGCTATTTAACTTTTTGACTTTTTGGGTTTTGCTTATATATTTTTTTATATACCTACTGTATTAGTTACAATGCGCTAAAGTTTACCCCCTGGTGGGGTTTCGCAAGGGGTTTACTTTTATTTTGTACCAAAAAATATTTAACAAAATATCGATAAACTGACGCAATGCAATAATAAATTGAGTATTGAGTATTTTTATAAATTAAACAAGTTATTTTACATATTTTACGAATTTTCTTAGTATCTTCAGCATGTCCATCACAATTTCATGTAGTTTACTTTCTCCATGATACTTACAGTTATTTCCGGTACATTATCTACCACCGCCCCTAGCGGAAACTGCAATGAACTTAAAATGTCTATAACAAAACAGTAAGTTTCATTGAGTAAGTTAACTATATGGACTCATTGTAGAAGTACTCATTAAATTGCTTCCACTATTTCTGTTTCAAATTGTATACCTACAGAATGTGTTATGTGTTATCTGTCTGTTTGTTACAGATAATCTTAAAACGACTGGTCCAACTTCTATATGACTTTCACTACCGGATAGCAGCATAATTTTGTTTCTAGTAGTGAAACAAAATTTTGCTACTATTTTAATACGTGTATGGTGACCCTAGGCGACATCTATGCAAACCTTATGAAGTCCCTAAATCGTAACGGGAACGACCGAGTTACGCAATTCGGTAGTAGATGTCGCTAGCTGTTATTAAAGAATACTGGGTTAAATTTACTGAGTGAAACCTTGCAGGATACATTTTATCAATACCTAATGTAAAAGATTAGATAAAAAACAGTAGAAAAATATTTGAAATATAAAATTGGCTTACTATGACTTATTTTAGATTATTAATAGTTTAGATAGTGAACATTTTATAGAAGGTGTAACACAATTAGTAGATAAGTTGCTGAATAACTTTTGCAGGAATCCACAACCCGATCCATGACCCCAACTTTGAACCCCTAAAATGAACCAGAGGTTATCACTTTCGGATACGTAAGGTTTTGATTTCGTATAATATTTATTGATAACTTAGGTGGAAATTTTATCTAGCCCGACGGCTTGTGCTTTCTTTTCACTCTATTGCCCGACGAGGCAGTGAAAAAACCACTTAAAAATTAACGAGTGTGCCACAAATGTCTCATGAATGACTGAAGCAAAACTTCAAACGTAACAGGCTGTGAGGGAAAGAGAGAAAGAAAATGTGTACTCACACCTCAGTCTCTCTTGCTCCTACATTAATATAAAGCTATTGAAGACTAGCTGTGCCCGCGACTTCGTCCGCGTGTTAATTACTTTATTTTGTTTTTTTTTAGTCATTTAGTAAAATAAATGTCTTTTTCTAAAATAAAAGTAGCCTAAGTTACTCCTTATTACATCAGCTACCTGCCAATAAAAGTCCCGTCAAAATTGGTCCAGCCGTTTCAGAGATTAGCCGGAACAAACAGACAGCCAGACAGACAAATTTAGTAAAAAATGTTATTTTGGTGTATGTACCGTTTTTTTATTACCGTTATTCATATTTATGTAGTAAAAACCGGTTATTTTAATATTACAAACAGACACTCCAATTTTATTTATTTGTATAGATGTATAGATAGAAAGAAATGTGTATATGTCTTTCTATCTTCAATAGCTTATATCTACTACTCAACCTCCGTTCGCCTCGCCCGATCACACTTTCGTCACCCATTTACCAGTTTACTCCCCAAGTCAAGCGTGCGTAAAGAAGTTTTACGTGAAAAAGAAACCAGAACGATAATCTATTGCTTCGTGGAACTGCCACTATAGTTGTTACGCGCCAGTGCATCGTGATTGTTTGATATGTAAATTCTAAATTGGTTGACGATGTCCATAGTCCATGCAAACGCCCGATTAGCATTTATATTGGGTCAAAGGCATATACAGAAAGATTAAAGATTTCCGTATATACGGAAATCTTTTTAGCCAGTGAAAGCTACAATAATTAAATGCAGACCATAAAATAGTAGTAAGTAAAATTTTCCTTTTTGTAGTTTATAAAATTTTAATCGAATCATAGTCATCATTTCAGCCAAATTACGTCCACTACTGACGGTCACCGTAGCCTAGTTGGTAGTGCTCCTGCCTACGAAGGTGGTGGTCCTGGGTTCGAATCCCGGTAAGTGCAAATATTTGTGTGATGAGCACGAATATTTGTTTCTGAGTCATCTTGAGTTCTGAGTTTTCTATGTATGTAAGTATTTATCTATCTATATAAGTATGTATATCGTCGCCTGGTACCCATAGAACAAGCTTTGCTTAGTTTGGGGCTAGGATGATCTGTGTGACATTGTACTGAGATATTATATTATTATTACTACTAGACAAAAGGCTCCCCAAAAACTGGGGGATATACCGTAATCGCTACGCTTGGCAGATTGGTTGACGATCGCAGTACCTACCAGAGAACAGGCATTATTCTGTGAACTATGACCATCAACATAGTTCACGAAATAAACTGCTGCCCGTTCTCTGGTAGGTATTCCCTCGGGGTGATTTCTACGCCCCCACGGCATGAGATAGCTGCGAATCATATCTATACATATAATAAAATCGTAGAAAAGTCAAAACTGTACATTGAATATTTTTTTAAAAGGATACCTGGGGCGTGATCTACGATTTATATCGCAGCCAAAAATATAGATTTTAGAATTGTTGTCTGTGTGTCTGTATGTCTGTATGTATGTCCGGGCTAAACTCAAAAAGTACTGCATGGGTTTACTTCAAATTTTGCATGAATATTACTATGAGGTCGGGTCAACATATAGGCTACATATTATCACGCTGTCACCTACGGGGGTGGATAATTTATAAAATTTAACGCGGGTGAAACCGCGGGGCACAGCTAGTAAATTACATAAAAACATAACCCGATAAATGGGATTTCAACCCGGTTTTGGGGTTTACAAGTCTTTAAGTTTAAAAAGCATTGGGTTTATAGCGATACCTAGTTCATCATCAGCCTAATATCGTCTACTGCTGGACATCGGCCCCCTTCTAAGGTCTTCTCAACGTAGCCATATGGAGCCGTTTGCCCTTGGCGACCGCAGTTAGGTGGTAGTTAGTACACAGGTGGCGCTGTTGCCCGACTACTTGGTGTATCCCTTAGTCGCCTTTTGCGACACGCTCGGGATGTATTGGGATTACTTCTTTCTGGGCCGCAAACCACACGGCTAGATTGCATCGTTAGCTTGGTGGTTTAACCGCAAACAATGAGGGTTCAATCCAGGGTCAAAAAGTGAAATGGGATTTTTCTATGAAATTATGAAAAACTTTTAGGAAATTGTTAAATAAAATAAAATAAATAAAAAAGGTTTTTATTCACGTAGACTTTAAAAAAGCGCTTGTAAATAGTCAGAACATGCCTGTAGTATTACAGCTATTACTTCCAGTTGCATATTACAGATATTTAGGTACACGGAACGCCAAAACATTTGCCCTGTGCCCCGCGGTGTTACTCGCGTTAAATTTTATAAATTTTCTTTGCTATAAACCTCACGGAAGCCAAGACCTTTCCAACGAATGCAAAACCGTGGAAATCGGTTCGTGCGTTCTGGAGTTATAGCGTCAGGAAGGAAAACCCGACTTATTTTTATATAGCAGATTTTATAATAGTAGTGATATTTAGCTAGCTTGTATTAAGTTATTGTCAAGGAGATTATGTTTAATGATTGAAATTTATATTTTACTACATATTGTCTGAATGTTTCTGTCTATATTAAGTAATGAATTCAGTATTATTATTATAACTGTTACAGTCGTATGCCTAAAGGAAGACGTATAGGTGCAGTTCTATATCCATCTATCCCCTTATGACGGCTGAGCCATCCCATCGGATAATGAGAAAATGGAAAGTACATCTGTGTTTGCGCACACTTGTGCATCATAAATGTCCCGCGCAGAAGGTGGTCTCTAGTGATGATGGATGCCATGGCTGAAATTAAGACGCTCAAAGGCCTTAAATCCTTTTCTTCACAATTCCACTGCATCTTTTTTATTTTTATGTCTGTTACTCGATTGCTTCGTCATTTGTGAATCTATTTAAAAAATAGTTGGAGAAACGGTTCTATTATCGCCCCATATAAAATGGCTAAATATCATTGCTATTATAAAATAAATTTTATAAATGTTGTCATACAATCAATACAATGTGTACCTAAATATCTATGTAACTAGAAATAATAATGTTTACAACTATATTACTACAAACATGTTCTGACTATTTCCAAGCGCTTTTTTAAAGTCTACGTGAATAAAAACCCTTTTTTATTTTATTTTATGTTATTTATACTTTTTGTACGGTTTGTAAAGTAGAGTTGAAGCCGGTTCAGTAATTAAATAATAACTTTCAACCAGTGTCAAGATACAAATAACTTGGTAAAGTTATCTTATTTCTTCCCCAGAAGAAATACTGGAACTAGCTCCTATAACTTAAGAGGTTAACATCAGTTAAATAGTTGTTCCCCTATTTTACCTTCGCTTAAAGAACTACATCGATTGTAATACTTTTCCTTGCTAAAAATACTTAAACTAATCTATCTGGTGAAAATTGCCATCGTAATTTAATAGTTATTTCCTAAAATAGTCATAACTCGTAAATCATAAATGTGGGCAATACATTGCGTTAAAAACACTTTAGGGCGAATATAAGATAACGATAAATAAATATAAGATAGCGAATTAATTAATGAATAGTATTAAGTGGTATCTACTTAATACTAGTCATTAATTAATTCGCTATCTTATATTTACTTATCGTTATCTTATATTCGCCCTAAAGTGTTTTTTTCAAATTGTAAGTGTCAACTAATTATCTACTACATTTGTTACACCATAAACTATCCCAAGGTGCTCCAAATTCCTGAAACAGGAAGAGATCGCTTTAAGCGATAAGACCGCCAATTGTAAGATTTTATATTATCAACCTTGGAAATTATGTATTTGAGCCTTTTGGGCTAGAAACTAGGGCCAGGTGCTAACGTACGTTTGTCATTTCCTAAAATTGCGAAACGTTTGATTGACACTTCCCGTTACGAGAGAGCTTGCTTTTTTGGGTCATTCAACGGAATTAGCATTGCCATACAGCGTGGTAATGCGGCCAGGATTCGGGGCACATTCCCTTTTTTCGAAAATTTTCAAAGCCCCGATAGCTTAAAATTAAAATAAAATACACATCTATTGAACACAAAAATCGACACTTTTGAGTTCATTTTAGTGCTTAGTTATATGTTCGTTAATTTAACTGCTGTTCTTCTTTTTCTTTTTAGTTATGGATTAAATTCAAAAATTAAATTTTATTAATAAATAAATAAACCCTAAAGATTAATTTAATCTTGTAAATTATGCTCTGTAAATGGTGTGGAATAAAGTATATTTGTCTTATCTTGTAATAGCTGTGCCCCGCGGTTAAACCCGCGTTAAATTTTAAAAATTATCACAGCTTCTCCCCCGTAGGTGATGGCGTGATAATATGTAGCCCGACCCGACCTCTTAGTAATATTCATGCGAAATTTGAAGTAAATCCATGCAGTACTTTTTGAGTTTAGCCCGGAAATACTTACAGACAAACAGTCACACAGACAAAAATTCTAAAAACTAAATTTTTGGCTTTGATATCGATTGTAGATCAAGACCCAAATATCCTTTAAAAATATTCAATGTACAGTTTTGACTTTCCTACGATTTTATTATATGTATAGATTTGTTTAATTACTATACTGTCCCGTACTTCTATAGGTACATATAAGACCGGATTGGAATGAAACGATAAAAAGGGATTATTGAGAACCTCTCAAACCTGATCTAATTCTAAAGTTTAAGCAAAGGAATATTTGCTTTATCTTCGGAAATATTGTAAGAAGATCGTTTGAGGCACCTACAATTATTGTTGCGAAAGTTTTAGTTTGATCCAATTTACTGTGTGGGTAGTTTGATCGCACAAGAGACCAGAGCCTCTAGCACGAGTTCCTGCAGTTTACTTACTCGATCACACGTACAGTTTCGTCCCATACATTGAGCACCAGAGTTTTAGTTCTTAATAGTTTCCGCGAGAGGCGCTGGTGCTCAATGTATGGGAGAAACTGTACGTGTGATCGAGTAAGTAAACTGCAGGAACTCGTGCTAGAGGCACAGACTCTACTCCTTTTCAGTGTTCCGTTGTCAAGGTTCCGGTGTCAAGGCTTGATTTTCTTGAATAAACGTCCCATTTAGTCTCTGTGTTCGTCAAACTAGAGTCGAAAACTGCGGAGAAGATGGTTACTATGCGTGCCCTGTGGCGTAATCTGGAGTCTCTCCCTGTTTAATGTACCCACTATTAAAATAAAACTCTTTTGTGAAACAAGGAGGTGCGCATTATAAATCCTGATAAAATTCGTATGAATACTACTAACTCAAGAGTTGTTTACGTGACGTTAAAATAAATTAACATTGTGTTCATTCATCAACGCAGTTTGTGTAAAACATGCTTTCATTTGAATCAGTTTGTTTTCAAACAAACACTTTTAGTATAAAATTTAGTATTACCAATACTCAATTCTTTATTGCATTCCACTAAATGTATGTCTAGTTACAAGTGAAAAGTTCATCATGGACCCTGTCGGGCACAGCAAAGTACGGGGAGGGCAGGGAGAGGAGGATTTATTTCAGCCATTGTTAATTTATATTAAACTTAGTAACTTTAATATATAATATAGTACCAATAATATTGTTCTTTTTCAAACCACATGTTACGAGCAATTTTCAATGTATATTGTATATACACTCTTATTTTTGAAGTTAATCTTCTTTACATACGCTTAACTTGAGGAGTAAGCTGGTGAATGCGAGACATGAGCGTTACCAAAAGTGTGATCGGGCTGGGCGAACGGAAGTTGAGAGGGAGAGTAACATATCGTATATTACTGTAAGGGCAAGAGCTCTCTCTTGCCCTTGCGAGCGGCACATTTTCTTTCTCGCTTTATCTCATAGCCAGTTATACGTTTCATTTATCTAAGTTCTTGTTTTAGTTGTTTAAGTCGTGTGGTCAGGTGTTTGTGTTATGAATATTTATGTACATATTTGGAAATATACATACATATATAGACTCACGCCTGTTTCTCAAAGGGGTAGGCGGAAGACGGACTTCCATTTGTCACGATCCTTGCACACCTCTTTCGCTTCGTTTACTGACATTATATTCTTCATGCATGCGCGTCGGTTTATGATACTTCTGACCTGACCTTTCTTGAGAACGTATCCGAGAATGTTCTACGAGGTTTTCCCCTTCCGGTTGTACCATTCGCATAAGCCAGGTATACTTTTGTCAATCTCCTTTCATTCATCCTTTCTAAATGGCCTAACCATCTCAGCATACCTTTTTAAATCCATGTGACTACACACTTTCACACCTAGTGTTGAAAATGACTAAAGTGACTGAATTAGACTGACTGTCATTTACGGTCAAATTGGTAAAAAATGGTCATTAACTGTCAAAAATGGTCATTTTCAGTCAATTTGATTTCAGTAATATTAGTTGTTAAGTCTTTGAGACAATCATATTTGAATCAAATTGCCTGAATTTGACAGTAAATGACCGGTCATTTATGGTTTATGACAATTGTGACAGTCATATTCAGTCATTTTACATCTCTATTCACACCACAACGCTCTCTTACATCATTATCGTATTTCGAATTCTGACTCTCAAAGTCACACAACACATACTTCTCAGAGCTCACATTATGGAAATATATTAGTATTAATGAATGAATGAAATATTTATTTGCTTAAATATAGGTACAGGGTTGTTAGGTACATTATAAACTTATCCAACTATATTTGACATAGATATGTCGTGCAATAATTTTAAACGATTTCAACTATAATATATATAATATATGTTTATCAATTGCAGGGCATATTACTGGCACTGCCTAGTTAGGGATCAGAAGATAGTGCGTTAGTTCTGCTAAAATATACATTTATCTATAATATTGATAATGGGTTATATGGGAATCGGCTAAAAATCTATTTGGTATAGTTTTCTTTATCACACATAAACCCTTCATAAGCTAATGTAATTGTAACCTACTAACATGATTTTTAGCGACCTCTTAGTAATATTCATGCAAAATTTTAAGTAAATCCATGCATTACTTTTTGAGTTTAGCCCGGACATACGAGTACATACAGACAAACAGACATACAGACAAAAATTATAAAAACTATATTTTTGGCTTCGATATCGACTGTAGATACGCCCCAAGTATCCTTTTTAAAAAATATTCAATGTACAGTTTTGACTTTCCTACGATTTTATTATATGTATAGATAAAACTTATTCTATCATCAGAGTAGTTAAACTTATATATATCTTATATCTATATAATACATACGTACCTAATCTTACATTATTTTCCCTACAAACTAACATAATGTACTCATTCGTTTTTGTATACTTGCTATTATTTACTTTTTACTGTCTATACATAAAAATAAAATAAAAAAAACTTTTATATTATTTTATTTGATTTTATATTGATACTAACATAGAATAAGTGCATTGTTACTAACAAAATGGGCCCTTTGTTGGACTGAAAATAAATGATTAATAATAATAATATGCGCGAAGAGCGTGACAATCTTGTAGGAATTCTTCACGAGTACTGTAATCTCTGATGCTAATATTTCACCTAGTTTCCATACTACCTGTCACCGGTATCTTGTGCGATACATCATTCGCCTCAGATTTGTGATAGGGACATGATAACACGCAGTCGCGCGCGCCTCTTACCTTTAATGTAAACACGGCCAACTGAACATATCTTATAAGTCATTAAAACCTGATATTATAGAAAATAATTTTAGTTACATACACATAGATAATGCTGGATTAAAACTTTGGGAAACGACATTTTATGATTAAGATGTTTATATTTAACATGATTGTATGCTACTACTTACTTATCATATGGCCTCTGACATGGCTTAACGACTGTTGCTTAATCGTTACAATCGGGACCGACAGCTTAACAGCTCAGCTCAGAAATTAACCACTTTGGCGGGTGACCCATCTATGGACTGACCGTGAGTGACACTAACACTAATGACTAATTTTGATAAGGTAGTCTAAAAAATTTGCTTATGATATTTAAAGCACCTTATGAAAATTGAAGACCACCGATTGAATGCCTCGGAGAGCACGTGAAACCGTCGACCCTGTACCTGTAAACTTATTATCATCATGCTAGCCAAAGTTCGTATACTGCTGGCCAAAAGCCTCCCCAAAGAATGAGGGGATATGCCATAATCGACACGCTTAACAGACTTGGTTAGCGATCGCAATCGATGCGATCGCCCACCCTCACTCTGAGACTCGTCTCTTTGACCTGATGGTCATAGTACTCAGAGAGACGCTGCTGTCCATCCTCTGGTAGATATTTCCTCGGGTCGAGTTCTACGCCCCCCACGGGATGAGATGGGGTGACGATATTCTGTCTGACATTCGCGCGCCGACACCACACATCTTAAAGTGCAAAGTGAAAAGAGATTTTATTGAAACTTTGTTAATACCCATCCCCGATAAACCTACATTCAACATAGAATAAAACCAAAAAATATTTATACATTCATGACTTCATACCACGGACAGGTTCTAAACTTATAACACCCTATTTTTGTATCGGGGATTAAACTGCACTGTAACATTTTTGCTCCACGCTAACCTTTAGAGTCATCTGCAGTGGATATCGCTACTGCATTCTACATAGTAACTATATAATGGACTATGTCCCGTGAAAAGTGGCATTAGAGTCTTCTCGTCTTGTATATAAAGTTCAATTTTGACTAGCAATGTACAAGTCATTATGCGAAGTTTTATAAAGAATATTTTTTTTCTATAGCATAACGCCCTTTCTGATCCTAAATCCGAAGACAGGAATGTGTCATAGCGAATTGACAAGGATAATAAATAAATAAAAAAGGTTTTTATTCACGTAGACTTTAAAAAAGCGGTTGCATGTCAGAACATGTTTGTAGTAATAGTACAGTTAAGTATACATAATATTTCTAGATGTGTGTAAATAATGTCCCAAAATATTATATGTATGTATATGGGATACGCATTACAATAGAACTTTGTACCTCAATCCGGACAAAGTACTCAAAGCTTACAACAGTGTTTTGTTTAAAGTTGAACAAACGTTATAGTAAACTTATCGTCACTCAATAACCTATTGACAAAGTGCTATTTGTGTTCCATTTTACCTATAGATTGTACCGCGCGTACTCATAAGATGCCTGTTCACTCTGGCCTTGAATAAAGATGGCTTTCTTCAAGGTCAGAGTGAACAGGGATCAATATATGAAATGGGTAATATTTTTCTGGAAACACAAGGTAAGCTTTTTCTAAAATACAACTCCAGCGCTATCCTTCTATTCGGGGTACTTTACAAACATATAATTAATAGACACGAAGTTCATTCAGATTCAGCACAACTATTTGTGGGACACACAAATAGTTGTCCTGTGCGGGATTGGAGTGGCGAAGCGACTATCTAAACCGTTACACCATACCCGTACTTGGTCGTACGAATGAGAGTAGCGAAACACTAAGCACGGCAAAATTATGTCAACGAAAAAGCGGTGGATACTCCCCTATAGACAATAAAATGTGAGCCGTCACGGGACGCCTGGCAGATGTGAAACATCGACATTATTTTGTAAAAGTAATATGCAGAAGTCGAAGTCGAAGTCGATGTCGAAGTCGAAGTATAAGTCGCAGTCGAAGTCAAAGTCTAAGTCATGTCGAAGTCAAAGTCTAAGTCATGTCGAAGTCAAAGACGAAGTCGAAGTCGATGTCGAAGTCGAAGTATAAGTCGAAGTCGAAAAGAACATATTGTGATAGGAACTAAAAAAAAACCGCGGCATGCGTCGCCACGCCAGAAATCTGTGTGTGTGTGTGTGCGGCTATAGATGTTTCACATCAATAAAAAAAGAACAGTAATAAACAGATAAGAGCATGTAGGTCTTATATCTGTTTATTACTGTTCTTTTTTTATTGTCTATAGGTGGACGGGTGTCTATGGAGATAATCCACAAACTTGCATCCCGACTTCGATGAACCAGGTCTTGCAGTTTTGTGTGTTACTGTTTTCCTTCTTAATAATAATATCCAACACACAGCCATCTGCTCCCAACCTTACCTAAGCAGAGCTACTATGGAAACCAGATAACTGATTCTACACCAAGACTCAGCGAAAACAAACATGTTCATGCACACAAATATCTGTCTCGGTGGGAATCTAAACCACGACCTGCGTTGTGAAAGGCAAGTACAGACGCCAGCACATCCAGCTACCCCAATCTGTAAAATTTCGCCGATTGAAAGTGAACCTTATGCTTTTGAGACAAGGTTGAAAATCTATAAAAGAAGTTTGACAGATTGGGATAGCTGGATGTGATGGCGTCCGTACCTACCAACCACGCCAACCGGCCCGTCGAATGCCACATATAAGATCCAAGGCCTGAGAGAGCAGTTAGACTTATCTATTTGTAGCATCAGTTCGCTATCCCTCAGGACTACTAGGGTCAAACACATTCGAATAAAACAACGAGTGCATTTAAAGCGACGCTACATAAATAAGTACATGAATAATAATTAACTTCGCAGAAGGAAAGCTACGAACAACACGCGCAATACTAGTACACTAACACACAGTTTAGCTATACTGCCGTACATATGGTAAAAAGCCGTAATGTAGTGAAATTTGCCAGGGTTAATACCACTCTGTATAAGCGTAATAAAGCGACTTTTACCCTGATACATGCGTTTCTGAAACTGTATTTAATAATAATATCTAGGGACAATGTCACAGAGATCATCCTAGCCCCAAACTAAGCAAAGCTTGTACGATGGGTACGACAGGCGACGATATACATACTTATATAGATAGATAAATACTTATATACATAGCAAACATCCATGACTCAGAAACAAATATTCGTGCTCATCACACAAATATTTGCACTTACCGGGATTCGAACCCAGGACGACCAGTTTCGTAGGCAGGAGCACTACCAACTAGGCTACGGTGTCTGTCAAAATTTATGTGATAGGACGGCAGATATGTGTGCTATGATTTTCCAACGTGTCCAAACACATTTTTTAGGAATAGTACCTTTAATCTCTTCTCGTATGACCTAGAAAAGCGATGGATAATATTGCTACAGAGCCACTATAACCTCATTAATCAATAGGAAGCGATAGGTCTAACACATCAAGGAAAAGTGCACAATCACGGCGATCACGCAAGATTATGTATTCTCGCTTTCTTAAATGGTTGCCAACAATGAAATTATCTGCGAGTTACTTGTTGGAGTGTTTAGTAATAATACTGAAAATAAAAATACAAGTCCGGTATGAATATATTTTTAAAAGATCATTGACACTAAAATACTGTTGAACTACTTTGCCTCGACCAAATAATCGCAAATCTTAACCAAAAAAGCTATAAAAACACTTATTTTATATATTGCTAGTTGTGCCCCGTGGTTTCAGCCACATTAAACTTTACCTAGCCTATGTGTTATTCGGATATATAAGCTATATTACTACAAAGTTTCATCTAAATACGTTCCGTACTTTTTACTTGAATGAATATCAAAGATCCATACATCCATACTCAAAAACTTTCACATTTAGAATATTAGTTGTATGTGCCAAATACATTTACTATTTCAGATTTTTCATTAAATTTATAAACTGCCCGCTAATAATAAATTAGTTAACTATTTTGATAGATTACTCTTCATCCTATTCTGACCCGTAACATGTAGTCGTATACGGGTTAGATTAGCGTGCAACCGCAAAAATGGGTGTAAAAATAAAAAAGGTTTTTGGTCACGTAGACTTTAAAAAAGCGCTTGTAAATAGTCAGAATATCTTTGTAGTAATATAGTTGTATACATTATTATTTCTAATAACATATATATTTAGGTACACATTGTATTGATTGTATGAAAAAAATTATAAAATTTATTTTATTATAGCAATGATATTTAGCTAGCTCGTATCAAGTTATTGTCTCTCTCAGCTTATTAGGAGGACATTAAGAAACCCCGCTTACGTTTTTCATACAAGTACGGATAAAATTAATAATGTTTAAAATGTATAGGTAACACAATTGAATGTATTTTCCGTATTTGTTATGAAAATAAAATGATTTCTTTCTTTCTTCTTATTTAATTCAACTACGATAGTTATTTCTTATAAATACGATACTCATAATATTTTTGAATCCTGTTTGAGTGTGTACAATAGTGTTCTATTCTATTCTAATAACTAATACTGGTATTCGACTTTCACTCTGGTGTACTATTTACGCTGTGAGAGAACTACAGCCAAATAGTTGGCATCAGTTCAATGATTGATCGGTGCGTCTAGAGACCAAACTGTGCGTTTTATTTACGAACGATGGACGATGTACTCAAACAGTTACCGACGATATTATAACAAATTTAGTGTAAAATAACAAATAAATTATACAATATCACGCTTCGTCATGCTTTGTGTTTTATAAAACTACTAGCTGTGGCACGCAGCTATACCCGCGTTAAACTTTATAAATTATAGCATATGTGTTATTCTGATGTATAAGCCATATTATTGGAAAGTTTCATTAAAATCGATTCAGTAGTTTTTACGTGAAACAGTAACAAACATCCATCCACCCATACTTACAAACTCTCGCGTTTATAATATTTGTAGGATGATTATTACTTTGACGGGCCTGTTGGCGTGGCTGGCAAAAGCTTGGTTTCCACGCCGGAGGTCGTGGGTTCGATTCCCGCCCAGGACAGATATTTGTGTGCATGAACATGTCTGTTTGTCCTGAGTCTGGGTGTAATTAACTATGTATATAAGTATGTATTTATAAAAGGAAAGTAGTATATCAGTTTTTTTTAAATACAGCAAAACACACAAATTACATCCAGACTCAGTACAACTATTCATGGGTCACGCAAATGGTTCTCCGGCGCGGGACTCGAACCCGAGACACGAAGCGTCTCCTCCTCTTCGAAGACGTCTTAGCCGCTGCGCCACACTTGCAGTCAAATCAGTATATGAGTTAGCTGGTTACCATAGTACAAACAAGCTCTGCTTAGTTTGGGATCAGATGGCCGTTTAGTGAATAATGTGCCAGAATATTATTAATATTATTATTTATGGTCTATCAAATATGTATAGGTTATCACTTGTGGTGCAGCGGTTAAAACTGTCGCCTCGCCACTTAGTATCCCGGGTTCCATTCCCGCGCAGGATAGCTATTTGTGTGACTCACAAATTGTTGTTCTGAGTCTGACTGTGCTTTCTGTCCGTCAATTATATGTTTGTAAAGTACCCCGCGAAACAGGGATTAATTACCCTAGTGTGGGAATAGACTTTGAAAATAATTAAAATTAATTCGTATAGGTAGCTTGGTAAGAGAGGTAGGCACAGCGTTCATTCGCTCTAACAGCAGCCCGACTGGGGAAGTACCTCCACCTTACAGAATACATTCCTTTAATAATAAAATTAATAACTTTAATGTTGTGTTCCTGCGTGTTAGTAAGGTCACCAGAGCTCATCGGGGTGGGAAGAAGGGTCAGCAACACGTTTTTGCTGCCTCTTTTAAAGACCAGCGACTCCTCTGGTGTTGCGAGTGTACATTGGCGGCGGTGATCACTTACCATCAGGTGACCGGCTTGCTCGTTTGACAAAAAAGGTAGTATGTATGGTAACTTTAGATCCTGGGTTGCTAAACATTCCCCAAATACTCTAACGGAACAAAGTCCTCGTACATGCCCTTTCGACTAAGTTTGGTCGGAGAGTATGACGGGGCTGCGTTTAAATCGGTGGTGTTGCATACTGACTGAGTTAGTTCCGACAAAATGTCAAATCTTCTCAGTTCGGCCGCATTGGACACGGTACTAGAATTAAAACCGCGATCGCCATTGGTCTGCTCTAATAATACTCCCTGAATGTCAACTGATCTACTTGTTGTTATATACAAAGAACTGAGCTCTTTGCGCTAATGAAGACTTCGAGAGTTTAATTAACTAGCTGTGGCCCACGGTTTTACCCGCGTTGAACTTTATACTAAATTACAGCCTATGTGTTGATCCAGGGTGTCAGCTAACTCCATACCAAATTTTATTAAAATCGCTCGAGCCGTTTAGAGGTGAAGAAGTAACAAACATACACACTCACACTCTCACAAACTTTTGCCTTTATAATATTAGTGTGATATCGAAAGCATAAGTGGATATGTCGTGTTAAATAATATAGTTTGCGTCGTAGGTTTGGATATAAGAGATTAAATAGCTTTACTTGTAAATTAATGCAATAACATGCACCGACATCAATTGGTGTTATAACCCCTAGTTTTTAACCAATACTACTAAGTTCATCTTACTAAAAACCATAATTGCCATTATTGACCATATTTTGAAAAACATCATTAATCCCAAACTAATATTGCACGATATAATAATAACCACAAAATGTCCTCTAAAATTGTTAAAGCAAAATAATATTTTATAATGAGCAAGAACTTTGATGTATTAGACTTGTCATAAGAATTATACGTTTTTTTTATTTAGTTCCGCTTACATCTATCATTACAGGTATATGTCCAATGCGATAGAGTGCTCATCTAAGTTTAATACAATTTTATACCCCTAAACAAATTTTACTTATAACTAATTATGCATAATGCACTTCTCGTGAACTCACTCAGAGAACACACAAATAGGTCAGTCTCGGCTGCTATAATATAATAATAATAATATCTTGGACAATGTCACACAGATCATCCTAGCCCCAAAATAAGCAAAGCTTGTACTATGGGTACCTGGCAGCGATATACATACTTATATAGATAGATAAATCCTTTTATACATATAAAACATCCATGACTCAGAAACAAATATTCGTGCTCATCATACAAATATTTGCACTTACCGAGATTCGAACCCAGGACCACCAGCTTCGTAGGAGCACTACCAACTAGGCTACGGTGACCGTCAAAGGACCGTATAAGGACCGTGTAAGTACGGAGAGCACGCGTCAGGGGCGCCTCATGTACAAGATTAGTCCGATTACGCGGTTCCACTAGCAATCGCGGCCGTCTCCTTCTCCAAACGTACCTGTCCGGGACACACAGGGCTATCTGTTCTAAAACATCAGCATTATGAATTTGACCCCTAAATATTTTAATAAGGTATGATGATATTGATTCCATTCCATAATATATTTTTTATATTGAATCCTCTCTTTATTACTTGTTTTGATAGTTTAGGGATCACTCTGTTTTAAACCGTACTTGATGAACATACGAGTCAAATGTAATAAGTTAAAATTGGATATCAGCTTAATTCATAATTGAACATATGAAAATACGCCATAGCTCATAAATATATGGTTCACTATAGGTAATATGAATGTCGAGGCCATGCAGAATTTCGGCCACAGGGGCCAGTCTTAATAGAGATTAGCCATCTGCGCGGGACATATTATAGTGCACAAGTGTATGCGCTCATGATCGAATGGGACGCCTAGCGACACGACTGGAAAGAGATCAGGTACAGGTCCGACCCCTTTACGTGCTCTCCGAGGCACGGGGGTATAATACCGCCAACTCCCAGACTTCGGGCTGATATTTTTCTTTTTACTGAAAATTCTTTCTTTTTATAGAAAACTTTACTAAGTTTATAGAAAACAGTCCCAAAATCATCACTCAATATGGCCCGACCCAGGACCTCATTCTCTGCACCCACACGCTACCGCTAGACCAGCGAGGCAGGCAAAAGTACTTGATACTACAGACTTAATGACACGGTTAAAAATAACGAAACCCTATGAAGTAGTTTGTGCTTAGTAAATATATATATCGGCGCAAGAGCAAGTATTTGCTCAAAGGACACACAATAGTCAACTCTTTGACATCTACACTCATAAATTATATTATAATTGATCATTAAGTGAAACAAACAACTTGAGCCATGGAAGATTTTGATACGAAAATACGTGGTACTTGCATTTGGTACCCGCCGGTCCGACTAATTAACTTGTTGTTATCATCCATATAAAGCTATCTTCTAGGTTTACTGCCCCAATGGGGCAACAACCCTCGATAGAAGAAACCACCCAAGCAGCAAAATTATCCTATAGTGCAGACGTTATAGGACTCCAGCACTTTTAATGTTCTCTTAAGGGTTCTAGTTTTTGCTGCATCGCTTATAATAGCAAGCATGGAGTTAGTTGGGCCTTATAGTATATCTCCTCCTATACATTAGCTTATAATTACTTATAGGTCGAAATTAAAGGTCAAATATAAGCTTGGGTGACCTATAAAAGTATCGCGAGGGTGTAAACGCACTCAAGAGCAGATAAACTGGTAAGCTATGCTTATAACTACTAACAAGAAACATTATAGAACCACTATAAGTAAAGTACACCAATAAGAGTGATAAACAGATCTAAACATTCTGGATACTATTTGCATTTATTACTTGGTTTTATAAGGGTTTATAAATTTACTTTACAGAACAATTATCAGTAAAATGGAGCGGTTATATAGTGGTATAAACCAATATCGTTATAATCTTAACACGCTTATAAAGGTTTAATATAATATACTTAGTATCCAAAACTATATCCGTGGTGACCTGAACAAGAAAACATTGGTTTGTAGTGGTCTTGCAAATTCTGTTATAGTCTCAGTACGGATATTTTGATTTTGTTGAATCGTAGAAATATGAGAAGGTTCCGTACAAAATTGTTATTGTGAAAATTTAAGACAAAATGTTTATTTTAATGATTCTGCACGAAAAAACGATTAATCGATAAAAGCAATTTTAAATGTAGACTTGGAAGATTGTGTTAGTGAGGAACCTGTACAAGAAGATGAATGCGATATTGAAAACTATTCCAATTTTCAACTACATAGCGATCTTAGAAAATGGGCTGTAGAATACAATACGACATGCGGCATTCAATTCTTTATTAGAAATTTTGAATAAAGGCATTTGTTAAGTTTGTTTCAAATTCTTCAAGTTCTCTTAGATTTCTTATAACATGTCTACATCTACGTCTTCGTGCTTTCTTGAAACGGTCATTTGATGTACGAGTTTAATTCATTCTGAATCTCTCTTCGACACAGCACTCAGCACATGTTAGTTTGTATTTCATAAAGTGGATTTTGATTTGGTATGATGGTTTTAATGTCTTCTTTTATTGACTTTACTTCATGTTGAAGTTGTAGAATTTGACCATCCTCGACAGGCTGTATTTGGTTATCCGTGTTGTAAAGAACGAAATGTTGAGCATTTAAACTGACATCTGACAGTGTTTTTTCTGCTTCTGTTATGACAAGTTGAGGGTTTTGCGCGACAAAAGAAGATACAGGTAAAATTGCTGATCCGGATTGAATGGTAGCCGAGTTTTGTTGTAAATGAAGTGATCTTGTAGTATTTGAACGAGTATCTTCTCGAGAGACCGTTGGCATCTCACTAATTTGGTCTTGATCACGATTCTGTGAAACAATAAACCAAGTTAGCAAGGGAAAGCACAAAATAGAAGTAGAAAATATTTCAAACAATTTTTAAAGCTCGAAAATCCCTTTTAGTTAAAAAGCTATCGACGTCCAGAAACATTACCATTTTCACACCTGACACCTAAACAAAAATATGAAAATAAGACATCGGTACCTTATAACAACATAGAGTAACATTACAATATTTGCGGAACTCTAATTCCAAACAATATGGCCAAGCAATAGTTCTGATATTTACCATTTGTAACAAAGTACGCCTATAACGGTTTGTTAATGTATTTGGGAAGACCAAGTTTGTCAAGATGGCGACTTTTCGTTGTATGTCTTACTGAAACCAACATTATTTTAAAATTCAACTTAATGAAAACGTGAATTTCGAGGGGCGTTTAAAAATTTTGACAAAAAACTTATTACACTTCACCGAAAATATACCTGCGCCATGCACATTCAAACACGGCTTCACTTATTGTTAACTAACACCCTACTCTTATTCTAGATAATATTTATTATAAAAATATAATAACTTACCTTTATCAATATTAATTAATCTTTACAAATGTGCATAGCAACATTTACAAATTCACATCACTTTGTATGAGCTTGTAAGATATTCACCGTGTACGTTATTGTCGTGTTTGGTTCCATTTAGCGCTCATAGTTAGCTTCGCGAGAGCAAATAGTTCTACGTGGTCTAACTATAAGGTTACTATTGTCGTGATTGGTTCCATTAAGCGCTGATAGTTGGCTTCGCGGGAGAAAATAGTTTTACATAGTCCAACTATATGGCCGTTATTGGTCAAAATGGTATTCACCAAGTCTACTATAGATATTTAATTAGCTAAAATACGCCTATAAATTGGGCCCTTTTCCGTGGTTATAATTGCTTACTATTCCGTTATAGTCTAATGAAATGGTGGTTCCAGGACAATTACTAGACCACATTTTGCTGCTTGGGAACGATAAAGCTGCTTGTCCACCAGAGATGTGCTATGCGACGTTGCTATGGATTCGTTTGATATCCACCAATCATATTCATTGGTGCACATAGCTTATAATAATGTCCTCCTAGCCGTATTCCGGCTACGGCGGCCAGTCTCAATAGAGATTAACTCTGACACTAGGGTAACCACTGCCCATACGTTTAGTAAGTATCGCATAGCTCGAGCTGCGCATCTTCCTCGCGCAGCTACTTTGCGGTGGTGTATCTTCATAGCACAACTTGCACCGCTCACAGCTTAAGGCAATTTTACATTGAGTCAGTAACTGACGTCAGTCCACTGCCGAGTCAGTGCTGCCTGGCACTGCCACCATGCAAATTGATTTCAAGTCAGTACAGTACTGTCGCGTCAGTACTGACTTTAATATTCCCGCTTCATATTTTTGGCGTCAGTCCGCTCCCCCCGCCACCCGCGCCAGCGCAACTGACGCCATGTAAAAGCGGAAGTTAGCCACGCTTCGTTGTACTGCATCACAAAATGACTCGAAAACTGAGCGAGACCGAAATCTTAAAGCTTATTCAACTATACCGAATGCCTTTGAGATAACAAATCAGGAAATTATTGATATAAAAATGCGTTCAACAGCATTACAGAATTATTAGCTTTGATTTTTGACGGTCCCCGTAGCCTAGTTGGTAGTGCTCCTGCCTACGGAGCTAGTGGTCCTGGGTTCGAATCCCGGTAAGAGCAAATATTTGTGTGATGAGCACGAATATTTATTTCTCAGTCATGGATGTTTTCTATGTATATAAGTATTTATCTATCTTGTATCAGTTTGGGGCTACGATGATCTGTGTGACATTGTCCCTAGATATATTATTATTATTTTTTTATGTTTTCGAGAATTCATTTTTCCGCACTGACTTTACGAACGTGTGTACACCAAAAGAAATATCCTCGACTACTGACAAATTACTGACTGCTTGTAAATAGTGAGTCAGTTTTCGGCGCCAGCACTGACGACAGCTACTGACCCTGTGTAAATCTGCCTTTAGCGTCAGTGGAACCGGTCACATAGTTTCGTAGCTTAGCTTTTATATTCACGCTGCATAGCTGCATAGCACATCTTTGGTGGAAAGGCACCCTGAATGGTGTCGTCTGACGTCACGTTCATTATCGTTGGACACCCTTTTTAAAAACACTGAAAATATTTTACGACTCACCATACAATACAATGTTTCTCTTTTTACTGAACTTGTTACCGTTTTCATTTCATATAACTCTTGTTCTTCCTAAGGTTGTCTGTAAGAAATCGCAGCTAGCGATAAGATAAAAATAAAATAAAAAGGTTTTTATTCACGTAAACTTAAAAAAAGCGCTTGTAAATAGTCAGAATATGTTAGTAGTAGTACAGTTAAGTATATATAATCTATATATATATAATAAAATCGTAGGAAATTCGAAACTGTACATTGAATATTTTTTTAAAGGATATATGGGGCGCAATCTACAATAGATATCGAAGCCAAATCTATAGTTATTAGAATTTTTGTCTGTGTGTCTGTTTGTCTGTATGTATGTCCGGACTAAACTCAAAAAGTACTGCATGGATTTACTTCAAATTTTGCATGAACAGTACTAAGGGATCGGGTCAACATATAGGCTACCATGTTATCACCTACGGGGGAGGAGCTGTGATAATTTATAAAATTTAATGCGGGTAAAACCGCGGGGCACAGCTAGTTATTTCTAAAATTATTTCTAACCGCCCTTTGTACATTATTACGCTACTATTTATGTTCTATTTTTGTAATTATTTTGGTGTACAGACGCCAGCACATGCAGCTACCCCAACCTGTCATTTTTTTTTTAGATTTTCAACTTTATCACTTAAGCATAAGATTCAGTTTCATTTGGGGAAATTTGACAGATTGGGGTAGCTTGGTGTGCTGGCGTCTGTACAAAAAAGAGTATGGTATTGTAATATGCATCGAGTACCTAATCTACTAGTTATTTTCTCGTTCATTCTTTTTAACTCATTCGTAGACAATTCTATAATATCACTAGCTGAACCCCGCGGTTTTACCCGCGTTAAATTTTATAAACTATCATAGCTCCTCCCCCATAGGTGATAGTGTGATAATATGTAGCCTATATGTTGACCCGACGCGACGTCTTAGTAATATTCATGCAAAATTTGAAGTAAATCCATACAGTACTTTTTGAGTTTAGCCAGGAGATACATACAGACAAACAGACAAATCGACAACAATTCTAAAAACTATATTTTTGCTTTCGATATCGATTGTAGATCACGCCCCAAGTCCCTACCCTTTTAAAAAAATATTCAATGTACAGTTTTGACGTTTTTACAATTTTATTATATGTATAGATTGGGAAGTTTGTTATAGAATCTATTCTAGGGCCAGAGGGCTGGTCTATTCTTGGTCTATTCTAAGGATCAGCATTGCGATCCAGCGTGGCAATGCGGCCAGCCTTCTGGGCACATTTCCCATAAGCGATGCGGAGGGATTATTGGACGCCTCTTAGGGTAAATAGTGTATCTATCTGTAGTTTCTCTATTTTAGCTTATAATTTCATTTTATTTTATTTAATTATTTACTCTTAATAAATGTTTATTTATTATACATGAGATTCATAAAATCTTGAATACATTCATTCATGCTTATTTATTTATTTATTATGTATAGATTTCCATTAAAATTAACATAAGTGCCATGAACTGCCATGGTTAGATATAGAACGGTAATCATCACCAAAGGCCGTAAGGTCAGGGACACAACTACTATATTTGCTAACAAAAAACAACTGAAGTTCGTTTTGTAATAAACGTTTATCTTCTATTTTTCCTATAATAAGTACTTTGTAATTATTTGTTTTATTTTATATTTATTTTATTTTATTGGTACAGAAACAGATTACAGATTCTATGAAGTTCTACATATTTTATTTTATAAGCAAAATTTTAACCTTTAGTCTAATTATAACTCCACACAGCACTTATATTATAGCTTCATATATATTTTTAATATTCGAGATAATTGAAATTTAAGTACACATACAATAATTATACATAATACACAATAATTGGCATGCTAAAATTAATAGTTTGAGTTTATAAAGGGTTGATAGGTTTTAAATGTAGATTTTCTTTTTTAATCAATGCTTTTTTAAAGGTGTTTATACTGTCATGAAATATGTCAGTTTCGGAGCATATAGAATTATACTGCTTACACATTCTTATAAGTGGACTATTTTGAGATACATTATTATTTCTAACAGGTATGCTAAAGAATTACAGAAGATATGAAGATATATCAAGACAAAATTATAACATAAAGTATATTTGTTTATACTTACATTTTATTTATACAACTTAGTTGGCAAACAAGCATACGGCCCATCTGATGGTAAGTGGTCACCGTAGCCTATGAACGCTTGCAACACCAGGGGCATCATTAGCGCGTTGCCGACCCTTTAGAAACCTTACAACTCCCATTTTTGAAGGGCCCCATGCTGTAGTCTCATGGGAAAACCGTAACAGGGAGTTCATTCCACAACCTCAACGTACATATATGGAAAATAACTAACAGTTGAAGTATGTCCTTAAACCATACTTACCTAATAGTATGGGTAGTGTTTACCCTAATGTCAGAGTTGACACGCAGTCGCGCCTCTTACCCTAAACACGGCCAACTAACTAAAGATATCTAATAAGTCTTTCATGCCTGATATTATAGAAAGTAATTTTAATTACATACACATAGATAATACTGGATTAAAACTTTGGGAATGACATTCTATGATTAAAATGTTTATATTTAACATGATTGTATCTTACTACTTAGTTATCGTATGGGCAGTGGTTACCCTGATGTCAGAGTTGTTCAAGCCGTCCATTAGGCATCTGACTACTGGCTAATTTTGGCTAATGGCTACAACATCCGACAGCTTAACGTGCCCTCCGAAACACGGAGACGCTCAGAAATTAAACCACTTGGCGGTCACCCATCTTTAGATTGACCGCGAGCCTAGTTGCTTAACTTCGCCAATTAAACCATTGGACACGAGGTAAAGCCTAGCAAACATTTTTGCTTAGCTTTTACTGACCCTGACTGCTAAACAAGAGGTCGTTAGTTCCATCCCTACCAAGTCTTTGTGCTCTGTGTGTGAGTGTAATTTATGTATAATTTATATCTATACATCTATACAAATAAATAAAATTGGAGTGTCTGTTTGTAATATTGAGATAGCCGGTTTTTACTACATAAATATGAATATATATACGGTACATACACCAAAATAACATTTTTTACAACTTTTGTCTGTCTGTCTGTCTGTTTGTTCCGGCTAATCTCTGAAACGGCTGGACTGATTTTGACGGGACTTTTATTGGCAGGTAGCTGATGTAATAAGGAGTAACTTAGGCTACTTTTATTTTAGAAAAAGTCTTTTATTTTACTAAAAACAAAAAAAAAACGAAATAAACTAATTAACACGCGGACGAAGTCGCGGGCACAGCTAGTATATTACTATAATCGGTGTTTTTGCGTTACATTCTTCGGGGAGATGTACGGGGGACCGAATTATCCGACGCCACCACATCAAGTTACCCCAATCTGTAAAATTTCCCCAATTGAAAGTGAACCTTACGCTTTTGTGATAAAGTTAAAAATCTATAAAATAAATTTGTATGATTGGGGTATCTGGATGTGCTGTCGTCTGTACCTTCAACATACCCATACTATAAACGTATACCCCATCAATTTAAAAAAAAAATAAGATTTATCCTGGACCATATACCTACGAACATAAATATCACTGATGAACCTATAAGAACAACACTAGTTGGGAATTTAATTTGCTCAGTTTCTTTTTTACTCTGAATATAATAGGTTCCATACAATAGGTTCCATGTTGGAGTAAAGTGCCACGTCAGAAGAGTCCACACAATATGCAATGGAACACGACACGGAAGACACTTGACATTAGCGTTTCCTTTCGCCCACCTACTGTGTCTGAATGTACTATCGAGAACACATCCATTGCACTACCACTGAGTTGTTTAACTTAAACTAATAATAATAATATCTAGGGACAATGTCACACAGATCATCCTAGCCCCAAACTAAGCAAAGCTTGTACAAAACTACGTGTTTCATGTCCTTTTTTGGGTTCCGTACCAAAATGGCAAAACCAGACCCTATTACTAAGACTTCGCTGTCTGTCTGTCACCAGGCTGAATGACATGAACCGTGTTAGTTAGACAGTTGAAATTTTCACAGATGATGTATTTCTGTTGCCGCTATAACAAAACTACTACAAAACAAAATAAAATAAGTATCTAAGGGGGCTCCCATACAACAAACGTGAATTTTCTGCTCGTTACGGTACCCTTCGTGCGCGACTCCGACTCGCACTTGGCCGGTTTGTTTTTTGGGACGCATTTGACCCGGTGAAAGTATTGAAGCGTGACCTACTCAAAAACAATAGGTATTTTGGAGTAAAGTGCCACGTCAGAAGTGTCCACACAATATGCAATAGAACACGACACGGAAGACACTTGACACTGGCGTTTCCTTTCGCCCACCTACTGCGTCTCAAGGTACTATCGAGAACACATCCATTGTACTACCACTGAGTTGTTCACTTTTAATTACATGTTACATGTCTTTTTGGGACGCATTTGACCAGGCGGGCTACCGGCTAACTCGCCGAACATCGGGATAGTGATCAGCGTTCGCATAAACAAAGGTTAAAAATTACTTAATCAATCGTTAAATCGGCTTCCATGAGCACATGTGACGTCATAAATGGTCCGGAATCGATTTTCGTCGTCGAAACCAATTTAACGATTGATTAAGTAATTTTTAACCTTTATTTATTTGAACGCCGATCACTATCCCGATGTTCGGTGACTTAGCCGGTAGCCCCCATGTGCTAGCATTACAGCGTAAATTACTCGAAAACAATAGGTATGTTGGTGGAAAGTTCTACGTCAAAAGGGTCCATACAATATGCAATAGAACACAACATAGATTACTCACGCCACTAGCATTTTCTTTCGCCCACTAACTGCGTTTGAATAGATAGCACTTAATAAGTTCGTTTTGCGCCGTCTAAACCATGCTAAGGATACCTCGTTTATGAAATTCCATCAAGTCGTTTAAACTTGGGAGCGTCACAGAGACGTTAGCGGTGTCTCAGCGGATATGTAGTCGGTAGTACTTCCTAATGACGGCCTTTATGATACCAGCTGATATGTCTTTTATAGTTTGAGTTGAGTAGGTAGCTACACTTTGACATTTAATGTGAATAGATGTAATGCTGTGTGGTGACGGCGACAAATATCAGAATCAGAATATCATCACCCCATCTCATCCCGTGGGGGGCGTAGAAGTCGACCCGAGGGAATATCTACTTGAGGAAGGGCAGCAGCTTCCTTCTGATTACTATGACTATCTTACTGCGATCGCCAACCCGCCTGCCAAGCGTGGCGATTATGGCATATCCCCTCAAGACGATTCTTGAGGGAGGCTTGTCCAGCAGTGGACTTATTTAGCTGTAATGATGATGATGAGATGTAATACCACATAATAAGAACGAAGTAATACGTTGACAGTGTGATACGTAATTGTTTTATTGAGAAGATTAAATATGTTAAGGACAGCTTAGTTTCTATGATATCCTTATTTTTGAAGTTAAATGTTCTTAGGTGCGCTTTACACTTTTGGGTGAACAAAAAGCGTGAAACTCGCGTCATCGTACGCTTCCTATATGCGTTATTAGTATATATTATACATATATATACAAATAATGAAATAATGAAATTTATTCAGCACTTGGGTATTAACATACACTTGTACTTGTCAAGTTCACAATGGAGTACATAAACATAGACATAGTCGAATACAGTATAAAAATACTAATACTTTTTTACTCTGAATATAATAGGCTCCATACAATAGGTTCCATGTTGGAGTAAAGTGCCACGTCAGAAGTGTCCACACAATATGCAATACCAATAGTATGTTCCGTTGTCTCTGCCTACCCCTCTGGGAAACAGGCATGAGTCTATGTATGTATATATACAAATGGTATATCTCAATGACAAGACACGTGTCAAGTTTTATATTAGACTGGCTGTGCCCCTCGGTTTCAGCCTTGCTAAACTTGCTAAATTATAGGTAGGTACTTATATGTGTTATTCGGATATATAAGCTACATTACCACAAAGTTTCATCAAAATCCGATCCGTAGATCTTGCGTGAAAGAGTAGGTAACAAACATCTCCGGCGCTGGGGCTAATCTCAGAGCGAGAGAGTATGCGGCGTCCGGCTGGCTTCTCCCCGGCTGGGCGCCGCCCCTGGGATCGCTGGCGTTAGGAGGAAGGGCACTCCACTCGTCTTGTATAAGCGGTCCCGGGAAGAGGTAACCTGCTGTAGCTCAGGTTGCCTATACGCGCTTGTGCGTGATGAGCAGAGGGGAGGCATTCGGGCCACTCCCGTCCCCGGGGGAGATCTGAGACGCTCAGTGTACGGCGGGGGCACTGGTGAGATCGTTCACGAGTACCCAGAGCCCCCGCTACAGGCACTGTGAGGCTGGCTACCGTGGTGGTTTTAGTGGGTCGGCCCTACACAACGTGCGAATGGCATTTCCACCACGTAAAACAAAAAAAAAGGTAACAAACATCTATAAATCCATACATCCATACTCACGAATTATATGAACGATTTACTTACCTATATTAGAACTAAAACATTTGTTTTCACTTCTATCGGGAGTCCCCAAAGCTTGACAGCATTTATAATAGACGAAGTATCGACAACATTTTTATTAAATCCCTTTGTAGTTACCTAGAAATCATCGGCGATGTTCTTTTTCATAATATTCCATATTCAAAAGTAAATAAGTTCATAGGGGTGTCCTTTTCTTTTATGTAAACAAGTAAGATACTTTTCTGTATTAGAAGGTTAGCTAATACCATTGAATTACATGTAGAATATCTACATAAAGGTCAATGGCTAATACCTACCTACTTTTTGTGATATTCGTTCCCAAATTTGGTGTAGGTATTATTACAAACAAACTAATAATAGGTAGTACTCAACCAAGTAAATTCATACTTAATACTAGATTAGTAGTCAGTTTTATAACAAGTTTTCTGTAACTCTTAATATGGAGGTCTTCACACTTTATGTAGGTATAAAAATAGGCTATAAATTGCCTACAAATTAAGTGAATTAACGACGCGGTGCGAGTACGTTATCAGGTAGGTAAAAATGCAGTTTCATTTCATCAAATTCGTTTAGCCGCGAGCCCAATTACTGGCCCATTCATTATTTCATTCAAGGCCATCTCACATCGCATCGCTTCGTAAAATTGCGCTAGTTACCTACCTAACAATATGTATAGACCCTAAACCCAACGGTAACATGTATCTATATGTATCTACAGCGAGAACATAGTCCAACTGCACCAAAATATGCCGACTGGCGTCCGTCTAGTGGGTTAGTCGTTTTGTTATTGTCGCATTTCGCCTCGTGCTCGATTACGTGAAATTATGTCACACTTGTAATCCGGCAAGTTGTAAACAAGCTGTATGCTAGCGCCATCTGTTGCCCAATCATCGTAAAGTAAGCGGCTATGACCTTCGCGGGCTCGTATCACGTGCAGTCCACCGTTCTGTTTTACCGACAGCGGTTGTTCCAGCCAATCGTGAGCCTTGCTGCTCTTACCGACCGCTCGGAAGCGACCAATAGCGGCAAACCGACAAAGTACACTTCGGTTATAGTGCGCACATGTGACTGATCGCTACTTTTGTCATAAAATAACTTTTTATAAGAAAACTTCTTCAAAACTATTTTTGTAATATTGTGTGTGGCATACATATTTACAATAGTTTGTGAACTGTTTAAATCTAAGTGATAATGAGCAGACACGGTGAGTACGTATGGTGGCTCCATATTTCCCATTTTAGTAATATTATTCAGAGCGCCTCTGGCGGTAAAGATGGATACTGTTGATTTGGGCAATAAAAATGTGGATCTCGTAAGTAAACAAACTGTAAATAGATGGCTCTGTGTACCACGCTGCGTTATTTTTTGTTTTACGCTAAACAAAATACATTTACAATTCATATTTATCGAAATAGGTATATACTTGAACGTTATCTAAAACGAGCCATCAATTGATAACTTACAGATTATAACCTATTCCAATTAACCCATTTTATACTCAAACCGGCAATAAAATACGATTTAAATATAAATAGTAGGTATCTGCGTTGATTTTTAGATCAAATTATTAATTAGCAATTATAAATATAGGAAAAATAATCTTTTACCGGTAGTTACTAGGCCAAGCTTGTTTCTTATTGTTATATAATTGTCTCCGGCAGAGGGACGCCATAACAGTGGTAAGCTACTTTTAAAGGAAATAAATAATAGGTACGTATTAGAAGCGATATTTAAATGTTTATTCATTTCTTGGCGTCAACCTGATTCTACTATTAATGGGAACCTATAGCGATAAAAGATTTACGATACATAATGTTAAATACAATTACATTTTACCATAAATAAATTCGTGACTGTATGTATTTATTTTATAAGGCAGACATTAAGACCCATTTCTCAGCCTGGTAAACTATACTTATGTGTCAGCCCAGTTACCAGTCTGGTACACTGGTATCTGATGGTATAGTGTTACCTTACACCATCAGTCGGATTTGTTCACTGCTGGAAGTACCTAGGTATGCTCCATAGGTGTCGATAACGTTCCCATTTGAAGAGGTTTTTTTCACCGCGCTTAGTATGCGAGTTGGCGACGCAGTAAGGTGGTAGTTATAGTACACAGGTGGCGCTGCTGCCCTGATATATCCCTTAGTCGCCTTCTACGATAGCCACGGGATGGTATGGATGGACATGTTATTTTTTCTAGGCCGAGTGACACACTGCTTTAGTACCACCTTAATTTGTAGAATTCCTGTATCCGATATATAGGTACATATCTTTTATCTGTAAAATAATTTAGGAGCCTTACAGTACTCGCATATGAAAACTGATTTGACGCAAATATGATGCCCCGTCCTTTCTTCTGTGTTGGATAGAATAGCATTCGTTCTATTTATAATAATCACACTAATATTATGTGTATTTTTGTTACTCTTTCACGCAAAAACTACCGGGCGGATTTTGACGAAACTGTGTAGTAATATAGCTTATATATCATATATGCATAGGCTATTATTTATAAAGTTTAACGTTTAACCAATGACGGTAAAGACGGGCCTGTTGGCGTGGCGTAGATGCTTTCCTTTCACGCCGCAGGACATGGGTACGATTACGACCAGGACAGATATTTGTGTGCATGAACATGTCTGTTCTAAGTCTCGGTGTAATTATCGTAATCATGGGCGTAATTATATATATCGTATGAGGTACAGGCTCGGCCTAGTTTCAACGTTATAAGAATAATTTACTTCTAACAAAAAAGTGCAAAATTTACACATAAATTATAGCTTTTAAATAGTGACAAAAAATAGAATTGAACTCTGGTACCTATGATAAGATTTAACTTGAGTTATGGGTACCAGGCTTCTCACACATAGTTTAAGCTTAAAGTAAACGTAGATAATAGATTTAACAAACGTAGCCAGTAGCAAAATTTAACCTAGGAGCCTCGTCGTCTGTATATAATTGAAATAAATATATGGGATTGTATATTTGTAGTGTATTAGTACGTGTATATATAGTGTAGCATACATGATCATGTAGTGTTTATGTTTCTGTCAGGTTTACAGAACGGACAGGGTGAGAAGGTCTTCAGTGTCTGTGTATGTGTTTAGCTGAAGCCATTTAGTAACTGTAGATTTGCATCTGTAACTGCACATAGGGTATATTTTACACCATTTGTTTAAAGTGTTATAGAGGTGACCTCCTATAACCCGGTAGTGTCGACCAGCAAGTGTAGTTTTGAATGGCTGAACTGGACCTGATAAGACCGCCTTTTGTTGGCTTTCTCGTTATCTAGTGTTCATTTAGAACTATGTTAAAATATAGAAACATACTCTTAGATTAAGGCAAAACTTATCCCTTACGTCAATAAATATATTTTATTATATTTTATTTATTTTGTAATTATCTGTATTAAGTATGTATTTACAAAAGAAAAGTATGTGTATCAGTTATCTAGTTTCCCTAGTACAAGCTCTGATTAGTTTAGGATCGTGTGGATTATGTGCCAGTATAATTATTATTCCAGTCCATTATGTTGAACCTAGACCATCTACCTACCCACCCACTCCACTTGGTGAATTTAATGCTGGTTTTAAATCTGTGTCTGTGCAACGTGCAGTGCAGGAGCAACGAGAACCTCCTTGCAGTTGCTTCGATTTATATGTGGAATCCATGTATGTAAATCACTTCGAAAAGGAGGAAAGACCTCAATTGGGAATATAGTTTCCTTGTGTATGTATTATGGCGATCTGCAGGTCCAGATACCTTCGAGATCTTGCAATTATGTATGAATTAAATACTTTTTTAGTTTATTGTAATTATATTTTTTTTACTTTTTATATAATGTTACACGTTTGATAGCTACTAGGGTTCTATCGTACTATGACAGATTATTCGAATCCGTTCAAGTTTGAATTAATTAAAAAAAAAGTGTTTTTAAATGTTTTCTTGGACGAATAGTAGCAGTAATAAGTATACCTAGGTATACTAACTTTTTGACCATAAAATGCTTACGAGATGTTAGTTAATTTGGTTAGAAATTTAGGATAATTCCTAAGATTTTAATCCGATTATATCCAATGAATGATTATTATCCAACATAATTTAAAAAACATTTAAGTAGGATCTTAATACATGTAAATTTTTTACGCAAAAATTATATTTGAATTTTGACTTTCATGTCAGATTGACGGTCACCGTAGCCTAGTTGGTAGTACCTACGAAGCTGGTGGTTCTGGGTTTGAATCCCGGCAAGTGCAAATATTTGTGTGATGAGCACGAATATTTGTTTCTGAGTCATGGATGTTTTCTATGTATATAAGTATTTATGTATCTATATAAGTATGTATATCGTCGCCTGGTACCCATAGTACAAGCTTTGCTTACTTTGGGGCTAGGATGATCTGTGTGACATTGTCCCTAGATATATTATTATTATATAAGAGTAAAAACATACTTAAAACACAAACTCGTTTGAAAACCATCACAGAAACCACAAGCACTATTTGCTGCTTTACTCGAACTATTATTAATTATTAACTTATATTGATTGTGGTTAATGGCTGTGAGAAACAGAAATATATCGCTTCCCCATCTCGTCCCGTGGGGGCGTAATAGTCGACCCGAAGGAATATATACCAGAGAAGGGGCAGCAGTATCATGAGTACTATTACCATGCGACATGGCGATTGCCAACCCAGGGGCTCTACCGGCTAAGTCGCCGAACATCGATTCCTTAAATGGCGTTCAAATAAATAAAGGTTAAAAAATACTTAATCAATCGGAGGAGCAGAATCCCGTACAGATGGCGCCTTCATCTAATCCTGGCCTCTTTTAACACTCGTACACTGCGGTCCAACGAAAAGATAATCGAACTGGAGGAAGAACTGAGCAGGTTACATTGAGATATGTGTACCAATAACGCATATATAAATAATACCTTGATATAGACAGAACCATTGACAATATGTAGTAAAAATATTAGACTTAAACTAGATAATTAAACATAATCTCTTGACAATAACTTGATACGAGCTAGCTAAATATCAATGCTATAATAAAATAAATTTTATAAATGTTTTCATACAATGTGTACCTAAATATCTATGTTACTAGAAATATTAATGTATACAACTATATTACTACAAACATGTTCTGACTATTTACAAGCGCTTTTTTAAAGTCTACGTGAATAAAAACCTTTTTTATTTTTTATTTTATTTTTTTATAGTTTTGGTTTCGTTAGACTAAAAGTCGGTTGTTGTTTTTCTTTAAATTAATATGACGTTAACAGTTAGCCTAGAGAGTATTTAATTTTTTTACCTACTGCATAACCTAACCGCTAAAAAACCCTTAATTCGCAACTATTTTTGGAAATGAGCTAATACTCTTACACTGCTAGACCGATATTAACCAAACAAAGCTAAGAACTACCACAAGGAAACTGGCTTTAAAAATCCGCATACAAAATTGGTTCATCCTGTTTGAGAGCTACGATGCCACAGACACGACGTTGAACTGATAACACCACTCCTTTTGCGTCGGAGGTTAAAATAGAGGGAAGCGGAGCCACAGCAAAACATCTATTTCTGAAGTGATTTGTTCTCGTCAGGAATGGTTCCAGGAATTATTTTACAATGTCGACTCTAAACACCTAAGTTAGACCGTAACCGCAATATATTTAAATTTTAAAATCTTTATATTTACTGTAATTTAATTCTAACTTTATTATAAACTAGCTATGCTCCGCGGTTTTACCTGCGTCAAACTTCATAAATTATAGCCTACGTGTTAATCCAGGGTGTCAGCTAAGTCCATACCAAATTTTATTAAAATCGCTCTAGCCGTTTAGACGTGAAGAAGTAACATACATACACACTCACAAACTGTCGCCTTTATAATATTACTGTGATTACGCTAGATGCAAAGAATTTTAATAATCATATCACTTACGACATTCTTTAAATAGTAATACTGCCTTTTATTGGGTTCATCAAATTCAAACTCATTTATTCGTGTGATTTTTGGTAATACAGGGTCTTAGAATAAACATAGTTCCTCAAAAAATCTGCCAAAAAAGGCGTACACGTTTGCTTTGATATTATACAATCTATACAATAATTTGCTATACATTTTATTTTAAACTAGCTGTGCCCGCGACTTCGTCCGCGTGTTATTTATTTTATTTCGCTTTTTTTGTAAAAAAAAGACTTTTTCTAAAATAAAAGTAGCCTAAGTTACTCCTTATTACATCAGCTACCTGCCAATAAAAGTCCCGTCAAAATCGGTCCAGCCATTTCAGAGATTAGCCGGAACAAACAGACAGACAGACAGGCAGACAAAAATTGTAAAACATGTCATTTTGGTGTATGTACCGTATATATATTCATATTAATGTAGTAAAAACCGGTTATTTCAATATTACAAACAGACACTCCAATTTTATTTATTTGTATAGATGAACATTGTTAACAGTTATTAACGCGACTAACCTTATTTTTATTTTCCCGACCTGTTAACAATGTTCATATATAATTATGATACGCGAAAGTTTAAAAGTGTATATAGCCTTTATGTTATTCGGATAATAAGCAAAACATCTATTTCTGAAGTGATTTGTTTAACTCAGGATTGGTTCCAGGAATCATTTTACAATGTCGGCTCTGAACACCGAAGTTAGATCGTAACCACAATATATTTAAATTTTAAAATCTTTATATTTATTGTCACCTAAATCTAACATTATATACTAGCTGTGCCCCGCGGTTTTACCCGCGTCTAACTTTATAAATTATAGCCGATTAGCTACATCCCGCGTTTTCACACGCGTTATAGTTGTTTTGGCGTAAAAGAGTAACAAACATAGTACATCCATACACCTATACTCACAAACTTTCGCATGTAGGTACAGACGCCAGCACCTCCAACTAACCCAATCTGTCAAATTTCTTTAATTGATTTTCAAATTTATCACATAAGTATAAGGTTCACTTTCAATTCGGTAAATTTGTCAGATTGGAGTATCTTGATGTGCTGGCGTCTGTACAATATTAGTAGGATGTGTACCTCTAGCGGTTTTGGCAGTGCACGCCGGAATAGCTCGCAGATGGTAGATATGTTCTTACTTACTTGACACTTAGCCTATGTGTTATGCTGATGTATAAGCTATACTTAGGTATTATTGTAAAGTATCACTAAAATTCATTCTGTAGTTTTTACGTGAAAGAGTAACAAACATCCATCCATCAATTTTTACAAACTTTCGCGTTTATAATATTACAAGCTGTGCCCCGCGGTTTTACCCGCATTAAACTTTATAAATTATAGCCTATTTGTTTATCCAGGGTGTCAGCTAAGTCCATACCAAATTTTATTAAAATCGCTTTAGCCGTTTATAGTGGTGTGATATAAGTAGGATGTGTTATTCGGATATATAAGCTATATTACTACAAAGTTTAATCAAAATCCGTTCGGTAGTTTTTGAGTCTCGTTTCAAATCTCAAGTTCGACTCGTACTTAGCCAGTATTATTTTAAGTAAGTCTTATTTTAAACAATATTACTAAGTACAACAAACTCTGCTTAGTTTGGGATCAGATAGCCGTGTGTGAATAATGTCCCAGGAGATTATTATTGTTATAACAAACCAGCTGTGCCTCGCGGTATTATCTGCGTAAGTACAACAAACTCTGCTTAGTTTGGGATCAGATAGCCGTGTGTGAATAATGACAACAAACTCTGCTTAGTTTGGGATCAGATAGCCGTGTGTGAATAATGTCCCAGGATATTATTATTCTTATAACAAACCAGCTGTGCCCCGCGGTATTATCTGCGTAAGTACAACAAACTCTGCTTAGTTTGGGATCAGATAGCCGTGTGTGAATAATGACAACAAACTCTGCTTAGTTTGGGATCAGATAGCCGTGTGTGAATAATGTCCCAGGATATTATTATTCTTATAACAAACCAGCTGTGCCCCGCGGTATTATCTGCGTTAAACTTTGTAAATTATACCCTATGTGCTAAGCCTAAGCTGAAGTGGCAGTGGGCAGGGCACATAGCTCGTAGAGCCGACGGCCGCTGGGGCAGAAAGGTTCTCGACGACCACGAACCGGAAGACGCAGCGTGGGCAGGTCCCCTACAAGATGGACCGATGATCTTGTGCGGGTCGCTGGAATTCGCTGGATGCGGATAGCGCAAGACCGGCAATTGTGGAGATCTTTGGGGGAGGCCTTTGTCCAGCAGTGGACGTCTTTCGGCTGATATGATGATGTGTTATTCGGATATATAAGCTATATTACTACAAAGTATCATCAAAATCCGTCCGGTAGCTTTCGTGAAAGAGTCATAAACATACACACTCACATACTCACAAACTTTCGCCTTTATAATATTAGTGTGATTAGTTAACATCGTCCATGAATTTCTTTAGACGTATTTTATGGATGAGCCCACTGTTAGGATTTAGAATAACAGCTGAATTGTGCCTAGGCCACGTGACAAACGAGGCTGCGTGTTTCCGCACGGCTATAATTGGGTAATTACCTAAAATTTCTGAGAACGTACCTTGGTTATTGTTACCCGACCGACATCTTAACTCTAGGGCTTATTAACGGTTGAGTTTTGAGTAATCAGTAAAGTTTATAATTAAAGTACCAATATGTTAAATTTGCTATGTATGTGGTGAGGGCATAGAATAATATCACCCCATCTCATCCCGGGGAGGGGGGGATCCTTCCAAGGGCGTTTTTCTTTACTTTTGTTTACTATCTTATATCATTTATTTAACTATGACCGTCAAACTGCTACAGGTCGATACGCATGATAATTTTGTAATTTAATTAAGAGTAGTTTTTTAAGCGCTATCGGAAGATCAGCGTTACAGTAATAATGATAATTTACTGTAACATTTGCTGAGGTAGCCTTTCCAAGCTAGTACTTATAATGTTGCATGCTTCATAAGTATTATGTAAACTAAACGCAATTTGTTATGTCGTCTTAGATTTAAAGTAAGTTAAGGATTATCTGTGCTTGTTGGGAATAAACCTTTTTTATTTATTTATATCTTTATTTATTCATCGCCAATCCGTCTGCCAAGCGTGGCGATTATGGCATATTCCCCCATTATTTGGGGAGGCTATTGTCCAGCAGTGGACGTACTTTGGCTGAAATGTAGGTGATGATATTAAAATCATAATTTTATAGATAGCAATGTTTAAAGATATTAATCACGCATGTAATGTATCAACAACAGTAGTTGGAAATATATTTTGTTAAAGTGCTTCTTTTCTTTTGTTCTAATGAGGGCTTAATTTTGGATATTGTGTAAGAAAAACAGATATCTAAGAAACCATACCATTAGTAGGTATATAAAAATTATTGTTGTTTAAAATACTGCATATCTATCATACATACATTTGCTGATTTAATGCGAGCGTCAAGAGATAATAATATTTGGTTATTGAAAAAAAATTATATATATATATATATATATATATATATATATATATATATATATATATATATATATATATATATATATATAATATCCTGAGACATTATTTACACACGGCCATCTGATCCCAAACTAAGCAGAGCTTGAACTATGGAAACCAGATAACTGATATACTACATATACCTACTACTTTTCTTTTGTAAATAGTTACTTATATAGATAATTACAACCAGACACAGGACAAACAGACATGTTCATGCACACAAATATCTGTCCTGGGTGGGAATCGAACCCACGACATGCGGCGTGCAAAGCAAGCATTTACCAACAACAGCACAGGCCCGTCTGAATAAATATTATCCGTAATCTCTATCTCTCACAATAATCATTTTATACACCTAGTCATGTTATGGCTTCTTAGATGCCTCTTACACAATGTCCAAAATTAAGCCGTCATTAGTACAAAAAACTAAACATGGATCAAAAATATCGGTAACATTATCTTTGTTTATACATTATGCTACCAATTATTTATAACTAGCCGTGCCCCGCGGTTTTACCCGTGTTAAACGTTATAGCCTATGTGTTATTCGGATATTTAAGCTACAGTAACAAGCATAGCATACGAGATGGACCGATGATCTTGTGCGGGGCGCTGGAAATCGCTGGATGCGGATAGCGCAAGACCGGCAATTGTGGAGATCTTTGGGGGAAGCCTTTGTCCAGCAGTGGACGTTTTTCGGCTGATATGATGATGATGATAAACAAGCATACACACTCACAAACTTTTGCCTTAATAATATTAGGTCTTTACCTATGAAATTGCCGTTCTGCAGTACTGGCCATTTCAAATCAAAATAATTTTTGTTTGGCTAAGAATTCTAATTTCAAATTAATTTTATTTTAAAAACATGGATTCTTTTTTCCAAAAGTAGTCATTTCTTTATTGATTAGTGTTACATTTTCATCGCATTTCAATCTTTTTCGTCATCATGGATACGTTAAAAATTCGAGTAATTATGGAATATGAGTACCGTCGTGGCAGCAACGCGGCACAAGCGGCACGCAACATCAACGACGTTTACGGAGCTAACACTACAAACCAACGCACCACCTGTTATTGGTTTGCTCGCTTCCGTTCTGGAAATTTCGACCTGAAAAATGAACCTCGCGGTCGTCCGAAGACTTTGGTCGACAATGACGAATTAAAGGCGGTTGTGGAAGCTGATGATACACAATCTACGGCTGAATTAGCAGCAGCTTTCGACGTTAGCGTCAAAACAATATTGGTCCATTTGCGTCAAATTGGCAAGGTAAAAAAGCTTGACAAATGGGTGCCCCACGAACTCAATGATCGCCAGCGCGAAGTACGCGTCGAGACGTGCCTTGCACTGCTCAACAGACACACAAATGAAGGAATTTTGAACCGCATTGTTACCTGCGATGAAAAATGGATTCTGTTTGATAACCGCAAGCGCTCAGCAAGTTGGTTGGATCCTGGTTCAGCACCTAAACAATGCCCTAAACGAAAACTTACCCCTAGAAAAGTGATGGTCACTGTTTGGTGGTCTAGCGCCGGTGTGATTCATCACAGCTTCTTACCAAACGGGGTGAGCATTACTGCAGATGTGTACTGTGAAGAACTGAGCACAATTATGGAGAAGCTGGCGCATCTCCAACCAGCATTGGTCAATCGCTCGTCTCCGCTGCTCCTGCACGACAACGCGCGACCTCATACTGCACAGCAGACGGTCTCCAAGTTGCAAGAACTGGGGTTGGAAGCTCTCCGTCATCCGCCCTACTCACCAGACCTTGCGCCTACAGACTACTACTTTTTCCAGAATTTGGATAACTTCTTGGCGGGAAAAAAATTCAATACCCGAGAGGCAGTACAAAATGCCTTTGAAGAATTTGTTGCCTCCCGTCCAGCTGATTTCTTTAAGAAGGGCATCAATAAACTGCCACTGCGATGGCAAAGATGCATTGATTGCATGGGTGATTACTTCGATTAATACAAATAAAAAAATTCATGAAAAAAATTCGTTTAAATTTTTTCATACAAAACGGCAATTTCATAGGTAAAGACCTATTATTAGTGTGATTGATATTATATTGACAAATTCATTTTGATTAGTATAATGTCTCTTTATTCATTAAGTAGGCATTATTTCTATTGGCATGTTTCGTAATAATATTCACGGCTACATATCAAGCTATACATTTCCAATATAAGCTGGGCTGTAATTGTATGCAATCCTATACAACGCGAGGTCAGCTTATACTGGTGATGTATATCTTGATATGTAGTCGTGTAGTATTAAAAACATGGCAATATCTTCATCATCATATCAGCTGAAAAAGGCTGTGAGACCAAGGCCTCGCCCAAAGACAGATTTGCGCAACCTGCGTCCAGCGTTTTTCAGCGACCCTCACAAGATCATCGATCCATTTTGTATGAAGAGGGTCTGCCCACGCTCCGCCTAAGAATATGTCAATATCTTCATCATCATATCAGCTGAAAAAGGCTGTGAGACCAAGGCCTCGCCCAAAGACAGATTTGCGCAACCTGCGTCCAGCGTTTTTCAGCGACCCTCACAAGATCATCGATCCATTTTGTATGAAGAGGGTCTGCCCACGCTCCGCCTAAGAATATGTCAATATCTTCATCATCATATCAGCTGAAAAAGGCTGTTAGGCAAAGGCCTCGCCCAAAGTCAGATTTGCGCAACCTGCTTCCAGCGTTTTTCAACGACCCTCACAAGATCATCGATCCATTTTGTATGAAGGGTCTGCCCACGCTCCGCCTAAAAATATGTCAATATCTTCATCATCATATCAGCTGAAAAAGGCTGTTAGGCAAAGGCCTCGCCCAAAGTCAGATTTGCGCAACCTGCTTCCAGCGTTTTTCTACGACCCTCACAAGATCATCGATCCATTTTGTATGATGAGGGCCTGCCCACGCTCCGCGGACCGTAAGGCGCGCCTTACGACGGTTCATGGTTGCCATAAACCTTTTTGTACTGTGTGCTAAGTACTTATATAACTAAATTGGAAATCAGTTATTTTCTATGAACATTTTATTTATGCTTTTATTTGTCATTATTATCCATATTTTTGACATATTCATTTAACATTATATACAGGATACTTATTTTAATTTATGCTAAATTAAAATATGTCATTAATTTAATTCATACACTATGCAGAAATTTGTTATTGATTGAATTAAGAAAATAGTTATTGGCTGAATGAATTAAATTGTTAGTGACTGAATGAATAAAAAAATAATTTAATATTTTATTGTAAACTGCTTGTACCCATTATGTAAAAATTTCACTTTCTTAATGGTTTTCCGTAAGAAAATTCATTAATGAATTAAACTCGCCAATGTACAGATGCCAGCACTTCCAGCTACTCCAATCTGTCAAATTTCTTTTATAGATTTTCAACTTTATCACATAAGCGTAAGGTTCTCTTTAAATTTGGGAAATTTGACAGATTGGGGTAGTTTGATTTGCTGGCGTCTGTACATGACTTTTTATTGTAAAATGTAACTTAATTGTATGTTTCTGTGTGCAACAAAGAATAAGAATAAAATAACCTGGGTTTGTAACACTCAGTCACAATCAGTGGATACACCTTGTGTCTGGGAGATAGACACCTAGGCTCAGAACAACTATATCGAATGTGACACATGGATTCTGAGCTAGGCGAGGTGGCTAAATATTCAAAACTCATTTATTCCTTTAAGAAATCACTTACATTTTTGTGGAATCTATAATTTATTTTCCCTTTCGTGCATTGGATGACGTAGCAGCTACTGAGAAGCTAATATATATTATATTGTATATATTATCATCATTATCATATCAGCCGAAAGACGTCCACTGCTGGACAAAGGCCTCCCCCAGATCTCCACAATTGCCGGTGTTGCGCTATTCGCATCCAGCAGTTTCCAGTATATATTATATTGTACTTAAATTATATTGGCATTATTATTAATTATATTAACATTATAGTATAATATATATATAGTATTTTATTGTGTATTTGTGTTGTTATTTTTGTACCCATGTGTGTCTAAGTGTTACATACTAACATAGTTTTTTTTAAGTTTGTACTGATTACTAACATGCTTTGGGCCGTCGACGCCTGAAAATAAACGATTTTTATTTTAATTTTATTTATTATATTATGAAATAAATATTTTAAAAAAGGATTCTTACTGAGTTTTCTGGCAGTGCTTCTCAGTAGCTTAACCTCGGCAATACTTACGGACTAGTGACAGCATCTGACTATGACCGCGTTAAAAGTCTGTTTATATCTAAGACGTCACGTTTATACAAGTGAAAACTTAAGCTTAATATTGACTTATTGACCATGGTCTAAGCCTCGTGACCGTAACGATCAATTTAATATTAACTATGGAAAAGTAAATGAGAAATCTCGCCCTGGGCACATGAATTACAACTTATAAAACATTAATTTACCCTTGTACAGGTGATAACAAATAACGTTATTTCCCGCCGCGCCCTACTAATATTTCGAAGACCTAGAAGCGTTTCTGTTATTGTGACTACGCTACGGTCCGATTACTACGCAAACCAATCAGCCAAAATTTAAAACTGATTGAAAATATATCCTACAACATTTATTGAGATTCCCAGCTAGCAAAGCCATGGATTAAAACTAGTATTCATAAGTATGAAATTGTGTTAGAAGTTTTTGTAGTACGTTAACTATATAATTTATTTATTTAATAAACACAGGTACAGATACAAGGATGTTATATTAAAATAATATAACTCTGCATTCTACCTAAAGGCATGCAAATCTTGACACTACATAATACAAATATAGTTTTACATACAATATATGTACATACATACATAGACTCACGCCTGTTTCCCAGAGGGGTAGGCAGAGACAACGGATTTCCATCTGTCACGATCTTAGCACACGTCTTTGGCCTCGATTACTGTCATTATATTTTTCATACATGCTCGCCGGTTTAGGGTACTTCTGACCTGCCCTTTCTTGAGAACTCAAAGAATGTTATACTAGATTTTTCCCGTCCGGTTGTACTATCCACACAGGCCAGAGAATGTTAGACGAGGTCTCAATATATGCAGTCATAAATAAATTGAATTAATCTAAAATCACAAAATAAAATTAGTCTATAAGAAAGTCAAAACGGATAACATAAACAAGTTTCACACACAATATGGTCACAATAAATTAAAAGAAATTGAATTAATTAGTAATCTACATTCGCAAAAAATATTATAATTATACATATTATTGTGTGACATACACAAAATAATAAGGAAAACGAAACCAATAAAAACTATATCTTAGTATCTATACCTACATATAATAAAATCGTAGGAAAGTCAAAGAAAGAAGAAAGTCAAAAGGATAATTGGTGATCTACCATCGATATCGAAGCCAAAAATATAGTTTTTAGAATTTTTGTCGGTTTGTCTGTATGTATGTCCGGGCTGAACTAAAGAGTACTGCATGGATTTACTTAAAATGTTACATGAATGAATATCATATAGGCTACATATTTTGACGCTATCACCTACGGGGGAGGACCTGTGATAATTTATAAAATTTAACGCAGGTAAAACTGCGGGGCATAGCTAGTCTATACAAATAAATAAAATTGGAGTGTCTGTTTGTAATATTGAAATAACCGGTTTTTATTACATTAATATGAATATATATACGGTACATACACCAAAATATCATTTTTTACACTTTTTGTCTGTCTGTCTGTCTGTTTGTTCCGGCTAATCTTTGAAATGGCTGGATCGATTTTGACGGGACTTTTATTGGCAGGTAGCTGATGTAATAAGGAGTAACTTAGGCTACTTTTATTTTAGAAAAAGTCTTTTATTTTACAAAAAGAACGAAATAAACTAAATAACACGCGGACGAAGTCGCGGGCACAGCTAGTCATTAATAAATTCTGTGACCGAATAACTTATTAAATGGTTTACTAATGACTACCGAATGGCTAACTAAAAACTCCCTCAATTTTTTTTTATTATTTCTTATTTTAGTTGTTTGATGGCTTTAGGTACCTTTTTATATATCTAATGTAACCGCCATACAGAAAAAAATTCTATGCATCAAACTAGTTTTTACCCTGCGCATTCTTAATCTGGAATTATCGCGTCGACTTACTTACTTATTATTGTTTTTTTTAGGTTATTGTGGTAAAATAAATAATTATCTTCCTTATTTTTTTTATATTTCTACGTTCTACGTAGTGATCCATTTAAAAAGATATAATTATAACGAGGCATATAAATGTCATATTATGCCATTTTTATCTTTAATTCTGCTGTCCATGAATAATAATATTTGTAAAAAAAAGACTAGTCCACTGAAACTCCACTGCTGCACAAAGGGCTCTCCCAAAGATCTCCACAGTTACCAGTCTTGCACTACTGGATTATTACATTCAATGGATTCAAGCTTCTTCCAATTCGTGGTCCTCTCAAGAACCTTTCTGCCCCATCGGCCGTTGTTTTCACATATATTTCTTGGTTTTAAAGACAGTAAGAATAGCCAAATGCTATCACCGGTCCGTAAGTGATTGGCGAGGTTAAGCAACTAGGCTCGCGGTCAGTCCATAGATGGGTGACCGCCATAGTAGCTTAATTTCTGAGCGACTCCGTGCTTCGGAGGGCACGTTTAGCTGTCGGTCACGGTTGTAGCCATTAGGCAACAGTCGTTAAGCCATGTCAGAGGCCAGGTGGCTTAAACAATCCTGACACTAGGGTAACCACTGCCCATACGGTAAGTAAGTGTTAAATTAAAAGAAAAGGAAAGTTCTGTTCGTTTAGTTAATAGATTCATGTAAACTCAACTATCTGATTAATATTAAGTGTTAACTTTCACTATCGCGGAGCGTGCAATATGCATACTTGATAACACAACAGACCAGCATAATATTAGTTCATGTTCCGTGTCGTTTGATTCTGGTTTATATCTTTTGGTCATACCTCGCCAGAGTTCGCTACAAGTGACCAAATGTTATAGTTTGTTTTTTCACTCTCAGAACATCTTGGTTATACCTCACCGGAGTTCCCTCTACGTGACAAAAAATATAGTGAATTTTATTTTAGTCTTTATTCGTGTCTACTTGAAAATGACCAAGATTTATGCAAATATTCCTCGTTCTAAGGGAATATAAAAATGTTAACTATTATATATTTATTTATATTATATATTTAGTTTTAATTCTCTACTATAATAATGTCCTCCTAGCCGATTTTCGGCCACGGCAGCCAGTCTCAATGGAGATGAGCCATGCGCGCGGGGCCCTTTCTATTCCATCGCTCTCATGATCCGATGGGATGACACGACCGGTAAGAGGTCAGGTACAGAACCGACAACCTTACGTGCTCTCCGAGGCACGGGGGTATAATACCGCCAACTCCCACTATAAGATGACTAGTTCGACCACGTGAAAAACGGTCAACTGTTAACAAATCGCACACGAAAAGTTCCCTATCGTCAAGTGACCATTTTTTTTGTAGCTATAATAATAATACATATTTTTTTTTATAGACTAAGTACTACTAGAATAGAATAATCTTTGTGGGTGAAAACTTACCCACCAAAGTTTCATCAATATTGAATTATTTCTTTTGGGACGCATAAAAATAAAATAAATAAAAGGTTATTATTCATGTCGACTTTAAAAAAGCGCTTGTAAATAGTCAGAACATGTTTGTAGTAATTTTGTTAAGTATAAGTTAAGTATAATTATTTCTTATTACTAATAGATATTTAGGTATGTACACGGATTGTTAAAACATTTATATATTTTTTATAATAGTAATGATATTTATCTAGCTTGTATTAAGTAGTTATTGTCAAAGAGATTATGTTTAATTACTATCAAAATTTATAGTTTAAGCTATAAATTTTGATAATAATTAAATGTGCCCCTCGGTTTTACCCGCGTTACATTTTATAAATTATCACAGCTCCTCCCCCGTAGGTAATAACGTGATAATATGTAGCCTATATGTAGACCCGACCTCTCAGTAATATTTATGCAAAATTTGAAGTAAATCCATGCAGTAATTTTTGGGTTTAGCCCGAACATACATACAGACAAGCAGACATAACTTTTAAAAACTATATTTTTGGCTTCGATATCGATTGTAGATCACGTCAATCAATGTACAGTTATGACTTTCCTACGATTTTATTTTATGTATAGTTTGTCTACAGAAAAATTATAAACAAATTTTATTTATGTAAGATGAGCATGCATAAATGACGTACGTAAGTTAATGAGCTCGGAGGCTGAGTAGGAGGCTGAATAAGGAGCAATACAACAATTGGAAGCTTATGAATTTCTATATTTAGTTGAGCTTTCCATGTTGTTATTAGTTATATAATATTGCTTATAATTAGGTACAATTCCAACAAACAAATGATTTGCAAAATGATTATATTGACTTCTAAAATCCCATACGGAAATGTTCTCGCATTTTTTAAAGAAAGAGAAAAATATATATTTTTTTCGTATTAGACTAACTAGTAATTTGTTATGTTTATTTTAATGGATAAATTGCGCTTCTTAGTTTTCCTCCAATATTCATATTAGACCTTGTAAATATAGAAAAAGTTTTAAATAAATTATAATCCAAACGAAAAATATAATATAATGATTAATATGGCAATCCCAGTTATTACCATCGAATCCAAAAGTTTTTAATGTTAAATATATTCTTTATATTACATTACATACAAACACTGACTCACGTCTGTTTCCCAGAGGGATAGGCAGAGACAACGGATTTCCTTTTGTCACAATCTTTGCTCACATCTTCTCTTCCTGAATTTTATAATGTAAAATCTGATGTTAAACTTAAACTTTTTTTTAAATTGATTTTTGTTTATCGTGTTCGATACGTGTATAAGGAAGTTTTCGTTATTTGTTGACGTACTAACAGTTATTTATATCATCAAATTAAATCAATAGTTCCATCATAATTATAAAATTTAATTCTTACCTTAATATGCACAGCACATTTTTAACACGATGTTGTAAAATCTATCTTAATCTATAAGTATTGACAATTACCATAAAAATAAAACGTTAAATAACCATTTTGAGAAGAAATTAACTATACCATTGCTAACATAAACAAAATTGTAATTAATTAAATGATCTATTTGTACTTAGAATAAAATATATTTATCGTTTATTTGTAATACTACGATCCAACTTCTGGCTATTTTTGTAAGTATGTTACTAAACATTGATTTTATTTTTTTATATCAAGGATAAGAATGCTTCACCTTCTAATGATCCAAATAAAAAATATGCATTTCCGTTTTCTGTCTATTTGTTTAAATAAAATAAAATAAAAAAGGTTTTTATTCACGTAGACTTTAAAAAAGCGCTTGTAAATAGTCAGAACATGTTTGTAGTAATATAGTTGTATACATTAGATATTATTTCTAGTAACATAGATATTTAGGTACATCTTGTATGAAAACATTTATAAAATTTATTTTATAAATGTTTTCATACATTTGTTGGTTTTGTGTACCACATAGACAAATTTATGAAAAGCCTATTAGGAATAGTAACATTTTATTTTATTTTCATTAACGTGTATCTGATCTGATCACAATCGAATCAGAGTCTACCGCAACTTATCGGATCCAATTGTTCCAATACAAACTTACCACTAAATCACATTTAAAATATCAATTTCAGGTCGAGTACCTAGAATCCCACGCCCAAAAAATTAAAAACCCATAACATGGAAACTTTTAAATTGCCTTTTAGTATTTTTTTTGATGCCAGCCATTCAGGAATTATTATGATATAATTATAATTGTAGACATCCCGACTTTTTTAAAACAAAATAAAATAAACGTAGTTTTTATTATACATTGTTGTATATTATGTTCAATGACTATATATTTCTTATATAATTTCGTTATATTCCGTATTTATAAGTCAAAGAGTCACTCTTTATTTCAATTTTAACAATGATAATTTTCAACAATCCTTTTCAACGTTTCTAGCTCACTCGGGTTTTATAAAATAGAGTTCTAACCTTTATGTATGTAATATTCTGGTTTAAACTTCGTGACCTAATAGCGGCCTCTTGCGCCTGCGAGGATGCGGGTTCAATTACCATATTGAATAATCTTTGTGAAGATCGTTCAAAGATTTGTTTCGATGTCTGGTCAGTTGAATGACCTACTCTCCGGCTCTTCGTATTTTTATTATTAGACATGATAAGATAATTATTAATTTTTCTCCACAATACTAATAATTACAAAAACAAAACTCTATATGGTAAGAGATTTACATATTTTTTGTATACAGTAAGTATTATAACTGTGGTAGTCTGGTGCCTAAACTAGGCTCAAGGCCTGTATTTCAGGACACCAGGTATCCACCCCTTAGATTTTAATTAAAATAAAATTTAGTTTTCGCTCTCATACGAGAAATATAACAAAAACAAAAGAGATCAATGTGTGTGTATGCGTATTATGGAGTGTGTATGTGTGTGAAGGGGAGGCAAGAATGTGTATGTAAATGGATAAATTGAAAGATTATATTTCAGTAATCCAATTTATAAGCAAATTAATCGACCAACTATTATTCTAAAATCGCTAGGATTTTCTCAGTTTCATCATAATTGAGTCCTTAGATTTAATTTACACATATTATTATATTATTACACATATTGGTTCCGATGTCTTTCGGGGTCAGATGGCAGTCCCTCAGTGAATTCTGGTAGCCAGCCGTACTGGCTAAGACTGAAAGCTTACCCCAATAAATATATAAAAGGCAAAGAAAAGATTCTTACAGTACATCCAGTGATAAATCTCTCTAAGAAACTTTAACATTTCATGCGAGTTAATTAATTTATGCTGGTTCACTATTAGTACTAAATAGTTTATTAATTATATATTTCGTTATTTTCAGATTTCCTGAGCCACGGGGCAAGCTTCAACAAAAAATACGGTCAGTATAGCTTTGTAGCAACCCTGATCTCGCAAAGGGTCAAGATCACGTATGCTTAACGATCACGTATTAAGCATACGTGATCTAGATCCTTCATTCATACTAACCATGCACCTGATAAACTCATACGTTCCAAACCCCATTAGCTACATGTGGTAGGGAGTAGAGAAGCCAAGCTAATAAAGCCTACGTCAATGATTTCTTCACCCTTAGAGAAATTGTCACTTGAAAAGAAATATCAAAAAGAAAAGGGCTATTCTTGTATTACACCGGTTACGTATAATGCGGCTTTGTTCCTAAATAATTTTCCCCTTGGTTTGTGTCGAAATTAACACGAAAGTTATTTTCCATGGTATTCATAAAATTTCCTGTAAAACCATATAAAGATGAAGTGTTAAAAACAACTTGATGTTCTCGTAATTTTAAGCTATTTTTGTTCATCGCACAATCCCATTCTGCCATTTTTTTTTCTCTTATATAAGAAAAACTTTGTGGAAAATTTTACAATACTTTATTTATTTTTAATTGTTGCTTGCCTTTCCTTATTTCTGTTTGGGTTAGTACGTCATCAAGCCTTATAATGCTGGTTATATAAATTTGCTTAACGAAAAAGTTTATGGTGCAACGAAGTTATTTAGATTTAAATGTATTGTATTAAGACTGGTTACGTGAATTATTTTAGAATTTGATCCGGATATTTTCCTCGATTTGGTAACTTCAGTACTTTGTTGCGGTACGGACAAATTTCATAACATGAACACACCCCTGTTTCAATCTTATGAAATTCGTTACTGATTATGCGGTAAGAACTGTATTTAGTCATCTCTGTTATGGGATAATTATAGGTTATGAAAAATTGTAGAGGAAAATCTGAAAAATGGTTTTTGTGTAGTAGTGTGTACAGTAGTTATATTGTATGAGACCCTAAACATTAAAACTAGAAATAATAAAAATAAAATATAAGAATTACTAAAAGCTCCCTTAATTTTTTGGGTCATAGAATTTCTCATTAATCTTTATATACGTTTATGTAATTATGAAATATATTTTTATACGTATGTTGTATAAGGGGCAAAATGAATTCATCAATTTTATTTTAATATTAATTTCTGGACATGTGTTTAGAGAATAAATGATTATGATTACAATGATACGAATATTTTTGTGTTTGCGTATATGTAGTGGTTTTATATGTGTCTAATAAAAATCCTATGGAATGTTGGAATGCCTCTATTAATCTAAGTAAGTTAGTATAAACAAGATATCATAACCGGCAAATTCTTAATAGCAGCGATTTGTAGAAAGTTACAAATAAGCTACAATATATTTATTAACCACAAAACAATAGTAAAAAGTAGTAAATACAATTTGAAACCAAAACATATAGTAAATAATTAGAAATGAAATACAGACATATGAAGAGCTACTTTTTTAATTCTGTGACAAAAATGTCACCTACTTAGCTATAATGTGTCGTGATTTATACGCTATTGATAATTTGTTTTACTTTTAAATAACATATTATGCCACTATTAATTAAATAATATTGCCTGTAGCGAAATTATATTATGAATTCTCCAGTTTTCCAAGAATGACTCTTATTTAAAAACCATTTCGTGGAACAACGTTAACGTTTCAAAATGCTGAGTATTTATCTGTGAGTTTATTTTAAGAAATTATTGTTGTTGAATTTAAAATCTTTTGACCTCATTGGAAATTTTTGTATTTTGTATTATGGTTTTTATATAGAGCGCAGCATTGAAATATTGGATATAAGGAACTTTTCTAATTTTTAATTTTAAAAAACTTTCAATTCTACTTTCTATTCAGTGATATCTTTAGTAAAAATAAAGTAGTCTCTCGAATTCATACTTATGTATTGTAACTCAACAATATTTCCTTTTTACCTTTTTAAGTATTTTTTTCATTACCGACAACTAACTTGTAGTCAGTTGTCGATAATGTAGGCATAAAAATGTGAAAAATTCTATGTGAAAATATTCAGTAATAAGAATGAAAATACAGTACATTAATTAATAAAATAAGTTATTTCTATCTAATAACATAGAAATGTTGCCCGTGACGTGCTACGTGCGTAGCACCGTAGCAATTTCACTACTACGGACTACGCGACTACACGCTACGAATGTAGGCATCCCCGGGTAGGGTCGAAGAAAAATTTTAAACTATGTAATTAAACATATAAAATTTGTATAAAGAGTAACAAAACGAATCAAATAATTGCTTCTCATGAATTCGATTAAATAGTGAGTCATATATAAGTCAACACTTCAAATTATTGTTGTTCGGATTGCTCATTTTAATTAAATTTTAATGCAAAGATTATCAGTCAGTGAAATGTAGATATTTTATTTTTGATCGAAATAACTAATCGAGTAAACAAGTTTCCTGGGCCTGATATAAAGTAGGAAGTATCGAATTCAATAAGAAAATAATATTGAAAGTTTTAAAGACGAAGATACTAGAAATAAGGATCATGTCCACAACCAACTCTTTAGCTCACTAATCAACGAAACGTAAACGATTTTTAATACAAACTTTGACATGATATAACATTTTATTAATATATTTATTAACTAAGCTATTTATACATCATGCTAAGCTAAGCTGAATAAAGAAATTAAGTAGTATATTTTTGTTCATTTATTAAACACATTATTGCACATAACATAAATATACAGTACGAAAATAGAAAGATAATTAAAACACATATCATGTGTACATGCACTTTTATAAAACCTTCACCGAAAACGGTAGTATATGTACTAATCTATGTATATAAAAGCAGGAATTGACTGACTGATCGGTCAACGCACAGTTGAAACAACTATGTCTAGAACCATGAAATTATTACACTAATGAAGGATATTTGAAAATTCAACTCTAAGGGGATGAATAAAGGTTGGAAACTGTGTATGAAACAACGTGTATTCTTGGTGTGATCAACTTCAAATTTGGCATTTATGTTCATATGACATGTTTAAATACAAAGTATTATCCTGTTGGGGGTTAAAGTAAGGATTGAAAGGTTGCGAGAAACTTAATGAGAAAATATACGAAGTGAAAGATATTTTGTGGCTGATTTCAACTACCACCAGGACGAAATAGCGGGCTAAAGCTCATTGTTGGAATAATCTTTATACGGATGCAGCTTCATACTCAGAGTTGCCATATTCTTTGCCTATTTCAATTTTGACCGGCATAAATAGAAAATTTAATGCGCTGCTGACATCGGTTATTTGAGGTCAACATTTAACGCAAAATTATTTGAAATTACATGCTTAATTCAAAAATGCTATCAGCGACATTAACTGATAATTAGAACATGAATTTTGCGCTATACTATCAATGGGTGTATCATTACCATAATTTTAACGAGTGGGTTAAATAGTAAGGTTGTTGGGATAGATTGGGGGCGGAGCTTTCCTTATGGTGGTGGCAACGTGACTTTCCACCCCGTATTGGCTCGTGTTTATTATTTGCGTTCTTGTATCGGAATTTTCCTTATAACCGAATGCTTTGTCATTCTGTTTTTGATATAGTTCTATTGTTATCCTAATTAATATGACTGTATTACATTGCAAGAACAATTAAGTAAACATCTATTTTACTGGCCCTGGGCAATGTATTTTATTATAGTTTATCTAATTAGAATGATGGAGGGTCGCAGAAGCTGCTACCCTTAAACATGTATCATACACATTTGGAACAAGATATTTGTTAAAATGCAAAATATTGTTAACAACCAGTTACCAAAAACGGTTAGTTCGTACAAAATCCAAATACTCAATATTTAAACCTTCTATGTATTCTAAATAGAAATCCATTTTGGTGTTCAAGCACAAGCATATTTTTGACGGATTTGATTATCTTTGCCTCTCCTTTTTCCTCTCCTTTGAGACATTTTATGGAGCCCAAAAGAGTTAAAATTTCGCGTAAATATGTAAAAAAAATAAAAGTTAGTCTGATAATGTGGAGTGAAATATATAAACATATCCGGAAGGTGGCAGTAGCAACTTTCTCGAGACTACGTTACCCCATCGAGTTTAAGCTCTTTAGTTTTGTTTTGACAAGTACTCTGGTACTGTATGTTATTCTGGGTCCTAAAGGATACCTTAAAAAAAGTTTCAGACATCTCTAAAATGAGTTGTATAAATTTAAGTGCAAGTATAAATAATCTCTTTGACAATAACCTAAATGAGCAAGCTAAGTAAATAATATCATTAGTAGCATAAATTAAATGTTAGAACATTTTTGTTTCATACAAGCCGCATAACGAAATCTAAATTATAAAAATAAAAAAATACTATCTATTTTTGGTTAACCATAATACTACAAACAGGTTCGGAATTTTACAAGCGTTTTTAATGAATAAGAAAAGTTTTGTTTTATTTACCCTAAGAAATTATTTATTGATATTCAATTAAAAAATCACAAACTCTAATTACCTGGCTATGGCATTAGATGGCATTCTAAACGGTTTAAATATACTTAATATTGTTGGTGCAATTCGGTTCGTGTTCTCTCCACGGAGCACTGTACTGAGGGAAATAATTCGATTAAGGTAGTCATTCATAATCGTATGGAACTGTCCGCTGTATGCAGCTTCTAATTCAAGCATCATCAACCGAGTTGTTAGCTCAAAATATTAACATCAGAAGTATTTTTGTGTATTGATATTTACACGTTCACGTATAATAATAATAATAATATCTGGGGACAATGTCACACAGATCATCCTAGCCCCAAACTAAGCAAAGCTTGTACTACGGGTACCAGGCGACGTATATACGAATAAGAACATTTATTTTCGTCCAGGTAAAAGGAAATGTGATGACAGCATAGCTCTTTTTCACCTTATTAGCATCTCGACAAAGAACTTTCTAAGTACAAACGCCAGCACATAAAGCTACCCCAATCTGACAATTTTCCCCAATTGAAAGTGAACCTTATGCTTTTGTGATTAAGTTGAAAATCCATAAAAAAAATTGACAGATTGGGGTAGCTGGATTTGCTGGCAACTAAAATCTGTTTTAAAAACACAACTTTCTATATTATTTTACATTAAGATACACTAATTTAACCAATCATGATTGCCTAATGAGTGTATATTAATGTAATAACCAAAACTAAATGACGACATAAAAAATAAAATATATAAGAATCTATTGCTCCCAAACTAGGCAAAGCAATACAGCAAACAGTAGTACTAATATGTTTCTAAACACATACATATTGTAGACTAGCTGTGCTCCGCGGTTTTACCCACGTTAAATTTTATAAATTATCACAGCTCCTCCCCCGTAGGTGATAGCGTAATAATATGTAGCCTATATGTTGACCCGACCTCTTAGTAATAATCAGGCAAAATTTGAAGTAAATCCATGCAGTACCTTTTGAGTTTACCCTGGACATACATACAGACAAACAGACACACTGACAAAAATTCTAAAAACTATAATTTTGGCTTCTATATCGATTGGAGATCACGCCCCAAATATTATTTATTTTAAATATTCAATGTACAGTTTTGACTTTCCTACGATTTTATTATATGTATAGATTCTACTATATAAAAATAAGTCGGGTTTTCCTTCCTGACGCTATAACTCCAGAACGCACGAACCGATTTCCACGGTTTTGCATTTGTTGGAAAGGTCTCGGGCTCCGTAAGGTTTATAGCAAAGAAAATTTATAAAATTTAACGCGGGTAACACCGCGGGGCACAGCTAGTGTATAGATAAATTACACCCAGAACAAATCATCGTGTTCATCACATAAAGATTTTGTCCCGGGTGGGAATCGAACCCACGACCTCTGGCTTAGCAGTCGGGGTCACTAACCACTAGACAAAAAGGCCAGTCGACAGACTCTAACCTGATATTTATTTTCCCATAGAAATTGAGCCAAACAAAATTAACATTACAACACGTACCGGAATATTAAAAAAAAACTACGTTAAAAAAAATACATACATAGACTCACGCCTGTCTCCCAGAGGGGTAGGCAGAGACACCGGACTTCCATTTGTCACGATCCTTGCACACCTCTTTCGCTTCGTTTACCGACATTATATTCTTCATACATGCTCGCCGGTTTAGGGTACTTCTGACCTGACCTTTCTTAAGTACGTCTCCGATTTGATCAGAGAATGTTCTACGAGGCCTTCCCCTTCCACTTGTGCCATTCACACAGGCCAGGTATACTTCTTTTGTCAATCTTCTTTCATTCATCCTTTCTAAAAGGCCAAACCATCTCAGCATACCTTTTTAAATCTTTGTGACTACAACCTCTTTCACACCACAACGCTCTTAAAAAAATGCATCGAGTTTTTATTTAGTTCAGTGTATATTGCTTAGATTCTAGGCCTATTACTGTTACTTACCAATCAGGTGAACCAGTTTGCCTTGCCAAAAAAATGCACTTAAAGTGCATACTTAATTATGAAGATTCACGAATTTCCCCCTATACATTTAAACTTGATAATTTTATGGAATAATAATAGCCAGTCTTTGGAAATGTAAAATAATCTAGATATATAAAATTAGAAACGGACTGTCTGATCGATCGCGCTCAGCTGAAACCGTCGACTTTAGAATCATGAAATTTTGCATAAATATTTCTTAAGTGACCTAGATGTGCACTAAGAAAGGATATTATTATTGAAAATTTAACCCCTAAGGGTGTGAAAAAGAATTGCAAATTTTGTATCGAATAACATCTTTTCTCGGTCTGATCAACTCCAAACTTGATATTTATATTCATTTAAAGAGACTATTAAAATAATGAAACATTTGTGTAATTTAACACACATCTTTCATTATTTTAATAGTCAATCTAAAATGATAAAACTAACCTTGATTAACCTAGGTCAGTGAATCAGAAACGGTGAACCAATCAGTTACCAAAAAAAAAATAAAAAAATTCTTCTCTTTAATATCTGATTTCGACTACCACGCGGACGTAGTCGCGGGCAGAAGCTAGTTATATATAACTGAACGCATGTTGCAGCCGATTGCAATATTTAAAATGGCAGTACCAAGAAGTCATAAACTACTCTTGTATTATTTTTCTTTACGCAGCTAACAGCTAACACTTGAAGTGTAAAGCTACGAAATAATTGTGGTTATCACCATATTTTATTGGTATGTTATATATGTCAAGACAAATCAATTCGATTTAGTTCTATTATTTTTAAGAATTCAGTGGTATATACACAAATATCTTCGTAATGATATTAAGATTAAAACATTCCACAATGCCAATGCGACTCGCACTTGCCCAATTATGATCAAGCAAGATTCACATTGTCTTTGTCCTCCTTCTTCTTGTCAGAAATTATCCAGGAATAACGATGATTCTCTTCAGTAATCGTTTTTATAAATCTCATCTTATTTGATTCTATTTAAAAAAAATATTTTTAAACTTAACTTACTTTATTTTTAATTTTTAGTTTATATATTTAGAGCAGTCATATCATTACAATCGAAGTACAAAACCAACGTTTATCAACTTCATTCATTAATATGTTATAGGAGTAAATTCTGTTTTACAATAATACACCTTATTTCGATTGATATAGGGTCGGTTTGATTATGTTTGAGTCATATGGGGTTGTGCCCGTGGGGTGTTCGATTGTATCGTTTTGTGCGAGTCGAATATAGTGATAGAGGCAGTAGGCAGGGTGCGAGGGTAGCGGCCGGCACCCCGCGGACGCGCGCGGGGTAAGCACGTTGCGACGAGTGTGCGGCGCACACGTGCCGATGAGCGTGCGCGTCGTGCGAATCGCCGGCTCCTTCAATCCTGACGCGAACAGCTCCGGGAACAGTCGCCTCTTCCGATCAGTCTCCGTACCGCTGACACGATTGAGTGCGTTGGGGTAGAAATAGGCGGCGCGTGCTCGCGATGGTCGCCGGCCCGCCGCTTAGACAAACACGGATATATCGACATGGCATTGGAACCGTTTTCAATGCCCAGTGGTTGGGGCTGCCAGGATCGCTGCTTCCTGCCGCCGCCTCCACCACCGCCACCTCGCCGCATGACACAGCTCGTCGCGCCGCCAGGTACGCTATGTGTTGTCTATGATATTTTCAGGCCCTGTCAGTGCTATTTAGTGCTGTGTTTGTTGGTATCACCGCGTGACTGAGTGCGCTCGTGTGAGGAACTATAGTAGCACGCGCCACTCACAGGTGTTTGCCGGTCGACTCGTGCTGCACACACACTGACGCACGTCCACACATATGTATTTGTCTCTGTGTTGAAGTCATCAGTGATCAACGCTTATTAAATAATACAGTATACGTATGTATAACACAAGACGTTTGTTGATGTTATGATGCGCAGATTGCGCCGCGGAAACAAACAGATACCGCGCCTCGGTCCAGCCGGCATTTATATTCAGGTTCAAAATTCATTTATTCTGTTTACTGTTAATATTTGTCTGGAATCTTCAATTTATTTCACCCTGCATTCAATCTTTTCAACTGAGATTCTCTGCCAGAAAACTCATTAGGAATCTTTTTTAGGTTTCCCTACCCAAAGGGTAAAAATAGGATCTTGTCATTAAGAGTCCGCTCTCTTTCTGTCCGTCTGTCTAGCCAGGCCGTATCTCCTGAACCGTGATAGCTCGAATTTGAAATTGTAAAAGATGATACCTATATGTATATTTCTGTTGCCGCTATAAAAATAAATACTAATAATATTATAAACTAAATATTTAAAGGACCCATTTGTGGACCCATCAAAAATTTTTGGCTCGATATTGACCTTGAATACAATTTGTTTTGCCAAATTATGGCATGGAAACCTAACCATATGCAAAACCGACTCGCACTATGACACCGATTTTATTTAAAATACTAGCTGTGCCCGCGACTTCGTCTGCGTGTTAATTAGTTTATTTCGTTTTTTTTTTGTTATTAGTAAAATAAAAAACATTTTCTAAAATAAAAGTAGCCTAAGTTACTCTTTATAACATTAGCTACCTGCCAATAAAAGTCCTGTCAAAATCGGTCCAGCCATTTCAGAGATTAGCCGGAACAAACAGAGAGACAGACAGACAAAGATTGTAAAAAAAAATATTTTGGTGTATGTACCGTATATATATATTCATATTTATGTTGTAAAAGCCGGTTATTTCAATATTACAAACAGACACTCCAATTTTATTTATTTGTATAAATGTATAAATTATTTACATGGTTTTTAAATGTGTTATTTTAACGTGACTCAATCTCAAATCCTTATGTCACTTAAATAATCAGAAGTTTTGTAATCAGCCCTGTTACACAATTGGACTTTCATAATTGTTATTAACTTATTTGTTGATTCTCTCATATCACTGGGAAGTTTATTATACAATCTTAATATACTGCCCCATATTACCGCGTTACTAATTTTTTGGAGACGACTGACATGTAACACAAGGTTATGCTTATATATAGTGTTTATATTATGAGTATAGCTCCTTTTACAGAAGAAAAATCTTTATTTCAATGCACATAAAGTATTGAATTTTGTTTAAATTAACAATTAATAACTTAAACAATTTTTTACCTTCTTAATAATTTTTCTATTACATTAAAATCAAGCAATAATTAAGTAATTATTATAGATGAATATTAAATAGAAAACTAGTCAAGCCTACGTGATAGCTCAAATCCGTGGTCCATATTCATAATTTAAACTAAAAATAATAATACAATAATATCCAGGGACATTATTCACACACGGCCATCTGATCCAAAATTAAGCAGAACTTGTACTATGGATTTCAGATAACTGATATACTACATATACTAATTTTTTTTTTTGTTAATACGTACCTATTTAAATAACTAGCTATACGCCGCGGTTTTGCCCGCGTTTAACTTTAAAAATTATAGCCTATGTGTTAATCCAAGGTGTCAGCTAACTCCATACTAAATTTCATTAAAATCGCTCCAGCCGTGAAGAAGTAACAAACATAAACACTCACAAACTTTCGGCTTTATAATATTTGTGGGATTACACCCACACAGACAGACATGTCCTGAGTGGGAATCGAACCCTCGACCTGCGGCGTGTAAGACAAGCATTTACTAATCACCGACGATACCGATCACCGATACAAGGTCTGCTTCATATAATAAGTGAAAATAATACACTCGGTATTGTTTGGTAACCAATTAGTCGATATAACGCATTTGGATGTAAGTTGAGATTTATTTTTCAACCTTATTGTAAATAGAGGCATTCGTACCTAATTAAAACATTTCCCATAATCATTAAAAATAATAATAATAGTTAGAATCCGTATCCAACTCAACAAATAAAACGAAAGAAAATTTGCAAAAAACCTTTTGACGGGCCGGTGGGCGTGGTTTCGTAAATATTTCCCTTCACGCCGCAAGTCGTCGGTTCGATTCCCAGCCAGAGGCTCTACCAGCTAAGTCGCCGAACATCGTTTTCGAAAATGGCGTTCAAATAAATAAAGGTTACAAATGACTTATTCAATCGTTAAATCGGCTTGAACTTTGACGATCGATTCCGGACCATTTATGACGTCACATGTGGTCATGGAAGCCGATTTAACGATTGATTAAGTCATTTTTAAACTTTACTTATTTGAACGCCATTCACGAAAACGATGTTCGGCGACTTAGCCGGTAGAGCCCCAGGACAGATATTTGTGTGCATGAATAGGTACGTCTGTTTGCCCTGAGGTGTAAGTATCTATTAACAAAAGAGAAGTAGTAAATAAAAAGTTTCCGTAAAACAAGTTCTGCTTAGTTTGGGATCAGATGGCCCTGTGTGAATAATTTCCCAGGTTATTATTACATTTTATATAGAGATAAAAAGTCAAGACAGGGTAGTGAAAACTTAAAAATAGGGCGTGGTTATACCTTTTCTTAAGTAATCAATCATTAAACAATACCTACTAAACGGTATCCAATATATATTTATTTATTTTCATTTATTAAACTTAAGCACAAAGAATATTGTACATAGGCGGACTTAATGCTTTATACAACATGTAACTTAATTAACGCACATCCTGAAAATAGTTTGTTCAGGATTGTTTACTGAATCGATTTATATCATTTTAAATATAGGTACCTAATTATTTTTTCAAAATAATTAAATCTTCGGAAATTATTGTCATATTAACCCTGTATGGTTAAAACAAATTGAAATGGGCCGTAAGTCAAAATAATAAGATGTTTAAAATCGCAGTTTTATTAAAATTCATACCAATTCCATCATCCAAAACAAAATAAAGAAAAATAACTTTATTCCAAGAAACTAATTTAGTAACTAACAATGCATATACATGTTAAATTAAAAATTCAGTGTAAGTATTATGATGACAACATAACATTCTAATTGGGGTGTTTGAGGGTGTGCGTTAATTACGTTACATGTTGTATAGTAGTTCTACTGCTATTTACCTAAGCACACTTATACATAATTATCACCGTATCAGCCGTAATGCTTCCACTCCCGAAAGAAAGGCCTACCCAAGACCTCCACAAAATGTGATACCCACATCCAGCGTTACCCTTTCAAGATTCTCGGTTCATCATACGACCACTACATACTACATATACTACTTTTCTTTTATAAATAGAAGAAAGCAAGAAAAAAAAAATTATTCATTACCAGGACGGACATAACAATGAAATTATACAATAACAGAAAAACAAACAATGAAAATCTTATACTTAAATATTCGTTAGTCCGTTCTAGGTAAAAAGGCATCTATCTCAGCATTGGCCGTCGCAATATTGCGACAGCGCTGATATTCTGATAGCGCCCGACTGTGGGGTCCACGGATAGTTAACCCCCATTACATACTATAATAAAATTAAATGAAATAACAGATATTTGATAAACTAAATACATTAATAACACAAATAAAAAGAATTTAATATAGTGAAGAAGATAGAAATATGTACCTAACTACATATTTCTATCTACTAATAGAAATATTATACTAATAAATATATTAATATAATATACGTACTTATATAGATAATTACACCTAGGCACAGGACAAATATTCATGCACACAACTATGTGTCCTGAGTGGGAATCGAACCCACAACCTGTGGCGTGGAAGACAAAGTATTTACCAACTACGCCAACCGGCTATAGCTTAACCTAAAAGTTGAGCGACCTCAGATTCATGTACAGTCAGCACCAAAAGTCGATGAACAGAATGTATATTTAACAGTACAGTTACGGCGTCAAATCAGGGTAATCTAATGATAATAATAGGTCTTTACCTATGAAATTGCCGTTTTGTATGAAAAAATTTAAACGAATTTTGTTCATGAATTTTTTTATTTGTATTAATCGAAGTAATCACCCATGCAATCAATGCATCTTTGCCATCGCAGTGGCAGTTTATTGATGCCCTTCTTAAAGAAATCAGCTGGACGGGAGGCAACAAATTCTTCAAAGGCATTTTGTACTGCCTCTCGGGTATTGAATTTTTTTCCCGCCAAGAAGTTATCCAAATTCTGGAAAAAGTAGTAGTCTGTAGGCGCAAGGTCTGGTGAGTAGGGCGGATGACGGAGAGCTTCCAACCCCAGTTCTTGCAACTTGGAGACCGTCTGCTGTGCAGTATGAGGTCGCGCGTTGTCGTGCAGGAGCAGCGGAGACGAGCGATTGACCAATGCTGGTTGGAGATGCGCCAGCTTCTCCATCATTGTGCTCAGTTCTTCACAGTACACATCTGCAGTAATGCTCACCCCGTTTGGTAAGAAGCTGTGATGAATCACACCGGCGCTAGACCACCAAACAGTGACCATCACTTTTCTAGGGGTAAGTTTTCGTTTAGGGCATTGTTTAGGTGCTGAACCAGGATCCAACCAACTTGCTGAGCGCTTGCGGTTATCAAACAGAATCCATTTTTCATCGCAGGTAACAATGCGGTTCAAAATTCCTTCATTTGTGTGTCTGTTGAGCAGTGCAAGGCACGTCTCGACGCGTACTTCGCGCTGGCGATCATTGAGTTCGTGGGGCACCCATTTGTCAAGCTTTTTTACCTTGCCAATTTGACGCAAATGGACCAATATTGTTTTGACGCTAACGTCGAAAGCTGCTGCTAATTCAGCCGTAGATTGTGTATCATCAGCTTCCACAACCGCCTTTAATTCGTCATTGTCGACCAAAGTCTTCGGACGACCGCGAGGTTCATTTTTCAGGTCGAAATTTCCAGAACGGAAGCGAGCAAACCAATAACAGGTGGTGCGTTGGTTTGTAGTGTTAGCTCCGTAAACGTCGTTGATGTTGCGTGCCGCTTGTGCCGCGTTGCTGCCACGACGGTACTCATATTCCATAATTACTCGAATTTTTAACGTATCCATGATGACGAAAAAGATTGAAATGCGATGAAAATGTAACACTAATCAATAAAGAAATGACTACTTTTGGAAAAAAGAATCCATGTTTTTAAAATAAAATTAATTTGAAATTAGAATTCTTAGCCAAACAAAAATTATTTTGATTTGAAATGGCCAGTACTGCAGAACGGCAATTTCATAGGTAAAGACCTAATATTTAATGGATAAAAAGTCTGTACAGACGCCAGCACATCCATTAAATATATCATTAGATTACCCTGATTTGACGCCGTAACTGTACTGTTAAATATACATTCTGTTCATCGACTTTTGGAGCTGACTGTACCTACTGCAAATCCTACGGCTAACATCATACCTGGGGCTCTACCGGCTAAGTCGCCGAACATCGATTTCTTAAATGGCGTTCAAATAAATAAAGGCTAAAAATTACTTAATCAATCGTTAAATCGGCAATATATTTATCACAGTCCCTTAGTATAATTTATTTGTTGCACTCCTGCTACTGTATACTTTGCTTTCAGTTCCTATCCATCCAAAGGTTGTCTGGAAGAGATCGCTTAAGGCGATAAGACCGCCCATTGTACCTTATGTTCTTTATATTATATCCGATGTATTTTCTTTCCGCCTGAGTGTGTACAATAAAGAGTATTTTACCTATCTATGTAAATCGGCTTCCATGAGTACATGTGACGTCATAAATGGTCCGAAATCGATTGTCAATGTTGAAGCCGATTTACGATTGATTAAGTCATTTTTAACCATTATTTATTTGAACGCCATTTAAGAAATCGATGTTCGGCGACTCAGCCGGTAGAGGCCCTGATAGGCCATAAGGACGGGGTGGTTGGCGAGCTTGGTGGATACTTGCCTTTTACGCCGCAAGTCGTGGGTTCGATTCCCACCCAGGACAGTGTGTGAGATATTTGTGTGCGTGAACATGTCTGTTTGTCCTGTGTCTGGGTGTAATTACCTGTATAATTATGTATTTAAAAAAAAAAATAGTATATGTTATTCTTTCTGGTCTTAAGTGTGTAAATAATGTCTCAGGATATTATTATTATAGTACAGGCTCTGCCTAGTTTGGGATCAAATGGCAGTGTGTTATTTGTCCCAAGATATTTAATTATTTTTCTCTCCCCCCTCATCTCATCTCCTAAGGGGGGACCCTTAGGAGATGAGATGAGGTGGTGATATTCTCGGCCGTCATTTATTATCTATATAAGTATATATTTACAAAAGTAGTATATGTAGTATATCAGTTATCTGGTTTCCATAATACAACCTCTGCATAGTTTGGTAGGCTAGGCGGAAGGCCATATGTGAATTATGTCCCAGGATATTATTATTATTAACCGTATAACAGTACATACAAAATATTAACCCGAGTCACCTCAGATACTTCGCTTCGCTTGACAACACTACTAACTTCCTCGCTTATGTTAATTATATGCTATGACATATGGCGCAGCGGCTAAGACAGTCGCCTCGCCGTTTCGGTTCGCGGGTTCGAGTCCCGCGCCGTCTACTATTTCTGTGACCCATAAATAGTTATAATAATAATAATAATATCTAGGGACAATGTCACACAGATCATCCTAGCCCCAAACTAAGCAAAGCTTGTACAATGGGTACCAGGCGACGATATACATACTTATATAGATAGATAAATACTTAAATACATAGAAAACATCCATGACTCAGAAACAAATATTCGTGCTCATCACACAAATATTTGCACTTACCGGGATTCGAACCCAGGACCACCAGCTTCGTAGGCAGGAGCACTACCAACTAGGCTACGGTGACCGTCATAGTTGTTCTGAGTCTGGATGTAATTTGTCCGTCTATTATATGTTTGTAAAGTACCCCGCGACACAGGGATTAGATTCAACAGCACGGGCGTTTAAAAAAATAACAAAAACAGACTCATTAAAACGAACGACGTTTGAGCACTAAGTCGACACTTTGTAACTCTTTCACAGCCATAAATTCCAGCAACTACCAATAGTAGGGGATTTTACCTTTTTTAAAAATGTTATCGATGCAGACGAGCATGTGGGATAATTGATCATTATATCGCCGCCTATACACAGTCGTAACACCAGAGGTAGCAAGTGGGTTGCAGGTCTTTGTGGAAGGTAAAGGCGCCTTTCTTGAAATACTAATTGCAGGTATTTGTGTGCAACTATTCAACCAATTACCCTGCTATTTAAAAATGTTAACTCATTCGGCAGTTTTCGGGCTCAGCTGTTCGAATATATAATGGAACATTACCCTAAAAAAAACATCTTCAGCGTAATCTCAACATTTGAGATGAAAGCTGTGGAGTGTGTATCACACATACCTTCCTAAAAAGGTGACGGTTACCTTTATTAAATTTGCCAAATGTATTGTTATATTCTCATGTAAGTGGCTCGGTCTTTTATGAGAATAAATGTTTTAAACCTATGAACATGTCTGTTTGTCCTGAGTCTGGGTGTAATTATCTGTATACAGAAGTATGTATTTACAAAAGTAATGTACTATGTGTAGTATATCAGTTATCTGGTTTCCATAGTACAAGCTCTGCATAATATACAACAAAACAACATGTAACGTTATTAACGCACACCCTCGAACACCCTAATTAGAATATTATGTTGTAAACATAATACATACACTGAATTTTTTATTTAATATGTATATGCATTGTTATTTACTAAATTAGTTTCTTGGATTATAGTTTATTCTTTATTTTGTATTGAATGATGGAATTTGATTGAATACAAATAAATCTGCGATTAAAAAGTCTTATTTCTTTGACTGTTACTTTAATGGGTCATTTCAGTTTGTTTTGACTGTACAGGGTTAATATGACAATTATTTCCGTAGTTTCAATTATTTGGGAAATAAAAAATTACCTATATTAAAAATTATATAAATCGATTCAGTAAACGATTCTGAACAAACTATTTTCAGGATGTGCGTTAATAAAGTTACATGTTGTATACATATACATTTATAGCATAATAATCGGACCACATTATGCAAATAATAGGTGCTGAGAAATCAATAGGGTTTTATATTTATATGTACATAACCGGTTATAGCCCTTCACTATCTTGAATGTGTCTAATTAGTTGACCACGACTGTATATTATATGTGTCCCATTATATTATTATATCTGTTGAGTAGTAAAATAACATTGTTATCTGTGAAGATTTAGATTATTCAAATCCAATTAAAAACAACTAGAAAAATTCAAAACAAAATGTTTGTTAGCTTAATCAATGGCGGCACATTGTTAAAACGAACAAAGTTTATCTAGTTACTTTTTAATTGCAACACAGCCTACACAACAATAGTATTTTGCCTTTGTGTAGCATTCCGTTTTAGATATCCGGTAGGTGAATGTTAGATGGGAAACTAGGTCATATACTAATGTTAGTCTGCTTCGATCGCTACACTAATTAAAATACACATTTTTATTAAAAAAAATAACCGCCTTTCTACCGATAAATTCATCATCATCATAACAGCTTTAATAAGTCCACTTTTGGACAAAAGTCTCTCCCAAAAATCATCTTGGTGCGATATGCCAAAATCGCCACGCTTGGCAGACGCGTTGGCGATCGCAGTATGATGGTCATATTACTCAGAAGCTGCCGCCCATTGTCTGGTAGATATTTCCTCGGGTCGTCCTCTACGCCCCCCACGGGATGAGATGGGATGATGATATTCTGATATTCGCCGCCATCACCAATATATTATTCGATTAGAATAGATTCATCATATCATATCAGCCGAAAGACGTCCACTGCTGGACGAAGGCCTCCCCCCAAAGATCTCCACAATTGCGAATTCCAGCGACCCGCACAAGATCATCGGTCCATCTTGTAGGGGGCCTGCTCACGCTGCGTCTTCCGGTTCGTGGTCGCCACTCGAGAACCTTTCTGCCCCATCGGCCGTCGGCTCTTCGAGCTATGTGCCCTGCCCACTGCCACTTCAGCTTGGCAATTCTTACGGCTATGTCGGTTACTTTGGTTCGCCTGCGGATCTCAACATTTCTGATTCGATCTCGCAAGGAAACTCCAAGCATAGCCCTTTCCATTGCTCTTTGGGTGAACTTGAGCCGCCTGATAAGGCCCATAGTGAGCGACCACGTGTCTGTTCCGTAAGTCATTACTGGCAACACAAACTGGTCGAAGACTTTCGAGACACTGCGGTATTTGGGACGAGAAGATATTATGATATTATAATTGTTGGCCCACGGCAAGGTGGACCGATCATCTTGCAATGGTCGCTGGAAGCTAATGGATGCGGGCAGCGCAGGACACTGCTGGACAAAGGCCTCCCCCAAAGATCTCCACAAATGCAGATATAGTGCAGTTGGCTAATAAAATTAAGGAAAGTGTCTATTTGATAACGTGATATCATTGGTACACAATTAATATACTGCCATCTTAACCCAACCTCGGCAGAGTCTGTATTATGGTAACCATACAACTGAAAAACATACTTTAGGTTTATTTATTCGTCATGTCAGCTAAAGTACGTCTCTGAACAAAAGGATGCGAGAATATGCCATAATCACCACGCTTGGCAGACGGGTTGGCGATCGCAGTTTGATGGTCATAGTTCACAGAAAAAACGCTGATGCCCGTTCTCTGGTAGGTATTCCCTCGGTAGATTTCTACGACCCCCACGGGATGACATGGGGTGATAATATTCTAATCCGTCACCGCACGGTAGGTAGTTTTATTTATTGAATTAAAGGCCAATACGGACCAATTATAAAGATGCATGTGTGGCGCAGCGGCTAAGACAGTCGCCTCGCCGACAACTATTTGTGTGACCCATAAATAGTTGTTCTGAGTCTGGATGTAATTTGTGTCCATCTATTATATGTTTGAAAAGTACCCCGCGATACAAGGATTTGATTCCCTAGTGCGGGCGATGTCATTAAAAAAATATATAAAGATAAAACTAATACAATTACAGGCCAAGCAATTAAAACAATATTTCCACATTATCCCGTACATGTACCACAGTGACACAAGTACTGGCAGTCGAATCGCTGGTTTAGGGTTCTGACCTGGCCTTTCTTGAGAACATTTTGTTTATACAATAAACATAAGCGATATATATCATAGCCAGTTGTTTAATATTTTTTAAATTTAATATCTAGGGACAATGTCACACAGATCATCCTAGCCCCCAACTAAGCAAAACTTGTTCTATGGGTACTAGGCGACGATATACATACTTATATAGATAGATAAATACTTAAATACATAGAAAACATCCATGATTCAGAAACAAATATTCGTGCTCGGCACACAAATATTTGCACTTACCGGGATTCGAACCCAGGACCACCAGCTTCGTAGCCAGGAGCACTACCAACTAGGCTACGGTGACCGTCAATTGCTCTCACCGGCCTGTAAGTGATTGGCGAGGTGAAGCAACTAGGCTCGCGGTCAGTCCATAGATGGGTGACCGCCAAATTGGGTTTACTTCTGAACGTCTCCGTGCTTCGGAGGGCACGTTAAGCTGTCGGTCCCGGTTGTAGCCATTAGGCAACAGTCGTTGAGCTATTTCAGAGGCCTAATTGGCGGCTTTAACAATTTTAACATTAGGTACCAGGATGAGTAAGTAGGTACTTGAATGAATCGTTTTTCAAAATCAGTCAACAAACAGAGGTGTAATTGCGTTACATAAACACAACAACACACCACCTTATTTACATGTTTTTTTTTATTTTATGATAATGTTGTTTTGAATTCAGTGCAAACTACGTTGCAGACGTTTTTTCCATTTAGTATGTATCACGGATGTAATCTTTTTATACGAAAGCCCCTTAACCTATTATACCACTCACTTATGAGCTTAAAAATAAGTAAGAAATTATCAAATCGATGAAGCTTACCCCGAACATTCGAGACCGATTATACTAGACAAATTGTTATGCGATCTCAATAGAGGTGGGAGTACAATGTTTTTTATCCTTTAATTTATTCTTGTTACATAACATTACAAGAGATTTTGTTTTTAATCAATAATAATAATATAATAATATCTTGGGACAATGTCACACAGATCATCCTAGCCCCAAACTAAGCAAAGCTTGTACTATGGGTACCAGGCGACGATATATATACTTATACAGATAGATAAATACTTATATACATAGAAAACATCCATGACTCAGGCACAAATATTCATGCTCATCACACAAATATTTGCACCTACCGGGATTCGAACCCAGGACCACCAGCTTCGTAGGCAGGAGCACTACCAACTAGGCTACGGTGACCTTCCTTTCTTTAGAGATTATTTACGAATTTAAAGTGGAATTTTGAAATTTTGCCAACTTAAGATAAAGTATGCTAAGTATGTTATATTTGCTGCCCAAATCTCTTTTTTTTTTGAAGTACAAATCTTTTGCTGGGGCAGAAAGGTTCTCACTTGGCGACCACGAACCGTAAGAGGCAGCGTGGACTGACCCTATAAGATAGACCGATCATTTTTGTGAGGGTCGCTGGAAGTGGCTCGATGAGGATAGAGGAAGACCGGCAATTGTGAAGATCTTTGTCCAGCAGTGAGCTTCCTTCGGCAGATATGATATATGATGACTGCCTCGTTGGTCTAGCGGTAGCGTGTTCAAGCGCAGATAATGAGATCCTGGGTTCAAATCCCGGGTCGGGCCAAAGTGATTTTGTAATTTTTCCGTAGACGAAATTTCTCAGTATCAGCCCGAAGTCTGGGAGTTGGCGGTATTACACCCCCGTGCCTCGGAGAGCACGTAAATCCGTCGGTCCCGTACCTGACCTCTTTCCGATCTTGGCGCTAGTCGTCCCATCGGATCATGAGAGTGATGGATAGAAAGTGCCCCTGTGTTTGCGCACACACATGTGCACTATAATATATCCTGCGCAATTGGCTAATCTCCATTGAGATTGGCCGCCGTGGTCGAAATTCTGCCGGGAGGACATTATTATATGATGACTATTTTTAATATCCCAAGATACCGGTCTTCCAAGTTTCTTAAATAAGCTGTTTCTATTATCAAAACTTAATATCCTAACTTATCATAATAAATAAAATGTTTGAGACGTTTATAAAATAATATATAAAATAATATATATAAACTGTCACCGTACCCTAGTTGGTAGTGCTCCTGCCTACGAAGCTGGTGGTCCTGGGTAAGAATCCCGGTAAGTGCAAATATGTGTGTGATGAGCACGATTATTTGTTTCTGAGTCATAATGTTTTCATTCATGTTTTCTATGGATATAAGTATTTATCTATCTATATAAGTATGTATATCTTCGCCTGGTACCCATAGTACAAGCTTTGCTTAGTTTGGGGCTAGGATGATCTGTGTGACATTGTCCAAGATATTTATATTTAAATCTCTGTCTCTGTGCAATTATATATAGAAAATATTTCAGATTGCACAAATTCTTGTGGGGTTAGTCTGTGTGTTTTAAATCTGTGTAAATGAAATCAGTAGTTACCAATTTATGGGCAGCTGTTTTTGCAAGGTTAGTTTCGTTACGAATTCATACCTTTTTTTTTCAAGATCTCTATAAATGTTCGTTTTCTTTATCAAGTTCCTTCAGAGGTGTAATGATTGTATTTATAGAATCATTTTGCTGCCTTGAATTGTATGGCGTGCCAAATATTATAATATCACAACACTACTAAAAAACTTTTTTTTGTTATATTTTATCAGTTTCTATAATGTATATTTTTTAGACAACGCTCGCACTAGGGAAACTAATCCCTGGGTCGCGGGGTACTTTACAAATATATAATAGACGGACACAAATTACATCCAGACTTAGAACAACTATTTATAGGTCACAAAAATAGTTGTCCGGCGCGGGACTCGAACCCGCGACACGAACCGGCGAGGAGACTGTTTTAGCCGCTGAACCACACGTGCAGATTTCCACAAAAGAGTGTCTATCATTTAGAGGCATATGCAATAATCGCCGCGCTTTATATAATATTTTATTATATTCGATCAAAATATACAAAGTGATTTAGTGCTTCAGATATTTTTATTTTATTTTACAAACACATACCATATGTAACTTAATTAACGCACATTCTGAAAATAGTTTGTTCATAATCGTTTACTGAATCGATTTATATAATTTTTAGAATGGGTTATTTTATTTCTAAAATAATATCTACGAAAATTATTGTCATATTAACCATATACAGTCAAAATAAATTGAAATGGACCGTAAGTCAAATGATATAACTTTTAATATTGCAGTTTTATTTGTATTCATACAAATTCCATTATTCAATACAAAATAAAGAAAAATAAACTTTATTAAGAAACTAATTTAGTAAATAACAATGCATATACATATTAAATTAAAAATTCACAGTATGAATTATGATTACAACATAATATTCTAATTGGGGTGTCTGAGGGTGTGCGTTAATTACGCTACATATTGTATAGTCGTAGATATTTCAATATTATTCGTTTTCTTATTATTCCCTTTATTATTCATATCCTTTATAAGTATATATTATTTGTGTATGTGATTCTATTAATTTTTTAGACATAAGAGGGTTCAGTTGAAAATCAATGCCCCTGGGCTTGGCATTGATTTTCAACTGAACCCTGGCTAATGCTGAACTGGATAACTACTTGTTGCAGTTGTCAGACACATGCACGCACTTGAATATTAAGTATTTTTTTAAAATATTGACAGACGTATATATATGTTTGTGTAAATTGTGTCTTTCAATGTTAGCAATAAAATATTCTTCTTTTTATTCTGTTCTTGGCAGACGGGTTGTCGATCGGTATGCTGGTAACAAACTGCTACCCGTTCTCTGAGAAACGCCTGATGGTCTAGTGGTTAGTGACCCTGACTGTTAAGCCAGAGGTTGTGGATTCGATTTCCACTCGGGACAAATCGTTTGTTCTGTGTCTGGGTGTAATTTATCTATAATACGATGTAGTTAGAAATATATAAGTAAGTTTATCAGTTTTCTGGTTGCCATTGTTTGACGCTTGCTTTTCACGCCCGGAGGTCGTGGATTCGATTCCCACCCAGGACAGATATTTGTGTACATGAACATGTCTGTTTGTCCTGTTTGGGTGTAATTACCTGTATAACTATGTATTTACAAAAAAATATAGTATATGTTATCTGTTTTCCTCTAGTTCGTCTTAAGTGTGTAAATAATGTCTCAGGATATTATTATTATAGTACAGACTCTGCCTAGTTTGGGATCAAATGGCAGTGTGTTAGTTGTTCCAAGATATTTAATTATTTTTCTCCCCCCCCCCCCTTCCCCCCTTAGGAGATGAAATGAGGTGGTGATATTCTTGGCTGTCCGCTACGTAGCATTATGTTATTTTAAATACACATGAATAGCTATAATCAGCCTTTAAAAGGCATAATTAACTCAGTTTTAGAATACCGTCCACTCATAGCACTTGTATCAGAAACACACGCGTCCATGTAGTGGTGAGCATTTAATAGCACTCACACATCGAAGAACCCTACACTTTAAAACACATCGTTTCCACGTGTGCGACCACACGTGATTTGTCGTATGCTCTCGATACTTTGAACGGAGTATCAATTAATCATTATTGGATTTCTGAAGATTACGAGTATACATATAGATAGATAAACTCGTTATTGTATACCAAAGGAATAAAAAATAAAAAACCGGCCAAGTGCGAGTCGGATCCGCCTATGAAGGGTTCCGCAGCAGCAAGTATTTCAGTTGATTAAACGAAAGGTAAATTGCGGCTTACGATTTATGGCGCATTAAAAAAACTACTTACTAGATTTCGTTCAAACCAATTTTCGTTGTTAGTTTACATGGTAATGTTGTACATCATATATTTTTTTAATTTTATCATTCTCTTATTTTAGAAGATACGGGGGGGGGGGGATTGTCATTTTTCGACTTTGGAAGTGTCTTTCGCGCAAACTATTCAGTTTAGAAAAAAAATGATATTAGGAACCTCAATATCATTTTTGAAGACCTATCCATAGATACCCCACATGTAAGGGTACGATGAAAACAAACATTTTGAGTTTCAATTCTTTGTATGGGGAACCCCCAAAATTATTATTATTTTTCTATTTTTGTGTAAAAATCTTAATGCGGTTCACAGAATACATCTACTTACCAAGTTTCAACAGTATAGCTCTTATAGTTTCGGAAAAAAATGGCTGTGACATACGGACGGACAGACAGACAGACATGACGAATCTATAAAGGTTCCGTTTTTTGCCATTTGGCCACGGAACCCTAAAAATCACTTAAAACCTTAAAAGTATACAATGGGGGTCTAATCACAAAATTTGAACTCTTTTCCACACAACTAAAGTAAAGTTCTAAGAATGGAGTTGTTGAGAGGGGCAGTTGTGGGTGTACATATACATTACAAATAGTACCTACCTGTATAATAAAAAAAAAAAAAAAAATATTATTTATTTATTTTCCCCTTGCATCTATCATTACAGGTATAAGTCCAATGCGATAGAGTGCTCATCTAAGTACAATACAATTTTTACCCCTAAATACATTATTTGTAACTAATTATGAATAATGCACTTCTCGTGAACTCACTCAGAGAACACACAAATAGGTCAGTCTCGGCTGCTATAAGGTTAAGAGTACGAAAGCACGCGTCAGAGGGCGCCTCATGTACAAGGTTAGTCCGACCACGCGGCTCCACTAGCAATCGCGGCCGTCTCCTTCTCTTTTCTTCGTTCTCCTTAAACTGGGTAGTCGAACAGTCGTAATGTTCAGTAGGTTTTGAATAAAATAATATCTGGGGAAAATGTCACACAGATCCTCCTAGCCCCAAATTAAGCAAAGCTTGTACTATGGGTACCAGGCGACGATATACATACTTAGATAGATAGATAAATACTTATATACAGAGAAAACATCCATGACTCAGAAACAAATATTCGTGCTCATCACACAAATATTTGCACTTACCGGGATTCGAACCCAGGACCACCAGCTTCGAAGGCAGGAGCACTACCAACTAGGCTACGGCGACCGTCAATCACGGCTTCCGTGTTTTAGAAAAGGGGATTACGGAACCCAGGCCTTGAAGCGAGTTGCGGCTTCGCTTATTAATGTAACGGGCCTGTTGGCGTGGTTGGAGGCCGGAGGACGTGGATTTGATTCCCACCCAGCACAGATATATGTGTGCATGAACATGTCTGTCTGTCCTGAGTCTGGGCGTAATTATCTGTATAAGTATGTATATACAAAAGAAAAGAGGTATACGTATATATATATGGTTTCCCTAGTACAAGCTCTGCTTAGTTTGGGATCAGATGGCCGCGTGTAAATAATGTCCCAGGATATTAATGTGGAGCGACGGAAGTAAAAAACATTCACAATAACGAACCGCCCAATCCAGAAGCCGCCCTCGCCACTTATTCGTAATATTATTTACTAGACAGATTGAGACCTCGCTCTATTCTATTGCCCGGTGTAGCAGTGAAAACCTCTTAACCAAAACTGGATACGTCATGTAAAAAACAATTGATAATCTTTTTGATATACACTGGACTGTGAAGCATAAGTCAATTTCCTTTGCATAGCCAATATGTTCTTACCACTGCCACGACTATGTAGATGTTCATAAGGCTTCGATGAGCCTGTTACTGAAACTCAAGACTAATGTTGAACACCAGTGTTATGAGAGAAAGAGATGCAGCTATAACGGTAAAGCACCGTCACTTTCTCTCCGCGGAATTATGACGGTTTCGTCCGCGAAGCTGTGATCAAAGAAATATAAATATATAGAAGGGGCATCTGAATATATCGGCTAGCAGCAGATTATATAGTAGATTCTCCCACTACTTCATATAGTATATTTATAAGTAAAATATGTATTACATCATTGTTCATTTGGGTAATTATCATCTTTAAAACAGTATAAAATTGAAATTTGTGACTGCGCTCAAACATAAAAATAGACAGTAAATTAAAACTATTTATATCTGGGTTTATTATTTTATATATACCATCAACGAGGCAGTTAGCATATGTCACAAAAACTTTTACTCAAAAATACAATTCATAGCATTTATTTTTTATCATATAATTTTAATATCATTAAGTTTAGGATTTATTTAGGATTCTGTAAACAGATGAACAAAGGTTTTTTTTTTTAAAATTCTGTGCGAAGACTAACAAAAGCAGTCGCTAATATCATAGGTTGAATATCAAAACCAATTCTTTTTTGTCTTGGTAAAGATTACTTATGTTCAGTGCCAGGGCTTTATTCTTTATTCCATGATTAAAGTAAACTAACTTAACGGTTGGAATTTCTTAATTTCAAAAAGATTTAAATCACTTTGGGGAGAATCAAGATATTTGTATATAATTAAACTATAGAATAGAATAGAATTTTATTTGTATAAAATGTAGGTACATCAAGATGGATACATACATACATACATACATATAAATATTACATAATTGAAAAGTTCAAACTTTAAGTACCTAAATAAGGAAATAAATAGTTTAACTAATGCTATTAAGTACCCCTTTTCTTATTTTATAAACAAATAAATAATGCGGCTATTATGTAAATACTTATTAATATTATAATTGCGAATTTGATGACCCTTTCAAGTCTTAACTACTCAATTTTGTCAGTGGTATGGAAAAGGACATAAATTCATCCAGAATAAAAATTCCATTTCCTAGGATTAAAACAATAATAATAATTATATCTAAATAATAATTATATAGGGACAATGTCACACAAATCATCCTAGCCCCAAACTAAGCAAAGCTACGATTACGACCCCCCAAAATTATTTTTCTTTTTCTATTGTTGTGTAAAAATCTGAATGCGGTTCACAGAATACATCTACTTACCAAGTTTCAGCAGTACAGCTCTTATAGTTTCGGAAAAAAGTGGCTGTGACATACGGACGGACAGACAGACATGACGAATCTATAAGGGTTCCGTTTTTTGCCATTTGGCTACGGAACCCTACAAAGCGCTTTTAAATAGTCAGAAATTGTTTGTAGTAATATAGTTAAATATACATAATTATTTCTAATTAGATAGATAATAGGTCTTTACCTATGAAATTGCCGTTTTGTATGAAAAAATTTAAACGAATTTTTTTCATGAATTTTTTTATTTGTATTAATCGAAGTAATCACCCATGCAATCAATGCATCTTTGCCATCGCAGTGGCAGTTTATTGATGCCCTTCTTAAAGAAATCAGCTGGACGGGAGGCAACAAATTCTTCAAAGGCATTTTGTACTGCCTCTCGGGTATTGAATTTTTTTCCCGCCAAGAAGTTATCCAAATTCTGGAAAAAGTAGTAGTCTGTAGGCGCAAGGTCTGGTGAGTAGGGCGGATGACGGAGAGCTTCCAACCCCAGTTCTTGCAACTTGGAGACCGTCTGCTGTGCAGTATGAGGTCGCGCGTTGTCGTGCAGGAGCAGCGGAGACGAGCGATTGACCAATGCTGGTTGGAGATGCGCCAGCTTCTCCATCATTGTGCTCAGTTCTTCACAGTACACATCTGCAGTAATGCTCACCCCGTTTGGTAAGAAGCTGTGATGAATCACACCGGCGCTAGACCACCAAACAGTGACCATCACTTTTCTAGGGGTAAGTTTTCGTTTAGGGCATTGTTTAGGTGCTGAACCAGGATCCAACCAACTTGCTGAGCGCTTGCGGTTATCAAACAGAATCCATTTTTCATCGCAGGTAACAATGCGGTTCAAAATTCCTTCATTTGTGTGTCTGTTGAGCAGTGCAAGGCACGTCTCGACGCGTACTTCGCGCTGGCGATCATTGAGTTCGTGGGGCACCCATTTGTCAAGCTTTTTTACCTTGCCAATTTGACGCAAATGGACCAATATTGTTTTGACGCTAACGTCGAAAGCTGCTGCTAATTCAGCCGTAGATTGTGTATCATCAGCTTCCACAACCGCCTTTAATTCGTCATTGTCGACCAAAGTCTTCGGACGACCGCGAGGTTCATTTTTCAGGTCGAAATTTCCAGAACGGAAGCGAGCAAACCAATAACAGGTGGTGCGTTGGTTTGTAGTGTTAGCTCCGTAAACGTCGTTGATGTTGCGTGCCGCTTGTGCCGCGTTGCTGCCACGACGGTACTCATATTCCATAATTACTCGAATTTTTAACGTATCCATGATGACGAAAAAGATTGAAATGCGATGAAAATGTAACACTAATCAATAAAGAAATGACTACTTTTGGAAAAAAGAATCCATGTTTTTAAAATAAAATTAATTTGAAATTAGAATTCTTAGCCAAACAAAAATTATTTTGATTTGAAATGGCCAGTACTGCAGAACGGCAATTTCATAGGTAAAGACCTAATATTTAGGTATGAAAACATTTATAAAAAATATTTTCTAATAGGAATGATATTTAGCTAGCTTCTATTAAGTTAATTACATAGATATTTAGGCACACGGATTGTATGAAAACGTTTATAAAATTTATTTTATAATAGTAATTATATTTAGCTAGCTTGTATTAAGTTATTACCAAAGAGATTATGTTCAGGTTTAATTAGCGAAATTTATAGTTTTAGCTATCAGTTACTATTGCACAGGCCAATTGGTCTTATTTGCCGACTAGGTTATATAAAAATAGTGAAAATTATTCAAGCTGCACTTCTATTTCTTCTTTTGATCTGTGGTTATAACAGGTAGGGAGTAGGGAGTGGGCAACACACCGTGCACCACATACGTCATCTCCGTGGGAATAGTTCCGTACAATGGCCGTCAGATGCTGCGCGCATTTTAGTTTCACGTGTTTTAAACATAGGCTGTATATAATATTAATAACATATGCAATTAATATTATTTGGAGTCATGGATGTTTTCTATGTATTTAAGTATTTATCTATCTGTATAAGTATGTATATCGTCGCCTGGTACCCATAGTACAAGCTTTGCTTAGTTTGGGGCTAGGATGATATGTATGACATTGTCCCATATTAAAATAAAAAAAAAATTATAGTAATTTCAAACATACCTAAACATGTAGGTTATAGGTATGGATAGAGGTAGTTCCGTATATAGACGTTTTATATTAAATATCTTTCATTTTTATTAACATAAATAGAGATTTTAGTACTAATAACGTCTTATAACACATACTTTCTTATTATGTTACATATTCGAGCATTTAGACAAGTTATTTATTCATTTCTATCTTTTCCTTATTTGAAATATTTATCAATTAATATATATATATATATATATATATATATATATATATATATATATATATATATTAATTGATAAATTAAATATATTTTACATTGACTGCCTCATTGGTCTTGCGGTAGCGTGTTTAACACGCTGTACTTGGTACTGGGTTCAAATCCCGGGTCGGGGCAAAAAAAGTGATTTTGAATAATCCGTAAAAAAAATGTATCAGCCTAAAGTGTGGGAGTTGAGGATTTCACCCCCGTGCCTCGGAGAGCACGTAAAGCCGTCGGTACAGGACCTGACCTCTTTCTAGTCGTGTCGATATTCGTCCCATTGGATCATGAGAGTGATGGAATAGAAAGTACCCCTGTGTTTGCGCACACACTTGTGCAATATAATATGTCCTGCGCAGTTGGCTAATCTCCATAAAGACTGGCCGCCGTGGCCGAAATTCGGCTGCGAGGACATTATTATCTTACATTCGCTAAACTCTTCTAAAAGTGAAAGCTTTTCTTTAAAATGTTTTAATTAATTTCTTATGAATACTTGGTACGAAACTGGTGGACTATAAATAACTGTCCTTGACAATGAATTTATTACCGGCCTTAAAATAAAGGAATAGGTTATTATTTCATTTTTTATTCATTTGTTCCGACATTTGTTAACTGATTGTGGCAGCGGTTAAGGCAGACGCCTCGCCACTTCGTATCCCGGGTTTGATTCCTGAGCTGGAGCTTCCTATTTGTGTAACCCATAAATAGTTGTTCCGAGTCTGGATGTACTTTGTGTCCGTCAATTATATGTTTGTAAAGTACCCCGGGATATAGGGATTAATTTACCTAATGCGGGAAGAAAACGAAAGAAAACAAATGTTATGTATAGGTACATATATGTTGTTCTCATTGGATTTCAACCTTTTGATTTATAATAAAATAGTTAAAAGTAGGTATTTTCTTTTATATTTATTTATTTCCATAAAGTAAACATACATGATGTTACTATGATAGCAAACCCAAATACCACGGAGGTTTGTCCGGGCTGCTATTAAATTTGTAAGTGTACTTAATTACATTTTAATAATAAATATATAAATATCACAGGACATGTAACCGCCATCTGATCCCAAACTAGGCAGAGCCGGTACTATAGCAACCAGACACATATAAATATACTTATATATTTCTAAATACATACATATAATAGATTAATTACACCCAGACACAGAACAAACAATCGTGTTCATCACACAAAGATTGGTCCCGGTTGGGAATCGAACCCGCGACCTCTGGCTTGGCACTCAGGGTCTCTAACCACTAGAACAACGGGCTCGTCAGATAATAATATATTGAATGACCCAAAAAGAGGGGTTATAATGTACTAGCTGTGTCCCGCGGTTTTACCCGCCTTAAATTTTATAAATGATCACAGCTCCTCCCCCTTGCGGCACCTCTGGTGTTGTAAGTGTCCATGGGCCACTGTGCGTTTCACAAGAAACTTTTTGCCGCGCACTACCGCTATGTGGAATCAATTAGCTGCGGAGGTATTTCCGATCCGGTATGACATGGCAACCTTCAAGAAGCGAGCCTATTCATTTCTTAAAGGCCGGCAACGCACTTGCAGCTCCTCAGGTGTTGCGAGTGTCTATGAGCGGCGGTGATCACTTACCATCAGGTGACCCACGTGCCCGTATTATGTATAAAAAAAAAAAACTTGCTCGTCTTATAAAAAAAAGCCTCATAAAAAAAAATACTAGAAAATTAGCATTCAAATCCAATAAGTAACAATTTCATTTTGTGAAATTGTCAGTTGATATTTTCATAAAAACCTTTTCAACACCTATAATTACTATAATAAATTTTAATGTCCTCCATTTTGTTCTAAGCTAGCAACGTGACTGCACCAATGAGTTTTTCACTTAATTTCTTTCAATAATTCCAAACAATGTATGATTTCATGCGTTTAGTAGTTATGACAACATGAGTGTTAATAAAATCAATGAATAATTATATACCTACTTGAAGACTAGGATTTATGTACTTCATCATAATGTCAGCCAAATTACGTCCACAGCTGGACAAAAGCCTCCCCAAAGAATGGGGGGATATGCCATAATTGCCACGCATGGCAGACGCGTTGGCAGTAGCAGATTGATGGTCATAGTTCACAGAACAACGGTGCTGCCCGTTCTCTGGTAGGTATTCAATCGGACGATTTCTACGCCCCCCGTGGGATGAGATGCGGTGATGATATTCTATGCCGTCACCACACAGGCTGTGATTCCCACCCAGGACAGATATTTGAGAGCATGAACATGTCTGTTTGTCTTGAGTCTAGGCGTAACTGACACTGGAGTACAGTAACAGACTTCATCATCATCATCATCATATCAGCCGAAAGACGTCCACTGCTGGACAAAGGCCTCCCTCAAAGATCTCCACAATTGCCGGTCTTGCGCTATCCGCATCCAGCGTTTTCCAGCGACCCGCACAAGATCATCGGTCCATCTTGTAGGGGGCCTGCCCACGCTGCGTCTTCCGGTTCGTGGTCGCCACTCGAGAACCTTTCTGCCCCAGCGGCCGTCGGCTCTACGAGCTATGTGCCCTGCCCACTGCCACTTCAGCTTGGCAATTCTTAGGGCTATGGCTATTCTTAACAGACTTACTAATAATAATAATATAATATCCTGGAACATTATTCATACACATGAATACACATGAATAATAATAAACTCCAGTGTCAAAGTTTTCAATCCGCCGATTAGATCCTACAACATAACTATTGTCTATAATTAATTATTATTATTTGATGATTTATTATTTATAAAAAGAAAACTATGGTACCTAAAATAATTATGGTATTTAATAATTAGTTAGTTAGTTGGGCGATTGGTTCCTGCACTTAGCCTCCTAATTGGGCCATTGTACGTGAACTTATTTGGCTACTCAAACCATTTTAGTTCCATCCAGAAGTCCAAGAGGCCACGAGATCTTTGTCCAGCAGTGGACGTCTTTCAGCTGATATAATAATGATGGATATGGGAACGTACAGACGCCAGCACATCAAGCCACCTCAATCTGTCAATTTTCTCCAATTGAAAGCGAACTTTATGCTTTTGTGATAAAGTTGAAAATGTATAAATATAAAATAACTTTGGCAGATTGGGGTAGCTGGATGTGCTGGCGTCTGTACATAAATCATTTCCTGTCGAATTAAATATAATTAAATTAATTCGCTAACACCGTAGCATATATAAAAAAAGGAAAAGATATTGATACCCATGATTGGCCCACGACGCCACGACTCGAACTCGAACGAATCGAGTTGCCCGCCCACGGGCATTACCTAATTATATTAGTTATAGCAGTTCCCGCGGACTTTATATATATTTTAGTCCCCTTAAGGATATATTATTAATATTCCCCTTAAAGAATGTGCATTTATCTTACCTATCATATGGGCAGTGATTACCTTAGTGTTAGAGTTGTTCAAGCGGCCTATTAGGCCTCTGACATGACTTAACGGCTGTTGCCTTTTGGCTACAAGCGGGACCGATAGCGTATGGGATGTAACGTGCCCTCCGAAGCACGGCGACGCACGCTCAGAAATTAAACCACATAGGCGGTCATTTATGAAAATTACACTTCACACTAGACTATTGTCACTGCACATAAGTACACATAATTTAGCATGACATTGTTGCGGAACTTTATATATATTTTTGTCCCAGCCCGTTTGTTCGGTAAGTAGCTTTCTATTGGTGAAATAATTATGAAAATCGGTTCAGTAGATCCAGAGATTACCCCTTACAACGTCGCAAACTCACAAACGTTACCTCTTTATAATATTAGTATAGATTATTTATCTACCTTCTATTCCTAATAATAGCAAACAATTGCAATTAATATTTAATTACCTAGGGTTAGTATTATTTCTTGCTGTGTGGTGGTGGCATAGAATTTCATAGCGTATGGAACGTAACGTGCCCTCCGAAGCACGGAGAGCATCAAATTAAACCCCATTGGCGGTCATTTATAAAAATGACAGTATTGACGCCGTAGAGTGAAAACCTCGGAAGTGTTCACGAGCTAACTTTTCAGGACTACTTCCAATGTAGGTACGGCACACTGAATGCTATCACGAACAACGAGGTTCTCACATATGATTGAAGATGGCGTTAGGAGTGTCAGAAGCTCAATGAACTCATTTCAAAATATGCGTTTCGAGGTTTAATTTCAAAACATGCAAAGAATCTAATTTAGACTGCCTCGTTGGTCTAGCCGGAGCGTGTTCACCCGCAGAGAACGAGGTCCTGGGTTCAAATTCCAGGTCGGGCCAAAAAGTGATTTTGGGACTTTTCTGTTAAAAGACTAATTTCTCAGCATTAGCCCGAAGTCTGGGAGTTGGCGGTATTATACCCCCATGCCTCGGAGAGCACGTAAATCCGTCGGTCCTGTACCTGACCTCTTTCCTAGGCCTAGGCGTCCTCTTGCCTAGGCGTCCCATTGGATGATGAGAGTGATGGGATAGAAAGTGCTCTTGTGCTTGCGCACACACTTGTGCACTATAATATGTCCCGAGCAGATGGCTAATCTCTGTTGAGACTGGCCGCCGTGGCCGAAATTTGGCTAGGAGGACATTATATTATTATTAGTTAAAATTTGACAGTTGAGGTTTTCACTCTACGGCGTATAGACTATTGTCACTGCACATAAGTACACATAATTTAGCATGAAATTGTTGCGGAAGACTCCACTACTATCAAATGAAGTGCATTGAGTCCTGCGTCCTGCCAGTGCGACCTTGCACTTACCGCGACACTCATGCGCATTGAATATGAACTCTACAGCGAATAATGCATGGCGATTTCTCTTGTTTAAACCGACACGTAAAAAATATGAAGGTTATCAATACGAATAATCACATCCATACGAATAAATGAACTACCTACATCTATTTTGAATAATTCTGACACTAGTCTGCGGCAAGCGTAATGACCCTAGTGTCAGAGTTCTGCATGATGCAAGGTAGGTCTCTGACATGACTACTATGACCTACTATTGTCTTCTACTATATAAAAATAAGTCGGGTTTTCCTTCCTGATGCTATAACTCCAGAACGCACGAACCGATTTCCACGGTTTTGCATTCATTGGAAAGGTCTCGGGCTCCGTGAGGTTTATAGCAAAGAAAATTTATAAAATTTAACGCGGGTAACACTGTTAGTTGGGCACAGCTAGTTGTTATATATTTATTTTTTTCCTATATTACTTATATATTGGAAACGAGTGTCACAAAAAAACAGTTCACTCGACAGGATCCTTAAAAAATTGGTCCTTTTGCATTTGGCTTCTCTAGTTACAATTCTTTCGTTTTATGAAGCTCCAGCCTCATTATTTCAATTTGTCTCCTGCTTTGCTCTGCAGGGAAGTGGAACTACTTTTTTGAACGCTGCCTTGTTTCTTTTTAATTGAATTCATTGCGGGATCTAAGACGGATGGAGCAATTGGGCGGGACATACCGGGGCCTCACCGCTCAGTGGCTTACAGGAATCGAAATCGCAGCTAAGGGGGGGGGGGGGGGGGTGACTGGACCTAATGATTTATTGACTGTTGTATTATGACGGGATCGATAGCTTAGAGTGCCTTCCGAAGCACAGAGACGCTCAAAAATTAAACCATTTTGGCGGTCACCCATCTATAGGCTGACCGTGCACCTACTTTATCCTCGTTGATTGCTATCAGGTCGTGTGCCAGTAGCTAACAGCGCCTCAATTCGACCGAACATTTTTATTTTTTTATTCTTGTTAACGATTTCTCCGTTTTTGTGAACCGGTTTTTGATATTTCTTTTTTTTATTCAATAAGGCATGCTTTCGACATGGTCTCATATAATTTTTTTTTCACTACTCTTGTTATAAATAATAGTATAATTTTTTGGACGGGCCAGTTGGCGTGGTTGGTAGATTGCTTGCCTTTTACGCCGCAGGTCGTGGGTTCGATTCTCACCCAGGACAGATATCTGTGTACATGAACATGTCTGTCTTGAGTCTGGCTGTAATTATCTATAAAAGTAGTATATGTAGTATATCAGTTATCTGATGTCCATAGTATATAGACGATCACCGTAGCCTAGTTGGTAGTGCTCCTGCCTACGAAGTTGGTGGTCCTGGGTTCAAATCACGGTAAGTGCAAACATTAGTGTGATGAGCACGAATATTTGTTTCTGAGTCATGGATGTTCTCTATGTATATAAGTATTTATCTATCTATATAAGTATGTATATCGTCGCCTGGTACCCATGGTACAAGCTTTGCTTAGTTTGGGGCTAGGATGATCTGTGTGACATTGTCCCTTGATATTATTATTATAAAAATGAGCTCTGTTTAATTAGCGATCAAATGGCCGTGTGTGAATAATGTCCCAGGATATTATATATATTATATTATATAATTCCAACCCGGCCTTCAACCAAACGACCCGCTTGATATGACGCCGTTTGCAAAATACCCACGGCACCACTCACGCGTTTCTAGTACCTTTCTCCTCTACGATGAGCCCTTGCAACCCCATAACCCACGCAGGACGACGACATTTACGTAATTATAATGAGCCTGGAATGTATTTTTAATATGAAGGTGATTTATCAGTTGAGTGTCCCATACAGTAAATGAACGCTGCGCTCTATCTTTGTCAATATTAAAAAAACCAAACCTTAACTAACATTGAAATAAATGATCCATAACATAACAAAACAACAAACATCACATTCATAAATATAAGCTCAAAACTGAACTAAATTAACAAACAAATAAACTCAATGTAACAATAAAATAAAACACTTTAAGAAATCTGAATTATATCTAAATCTAATTATATAAATCTAAATATATCAAAACGAATAATTCATAGCAAAACATAAAAACATATCGACAAACAAGCTCAAGACTCAACAAGTAACTTAAATTAACAAATAAAAAATAAAGTCTGGAAAATCCCGAATCATACGTAGACAAGGACTCTGTCACTGACAGAGGAGCAGTATGAATGGCCAGATGGGATCCAGAAAGTGCATCTTAACTGGTCCACACAAAAAAAAATATTATAAAGAGGTAACGTTTGTGAGTTTGTGACGTTGTAAGGGATAATCTCTGGATCTACTGAACCGATTTTCAAAATTGTTTCACCAATAGAAAGCTACGTTATTGTGGAGTGTCATAGGCTATGATTCATCAGCATAATTTTTATTTATCTCCAACTATTACGCGGGACAAACGGGCAGGGACAAAAATATTTATAACTCGGAACGATGTCCGCGGGCACTGCTAGTTTCATTAAAACGCAGTTACAACTTACCGCTTATCATGAGTAGAGCTGAACCTATGGATGCGATAACATGCGGTTCGTTCCTATCCTCCTCCTCCCAATAGATAAATATTTTCATTTAAAAGACATTGAGACAAGACAATCGACTTCACGTGTGGCGCAGCGGCTAAGACAGCCTCGCTCTCCGTGTCGCGCGTTCGAGTCCTGCGCCGGACAACTATTTGTGTGACCCATAAATAGTTGTTCTGAGTCTGGATGTAATTAGTGCCCGTCTGTTATATGTTTGTAAAGTACCCCCGACACAGGGATTAGATTCCCGAGTTGGGCGTTGTCGTTAAAAACATTTTAAATTTAACAAATTTACGTCTTCATTATTTAATCTTCTACCTTTGGCAGTTGTATTCAATACAGTTATATCAAACGACATGCAGTACCTACAAATGATTGTAAAACATGTATTTATCTTATGGGCAGTGGTTATTTTACTGGCAGACTTTTATAAGCCGGATAGAGTTGTCTTAGCAGTACAACCGGGACCGCTAGCTTTACGCTTTGATTATAAATTTAAACTTTTAAGGCAGTCATGCAGCAACAGACAGATCGTGACACTAAGACCTTAACATATGGATGAGCTATAATCTACTGCCTGACAAAGATTTCATGGAGAATGCACTCAAGACCTCCATGAACTTATTCCTTCTTCCCCCTTTTTTCATCGGACTAGACCTTAACATATGGGTGAGCTATAATCTACTGCCTGACTAAGTTTTCATGGAGAATGCGCTCGAGACCTCCATGAACTTATTCCTCCTTCCCCCTTTTTTCATCGGACTACTAGGCGTCGGGAGGGTTTTCACCGCTTTGTTGTTGATATCCCATTCTCCAGTACGAAGCGCTTTGCTTCCTCCTTTATCATACGCACGGCTAAGCAGTGGAACACCCTCCCGAACGACGTGTTTCCAGACTCATACAACATGGGTTTATTCAAGGCTAGAGTGCACAGGCAGCTTATGGGTACGCACGGTCCACCTTCGACCACATCTTCACTTACCATCAGGTGAGATCGTGGTCAAACGCAAACCCATTCAGCATAAAAAAAGGCTTCCCCTGAAGATCTCACTCGCCGGTCTTGCGAAGTAAATTAATATATAATTAATATTTACTAACTTACTTATCGTATGGGCAGTGGTTACAAGAGTAATAAGAGAAGGTGTCAGAATTGTTCAAGCCGCCCAGTAGGCCTCTGACATGGCTTAACGACTGTCGTCTAATGGCTACAACCGGGACCGGGAGCTTAACGAGCCCTCCGAAGCGCAAAGACGCCCTGACGAAATTAAACCACTTTGCCGGGCACCCATCTATGGACTGACCGCGAGCCTAGTAGCTTAACCTCGCCAATCACTTACGGATTGATCTGAATATGAGCGCCTCTTTTTTATACAATTAATAATCGTAATTTATAACTAGACCAAATTTAACTACCTATGTATCTCCTACACCATAGACTACACGTACCGAAATCCCCTACAGTATTAAGTCCAATTCAAGGAAGTCGGGATGAGATCGCTGATAGAGATAAGACCTTATTAGCCGTATCCTGCAAACTGTGCTCTGGAAATGATGCAATAAAGTGTGTTTATCTTATCTGTGATGAGATCTGCATGTGTAACACAGTGGTTAAGGTAACATTGCTGCTGCGTGTATGGGGTTTGATTCCCATATAAGACAACATTAAAACATGGCCCATATGTGGTTGTCCGAGGCTGAGTTTGGGTCCGTAAATTGCATGATACAATGTTGGGATTTGTGTCACCCACGCTAACAGAAACCAACTTTCTCTTGCTTTTCTCAACAGGGTCTATAATGATCCAGTTATTTGTAAATAATAATAACCTCAATGGAGACAAGCCATGTGCGCGAGACATAGTAATAATAATATCCTGGGACATTATTCACACACGGCCATCTGACCCTTAACCAAGCAGAACTTGTACTATCGAATCCAGATAACTGATATACTACTTTTCTTTTGTAAATACATAATTGCTATTATAAAATAAATTTTATAAAAATGTTTTCATACAATCAATACAATGTGTACCTAAATATCTATGTGACTAGAAATAATAATGTATACAACTATATTAGTACAAACATGTTCTGACTATTTACAACGCTTTTTTAAAGTCTACGTGAATAAAAACCTTTTTTATTTTATTTTATTTTACATGTTTATATAGATAACTAGCTGTGCCCCGCGGTTTTACCCGCGTTAAACTTTATAAAATATGGCCTATGTGTTATCCTAACTATAAAAATTAGCCTATGTTCTTTCTCAGGGTCTAGACCATCTGTATACCAAATTTCATTCAAATCCGTTCAGTAGTTTTAGCGTGAAAGAGTAACAGCACACAAATATCTGTCCTGGGTGGGAATTGAACCCACGACCTGCGGCGTTTAAGGCAACATCTACCAACCATGCCAACTGACCTGTCAATAATGATCAAGTTAATTGTGCTTCCCATCAAGTCATACATTGTGGACTTACTTTTAGTTAGTTAGTGTGTTCTCCTGGTCGAATTTTAGCCATAACGGCCAGTCTCAACGGAGTCTAGCCATCTGAGCGGGACATATTGGACGACGGGTGACGGGACGTAGTTTGCAAATGCTTGCTTAGCACGCTGGAGGTCGTGGATTCGATTCCCACCTAGGACAGATCTTTGTGTGCTAGAACATGTCTGTTTGTCCTGAATCTGGGTGTATTTACCTATATAAGTATGTATTTACAAAAGAAAAGTATAATATGTAGTATATCAGTTATCTGGATTCCATAGTACAAGCTCTGCTTAGTTTGGGATCTCATCGCCGTGTGTAAATAATGTCCCAGAATTTTATTATATACTAGCGGCCCGGTACGTGCTTCGCTACGTATAAGGCATAGTAATGAAAAAAATATTATTAAGTTCATTTATACAAACAAAAATAATATTTTAAATTGCTAAAAGATGTTGATTTTACACTTTTTCAAGACTAATTTTCTCTACGTAAAAACCTTCCCTGGACTTCCACGAATAATTCAAGACCAAAATTAGCCAAATCGGTAAAGGCGTTGTTGAGTTATAACATTACAACGAAAAGTGGCATTGATTTTTATATATATAGAAGATTATTATTGTATTATAGACTCCGGAGTGATACTGAGAATTGTTTTATTAGAAATATTATTATTATTTTAAAATATAATTATATTTTTAGATGGGATTTAAACCCCGGCCCTCATTACCTACGATAGAACACGCTATCGCTAGACCAACAAAAGAGCCCAAATGATTGAGTATTGAGAATTTAAAGTGTGCCAAAAATTACGTCAATCTAGGTTATTGCCAAAAGTGAGGCTTGAAACGAAATGGACCGCCGGTGAAAGTGGCAGATATAGGCATCTGGCCCGCAGTCGCTAAGAGACTACCAAGGTCGCGCTTTCAAAAATCTGCCATATATTTTAAACATTTTCTAATTACAGTACCGACTGCCTCGTTGGTCTATTGGTAGCGTGTTCAACCGCAGAAAATGAGGTCCTGGGTTCATCCCGGGTCGGGCCAAAAAGTGATTTTAGGATTATTCCGTAAAAAGAAATGTCTCAGTATCAGCCCGAAGTAGAGAGCACGTAAAGCCGGCGGTGTACCTGACCTCTTTCCGGTCGTGTCGTTAGCCGTGCCATCGGATCATGAGAGTGATGGAATAGAAAGTGCCCCTGTGTTTGCGCACACACGTGTGCACTATAATATGTCCTGCGCAATTGGCTAATCTCCATTGAGAATGGCCGCCGTGGCCGAAATTCGGCCGGGAAGACATCATCATCAATTACAGTCAACTTATTTTAATTTTTCGTATTATTTAAGACAATGCCCGCACTAGCGAATCCAATCCCTGTGTTGCGGTGTACTTTACAAACTTATAATAGACGGACACAAATTACATCCAGACTCAGAACAACTATTTATGGGTCACACAAATAGTTGTCCGGCGCGGGACTCAAACCCGCGTCACGAAGAGGCGAGGCGACTGTCTTAGTCGCTGCGCCACACGTGCAGTTAACTTAAGTAATACTTTTTTAAGTAAGAAGTTACATTAGGACCTTCGATCAATCATAGTATTAGGACAGTAAAATAATCCTATATCGACATATTACCTTTTAGACATTTGGAGTACTTGTGGTCCCAAACCAGGCCAAGGCTATACCTTGGACACGTTGGTGTTTAGCCACATTGAAGTTTTAGGTAAATACATTTACTTATGCGTGTATCTTAGTATCATAATGAACTATTATTTACTAGCAGTGCCCCACCTTTATAAATTATCACAGCTCCTCCCCCGTAGGTGATAGCGTGATAATATGTAGCCTATATGTTGACCAAACCTCTTAGTAATATTCATGCAAAATTTGAAGTAAATCCATGCAGTACTTTTTGAGTTTAGCCCGGACATACATACAGACAAACAGACAAAAATTCTAAAATTTTTATTTTTGGCTTCGATATTGAGTGTAGATCACGCCCCAAAAAAATATTCAATGTGCAGTTTTGACTTTCCTACGATTGTATTATTATTATTTATTATTTATTTTTGTATGCACAAGCGGTGGGTCAACCTGAAGTTAATAAATAAATAAATAAAGAAATTACACTCTTTATATATTCCAATTAAATTTATAAATATACACAAAATTTTAACGGGCCAGTCGCCGTGGTTGGTAAATGCTTGCCTTTCTTATATTCAGTATGTTATAATTTTTGTTCTGTTTGAGGTACATATTTCACCACATACTTATCTCCCGAATCTGCGTTATCTGATGCTGCTTTACGAGATACATGTAGTACAAGATTTCCCTCACAAATATCCGTGTTACACCATCTCGTGATGAGGAAACAGTTAAGAGCGATGCGGCGACAAATCAATATTTTTGTTGTAATTTCGGTATATGTGGTAGTTCGACAACAGTATCGTATGTTCCCATACCTGTGGTCCGTGTTCAAATTAATATCTTTAGCTGGTCTAATAATAATGTTTTATTATTTTTTAGGGTTCCGTACCACAACGGTAAAACAGGACCCTATTACTAAGAATTCGCTGTCTGTCTGTCACCAGGCTGTATCTCATGAACCGTGATAGTGAGACAGTTGAAAATTTTCACAGATGATGTATTTCTGTTGCGACTATAATAAGAAGAAAAAAAACACAAAATAAAATTAATATTTATGGGGGTTCCCATACAACAAACGTGAATTTTTGTGCTCGTTTTTATAGATAACGCTACGGAACCCTTCGTGCGCGAGTCCGACTCGCACTTGACCGGTTTTTAAATGTCTAAATTCATCCTAACATTACTTGATTTGGATATTTCTAGAACGCGTTGTAAAATGTAGCAGTTTTCAGGGTGCCAGGTGTTACGATCTGTAAACATCGATGTTATTGTTCGCACACAATGGCGGAGAAGCAATAACTCACAGGTGACAACCCTGACATTGCTACTACCAGATTTGGTCTCTATTGTTTCTATTGAAGTTCCGATACCATTGCTAAACGGATATTATCTAAATGCCTCATTGTTACTTTGATATCAAACGTAGACACAAAAATATTATAAGAATCATCTCTTGATTACAAATGACTATGACTAAACAAAGTGAAACTCTTATGTTACCACAATAATTTGCGGACTAGACATTGCCAAATAATTTTAAAAGACTGGCAGTTTTAGGAAAAAAATGTTCAGTGGTAACTTTGAGTTTACATCGCTCTAAGTTACCGTTGAACATTTTTCTCTTACACTCCTACTAACGTACTCCTAACGAACCCCATGCTTCTTTGCTGACGTGGTAGTATGCTAAGCGTATCTAACCGTATACAACTGTCATTATGGCTCGGTTCTCAGTTCAGGATAAAAACTGTAATTGCGATTATGATGGCAAAAAAATGTTCAGTGGTAACTTAGAGGCTACATCGTTCTAAGTTACCACTGAACATTTAGCACACTACCAAGTCAGCAAAGAAACGGTCTTTTGATCGTGACCATAGTTCTGCCCCCCTTAGGTTCGTTAATTCAACCAAAGTCATAAACAGGGACGAAATTATGTGATTTTTTATATAAATTTGAATATAATTCTAAGTGGTTTATTAATGTTTCCGGGTGAAATTTCCAATTAGAGATAGCTTGAAGTGATAATCATATATTATAATTTAATATGATATAATAATAACTAAAATGTTAACTAAAATTAAGAATTTTTAATAGTGAAGAGAAATGAATTATGAAAATAAATTTAATTTGAATAAACAATTACAATTAATATATTTTACTTATTGTCATTAATTAGGGTCGATCGCATGCAAATCTCCTGTTAAAAAATGTGTTCTGTGCACGTGAAAAATTGTCTCTTACGGCCTAAAATTAATTCACTGTCGGACACTATAAACATGTTCTGACTATTTACAAGCGCTTTTTTAAAGTCTACGTGAATAAAAACCTTTAAAAAAAAAGGTTTTTATTTTCGCGTTATTCTAGGTTTTCCCCTTTTTTACCGGTTTATTTGACTCACTAACTGTATCATTGTCTATCACGATCAAGTGAACAACAACAATTATATCAAAACACAAATATTTGCATTTAAAAAGTGAGAATATAAATGCCATGGGTGCCACCATATTGGCCGCCATATTATATAGCGACATGCTATTGATGGACACAAAAAGTACGCTATGTAAAAAAAGTTTCACTTTAAAAGACTGGGCTCAGTTACCAGTTACCGCCACCTATTTCTCTTTAGAAAGTAAGCGACAACAACTTACAATAAAACTACCTACCTAATACCTACAGTACTGATACCTACTCGCAACGTGATAAGTGTATTTCTATTAATATATAAACATTGTTGTTGTGGAAATTTCATAGATTTATTAATAAATTACAAAGTTTATACAAGTTCAAGATAATAACAATATATTAACAATTGAAGCTACATGCATAAAGTACAATGCCTTTTAATCAGAAGCATGTAGGTATATGGCGTAATACAGACTATACATAACTGTTATAAATGTCCAAGCCGGGAGAAGTCTTTGTCCAGCCGAAAGATGTCCACAGCTGGACAAAGGCCTTTCCCAAAGATCTCCAGCGAGAGGTTTCCAGTGACTCTCACAAGATCATCGGTCCGTCTTGTAAGAGCCTGCCCACGCTGAGACTTTCGGTTTTTGGTCCACACACGGGAACCAAAGGCAACCACTACTAGCCGTTGATATAGTTGTTTCTTAGCTAGCCAAGTACACAAAATATATCCATCCGCCTGCAAATTTAAGGTACAGTTAAGGCAACTGTACGTTAAATATGTAGGCGGTCAGCTTGAAATGCTTTGGTCTATGTTCAAAAAAAGTTAATAATAATATAATATATAATAATATCCTGAAACATTATACACACGGCCATCTGATCCCAATCTAAGCAGAGCTTGTACTATGGAAACCAGATAACTGATATACTATATATACTATTTTTATTTTGTAAATACATAATTATACAACATGTAACGTAATTAACGCACTTCCTGAAAATAGTTTGTTCGGAAAGCTTTACTTGAATCGATTTATATCATTTTTAATATAGGTAATTTTTTATTCCAAAATAATTAAAACGACGGAAATTATTCTCATATCAACCCTGTAGAGTCAAAACCAATTGACATGGACCGTAAGTCAAAGTAATAAGACTTATAAATCGCAGTTTTTCAGTATTTGTATTCATACAAATTCCATCAATCAATACAAAATATGGAAAATTAAACTTTATTCCAAGAAACTAATTTAGTTAATAATAATGCATATATATGTTAAATTAAAAATTCAGTGATTGATGATTACAACATAATATTCTAATTGGGGAGTTTGAGGGTGTGTGTTAATTATGTTACATGTTGTATAGATAATTTACACCCAGACTTAGGACAAACAGACATGTTCATGCACACAAATATTTGTCCCGGGTGGGAATCGAACCCACGACCTGCGGCGTGAAAGGCAGAGTATCTACCAACCACGCTAACAGACCCGTCATCAGTTCCAAATCAGTTTCCAATAACACATATAACAATGTGGTGGGTTCCATTAAAATGTAAGAAATATATTATGGAAATAAAGTATATTAAATAAAATTAAAAAAATAAATAAGGTTTTTATTCACGTAGACTTTAAAAAAGCTCTTGTAAATAGTCAGAACGTGTTCGTAGTAATATATAATTAATTTATAATTATTTCTAGGTACATATATATATTTAGATACACGGATTGTAGGAAATAATTTACAATAAGATTTATTTTATAACAGTAACGATATTTAACTAACTTAAATTTAGTTATTGTCAAGGATCATGTGTAGGTTTAATAATCAAAATTTTTAAATTTTAGCTAGATTTTTACTACATATTGTCTGAATGGTTCTGTCTATATTAAGGTACGGATTAAATGTTGTTATTATTATGGCGGACCTTGTGTTTATAACGACGGTCGCGCTTTAATGCTACCACCGGACCCAATGCGCCCCGGGTAACTATAACTTTGGATGACTGGCTTGTTGGTCTAGCGGTTTGCGATCCTGACTCCTAAACCAGAGTACGTAGGTTCGAACCCCACCGGGACAAATCTTTGTGCAATGAGTATGATAGGAGGTAGCGTGTTCAACCGCAGATAAACGAGGCTCTGGGTTCAAATCCCGATTCAAGTCAAAAACTATTTTGCGATTTTACTGTTACGACAATTTTTTCAATATCAACCCAAAGTCTGGGAGTTGGTCGTATAACCCCCGTGGCTCGGAGATTCTCACCTCTTTCCGGTCATGTCTCTAGTCATGAGAGTGTTGGAATAGAAAATTTCTCTGTGTACAAACTTGTGTACTATAATAAATCCGTGCAAATGGCTAGTTTTCGTTAAGACTGGCCGCGGTTACCGAAATTCGACTACTAAGACATAATAATCTCATTATCTATTTTAATCCATACTCAACGTTATAAATTGCAGGGTTTTCGAGCCACATATCCCGCGTTATAAAGAGGCTGTTATTTGTTAACTTTTCCAATCACAGCTAACCTAGTCTTTCACTACGTCACCGGACGATTTGCAATAGTTAAGTCGTGTCAAAGGATAGGAATCTTCGACATCTATGATACTCGTACAAGGATACACTGACACATCACACTAATATTATAAACCCGAAAGTTTGTGTGTGTGTGTGTGAGTGTGTATGTTTGTTACTTCTTCACGTCTAAATGGCTGGAGAGATTCTAATAAAATTCGGTTTGGAGTTAGGTGACACCCTGGATTACCACATAGGTTATAATTTATAAAGTTTTACGCGGGTAAAGCGCGGCATATTACGCGGGCATGGCTAGTTTAAAATATAGGGAAGTCTAAAAATCTCCAGGGTCTTGATAATTAATATATTAGTCGGAAATAAATCATACCAGGCAAATAAAGAGCCTCTATTTCACGTTTAATGAATTAAGGATTAAGTTAAATTAAATTTATTCATAAAACCATAACATAATTAAGGAGTACATATTTATCTTAAAACGGGACGCGGAATGTAGAAGATACCTACTTACATTTTATTTATATTTAATTCATACTGAAATCAGACTACATCCAAATAAAATACAAAAATTATTTATTTCTCTTCACAAAAAATGACAATTACAAGGATAAGTATGTATTGAATATATGGGTACTGTTACGAATAGAACCTTTTCTAGAACACTATATTCAAAATTCTTGTGCTACTGTAGAATATATAATAATCTTAATCTTAGGACATTATTCACACACGGTCATCTGATCTTAAACTAAGCAGGACGTGTACTATGGAAACCAGATAACCGATATACTACTTTTCTTTTGTAAATACATACTTATATAGATAACGAGCTGTGCCCCGCGGTTTCACCCGCGTTAAACTTTATAAATTATAACCTTTGTATTAATCTTGGATGTCAGCTAACTCCATATCAAATTTTATTGAAATCGCTCCAGCCGTTTAGACGTGAAGAAGTAACAAACATACACACTCACACAGTCACACACTCACAAACTTTCGCCTTTATAATATTAGTGTGATACACACCAAGACTCAGGGCAAACCGACATCTTCAGGCACATAAATATCTTTCCTTGGCGGGAATCGAACCCACGACCTGTGGCGTGCAAAGTAAGCATTTACCAACTACGCCACAGGCCCGTCAATTGTAAAATTTGATACTTACGTCAATGTCAGTTTTGCCGATTTTAATAAACCATAGTTCTACTTTTACCAGCGAATTATTTGTATATGTTTAATTTCCTTCCGGTATTTATGACTCCCTTGACTCCCTTTACTTTGCGTATTAAATTAATAGCCGTACCATAAATATTTTTACCCGACGATAGTGAAAATCAAAGAGCTCGCATGTATGCTAATGCACATTAAATTCGGTGCTATTTTGCGCAGGTTTCGGCAAAGGTGAAAGTGTTCGTGTTTTTGAGAAAGGAAAAGTTGCTTATTTTTTTGTGGTAAGAGGCGGCGCTGCCCCTCCCCCGCTCCGCTCTAGCCCCCTCGTTCGCCTTCCCCGCGCCCCGCTCCCCCATGAAAGTGAAACTTGCTAGAGACCACTTTTGGTAGTGACTCTTGAATTGTATGGCTTTGGTATATTCCACTGCAAACATTGTGTTCGTATTTTGGAGAGCATCTTTCTCTCTTCTTACTAAACATTTTTGATGGAGGCTGTGTATACCTACAACATGTAACGTAATTAACGCACACCCTCAAACACCCAAATTAGAATATTATTTTGTAATCATAATACATACACTGAATTTTTTATTTAACATGTATATATGCATTGCTATTTCCTACATTAGTTTCTTGGAATAAAAATTATTTTTCTTTATTTTGTATTGAATGATGGAATTTGTATGAATACAAATAAAACTGCGATTTTAAAAGTCTTATTACTTTGATTTACGGTCCATTTCAATTTGTTTTGCCTGTACAGGGTTAATATGTCAATAATTTCCGTAGTTTTAATTAAATTTGGGATAAAAAATTACAAATCAGATAAATCGATTCAGTAACTACCACTCAAACTATTTTCAGCATGTGCGTTAATTAAGATACATGTTATATATAGGTTAGGTATAATTATATACAGGTATTTACAGGTATTATTGACGGTCACCGTAGCCTAGTTGGTAGTGCTCCTGCCTACGAAGCTACTGGTCCTGGGTTCGAATCCCGGTAAGTGCAAATAATTGTGTGATGAGCACGAATATTTGTTTCTGAGTTATGGATGTTTTCTATGTATTTATGTATTTATCTATCTATATAAGTATGTATATCGTCGCCTGGTACCCATAGTACAAGCTTTGCTTAGTTTGGGGCTAGGATGATCTGTGTGACATTATCCCCAGATATTATTATTATTATTATTTGACTGCCTCGTTAGTCTAGCCTGTTGTAGTCTTGGGTTCATATCCCAGGTCGGCCCAAAAAGTGATTTTTGAAAACTTTGAAAATTTGTCAGTATCAGGCTGAAGTCTGGGAGTTGTACATCGGGGCGTATTGGCGAGGTTACCTTTCACCCCACAGGTCGTGGTTCTAATCCCAGCTAGAACAGATATTGGTGTGTATGAATATGTCTGTTTGTCGTGAATCTGGGTGTATTTACCTATATAAGTATGTATTTACAAAAAAAGTAGTATAAGTAGTTTATCAATGGTTTCCATAGTACAAACTGGTTAGTTTGGTATCAGATGGCTGTGTGTGAATAAGGTTGCACAAAATATTATTTTAAAAAACTCTACTTGGTATGCATCTAACTTTAATGTGATAGTCAAACTTGTATGACTTTAGTTCGTATAAGATTATCACTGTCAAACAAACTGAGATTGGCTAAAATACGCCATGAAGTAGGTATGGATATCGACTTTGTGATAAGAAAACCCATTGGTTCATAATCAAACGAACAATGGTGTTTAATACCACCTGGTACAATATCGCGATATTGATTACGGAGTTCTTACATTGTTAGCAGTACGTCAAGATCCATAATATTAGCACTGCTTAGGTTCAGATAAGTTTATCTATCTACAACATGTAACGTAATTAACGCACACCCTCAAATACCCCAATGAGAATATTATGTTGTAATCATAATACGTACACTGAATTTTTTATTTAACATATACATATATGCATTATTATTTACTAAATTAATTTCTTGGAATGAAGTTTATTTTTCTTTATTTTGTATTGAATGTTGGAATTTGTATGAAAACAAATAAAACTGCGATTTATAAGTCTTATTATTTTTACGTACGGCCTATTTCAATTGGTTTTGACTTTACATGGTTGATATAACAATAATTTCCGTAGTTTTAATTATTTTGGAATAAAAAATTACCTATATTAAAAATTATTTAAATCGATTCAGTTAAGGATTCTGTACAAACTATTTTCAGGAAGTGCGTTAATTACGTTACATGTTGTATACCTACTCTGTTACTGACCTCTTCCCATCAGATGATGAGAGTGATGAAACAAAAAGTGTCCCTGTGTTTGCGCACACACTGCTGCACTATAATATGTCCCGCGCCTCTATGTACAGTCGCCATTAGACTGGCCGTGGCCGAAATTCGGCTAGGAGGACATTTATTATAACTTGTTCTCTGACTTCAAAATAGGTAGAATTTAAACAGCTAGTACATTTTAATTGTAAGCTGTGTGTTAAAATTAAAAAGAAAACATGCGGGGCAATCTTTTAGGACTCCGACAAGTGAAAACTATAGCTATTTTTTCTATCTCCTACTCGGAAAGTAGTGTTTATTTCATCCGAGCGAGTGGAAAATGCTACTTCACACTTTTAGTCGATAAAGACTCATAGTAAAGAAAGAAAGAAAGAAATAATGTTATTTTCATAACATATACGGAAAATACATTCAATTTTAAAAATAAAAAATCAATTTTAAACATTATTAATTTTATTCGTACTGGTATGAAAAATGAAAAATGGCCCTTTTCTAGCAATTACTTCCCTCCTTATGGTGGGTATAAATTTTAAAAATAGAACTAAATTTGGTTAGGTTGCAAAAAATCGAACATAATTAAAAAACGAATATTGCGGTCATGTAAGTGTTATAAATGGCCAGTGTGAATTTAAAAAAAAGACCTTCCAGTCAGGTCACGTGTAGACGCGAGTTTAACTATTTTTTCAACAAGTTTTCACTTCAATAACATTTAAATTATGGCGCATATAATGGCGTATAAATGTATGGTAGTTATGTCCGTGAAACGAGAAGCGACAAACAATGCTCGGGTTCAAGTTCACGCGATACCCTTGGGTTATCTGGAACACATAAATTATGTGCACACAAACAGACGTATAGCTAATCTTTCCCTGTCTCAATTCTATATATATATTCGGAAATAATATTAAACGGTTATTAATCCCATCCGATAAAAGGCTGCTGGTCATGTAACATGGTACACAACATGCATACATTGTTATGATTGGTTGGTGCTTGAACTTTGAACGTCTAGGCTTAAAGAAACTTTCCTTTGAGTGCACGTATGGTGCAGCAGTATGTACATACAGGACATACATACAGCAGGATAGCTATTTGTGCGATACATAAATAGTTGTTCAAGGTGTTAATGTACAGACGCCAGCACATCCAGCTACTCCAATCTGTCAAATTTCTTTTATAGATTTTCAACTTTATCAGAAAAGCATAAGGTTCACTTTCAATTGGGGTAATTTGACAGATTGGGGTAGCCTGATGTGCTGGCGTCTGTACTTTGTGTCTGTCAATTGATATGACTGCAAGTGTGGAGCAGCGGCTAATATAGTCGCCTCGCCGTTTCGTGTCGCGGGTTTTGTGTGACATATAAATAGTTGTTCTGAGTCTGGCTGTAATTTGTGTCCTTCTATTATATGTTTGAAAAGTACCCCGCGACTCATGGATTAATGACCCTAATACGGGAGGGAGGGACCTTTAAAAAATAAATTGTTTGTAAAGTACCCCACGGCTGAGGGATTCAATTACATAGTGCATTGCCTTTTTTACTTCAGTTTCCAAAATATCATAGGTGGAAACAAAAAACAATTCTATATAAATAGTTCCGTAAAAAATCCGTTCCTTAGTTTTTGCGTGAAAGAGTTACAAACAGCCATACTCACTAACTTTCGCATTTATAATATTAGTAGGATTATGATCAATATTTTCTACGACCAGTTTGGAGCGATAAGATTGTGACGGTCACCGTAGCTTAGTTGGTAGTGCTCCTACCTACGAAGCTGGTGGTCCTGGATTCGAATCCCGGTAAGTGCAAATATTTGTGTGATGAGCACGAATATTTGTTTCTGAGTCATGGATGTTTTCTATGTATTTAAGTAATTATTTATCTATATAAGTATGTATATCGACGCCTGATACCCATAGTACAAGCTTTTCTTAGTTTGGGGCTAGGATGATCTGTGTATTGTTAGTTTACATGGTAATGTACATCATATATTTTTTTTAGATTTATTATTCGTTTATTTTAGAAGTTCCAGGGGGGGACACTCATTTTTCCACTTTGGAAGCGTCTCTCGCGCAAACTATTCAGTCTAGAAAAAAATGATATTAGAAACCTCAATATCATTTTTGAAGACCTACCCATAGATACCCCACATGTATGGGTACGATGAAAAATTTTTTTTTGTGTTTCAGTTCTATGTATGGGGGGAACCCCTAAAATTATTATTATTTTTCTATTTTTGTGTAAAAATCTTAATGCGGTTCACAGAATACATTTACTTACCAAGTTTCAACAGTACAGCTCTTATAGTTTCGGAAAAAAATGGCTGTGACATACGGACGGACAGACAGACAGACATGGCGAATCTATAAGGGTTCCGTTTTTTGCCATTTGGCTATGGAACTCTAATTAAACCACTTTAACGGTCTCCAACTATGGAATGACCGCGAGCATAGCTGCTTAACCTCGCCAATCACACAAGGACCGTTGAGAGCATCTGGCTATGAGCGCCTCAATCCTACTTAATATATAAATATATAATATTATAAACGCGAAAGTTTGTAAGTATGGATGGATGTTTGTTACTCTTTCACATAAAAACCACTGAATGGATTTTAATGAAACTTTACAATAATATAGCTTATACTCGTACATCAGAAAAACACAAAGGCTGGTAAAACCGCGGGGCACAACTAGTAAATGATAAACTTATTATACATTCCATTGAAATCATTTGATTTTGTGAAAAGATCTTAGTTTCTCTCCGAGTTTGATAAACACGCTCTTCACAATGCTTGTATTAGCGTGTACTTGCCGGTCCCGTCACTAACCTTAGTTTACTACATTCTTATATTATTATAACTAACCATTTACAGAAACTGAAGGAAAATATTTATTAATTATTAACTCTCATTGGAGTATTATCATACAGGTCTTGAACCTAGTAGGTACAGACTCCACCTCACTTGCTTTTCACGCCCCAGGTCGTGAGTTCGATTCCCACCCAGGACAGATATTTGTGTGCATGAACATGTGTGTTCGTCCTGAGTCTGAGTGTAATCTATACATATAATTAAATCGTAGGAAAGTCAAAAGTGTACATTGAATATTTTTTTAAAGGATACTTGGGGCGTGATCTACAGTCGATATCGCACCCAAAATAATATAGTTTTTAGAATTTTTGTCTGTGTGTCTGTTTGTCTGTATGTATGTCCGGGCTAAACTCAAAAGTACTGCATGGATTTACTTCAAATTTTGCAAGAATATTACTAAGAGGTCGGGTCAACATATAGGCTACATATTATCACGCTATCACCTTCGGGGGAGGAGCTGTGATAATTTATAAAGTTTAACGCGGGTGAAACCGCGGGGCACAGCTAGTTATCTATATAAGTATTTATTTGAAAGAGAGGGTTAGTATGTGTAGTATATCAGTTATCTGGTTTCCATAAAAAAAAACATAGTACAATCTCTGCTTAGTTTGGGATCAGATGGCCGTGTGTAAAAAATGTCGCAGGATATTATTATTATATTAAGAAGCGCAATAGAGATTATTTCATAATGTTCAGTGTCAGTTATTACCGAAACCGATTATGAAAAAAATGTTGTTTATGATTTCTCTTATAGAAATAAATCAGTTGATCGTTATTCTTGTAAGAGTACTTAAACATTTTTGCGTATTTTGAGTATGACTCCTTAAGGTACATCCACTATTTACGTTACTTGTAAACCCGGAATACAAGATTTACCATTAAAAAATCTAGGGGTAATAGATTTTTCCGTTTTTTTTACCTCAACAAGGTCAACTCCCAGATATTTTGCTATATTTATTATTGATGTCCATAATTTCCTAGTTTACCTGTATACTTACCTAGTCTCCCAACATATATATATATAAATATGTGAATAAAATATAGTCATGTGTAAAACTTTACTTATCTATATAATTATATACTAACTCCTGCACTATGACGTTAAGATACACGTGCATCTCTTGAAATCTTTATTTATATATTGCGCAATATATACTACAATGATAAGATAATATATTTTTTTAAAGATACGTTTAATAATGTTTTGTTCCGTATTTATATATTAAATTAAACGCTTGCTTCAACGATAGCAATGTTTGGTTCAGATACGATAACAACCTATACTAACATCGTTGGTCTAGCGGTAGCGTGTTCAACCACATATAAGGAAGACCCGGGTTCCATTCTCGGTCGGGCCAAAAAGTGATTTTTGGGAATTTAACGGTTAAGTTAACTTCAATTTCAGCACGTATTTTGGGAGTTCGAGGTATTACACCCCCGTGCCTCGGAGAGCACGTAAAGCCGTCAGTTGTATACCTGATCTCTTTCCGGTCGTGTCGCTAGTCGTCTCATCGGATCATGAGGCGGGGATAAGTTTGGAAACGTGTGAGTAATGCGATGAGTATCTATTGCATAGTCTACGGTAACGGCATACCAGCAGTTGGGACTCATTAGCCCACATGTTAAATAAAACATACCTCAATAAAATAATATGGACTTGGTGTATAAAGATCATAAATAAAGAGGCGTACTACTATCATATATACTGATTAATCTGCTTACCGCCCGCGGGTAGTGAGCGCGATAGCATGTGGCCCATGTTGGCTAATGTAGGTCAACATTGGTCTCTGGTCGCTCCTTTCACTGCGGCTGAGACAAAGACGCGCTTACTCTCACGTAGCTCTGCTCTGCCTGTGAAAGTCCTGAACAAAAGTCGACCCCAACACCCCTTTTCTTTATTGTTTGCCTTGAACCTTTGGGCGCCTTGAACTGACTAATGACATGCTCCGATTTTCTGATATAATTATGCCCAAGACTGTCATAAATTTTTTGACAGATCATCGAACGAATAAATTGTGTTGTGAATATCAACACCGTCGAGGAATATTTTATATACGTTTTTAAATTTAAAAAAATACTGGCCATATCTAAATTCTTTTAAAGAAGGCTTATTTAATAAACCTTTTTGAACGATTCTAAATTTGAATTTGAAAAATAAATTAAAAGCAAAAGAGTTCCGCGGCGTAATGGTAGCGAAGTACGATTTTTTTAAATTATTCAATTCTTTATTGCATTATTGTATAAGTGGTATATAAGTTAGTAGGTTTAATAATGTATGTATCAATCGTCGCCCTATAGAGTATAGCACAGATTTAGGATAGAGGAGGAAAAGTTCATTATGAATGAAGTTTAATTAGTCACACAGACACCCATCCAATAAATTGCTGATATCATAGTTATACATTATAATATCAGCAAATCACTGGGCAGGCAACTAAGCTAAAACGAAATAAGTTGATAAGATACAATTAAAGGTATATATAGCGATTGATTCCGTTGCGTTTGAAGTGTAAACTAATAAAAAATAAAATTAAATAAATGAAAAAGGTTTTTATTCACGTAGACTTTAAAAAAGCACTTGTAATTAGTCATAACATGTTTGTGGTAATATATTTAAGAAGGTATATATAATTTTTTCTAGTTACATATACATATTTAGTTACACGGATTATTAAAACATTTATAAAATTTATTTTATAATAGTAATGATATTTAGCTACCTCGTATTAACTTATTGTCAAAGAGACTATGTTTAGGTTTAATTATCGAAATTTATGATTTAAGCTATATTTTACTACATATTGTCAGAATGGTTCTGTCTTTATTAAGGTACGATTCAATATTATTACTAAAATTCAATAACGTCACATCTCTCTTTCAAATAGCTTGTGTGAAAAGAACAGGGCATACGTAGGTATGCTCTGTTCTTTTCACAGTAGTGGTTCACAGTAGTAGTTTGACAGTAGTGTCAAACTACCTATCAAATTGATGTATTATAATCAATTTGATAGGTAGTATGACACTACTGATTTGCTGCTAGTGATTTGCGTCCATCAATCAAGCACATCGGGCGTATAATTAGTCAACAGAAACTATGGTGCCGCCTATTTTTTCTCAGTATTCCGCACTAAGACTAAATTGACACCTATATATGAAGATGCAATGTCCTTTCCATAAGATCAATGTGAGAAAGAAGTGTAACGACATCAAAATTTGTTTTAATTAGTATTCCATAGAAAAATAAAGTTAAATTAATCAAGCATATTTAGACAAAGGTTATAATCGTATCAATTTAGGGTGTCCTTTGCGTAATCGAGTGCTAAATAATCGAATACCAATTGATTGGACACTTATAAATCGAATGTCTATTTATCGAACATTCAATCGAATGTATCACTCAACGATTGATTTGTCTCTGCTTGTTGTGCGTATGGTCGCAGTTCTAACCTAATCTACTATTCTATGTTCGATTTTTACTATTTTATGAACATTCGACAATTTAGACATTCGATTTATAGTGGTTAATCAATTGGTATTCGATTATTTGATATCATAGAGTACCTTAAGCTTTTCTTATAAATACATCGTATAATCAAAGCGAGTATGTTGTAAAATTCCTGAAAAACTGCGCGTATATTGTGAGTCATATAGGCAGGTGGACGTAAACATCATTGTTTTCGCTATCGGCATCCTCGCCCCCTCCTCTTACGTAAGCAGTACAAGCACCTGGGTCTACCAATGTAACTAAGCATTATAACTACGTACCAACACTGTTTTTTTGTTTGTTAACACTTCATTCCCTTTGACACTGCTTATTTCTAATGAAATCTCTCTCCTTTAATAATCTAATTGTAGAAAATTACATAGATATGAATTTAGTTGGTTGATAGTCAGGTTCGCCCAGAGAGCACGAAGTAGTGAGGGATTTTTATTTTAATTCAAACAATGCCGTAAATATGGCATAATTTCAAATAAATGTTAGTTTACAGAAATAGCTTTACTTTAATTTAAAAAATATTATAACAATATATATAATATCCTGGGACATTATTCACACACGGCCATCTGATCTGATCTGATCCCAAACTAAGCAGAGCTTGTATTATGGAAACCAGATAACTGATATATTACATATTATTATACTATTTTTCTTTTGTAAATACATACTTATATAGATTATTTACACCCAGACTCAGGACAAACAGACATGTTCATGCACACAAATATTTGTCGCGGGTGGGAATCGAAGCCACGACCTCCGGCGTGAAAGGCAGCGTATCTACCAACCACGCCAACAGGCACGTCAAAAAAATATCGTAAGACAACTAACACACTGCCATTTGATGGCAAACTAGGCAAAGCCTGTACTATGGCAATCAGACAACTGATAAATTTACATATATATTTCGAAAACACATACATTTTATAGATAAACTAGCTGGGTCCCGCGGTATAACCCGCGTTAAACTTTATAAATTATCACAGCTCTTTCCCCGTAGGTGATAGCGTGATAATATGTAGCCTATATGTTGACCCGACCTCTTAGTAACATTCATGCAAAATTTCTAGTAAATCCATGCAGTACTTTTTGATTTTATCCCGGACATACATATAGACAAACAGACAAAAATTCTATAAACTATATTTTTGGCATCGATTGCTATTGTAGATCACGCCCCAAGTATCCTTTGAAAAAAATATTCAATGTACAGTTTTGACTTTCCTACGATTTTATTATATGTATAGATTACACCCAGACACAGAACGAATAATCGCGTTCATCACACAAAGATTTGTTCCGGGTGAGAATCTAACCCACGACCTCTCGCAGCCAAGGTTACTAAACAGTATATCAACAGGCCAGTAATATATCTAAGATAACTGCTTGGATTATACATATTGTTGACGTTTACGTTGGTTGGGGCATGTGCACAGAATGGAACCCACTCGAATACCACGGTGTGTTCTGTTGGGTGCGGTAGCTAATGCAAAGCGCGATGTCGGTAGACCTCTGCTTCGCTTTAAAGACGGCACCAAGCGGGATATGGCCGCTTTTAAAATTGACCACTGTAGCTGGGAAAAGCTCACTGAAAATAGATTTGATTGGCGCAAACGTGTAGTGGAGGGTCGTAAGATCTGTGAGGAAGCCTGGTTCGGAGTACTTGCTGATAAGAGACAAAAGCGACATGAAAGCGGCTCGGCACCAACCACCGCAAACTTCTCTTGTCAGGCCTGCGGCAGGCTATGTCGCTCGCGCATCGGTTTGTTTAGCCACAATAAGAAATGTCTCTCAGACAATGCGCCGTAAATCGTCTGTAACAGACGCAAAGGCCATATATAGACGTTTATACAATTTACAAAAATATATATAAAGTAACATATAGAGGGAGTTGTTTTACTTTGACTGCCAGATCCGTAAAGCCCATCGAATACTTTTCAATGTCCACAACGTACATATCAACAACAACAAAACGTACAATAACAATGATAACATCTAGAAGCCGATGATCAACGTTCATGTGTACTTGGCTTGATGATCATAATATCATCACAACAATTGTCATCAATTTATTGCAATCAACAATATTGAAGCTAAAGATGCAGTATAAATTGGCCATAAAGAAGTACTAATAACGAACAATAACAAAGATACAATGTTAGCACTAAAATGCACTTTCTATTCAATTAATATATAGGCTAACTAGCTGTGCCCCGCGGTTTCACCTGCGTCAAACTTTATAAATCATAGCATATGTGTTATTCGTATTTATAAGCTATAATACTACAAAGTTTCATCAAAATCCGTTCAGTAGTTTTTGCGTGAAAGAGTAACAAACGTCCATACATCCATCCATACTCACAAACTTTCGTATTTGTGGTATTAGTAGGATTTGAAAAATGCCTCTTGTAATAAACAGGTATTCTTAAATTGTTCGTGTTATAAACAGGGACGTAGGTAAGGTTTATTTTTAATTTGGTAATGTAATATTTGAGCGAAAGCTTTTCCTGAAAAAGACTTCAACGCGCGCATCCGTCTCTAAACAAAAACATGTTTAGGCCAAAAATTATGGGCCAAGTGCATGCCGCCGCGTCGCGGTTCTTCCTTGATGTAGTGTGCTAATAACTTCGCAACTGTCTGACAGTGTATAAAGCGATTAAGCTGCGAAGTGATTAAATTGTAATGATAAACCCATTTAATTATTTAATTTAAAAGTCTTTATTAGATATTGTATTATTATTTTACCGCTTTAAGTGCATCGAATATTGAACATATACAACTCTGTTATCAAGGTTTCAGCTGTATGCATTATCCCATATGTGACTTGCTTTTTAGAATCATGCACCGAGAAGTGAGACTTGTCTTTTTTTGATAAAGCCTTAAGTACTATTCTGTTTGTTTTCATAATATTCATTCTACTCGTACGCTTTTACCCTCAACTAAGATTTCTTTGAGATTTTATAGACAGTTTTACATGTGGCACTTATGAATTACCCTCACCAACATATTTGACCTTCGCCTTTGAATAGTAATGACATTGAATTTGAGATGTTTTGTTTGAGTGCCTCGCAATGGGACCCTCCGTGTGGAGCCAAAGTCGTACAAGCTTGTTTAATATTTTCAATGGCCAGTGACAGAATGATTACGTGATGAGCAGTACAACATGGTCGTATAACCTAGTTGTCGGCTTTGTTTACATGCGGCGACACGTGCACTCTTATGTACACACGGCATGCGCTGAGCAGTGGCTATCGGCGGCGAGAGTGATCGCGCTAACACAATTATGTCACCGCAATTAAAAACTGTGCGTTGCGTGCTCGGAAGTGGTGAGGGAGTGGTGGGGCAAACGGGAGGGAGCTAGCCCCGCGGCCGGCCACCAGTCGCGCGCCGCACGCCGCCGCGCACGCCCGTTGCGCGTCCATTCCGCGCCCGCGCCGCGATGAGTGATCGCTGAGCGAGCGCGTCGCGAACGCCTCGACTCGACCCCATGGAGTACCAGCACCAACCCGTTCAGCCCCTGGGGCCGCCGGCGCCTCCGCCGCAGCTGCTGCCGCCCGCGCCGCCGCCCCCGCTGCCCTCGCTGCCGCAGCTGCAGCACCATCACCACCATCCTCAGGACGACGACCGCTGGAACCAGTACCACATCTGGAGGCAGCACGTCTTCGTCAATGGTCAGTCCCTCGCCGCGCTGGGAGCACGCGCACTTTCTCGTCCGTGACCGACGCCGCCCCGGGCCCGCCCGATGCCGACCCGTGAAAAAAGAGAAAGTGCGCGAGCGCCGATAGCAAATCGAACTTTTCGGTCGATGGAGAGTTCTTTGTTTCGGCGACGAAGCCTTTCACCGGCTCCGAGCGCAGTTCTGGTAGAAACGACTCATAGGTTTCGATCTCGTCGGTTCGGGTCGCAGCATGCCGATAATGTCAATTGCGATAACTTGAGATTGCGCCTTAAAACACCAAGGCCTCGACAAACGTCACGCGGGTCTCGAGTTGTTTATGTTATTGATAGTTAGCTCAGTGTACACGGCAGGGTGGATCGTGAGGCGCACGTGTCCCGTAACCATCCCTCTCTCGGTGTGCACGTGACGCGCAAACCCGAAACCGATAGTTGATTAATGCCACTAATTGTTGTACGTGCCTCGTGTTCTCTTGATTACTTTCGTTTCTCAAAGAAGTGTGCCCAAATGCGTGAGTCGCGGAAGACACTTCGATGTTAAACCTGATTAGCTTAGACGGACGGAAGCCCTAGGACAGCAGAACATACGTGTTACTTTCTGACCGGAATACATTGCTAATGCTATTACTACAAGTTGTGGAGAATCCCCAATAAGGATTAACTTTGCGTCGTAATGTAAAATCAGCAAACTTTGAATATTTTTCCAAAATAGCATGTTTCCTGTGTACTTTATTTTTCAAGTTTTATTGAGTGTAAAATTTGGGAAGTCTAAACATGATTTAATTTTAAACAGAAAAATGGAGACATTTTAGAGAACTTATTTCTGATAACCTCTTAATAAAAAGTTAAATACCCTCATTTGTCAAAAAAAAATAGTAACAAATTACTAGATAATGGTACACTTATTTTTGCGCTGCTTTACAACTCGTAGTGTAATTAATTCTAATACTTACTTTACAGCTCTAAAAATATACTTAACAAAACTTGATTAAGCTCATCATAATATTACTAATTTTGTTGGAAGGTTTCTCGTTTGGCATGACAAAGAGTCAGAGCCTCTGCAATGTGCGTTTGATCTAATCAGACCGTGGCACCTATATAGTAATATTTCTTTATCCTTAAAATCGTTAACTTGCATCTTGAGAAGCAGATAATTGACCAACTACTGATCAAATTAAATTTATTGCTCAATCATCTTTCCGCATTTAATTCCTTTGCAACCTAACAAAACATGCATTTGCATGGAGGTCGAAAAGGTTGGAATTATCTTATAATTTAATCTCATGTCATAAGGTTTCATCATTCTTCATATGCAGTTATCACAGTCGGAAACGGGTAGTTTTAGAAAATATATGTATACCCTCAATAGAAACATTAAAATACGACGGGGCAGTGAAGATAGAATAGATAATATTATATCCTATGACATGTTCCAATAGGCAGCAATCCAGCAGACAAAAGTGGTTATTATTTTTTTCATATATTTTGGGCTTGCCTTTGGCTAAATATTCGTCTTTACATACTTAAGCTTACGTAGTGAATCCTCAAGAAAATGGTTGATAATAGCTTAATTTTGAGACAAAGAGCTCACTCTTTCCTCCACCTTTTATTCCCACCGTAAGAAAGGTCCTATTTGTGAAAACAATACATCTTTGAATTAACTGAAGGATCATGTCAACAGTTAGAAGGTCAGAAGGGCTTATATAAACAGTTCATTGTTTTAGTCATCTGTGTTAAGCAGCTGAGCAGCTGAACTTGACATTGTATTGACATAACATTAAGTTACGTCATTACGTTCGCGAACGACAGAAACAAAGCACACCTACATTACCCTTCACCCCATTTAATATTGTCCTATATAAATTCATTATCATCCCGAATGACGTCTACTGCTGTACAAAGGGTACCCCAAAAGATTTATTTTGTATGCCAGACGGGTTGGCGATCGAGTATGATGGTCATGGCACACAGAGAGACGCTGCTGCCCGTTCTTCGGGAGATATTCCCTCGGGTCAACTTCTACGACGGAAGAAATGGGGCGGATATATTCCTTATTATCAGCCACATGTGTGGCGACATATATTGCAATAATCTTCTTAGCTTATAAATCAAACCATATAAAATATAATAATAGCGTCCAGTACAAGCTTAAATATTATTATAAAAACCCAAATCGGTTCATCCATTCGGGAGCTACGATGCCCCAGACAGACTCACATACAGACACTTCAAACTTATAACACCCCGTCGTTTTTGCGTCGGTGGTTAATAATAGGTTTCCAATCAGGGGTACAAATTTCAAAGATCGTACCCAATTTAAACATTTGGTACCTACACATTATACTAAAATTATTCCATGTCCATTCAACGGTTGTCTGGAAGAGATCACTAAAAAGGGATAAGATCTCCGATTATACCTGTATTTGCTTATATTGAGATATAGTATTGTGTTTACTGGAGCAGTGAAGTGTATGCTATTCCATTCTGTTCTATATTATATGGACAAAAGTATTTTTTTTACTTGAATGTAACCACAAAGGTTATCTAAAATAGCTTGGTAATCTGATCTTTATTACTGAAGCCGGAGGAATGGCTTTCAAATCGTGACAATTCAACATAGTTCTATATAATAAATAGCTTCAAGATATAGGATTATTTAATGAGAATAAAGAAGGTTACGAGTTAGAAGCTACATAAGCGGAAGGTGTTGTGACAACTAAGGTGTCTTTATGTCTTGAATATATGTTTTACTAGCTGTGCCGCGTGGTTTTACCCGCGTTAATCTTTATAAATTATAGACTATGTGTTAATCCAGGGTGTCGACTAACTCCATATCAAATTTTATTAAAACCGCTCCAACCGTTTAGACGTGAAGAAGTAACAAACATACACACTCAACCACTCACAAATTTTCGCCTTTATAATATTAGTGTGATTGAGGTTTTCGTATACGGTTATTAGCGACCGGCTGGAAACAAAATAGATATGTGTGAAGACATATATTAATTTAAATAATTCCACATTACAACAGTGCTTACTATTACCTAGCCAACGATTCAGTAGCACTTTTACTTTCATATCTTCTAACATGTTTTTATTTATCTATTCCTGTCCATAAAACTGTTTTAAATTACAGCTTAAAATCTCTTGAGAATTTCGTTTCGTTATTCCGCAGTTAAGTAAGATAAGGACGATAAGCCAAGAACTTTTGTATGTTGGTAAAAAAGTGAAGTCTTTATTATGTAGGAGACCCTGACAGAAAGAACCTGTGTTCAGTAATTTCTCCAGTTTTGAGCACTTATAATCGAGAACATCATCATCATAAGAACAGCCGAAAGACGTGCACAGCTGGACAAAGGCCTCCCGAAAGATCTCAACTACCCTTGATCTGGGCATAGTAGATATTTGTATGCATGGATTGACAACATCTCATCTCCATAAGTACACAGATCTTGTAAGTCTTGTTCTTGAGACAGCGTTTGGGATCAGCAAGCTAACGTCATCGCTCGTATCTTTTTGATCAATTCGAGCGTGGCCGCGCGCACTTTCACTCCGAATATTTGGGAAAAAGTGGCGACCTTTTCGCAACTTTCTCCACGCCCCTCGCCCCCGCACCTCTCCCTCCGGGGCCCCGCACGTGCTCTCTTCCGCGTGCGCGTGGGCACCGGACACTTTTACTTTTAAAACTTGACAATGCTCTCCACGTAGTCGAGATCAAGCCAGATATTTAGTGCGGATAGCGGCTCTTATCTCCATGTTTATGTTTAAACAGAGTCAGTGCAGAGTCAAAACGGAAAGTCATTTCACAACTCGTACATATGACCTATTGATACTTTATCATTTCATGTGTATCTTGTCATTTCGTTAAATGTTTAAATGTTGCTCTATTTCTAAGAGTTTTGTTTTGTTTAAGACAGAATTTTATTAAAAATATACTCGTAATAAAACAAAGAGTCTAAGACCTTGGAACTTAAGCGCCATCATATGTTTTTGAGTTAATTAATTTGGTTTGGGGCGTACACTTGAAGGCAAAGACTTATTCACACAGCAAAAAATATTTGCAAATGGATGCAAATTATTAAAAAAAATCCTTCCATTATTTCTTTTAAATCGGATTGCACTACAATAGTGAAGCAATTAAATACCTTTGTAGATCTTCCTAAAGATTTTGTAAGACATAACTTTTAAAGAATGTCAAATGTACATATACACATTTTACAACCTAAATAGTAACTGATCAAAATACCTAGCGTAATCTTGACTCCAATATTATTCACTTGTCCCTAATTACCTGAATGCGGCACATGGTATATTGTTCAATCGGCCTCTAAGGTCAAGTCGACGTTAGCGATTGATGTTCAAAGGCCTAATGTATTGCAATTTTGAAGTCACAAGCACGCAATATATGCATTGTTTATTGAAGTGCATCTATTAACATGTCACCTGTTGCGTAACAGTTGTTTAGAGGGGGGAAGGGGGCTGCGCGCACGCAGGCTCCGGCGAGAGTAAAAGTAATCTTCCGGAGCGTTTCCGCGTCCCCCCTCTAGCCTGCCCCTCGCTAACACCTTCCGACTTTTACTTTTCCGCTGCCGTTCGTTGATCGCCAGTTGTGCCTTTTGTTTCGTTTGTTATTAAGTTTCGGACTTTCTACTAATAGGCAATGTTCTTTTGAGGATTTCGATTTTCTATTACAATTATATTTATTCATTTAGCCTCTCTTAAACAGATCTTTTGTTAAGGCTATAAATACTGAAAAAACCTTAGTTTATTAATAGATCTACATATAAAAAGGGGGTACTTAATCAAAAAGTAATTTTATATTTTTAGTCGAATACAATTTTTGGACAAAGAATTTTATTTCTCAATGAGAAATTACAATTTTCACTTACTTGAGAACATTTTAAACATGGATTGTGTGAAAAAAATTTACACACAAGTCAAATCCACTCTCCACTGAGTAATCATTTTAAATACATTTCTATTAAATATCTAATAATACAATCGTATTACAAAAAACTAATATTTTCGAAAAGCAACATGGCAGTAATCATCTTCATATACAAAAATATATTACTCTATTTACGACCACGAAGTTTTAAGAGGAAGTTAGCAAAATAAACCACAACTTAACAGGTAGAAAACACAAAAAATACTACAAATTAGTACTTATATCCATTCTAAAACTAGTATATCATTAACTTTAACACAAACAGGCAAAACTTGGTTCGTGTACTTTCTTCCTACAAGCGAGTTGTACAAGCTACCGGCATTTAATCGACTGGCCTCATTTCCTTATAACGAAGTAATACTTTGTTTTACATGCCGGCAATAAGATTTGTGTTTATTTGTTTTCAATTAGAAAGGCGCAGCGCTCAATATTTCTAATAAATCCAACAGGACCGCGAAAGGAGAAAAAAAAAGAAACTACAGACACATATATAAGAGAAATAAATTATTATCAAGAAGAAAATAATGATATAATATTTTGGCAATTGGGTGTACTTATCTATATAAGTATGTATTTACAAAAGAAAATCAATATTATATGTAGTATATCAGTTATCTGGTTTCCATGGTACAAGGTCTGCTTAGTTTGGGATCAGAATAATGAAGAAATCCGAATAATAAACACCGTGTGTGAATAATGTCCCAGGATATTATGTTATTCGACTATTAAATAACTGTTGTCAATTCTCTATTAAAGATATAGGGTGAAAAATGGTTTTAAATAACAAGACACCTAACTACAAATCCAACTGAAAAACACACTAATATACTTAGTAATTAGCACCAACTACAAATGCTATTATAATGTAATCTAAAACAACTACAATTTTTTATTTAAATAAATATATAACATCTTTGGTTACTTTAATAAATAACTTTATTATTATTATTATAACACACTGTCTTCTGATCGGAAACTAGACAGAGCCAACTAGACAACTAATAGATATACTTATGTATTCCAGAATACATACATATCATAGATAATTTACACCCAGATACAGACAAATAAACGTGCTCGTCACACATTTACATATTTAAAAAATAACTAATTACTAACACTAGTTTATAAGAAAAATGTTACTAACTAATTGGACACTAATTTGGTCTGAAAATAAAGACTTATTATTATTATTTATTTATCCAGGGAATCGAACCCATTACCTCTGGCTTAGCAGTCAGTGTCACTAATCACTAGATCAACAAACCAGTTAGTTTTAAAGACTGTGTTTTGACCCTTTTTAGTGACTATCTATTAGGTCTCGTAAGAAAAGAGTACTGTTTCAATGGCGCCGGAAATCTTAAAACAGTCAAATACTTTGTAAACCTTAATATTATAAACCAATGACAATTACAGACAAACTATATATAGGATCATCTCACAAAATTGGTTATGCAAATAAAATAAAAATTACCAAAATTCATCGAATTGAGAATCTTCCTCCTTTTTGAAGTCAGTTAAATATAGCCTATTGTCCTCAGCGGTCAGTAAACGATATTTAAAGGCGAGCTTAAGCACATCAAGGTCCATGCAGTATGGTCAAAGAATGAAGGGTACGTCATCGCGTAAGGGTTATCCATCCTGGTAATCATTAGACAAGACTCGATAAGTCATGTTAGAAAAAATTACCAAGAAAAAATTTAAATACATTATTATCATCCATATGCGATTAGGATAACTATGATGTCTGTTAAACCTGACAAATTAATTATCCAACTAACCCTTGATAAGTGAACCTCCTGATTTGTTTTTTTAGAGGGCAAAAAGGCTCTCCTCCTATTGCTTAACTTGCATTAGCCATTACAACTACTTATCAATTAAATAGTTATGGTTTATTTTATCATTGCCATTTAAACTTGCCTAAAACAATAGATATATAAATAACCAAACTATTATATTCTATATACACTATAGAATGAGTTTATATATGGGATGTTACATAGTATTTATCTTATTAATATTATAAATGCCAAAATTTGTGAGTATGGATGGTTGTTACTTTTTACCACAAAAAATACCGAACGCATTTTGATGAAACTTTGTTGTAATATAGCTTATATATCCGTATGATTCATAAAGATTAACGCGGATAAAACCACGGGGCCAGCTAGTTAATAATATAGTTATTAATTCATTAAAATCTCATATTTATTATTAAATTAAATATGTTTGATCCTAGTCTAGCCTGATGATGCTTAAAAGACAGGGTCTTAGATGAAACACAGCTCAAGCTTTTAGCGACTACTATCAAAACAACATATTTATTAAATAATGATATTGTTTTATCTAAAGAAAATCTTCTTTTTATCTCTCGCCCGCTACAATACTGGAATATTTTCCCATTACTGGCTGTCACTGTACGTGACAGCAAAATAGTAGGTACAGAACTCAAATGCAGGCGTATCAATAGATTTTACTGTCCAGCGGTGAGGAACTAATCCATGTTCTACCGTCCTCCCACAAGGAATAAAATAATGGTAACATTGTATCTGAAACAACGTCATCAGCACTCGAACGTATTTAAAAACTGTTTTAAACTGTTACCCTCATTGACAATCTCGTGCTGGGAGGTCACCATAAAAAAACCGGTCCCCCAATTTTTTAACTCATCCACTATGGTTATATATAAGCAGCCATGTGATTGGTCAGATTTAAAGATCAATGAATAATATCTATCTATATATCTTGATCTACTAAAGTCGCTGATCCAATTTTGTGATTATTAGATTTTCCGTATCCTCCCATTGTGTATTTTCACGATGTATCATCATCAAATATACGAGCTAACAAGCTAATACACCGGTGACTGTGGGTTACGTTAATCTGCGTTTTATTTTTATTGTAGTTAGGTTGCCTATACTCTATCAGCAAACTTACTAATGTATGTGTATGGGTTATGAGCTAACCAACTAATACACTAAGTACACTTCTATTCATTTCTAATTCCCTAAAAATTCAGAATGATAAATATACTACCTTCAATGGACACCGATCACCAAAACACTCGGTCTCTACAACAAATTCTGTCAAATTTAGATTTAAAATTACGACTTTCTCGTTTACTTTCGCTTAATTCACACATTTACGAAAATGATTGCGCGTCGCCGGAAAACAGCGGCTTTCTCCATTGCGCAAGAGTTGCACTTCCCGCTTGCCCCCCCTACGACTTCCCCCACCCTCAGCGGCACTCCTCACCTATTTTCTGAGTAGGAAATGAATAAGTTACGCAACGACAGCTTTCCACCGCCACCGGCGCAGCATTCCAATCGAAACATGCCTCTTGTGACATCATGCGCTATATCCTGGTTAGAAGCCGTAATATATTGACTAGGAGACCTGAAAGATCGTCCCACAAACTTTCCAAAAAGTTCCTATGTTCCAACGTTCAAACAAAGCAATAATTGCTCAATGAGTGGCAAGTCTTGTCAGGTTAGAGCGCTTATAGTCGGTATTAGCATAGTACATATAATTCGGAGGTCCGTCACTTTCTCGTTCCGTATTGGAAGTGAGAGTAAAACGTCATGGCGTCGGCCGCGTGTCCGCTTTCTCTGATCCGACACCCGAAATCGTCTGCATTCCAACTGAGTAACAAAACGAAAAGCAATTTTAATACCCTTTTTTATATAAAAAAGAAGATTTGTACTTTAGTTAACTTTTTATGAGAAACACTTGTTAAGGATTTTATTTTTGTTCAACATATTGTGTTCGGAATCCAAAGGCGGTGTTTACTTTCTCCGACGAATGAAAGTACGAGTGGCTCGGCTGACTTGACTCTAGCGCATTACCTCCTGTTGGGTATTTCCTTACATGTCCGACTTAATGTTCCTGCTTGGTTCATCGAGTACTATTTATTTTTATTTGCACGTATAATGGTGTGATTTTACTTCAAAATGCTAATATAATAAAAATTTGCTCTTTGTATTGTGAGCATGGGTTATGTGGTGAATATCAGAATATCACCGCCCCATCTCATCCCGTGGGGGGGCGTAGAAGTCGACCTGAGGGAATATTTTCCAGAGGTCGAGGAGTAGGTTCCTTCTTAGTACTATGACCTAGATGATTCTTGGGAGAGGCTTGTCCAGCAGTGGACTTCTTTCAGCTGTAATGATGATTGTGAGCTTGTTTTAAGCATCTAAGTTATAACTTAAAAATTACTAAACCCGCACTACAGAAATCTCTGTATTACCATTGCACGAGCCTTAAGTAGACTACGTAAAAGTTTTAATGAGAAAAATATACTAATTGTAACAATGGACCATATTTTATTCAGATCTTGAATCTTAACACAAACTAGAATGCCATTTAGGGATCCGTGCCTTTAAAGGCAATAAAGAACACTTAACCCTTGTTATCTGTCTGTTTTGTTTAAACTTTTTCTCGAGAATACGTGGAGGTGTCAACTCGAGATTACTAACACGTACTCAGGTCGTTAATCACTGGAAGTGGTGAAAATATCAAACTTATCCAACGCAATTTAAAAGTACGGCAATCAAAGCCTTCCTATTGTTCTAGAATTATAAAATATGTCAACAACCAATGTCTTATGTTCCAGAAAACCAAAATACCGTTGATTTGTAGTTAAATCACAAAATAACTGTAATTTTGCCAGGAACCTTCTGTGCGCGAGATAGACTCGCACTTGGCCGGTTTTTTAATGATGGTGAAAGCATGTTTAATTATTTTGTCCACTTTATTTAAACCCAGTCATTTATAAATGCCATGAATAAACAATTCGATCGTAAACGGTTTTCGATTATTCACTCGAGCCGGTTAGGGAAAGTTTTCAAGTCATAAGTTTTTTGGCGACGAGCTAAAATGTTTCTTCAGTCGACTTTTTATTTAATGTAGCATGTAATTTTCTTGCTTTTACTATTTATTTTTTAAAGCTTTACATATTATTGAACAGACGCCAGCACATCCAGCTACCACAATCTGTCAATTCTTTTGTAGATTTTCAACTTTGCCACATAAATATAAGGTTCACTTTCAATTGGGGAAATTTGACAGATTGGGTTAGCTTGATGTTTTGGCGTCTATACAAAGGTGGATTTAATTTTCAATTAAGAAGTAGGCGCTACTAGGTTTTTAGGCTTTTACTATGAATATGATTTACACACACACCAAACCAAATCGAAGAGAGGCCAGTTCAGAAGCACCCTAAATATAATGACAGTAAGCCAGGCAATAGAGGTGCGCAAAGATCGGGACAGATGGAAAACCGATGTCTCAGCCTACCCCTCTGGGAAACAGGCGTGAGTCTTTGTACGTAAATAACATGTACATATGTCCGTTTTAGAATAGGTTTTAATTACTTGGGGTCAATGTCAAGATTGCGACATACATAGTTATCTATTAGTCTTAAGTTCAGATGAATTCATACTAAGATCGTATATCTCTTCTCGCATACGTGTACACATAAAACAATTTTCTAATCAACGAAATCATGGTTTCATATTCTGCCATTTTACTAAACAAATAACTAGGAAATAGGGCATGGGTGCCCGTTTTGTCCTTTTGTTTCAAACTGCCACATGTTTTCCAGACTTTTTTCAGGCAGTTTGAAATAATAATGCACCTTATTTGGTATGTCATAAGTTCTATGAAAATAGTTATGCCCCCAGAATGTGTATTGACTGCACGTGTGGCGCAGCGGCTAAGACAGTCGCCTCGTTTCGTGTCGGGTTTGAGACCCGCACCGGACAACTATGTGTGACTCATTAATAGTTGTTCTGAATCTGGATGTGATGTGTGTCCGTCTATTATATATATGTTTCTAAAGTTTCCCGCGACACAGGGATTAGATTCCCAAGTGCGGGAGTGGATTTAAAAACGGGCACTCACGTGACATGCATCAATATAACGTAAAAAATGATCATCTAAATATGGAAATCACACTAATATTATAAAGGCGAAAGTTTGTGACTGTGTGAGTGCGTATGTTTGTTACTTCTTCACGGCTAAACGGTTGGAGCGATTTAAATGAAATTTGGTATGGTGCTAGCTGACACCTTGAATTAACGCATAGGCTATAATTTATAAATTATAACGCTGGTAAAACCGTAGGGCACAGCTAGTAAGGAATATAACTAAAAATAGCTACTAGGAATGGCGCTTAATGTAATAAACGAGAAGATAGTATGAAATTAACTATTTATTGGAGATTTTGGTTGTGGAGGCATATCGAAAGTTTAAAGAGAGGCTTTCAAATAGTGAAAGTTAAAGAATTCTGCACCGACAAGTACTTGGCACTTAAATTACGAGCGCTAATAAGAGTATCCTATTCTCTGCCAGTACAAAGCATGCAACTTAGTCTTAAAACCATTTTATTTTGTACAGACACCAGCACATCAAGCTACCCCATGTCATATTTCTCCAATTGAAAGTGAACGTTATGCATTTGTGATAAAGTTGAAATTCTTTAGAAGAAATTTGACAGATTGGGGAAGCTGGATATGCTGTCGTCTGTACATAACAAAGCATGACTTTACATTACAGTTAAATCATCATTATCCCTTGTTCATTATTACTGTAGCTTGTTCACCCGCAGAGAACGAGGTCCTGGGTTCAAATACCAATACAAAAAAAATGAATAATAGTGGAAAAGATGGTTATGTTGAGAAATTAAAGGAAAACAGATAAAAGTATTAATAGATGTTTATCGCTACTGACATTATGAAGTTGAATGCTTCGGAATTATGAACATCAGAGACAGAGAAGTTAGGAATTGTGATTGTTAGAATGAAAAATGGTATGAAGAACATTTTCGGGATTCCAATTATCGGAGTTGAAAATTTTGGTGAAGTTGGTCGCTGGAAACTGCTGGATGCGAATAGCACAAGACCGGCAATTGTGGAGATCTTTGGGGGAGGCCTTTGTCCAGCAGTGGACGTCTTTCGGCTGATATGATGATGATGATGATTGGCGTACTCTACCAATTACGCCAACAGACGATCAAAATATAATAATATAATAATTATGTCCAACGAGTTGCTTCAATATCTAGGAGGATAAAAAGTTTCTTAATTCGCTTGTAAGTATTTACATACAAGCAAATCAGTAAACTCCTTGTTTTGAAGTTGGTAAAAAAAATAGATGCATAATTATAAACGTGCGCATACGCCGAGGGTGGGTGATCATACTAGAGTCGAAAATTAAAACATTCCGACGTGATTGTATAACGCGCGTATAGAGGGGGCGTGCGTGCGCTAGGAAAGCGTGGCGTTGCACGTAACAAGTAGGTTATTTCCCGCTTCCTACAGCTCATCGCAACGCGCGTTTTTCTGCAGGAACCAAGCGTCGCGTGATCTTCCCACGACGTTATTGTGTCAGTACAATAGACGCTTTTATAACGCTACTACTGCTCCACTATTTTAACTATAAAAAGACTTGTGTGTACTTATGAACACGCGTTAGAAGTTATACTTCTTAATATACAACTTGAACATAGTTATCAATTTTCATACCACCTAGAACTAACGTCATGCTGTTATTTTTACGATGCGCGCGCATCGTAAAAATTCACTGTCATACCACCTAGAACTAACTTCATGCTGTTAAATTTTTTGGTGTCGGTGTGCGCGCGCATCGTAAAAATTCACTCTCATCATTTTTCTCCATCGCGCCAAAAGAAGTATAACTTCAAAAACAAGCCTTAACTAGGTACTTAATTTATAAGATGTTTTTTCCTAATATGAGGGATATACCTACTTAATGGCTTGACTTGTTCCTTTCTATTTGTTCAATATATGATACATAATTGCTCATTTCCTCATTTCTAATATGTACAACTATTATGTTTAATTGCTCACACACATTGGAGTTACTATTTTATTACGTTCAACTATTATTGCAATCTATATAACAAGTAACTTAATTAACGCACATCCTGAAAATAGTTTGTTCAGAATCGTTTACTGAATCGATTTATATCATTTTTAATATAGGTAATTTTTTATTCCAAAATAATTTGAACTACGAAAATTATTGCCATATTAACCCTGTACAGTCAAAACAAATTGAAATGGGCCGTAACTCAAAGTAATAAGACTTTTAAAATCGCAGTTTTATTTGTATTCATACAAATGCCATCATTCAATACAAATAAAGAAAAATAAACTTTATTCCAAGAAACTAATTTAGTAAATAACAATGCATATACATGTTAAATTCAGTGTATGTATTATGATTACAACATAATATTCTAATTGGGGTATTTGAGGGTGTGCGTTAATTACTTTACATGTTGTATATACGTTTGAAGTTTGCGTTTCAATTTATTTATTGCAAATCATGCTTTCAATCTTGTTTTAATAATATAGTGTATCTCAAAATGATAGTAATAAAATTTAACATAATTTTACACTAATACAATAATTCTATAGTAAGTAATGAAATGAACTTTGTATAAATAAATCCATGAATGTCAATAAATTAAATGTCAAAAGACATTCAATTTGTTGTCTAAGTCATGTAATTTTTGACATACACGCGTATCGTGAAGGACAGAAATACAGATAGACAGCAATAAAAATTACTATTTTATTTTAAATTCCCATTCATTATGTGAGTAAGTTGGATTATTACATGGAATTCCGGTGATAATTCGGATTTCCAACACCTAAATGAGAAAGCTGCAAGACTTAGACTGGCTTATCTTTAATATTTTATATTCATCTGACTTTTTATTCTAATTCTGAATAAATGAATTATAATTTTTATATTTATTAGGAAGACCTACTTTTTAAGCTTACATTTAAACTAAACTTCATATTCTGTAAGAGTGCACATTTTCGATCATTCTTATTTTTCATTTGTAAATATTATCACCATTTATATGAGTTCAAAACTAACACAAAACAAACAAAATAATAACTTCTTCATTTAAAAAATAATGAAGTTGTTTGTGGCACTGTCAAAACTTCGTTCGACTTAAGTTTTCCATTAGCGCATGAAGCCTCATTTCAAATTAAAGTGTTTGATTAATATTCATAGTTAAAGGTTCTACTCCAACCTGTTACTAATTAAATTTACCAGTTTCTCGCATGTTTTTAAAGCGAGTAGGTACACTGTAGCTGCCCACGTTTTGCCTGCATTCGTAATATCATAATGTTAGCAAATACAAACACTATTCGATTTGCATTTGAACAGTACTTATCATCATCATCATCATCATATCAGCCGAAAGATGTCCACTGCTGGACAAAGGCCTCCCCCAAAGATCTCCACAATTGCCGGTCTTGCGCTATTCGCATCCAGCAGTTTTCAACGACCCGCACAAGATCATCGGTCCATCTTGTGGGGGGCCTGCCCACGCTGCGTCTTCCGGTTCGTGGTCGCCACTCGAGAACCTTTCTGCCCCAACGGCCGTCGCGTCGGTTATACGTATATTAAAATTAATAAGTGTGTTGAAAAATCAGTATATTAATGACTTGCCGAGTGGTTAGGGACCCTGATTGAAAAGTCCCCTAGTTTTACAGTAAGGGTCCCTAACCACGTCGTGGGTTCGATCCCGGCCCAGGACAAATCTTTGTGTGATGGATACGATATTTTTTTGTATTTCGTTGTTATTTTAGGACAATTATGTATGTATTTGAAAATAATTAAGTATGTTTATCAGTTGACAAAGTACAGGCTATGCTTGCTAGGGTTCAGATGGCAGTGTGTTATTTGTCCCAAGATATCTATTTGTTGATATTATAATTTTGTTTTTATTCACCTTATTACACAAGCATAGTAAGAAATATTGTTATATTACTGATCACATTCGCAACAATTTTATAATTGTGAAATTATAGAAAACTGAATTATAAATAATAAATAAATATCTAGGGACAATGTCACACAGATCGTCCTAGCCCCAAACTAAGCAAAGCTTGTACTTTGGGTACCAGGCGACGGTATACATACTTATATATATAGATAAATACTTAAATACCTAGAAAACATCCATGACTCAGAAACAAATATTCGTGCTCATCACACAAATATTTGCACTTACCGGGATTCGAAACCACGACCACCAGCTTCGTAGGCAGGAGCACTACCAACTAGGCTACGGTGATCGAATTAAACTTTTAATATGGAGCATATCATATTATTGGCGTTCCGTGAAACTTCCTTACTTTAATAAATTTCCGTTAAACAAAGGCCTAATAATAGCGTTCATTTAAATTGCCAGAAAAAAATTAGGGCTGCACTTATGAGTATACCTGGGGTTAGAGGGATTGATGTATTCAGATTTAAATTGAAAAAAAAAATTATTAATCCTCAGTAGAAGTGAAATTACAGCAAATTAGCCTATGAGATAAATACCTACAGAGTATCAGGATAATTAAGAAATGAATAAACGATGCTAAAAAATGCAATAAACCTTGTATGTTAATTAGTAAAATACCATCTTATTATTAAAATACCATCGTTTTACTTTAAACAAACGACAGGAGAGGTATAAATAAAAGTTATTGGTGAAATCAACACAGATGTATTAAATTATTAACATAAATTAATTAAACAACGAACTTTAATACGCACATGTAAAAAGATAAATATGCGAATGAAATGACACATTTTCCGAAGGTTTCGTTGTACGCAGGCGCAAAGACACGCAAAGATAGCATTGTAATCTATCTCATTCTTTCACACGCTCTTCTTTTTATGAATATGTTTATTTCTTTTCACTATCGCTTTTTCGTTTCATCGAATTTTCAAATAACAACTGTGCTAAAGAAGTTTTAATTATACATTTTTTATTTTATTTTATTTTTATATTTAGAAAACGTACAGCTAATTAAAAAGGAATAACTTTGTATGTTTGAGTTAAGGTCAATTATAAGTTGTCACTTATACTATTTTAACAATAAATTGATAATTTAAGGCAGTACAGGCACACAATAAAATGGTGATGAATTAATAAATACATATTAAGAAATGTGCTAAACAAGTTTCACTTGTACATTTTTGAGTCTAATTTCATCGATCTTACTTATTTATCGTATGGGCAGTGGTTACCCTAGTGTCAGAGTTGTTCTAGCCGCCCAGTAGGCCTCTGACATGGCTTAACGATTGTTGTTTAATGACAACAACCGGGACCGACAGCTTAATATGCACGGAGATGCTCTGAAATTAAACCACTTTGGCAATCACCATCTATGGACTGAGCGCGAGTCTAGTAGCTTAACCTCGCTGATCAATTACAGACCGATGAGGGCACCTATGAACGCCTCGCCCATCTTACTAACGCAAAGCGATCTGAAAGAAACTGTCGACCTATTTATTTTTATTAATGTTTATTTAATATCGTTTCTGAACGACGTTTCTAATGTTACTGCGTATCATATTATGTATTATCATACTGGACGTGTATGCAGTTGAGTTGTCGGTACGATATGATAATGCGGTGGCTTGCCTTGGCGGAGCCGGTCGCCTCTCGTTCGATTCACATCACTACAAGATCGAAGGCTGACGTGCCCAAAACATTTACCCCCTTACATTAGAATACGGAGTTGTGCACTAATGTTAATGTGTAAAACCACTTTAGATCTAATTGCAAATATTTTCTAATCTGCTGGTATTAAATATATCAACGCTGGTAATAGAAGAAACTTTGGTTTATTAACTGGGTAAAACTGGGAACTGACATTGTCACATTATAAAATTTACAACAGCACAAGAATTTTGAATATAAAATGTTCCAAAAGAGGTTCGAAACGTAATAGCTGGGTTTATAAAAAAAATATTAAAAAAAATTTCGTGACGAAATCATGTTATTTTAAGACTTTTGTAACAATACTGAACGATAATTAAACTTAATCAAAATATTTTAAAATGACGATTAAGCGGACATTCTACGACATATATTAGGGATCCGCCCCACCTTCGCACGGGGACATAGATAAAAAGACAAATTATAATTTTAAATAAGTATTTTATTAGGACATGTAGGAGAAAAAATTTTTACAACCTTTCGCAGTGTACGCCAAATTATTATTATTTTTTATTTTATATGCATTTTAATATACCTTACTTTATTATAATTTTCGTATGCATATCTAAAGTTTATGGAAATAAAAAACCAGCCCACGTTTCTCTCTGGTAATGTACCTTGATATCGGTGAAAGAGATTTTAACGTAGCCATACATTCGAAAAATCGAATATTTTCTCTTTATAATATTAGTTCAGAAAATAAACGTAGATCAAAAAATAAACTACAAAGTCGAACCTTATTAGACGGCTTTGCAAGGTCAACGATGTCAGTGGATCAGCAAGTTGTATCTCGGTAGGCGTTCTTGTAATCTCGTGTTGAGTCACGTTGTTAGCCACGCGCCCCCCTCGCCCCCCCTACCTCAGCAAAACGCAGCAGGCGGATCGCAACGTGAGCACCCCTAGATTAGTTTAGCTACGAATGGACCCCTCACGTGGCTGGCAGAGATTCAAGCGAATTGTGAAAATTACGTACAAAAAGTCTATTCCAGTACGAATATAATTAGCCTGTTATTTCTCTTTAAGCGTTCCACTTTTCTCCAAGTTATAAATTCGAACTTCCTGAAGTTACACTCGATTGTGAGGCAACAGGGGAATATTATATAAAAGAAATCTCATAGCTGCAGGATGAGTTAAGCGTATTATAGGTATTACCTCGTTCTGTAACTGCCAGAAGAAATAATAAAAATGGAACAATGCGAGAGTTTAACAACACAAGTGACTAATAGGAATAAATTATCGTTATAATAGGTTTTTTGTTCATAGTTTGGTTTTACGTGTTCGGAAAATAATCTTGAGTGCAGCATTCATTTTAATTAAGTGTTAGCCTTCTCCCTTTACATGGTAATTAAATGGAATCATAGTGTAAATAAAGTCTTCTATGTTGTATGTTTATTTATGAATTTTGTTAGGTCTCGAAATCTGTGAGTGCAGTTTTTGACAATAATATGGCTGCTATCAATTTTGTTTATACTTACTTTACTATTTACTGTATTATCGGTCAATGAAACTCTGTACAGGTAAGTTAGGTTTGTTGTTATCAATACACGCGTTACACTCGTTAAAACGTTAGGAAATTTGCTATCAATATATTATGATGATTATTGAATTTGACGACTTTTCCGAACAAAATTAAGCAGATACAATTGGCAAATGGCAATGTAGATTTTAGAATACTTTACCGCATTTAAAAATAAGGATATTACCGTTTCGACTGAACCTTTTTTTATATGTATGTACGTAACCAAACCGATTTGAATCATTATTTTTTTTTATTGGATAGGGCCTTTATCCATTCCTTTCTCGCATAAAGGAGTTGAGGTTGATTCTTTGATTTTACCGTATTTATAGTTAGGTACGTTGGTTAGTCGATAGCTCAAATAGAGGCTTGTCGGTTGCCATAGCAACGTAGAAGCCAACCTGAAGCGTTTCCTAGTTACTGAAACTTCACATAGAGGCGCAGCCTCGTGTTGCACGATGACCCCACATTTTAATTGGACCAGAAAAGCCTTTCGCAACCCGCTACCTTACAACTTTACACCTTCCATTTGTCTATCTAAATGTCTATGTTCCTTATGTGTGTGTAATATAACGATATTTTCTTTCATAATATCATACTTGACGTGTTGTATATAATAGTATAATGTACGTTTGCCACCGCGAATATGTATATATGAGTGTGCGTAAACTTGTCGATACGCCAAGCGAATGTTGAAAACGTGCGCAATGTTGTACGTAGGTGTTGTGCGCGCATGTGCGTGCGCCGGTGTGTGCGTGTGTGCGCGCATGGAGTCCCGCGCGTCGCGGTGCTCACGCTCTCGTGTTGTTGCAGGCAAGTCGGTGAACAATAAGGACCCGCTCGAAGACAAGAAGGATGACAGCGACTTGTGGGAGGCGCAGGCCGCCTTCCTGGGCCCCACGCTGTGGGACAAGACGCTGCCCTACGACCCCGATCTCAAGGTACAAGAAGTCAGTACAGCAACTATATTACCTACTGCGTGTTGTGTGCGTCTCTCACCAGCTTCCTAACAGCGATGCCCGCACTAGGTAATAGAGTCGCCGCTTGCCGCCTCCCGATGTGTCGCCGCTTCTGCAACCGAATGAAGTTTCCGACTCTATACCTACATTATTATCTCGTTTTTACCTTATTTTTGCTGAGTTCTTTTATATGTGATTTTACTGAATAGCCAAGCGAATTAGCCATTAGCGATTGCTATGTAACAGACTATTTATAATATTTGAGTATAGTAGGGGTAGCATAGGATGTTATGTGGTATGTGTGCGCGCGCACGTAGACTTCGTGCGTTGCGTGACGTTGTCTGTATCTTACAGTACGCGGACCTAGACGAGTTCCTGTCGGAAAATGGCATGTCCGGCGAGGGTCTCGGCGGAGCTCACCTGGGGGGCTCGGCGTTCGGCCCGGCGCTGGGACTGCAGGCGCCGGTCACCAAGCGCGAGCGTTCGCCGTCGCCCTCCGACTGCATGAGCCCGGATACCATCAACCCGCCGCTATCTCCCGCCGACTCCAGTAAGTATACATACATACATCATAGTTAGTTAGCATCACCGGTCCATAATCTACCATTTGATGAGAGGTAGGCACAGCGTACATTCGCTCGGAGAGCAGCCCGACTGGGGAAGTACGACCGAAGGTGGAGACCTTACAGAAGACATTCCTGAATGTTGGGTTTCTGCTTGTGAGTAAGATCGCCAGAGCTCATCGGGGTGGGGGGAAGGGTCAGCAACGCTTGTTTACTGACTCTTAAAAGCCGGCAACGCACCTGCGACACCTCTGGTGTTGCGAGTGTCCATGGGCGGCGGTGATCACTTACCATCAGGTGACACACTTGCTCGTTTGTCGTCGACTGAAATAAAAAAAAAATCGAGGACGAGTAGCCTGGCCCGCGCTCCATTGCGGTACGTCTCTACGCTTCAGAGCGTCCGTCACGCTATCGATCCTGCCTATAATCAATAGACAATAGTGTACATGTCTTATCAGTGAGTGCACGTCTGTTCAAGTGGATAAGACATTCGCATCGCCACGTCGTGTCCCGGGTTCGATGCCCGCGCAGGACAACTATTTGACTGCACGTGCAGCGCAGCGGCTAAGACAGTCGCCTCGTCTATTCGTGTCGCGGGTTCGAGTCCCGCTTTGTCCGTGTCCGTCTTTTATATCTTTGTAAAGTACCCCGCAACAAAACAAACCCGCAACAAACGCCCGCACTAGGGATTGTAATCCCTGTAGGATTACAATCCCTAGTGCGGGCGTTGTCTTATAAAAAAATATATTTTAGTTGTCCATACATTTGTTGTTCAGTCTGGGTGTGCAGTGTTCGTCAGTAATGTTTGTAAAGTACCCCGTAATACAGGGATTAATTTCACTAGTGCGGGTGTTGTCTTTAAAAAAAGATAAACCGATCGGAACAGAATATGCTGGGGGCTTCATTAACGTTGACGCAAGGAAAACCTACCCACCAAATTGTGATTTTAAGATTATTCTGTTAAAAAATCTCTCAGTATCAGCCCGAAGTCTAGGGATGACGATATAACACCGTGCCTCGGAGAGCAATAAACCCATCGGTCCTGTACCTGATGTTTTCCGGTCTTGTCACATTCATCCCATCGGCTTATGAGACTGATGCCATTTTTATCCCGGGCCCCTGTGTTTTCGCACTCACTTGTGCATTATAATGTCCCTTGCAGATGGCTAACCTCCATTGAGACTGACCATCAGTGTCTTAGCTGTTTGTCGTCCATAAAGAATATCGATCTCTTCCCTGGGGGCGTAGAAGTCAGCCCGTGGGACTATACAACATGTAACTTAATTAACGCACACCCTGAATATAGTTTGTTCAGAATCGTTTACTGAATCGATTTATATCATTTTTAATAATAATAATTATCTTTTATTTTTTATTCCAACATAATTAAAACTACGGAAATTATCGTTATTTTAACCCTGTACAGTCAAAATAAATTGAAATGGACTGTAAATCAAAGTCATAAGACTTTTAAATCGCAGTTTAATTTGTATTCATACAAATTCCATCATTCAACACAAAATAAATAAAAATAAACTTTATTCGAAGAAACTAATTTAGCAAATAACAATGCATTACATGTTAAATTAAAAATTCAGTGTATGTATTATGATTACAACATAATATTCTAATTGGGGTGTATGAGGGTGTGCGTTAATGACGTTACAAGCTGTACCTATACTAGAGAATGGGCAGCAACCTTTCTCTGAGTACTATGACATCATACTGCGATCGCCAACCCGTCTACCGAGCATGGTGATTATGGCAAATCCCCTCAAAATTATGATCTTTAGAAGAAGCCTTTTACCGTCTTTCGGCTGATATGATGATGATGACTGGGATCTTTTGTACTTCCAAAAAAAAAATGTATGTAATTTTAGTTTAGTTTTTAATATCTAGCTGTAGTATTTTTTAATTCTAGTTTTACATTTATAATAATAAATGCATGCGGTGACGCCTTAAAAAATTGTGCATTAGGTTTTGTATTCATGTATTTTTAATTTTGTAAGAAAAATGTCTGGCAGTCCTCAATAAATAAATAAAATATAAAATTCTATTTAATGGCTATTTTTAAAGTTAAATTACTGAATCGGTGATTTGCGGTACGCTGTCCCTTTCACCCTCTCCGTCTTTGTAGTTAATCTTTGTTTTAGTAGAACTTGTACGGTTTTAGTAGCCGCACAAATAACTATTATCCGATTGAGTTGGAGAAGCCAGTTGCTAAATATACATTAGATTTTAGTTCGTATAGTTTGATTTAGTCGTCCAGGAATTCTAGTATTTATGGTAGTCTGTGGACAAAAATGTGCGCAATCCTCTATAAGGTTCAATTCCATTATTGAGATTATTGGCTTCAATTCCCTTATTGAATTCGTCATATCAGCTGAAGACGTCCCCTGTAAAAACCTCCCACAAAAACCTTCACAATTGATGGCCCTGTGGTACTCGTATCCAGCGGCTTGAAGTGACCCTCACAAGATCATCGGTACATCTTGTAGGGGCATTCCCATGCTGCGACTTCCGGTCCGTAGTCGCCGTTCTAGAACCTCTCTGGCCCAGCGGCCGTCAGTTCTAAGAGCCTTGCTCACTGCCACTTCATCTTGGAAAATTTCGGGCAATGCCAATCAATGCTGTACTGACTAGGAGATGAAGTAGTCGCCATGACCGAAAACCAGTCGCACCAACCATCATCATTTAGTTTCATTAGCACTTACATCCACTATTTATACGAAACCTTTTATATATTTGTATTCATAGTATTTATGATTTACTATTAACGTTCCAGCGTTCTCAATGGCGTCGTCAGGCCGTGACTTTGATCCCCGGACGCGCGCCTTCTCCGACGAGGAGCTAAAGCCGCAGCCGATGATTAAGAAATCCCGGAAACAGGTAAATGATGTTAGTGCGCTGATCATTCCTAGCAGCATGCTTCAATATGCGGGTGCGGCGCCCTGCACTCTCATACACACACAGATACACCCACACACACACACATAAACAAACACACACATACACGCACACGCGCACATACATACACACACAAAACATCGATATTCACAAACGATGCGTTGACGATGCAGACGCCATGGTATTGCTCATGCTTACCGATTTAATCATTTACCGGCTCTACACTACGCATCGTTTATGTTTATGTGTAACACACACACATATACACACACAAAACCCACACACCTATTCTGACAATTACACAAACTGACGCTAATTCAATGACTGAAGGACTGAAGGGTGTAAATTAATCATTAAGCAAATATAAAAAATCAAATTAGTATATTTTCAATTTAATAAATTAGTGCAAAATAAAATGAAATATCATGTTCCATCAAATGTTTAAAAAAAAATCACATACTTACATTGTTAATAATAATGTCAATCAAAATGTTAAATCAAATAAACTTCTTATGAATTTTTCGTCACAAAAGACTCTATTTTAGTAGATTACAGAGTCAAATAAACAATGTATTAATTAAAAATCATAGATAGATTTATATAAGAAGTATTAATGCGTAACCTGTAAAGCAACACTTGCAACGTCGTTTAAAATCGGCCCTTATTAACCGCCCTGAGGCCGCTCTAGCGTGGGTTACTTAGCTTCAAGTCTTATTTTCTAGGCGGCTCAAACCCCTGCTCGCCTCCATTGTCCGGTGACACAGTGGAAGCCTCCTGGGATAACTGTAAGTTCATGTATAAAATTAAAATTAAAAAAATTATATTAGGTTTGAATTTATTCAGTATTTCGCGTATACGACCGGTCAACTAATTTCGCAAATGACAGATAACCTATCAGAATACACATAATATAATAAAAGCGTATTTTTGGGGATTCCTTTTTCGTACCATCTGCAAGAAAATCTCTATTCATACAGTGCCAATTCTATTTATGCCCCACGATAGCTACTATCTTTTGTTAACATTAAATATATTTTTATTAAATCGAGTCTAATTTCTAGATTTTTTATTTTTTTTTAATGGATTAATATAAAAGAATATTAAATAATAATTGTTAAGTATAACAAAATACCTCAAGGCTGCGGCAAATCTAACAGAGGGCCGAAAACGGAAAAACATTGGTGATGGGATACATTTTTCTTCTGTTAGTGTTGGAAACCATGAGCCCCTATGGTTCGGAAGCTAATTAAAATAGAAACATTTTGAATAATTTCATATCTAATAATAACTAATAATTTTCTTGACACTTTACTTTTTTATGTTTGTAAGGTACTGAAAACTTAATATTTTGAAGATGCTTAATCAAACCGAAGATTAAAAAATCCACACAACTTAAACCCTCTTGGTACAATAAATCAGAAAGCTACTTGAAATACCACCTAGCCTTCCTTAAGTCTTTGAATGCTCACCTAACACCTTGGTTAGGTGAGCCTTTAAATCTACAACACCTTTAATCATTTTAACATTAAGAAATTTTAAATATATATGTGTGGGTTTAAAGCGGAATTTGCACGCTGAAATGGATTTATGAATTACACTTATTAATGAGGTGCGGATGCTAAATTTGTTAATATCCAAACAAAAAATGTGGGAATAAATGGAACGAAATGGGAAACCCAAACAAATCAAAATTGTGGGAATAAATGGAACGAGTTGGGAAACTTTTTCACTCAAAAAACACACCCACTGGGTAATACATCCACCTTACAGAATAAATACATATTAAGACGATCATGTATTCCTATGTGTACGTAAGGTTATTAGAGCTCATCGAAGAAGGGGCAATGGTTCAGCAACGTGTGAGTGATACGGTAAACCTTCATACAGTAACCACTTACCATGAGGCAAGCCGTATGCTGGTTTGCAATTTTTTGTAGTTTTTAGAGTATTTGTGACTTTTACTTTTATATATTAACCCTGTGTTGCTAAATTTAACTTCTATACAGCAATATTTTAAACACTTATTTATGTTACTAGATGTGTTTTAAAGTTTCTAAACGGTGATAAAAGTCCTTACAGAAAAATAAAAAATATATTCTCATTTTATAGAGAAATTGTGGCCATCATTATGAACGGTTTACTTTTGACGTAGGTATCTGCCACAGAAATCAAGCTGTCAAAATTAAACTGGCTATGGAATTTTGTAGTCTCAAAGAAAATAAAGCACATCACTAAACAATGTGTTTTTCAATGTTTAACCAACTAAATATAAGAGATTAATATGACCGGCGTTTACTTGAAAACTCGGGTAATAATGTCACTTTGAGATTACACTTTAAAACAATTTGGGCTTATCATTCTGTCATAAGACTTTACTACGATCGGTACCTTTTCTGAATCCGTACCAATTTTGAAGAAGCATGTCACTAACTCTATAACTAGACAAAAATCTAATTGCGCGACAACCTTTAAATTAGCATGATTAGGTTTATTGTTAGTATTTCATCAATTTAGCATGTAATAAAAGCTTCTTTTTATAAAGCTTTTTTACCTAATACCTATTTATTTACTTCTTTTTAGTCTATAACGAGTTCACGATGCAAGGTAATAATCATTTTTAGCTTCGTATATAGTTGTTTATGCAATATTGATGTTTGTGCTATTAACTCTAAGAGGAAACCCGCGTGGTAAGATATAAATGTATATGCATAGTTTAGTGTCCATGTTATACATCTGTCGCTTCCTGAGTTGATACTCCTGGCTGCTGTATCAGTTCGTGGTAAGACATGCATGCATATGTAGATTTTATGCCCATGTTATTACCGTTGAAAGGTCGCCTCCTGAGGTGATACTCTTGGCTGCAGCATCAGTTCGTGGTAAATGATAAACACATATGCATAGTTTATTGTCCATCTTATCGACCGTCGAAGAGTCGGCTCCTGAGGTAAAACTCCTGTCTGCAGCATCATTTCGTGGTAAATGATAAATACATATGCATAGTTTATTGTCCATCTTATCAACCGTCGAAGATTCGGCTCCTGAGGTGATACTCCTGGCTGCAGTATCAGTTCGTGATAAGAGATGCACATATATGGATGGTTTTATGTCCTATGTTATTACTGTTGAAGAGTCGCCTGCTAAGGTGATACTCTTGGCTGCAGCATCAATTCCTGGTAAGAGAAATAAGTATATATATATATGCAAAGTTAAATGTCCATGATATTGACCGTTGAAGAGTCGCCTCCTGACGTAATACTCCTGGCTGCAGCATCAGTTCGTGGTAAGAGATGCACGTATATGCATAGTTTTATGTCTATGTTATTACCGTCGAAGAGTCGCCTCCCGAGGTAATACTCCTGGCTGCAGCATCAGTTCGTGGTAAGAGATGCACGTATATGCATAGTTTTATGTCTATGTTATTACCGTCGAAGAGTCGCCTCCCGAGGTAATACTCCTGGCTGCAATATCAGTTCGTGGTAAGAGAGTAACGTATATATATGCAAAGTTAAATGTCAATGTTATTGACTCTTGAAGAGTCGCCTGTTGAGGTAATAGTCCTGGATGCAGCATCAGTTCGTGGTAAGAGAGGAACGTATATGAATAGTTTTAATTAGATACAGACACGCGAAGTATATTTTTAAACTTGTTAATAAATAAATGAGATTCCCACTCTTAATATCTGAAGCTTACTCGTGAAAAATAATGTCGTTTTTAAAATATAAAAAAATCATGTAAATGGAAAATAAAACGAGTATGATGTTTTTAAAATATACATTTTCAAAGTATCACAGGTCTTAAAAATGCACCCTAACATTTTTTTGTATAATATTCAATAAAGTTAATTTCATTAAATAAGGTTCGTATAACGTCCAATATCAAGGAGGTAAACGTAAGTGTCTGTGATAAGTGCCGACCCATCCTTCTATTTACGTTGGAGCAGCGGTTAAAATAATGGCCTCGCTAGCACCTTGGCGCCCTCGTTTTTTGATAGATCACGTACTTATGTGATATTTATATGACGTATTTGTGTGATAAATAGTTGTCCTGAGTCTAGGTGTGCCTCATCTTTGGAGAGACCCCGCGTTACAGCAAATCATTTTCCTGGTGCAACTTTTGTAAAATACTAAATATTGCCCCAAAACTTTCCTTTATAACCGAAATCACATCACATCAGCAGCCTGAAATCGTCCACTGCTGGACATAGGTATCCCGCAAGGTTTCCACAACGTTGCCAATTGAAGGGATTTACCTTAGTCACCGGACTTAGTATGCGAGTTAGTTGGTAGCTAGTACACAGGTGGCGCTGCTGTACCGACTACCTGCTGTATCCGTTAGTCGCCTTTGAAGACACCCACGGTATTATATGTTGATGGCCCGTTATGATGCTCTGCAAATGCAATGCCACTTATTAAATGACGAAAAACCTCAGATCTTTCATACTTACTAAAAATAATATCCTATTTAATAGATTGTCCGGAATTATTAAGCAAAATCAACTTTAACGTACCTAGCAGAACTCGTCACAATCCCCCTACATCAATCCCAATTGTTTCAACTAATTATCGACAAAACTCGTTCATAATGAGAGCAAGTATGAACTTTAACATGTTATGTAAGAAACATAACTTAGACCCTTATTCACTCAAAATAAAAACAGTGAAGCGGTTGCTATGCCTTGATTTCTTTAGTAATAAGTAACTGTAAGGAAACTAATATTTTTAAGACATGTATTCAGTTGCAAGTTTCCGAGATATAAGCAAACTTGTACCAGTTTTATAATGTATGGCTATTGGTGAAAACCTGTAATTGACTTTCTATATTATATACAAATAGCTAATCACACATCAACAGCTGTAGGTTTTCCAACAAAATAAAATAAAATAAATAAATAAATTTCAGAAAGAAGGAATTCCAGATTTTTTGTGCACTAACTAACACTATTGGTTTATACATCCTGTCCGATAAAGAAAATCAGCGACTCATTCAGGACAGACTCCAGTATAATGTCATATATTAGTGAAATCATTTATTACGTCGCATTATGTGCATTAGGGCGAATCAAATTGTAGGAAAATGCATCTAGAATAAAGTCTGTGGCTAGTTTTAACGTCGAGTCTTCTTCAGACCAAGGGTATCCTTTAAAGCTGATTGGATTGTTTTTAACCTCTACATTCAATTTTTACTTAAACTATATATAAACTAGAATTCCCACTTTTGAATTTTGTATAATAAATTTTCTTCTTATTATTATCTTCTTATCTTACATTTAGTTAAATATGTGTTATATCATTAGTAATGATCTTATATCATCGTTTTAAAATATTAATATAATTGAGTGTCTGACATCTGAATATGATCTGTTAACCGAGATGGTTATATCTATTGTTTAAACGTCAGAATGTACGTTTGACTGTCGTTATATATATGTTAGACTGCTTTGCATGTTATCTGACGAATGATCGCCGCTTGGCAACTTTATGGAACTCAGGACGGGACCCATACGTTGTCTTACAGCTTGAATATTAATATTTGAATCGGATAGGTTAAATATGTTTGATAGAATTATATAATAAATATTTTTTATAAAAATGTTGCCTTTTATAATTATGTTGTACCCGTGGTGCCAAACTAGGAATTTACTGTATTAGCACGTAAATGGTTATATATCACTATCAAACTTATTTAAACCAAATCAATAATATATATACCATAGCGTTGATTATTTTAGAATTTAATATACCAGCGTTATATAAATAAAAAAAAATAGATATGTACTCACTCAGTGAATTATTTATAACATAATAAGGCAATAAAAATATATGCAACACTGATACAAACAGACACACAAACACACAGATACACACGACACATGCACTGCTTTCTAATGCCTCCACCACTTCGTAGACTAACCACCGTTGGAACAATAACATTTATAAATAAGACACGTGTCACATCTGAGAGAGCCCTTATTCTACCATTTTTGCACTAACTTTAATTAAAGGTACAGTCACACTGAGTGTTCTCTTTCAATAAGGAACAGTACTACACTCGAATCTGGTACAATTTTTTATTTTATTATTTTTATTTCATAAATTATTATTATATTTTTCTTATTATATTTAGTTAAAATATTTTTTTTATTTTCCTAGATGAGAATAATGCAACAATATATTTAATTAATTCCGGATTCGAGTATAACTGTTTAATTGATTTTGGTAAAGCTTTTTGAATCAGGGTTTGGCGCATTCAATTTATAACCTTCTGTGTACACGATTCTTGCATAGTCACATTAAAGTTTTAAATAAACCACGTGGTATACTGCTGGTATAGAAAAGTACGTTATAGAAACTTACAATATTTAAATTAAATTGTTTTTATGACGTTGTGTGCCTAATATAATTGTTTACTATTTTTTTTTAATTTGGTACATTTTGTTTTTTCACAGTGTACACTGTATCACTATTATATCACATGATTCAAGGCTGACTAAGGAAGAATCTTGTATCAGATTCAGAATCCGAAAGACAAGAGTTACGCTGACTCTGTTTGTGCAAGTACAAAGTTAAATGAATCAATATCTATATTCAAAATTTGAATAACGTCGAACACTGTAAAACCTTAACCAAAATTCAACAAATACAAATTAGGTTTAAAGGAAATGCAGCACTTATTATGACGACGCATTAGAGATTGTGGCGATATAAATTCGGATGTTTTTTTTATTGTAAAACTTCATCTGATGGGTTAATTTTAACAACAGTGTAAAAACTAATATTTTTCATAGTAACGAAAACAAACTTAGTCAAAAAGAAATTATGTTTTTTTTTTCAAGTAATAATGAGAATAAATGATTTGTATGTAGCGTTAAGGTAGCACATTATGCAGACACCGTAACGGCTCCGCTCCAACCCAGCGAATAACTTGGCACTTAAATTTGACCATTAAATTGAATGTCGTATAATATATTTCCTCACTTCAATATGAAGAGCCAATGGCCTTACCTACCTAACAACTTCGAGCTTTTAGATAGTGGCCCGCGGGATTCAAGCGTGCGATCGAGCCGCACGTCAGGCGCCAGCGAGAGAAACAACTCGCATGGTCATTCTAGGCAAGTCCTATGCGTACTCCATCTCAAATGCCATATAATCTGTGTTACTCGTAGTGGCAAGAAGTTTCAACCTCGCGAGTACCGCGTTGTCAGCGAACAGCGCCGTGCTGTAGATGTGCCGGTATAGTGTGCTATGACCTTAACGCCGCTCACAGCTAATCCAATTTTTTTTATCAATGCGTCGCCATAGTATTTTACTGCTTCTTCAATAAAGTAAATGGGCCTCATAGATGTGCACGTGTGATGCACATCCCTCAGAAATAAAATCAAACATTGGGAACGATGCAAGAGTTCCCGACGCGTTACGTGATCAGTCTCCAGATTAAGTAAAACTTGCGCACAATTAGGAAACATAAAATAATTAGAAAACAAGGCCCAAAAACCACAAAGATTTTTGTTGTATTTTCTGTTTTTTATTACATTCAAAACATATCATATCAGAATATTTATGACTGAATAAAAATAATTATACACTTTATATTGTGTGATTCAGTGTTTTCCTATGTTACATATTGATAACAAATAATGAAAACTGAACTTTAACCACTTAAAGACTGTAATTAATGTTATTTAATGTAATATTACGTTACGTATTAAAGTACCGTAAATGTAGCTTTCTGGCCAATAAATTCATATAGGGAAAAACAAATCTAGAGACTCGGAGCACGGTTGACGCTGGGCTTCGATAACACGGTGTTGTGTTCCACTGGTGGGTGAAGGGTGGTTTACTTGAGTGGAGCGGCATGCTAACCTCATATCGACGTCGTCGGCAGTTCGTGCCCGATGACCTGAAAGATGACAAGTACTGGGCGCGCCGGCGGAAGAACAACATGGCGGCGAAGCGTTCCCGCGACGCGCGCCGCATGAAGGAGAACCAGATTGCTATGCGGGCCGGTTACCTGGAGAAAGAGGTAAGCCTGATCTCAGCAGACTTGTAGTGCTAAGTTTTCACCTTGACGTGACGCAACTAAGCTTTAAATCAAACGTAGGCAGTTATTATATAGTTATACGTATTTAGCTTAATATGTAATTACTTACCCAATTTCCATCCTGTATTTATCAATATTTAAAAAAAAATTTAATCTATATTAATAAAAATGAATCACCGAAATGTTTGTACGATAACTTCCAAACGACTGCACCAAATTGGTTAAATCTTTTTTTCGTGTGGTGTGTATGGAAATGGGAAAAAATAGATAAATATTTGAAAGTTTTAGAAAGGTGTTATTTTTTTTTCATTCCGAAGGGGAACTTGGAAGTAAATAAAATATGTACCGTACGAAGTTCGCCGGGATAGATTCTATATAATAAAGTGAAGGCACTACACTACCAAAGTAACTTCTACTTGTTTTCAACGTCACTTGTTCAAATCTATGCTAAACCAAATACCTGCCTACCTTTTTACAATTAAATCCTTGATGGATTCTTTTACATAGGATCGAATAGTTCATCATAACAAATTAGTGAGACGACTTGTTTAAATAAGTCTTCCGACTATTTATGTATATCGATGGAAATAGTTCCATAAATTCATAATGTTCTTTAATATTTTCCAGAATATGGGGCTGAGGCAAGAAGTGGAGTTGTTAAAGAAAGAAAACCACATCCTGCGAGAGAAGTTGTCAAAGTTCGCGGATGTATAGGCGGCCTGGCCCACCCCACTTCCACCTACCCGCATAGCACAAACACGCCACACGACATGTAAGTATCTCCCCTAATCAACTATTCCTCTACTTATGGAAGTATTATATCAGCCGAAAGATGCCAATGCTGGACCATTACTTCCACCAAAGATCTTCACAATTGTCGGAATGGATTTCATTCCAGTAGCATACCTATGTATTTAAGTATTTATCTATCTATATAAGTATGTATATCGTCGCCTGGTGCCCATAGTACAAGCTTTGCTTAGTTTGGGGCTAGGATGATCTGTGTGACATTGTCCCTATATATTATTTATAATAATTATAATTATACCACAAAGTCTATGCCTAAAAAGTGCTCAAAGTACGTGTATATTACTGTGAAAAATAACATGTTTATCTACGCAGCAATGTAGCTTTTTCTACTACGCAACGTAGCAGAATTAAGACAACGTAGCACTTTTATTTACGCAATATATTGCATTCTAATATGTAACGTAGCATATCTAAGCGACGTGCTACATAACAGAGCGCATCCAGTCGTGTAACAGCCCTACCCCGCAAATTCTACTACGCAATATATTATATGTTGTTAGAATCCCGTTGGAACTCTTACTAGTTCTTAAAGGTGTTCCATCGAAATAATTACTATGTTGAAACTTTTTTTTACTACGAGATTATCCCAATGAATTTAAAGTTGTCTTCCGTCATGGTTTAAAGACTTTTGTATGGTAACCAAATAGATGGCGTTCTTCTTTAATTCCAGTGTAATATACCGCTAGTAATTAGTAAAAAGTTCAATAGTGTGTACTAAGTATTAAGCGAAGTGTGATGTGTTGCAGGTCGCGGGCGCACAGTTAGCGCACGCACTCGGGCGCGCCGGGCCGCCGCACACGCGAGCTCGCCGCGTCGGCCGCTTCGCGCCGCGTTTCGCACGCAGCCAACCGCACGTAGCGACCGAACACACGCGAGTTCCGTCTCTTGTTCGACTAGTAGTTTTAATTGATACCACAGTTACCGTAACGTTATCTACTTAGTTTAATAGGTGAATCTTTACCAAAGTTCCGTTCGAGTTCTGATCTATCGTCGTCTCTAATTCCTTCTCTCGGACTCAGTTCGACACTCTACAGGGTTAGTCAACGACGTACGGACCAAATTTATGGAAAATTGTTATTTTTGAAGAGTATTTGTTGTGTCCCGTCCCGAGCGTGTGGGTCGCGCCCGCGTCGTCCGGCGACTGTCCGACCGAGTGCGGATCGTATTGTAATAAGTTAATGTTGTTGAATATTTATGTATATCGATAGGGGCCATTCGGCGAGCGGAGCGGGGAGCGGGCCGCCGGCCCGTCGCCCGCGCGCTCGTGCCGCGCGGCCCGCCCGCCGCTCCGGCCGCTCGATGCTCAAGGCCCGCGTACGCATGCGCAAGTTTAGTAGCTGCGTTTGTATATAGATAGTTTTAATAGGGCCCCGAGCCGGCCCCGGGCACTCGAACCTACTCGAAATTTGTATTATAAACGTTGATGTTGTAAGCCGTGACCTCGTCCGTCCTCCCGGAGGCGCGGAGACCCCGGGGCCGCCCGCGTCAGTGTCTCATCTTTGAGAAAGCCGCTTCACTGCTCCCAGAGATTAGCTTTCGTGGGACCCGATGCCCACCCCAAACTTCACGTTCAGTAGTGAGAACGAACACTAGTTTCGTTTCAAATTTACTTAGTGGATAGTTTAAGTAGTATGTAGTTTCCGTAGCGTAGATGTCATTAGTCTATTTTTGTTATGGCTGTAGATGTTAATGTTTTGAAAGTTTATATTATTTTTTTTAGTTCTAAAGAGACTCGCATAGTAGTGTCGATGGGTATAACCCAAAGACAAAATAGAGCCGGCGCCGGCGACGAGCGGCCGCGAGCGGCGCGGCGGTCGGCTGCGCGGTCTCGCCCCGCCGCTCCGCCCCGCTCGCGTCCGCGCCGCCCCGCGCATCCCTAAACCCTACGCACTGATGACGTCACTCGCACGTCTCCTTTGCAACATATTATTGTTATAGTATATTTTTGTAGGTTTTTGTCGTTGATAAAAAGTAAGTCAATTGAATGTTTAATGAATTGAAGAAAATTAATGTTTAATAACTAAGACTAAGAAGTTGTTGCATTTGAAAGTATTTTATGAATACAAAGCGAGAACAATAAAATGTTTTTTCTATAAAAGTTTACATGTGAGGGTTTCTATACATAGGTGAGGTTGACTTTGAAATGCACTGTTTCATATCAAACGATATTGTTGTAATAAAACTTAATATTTAATGGCCGCGCTGGGCGGCATTTGATATTCCATCTTATTTGTAAAAAAAGTTATACATTGAACTATGTAATATTCTGTATAAAATACATATACCTACCTATACAATAAAATATAATTGTTTCAATGAAAGATGTAACGCGATTAAAATAATTAATAATATTAAGGTATCGTGATAAGATGGAGTCGTATGTAAGAACATTGCATGGTAAGGTATACCTGTAAGAGACGCTCGGGCGAGGCGGCGCGGGCGCCCGCGCGGTCGCGCCGCGCCTGCTGACCGCGCGGACGATGCGCGGTCGACCGCGCGACTCGACCGCCCGCGCCCCTCGCCCCTGCCGCGCCTCTCCTGTGTGCTTCCTTTTATTTATTTATTTTGTTATGAAATCGCTCTCCTGCGAGAGGCTACTTTCGATAGTGAAAACTGCATTGCAACAACATAAAACCATATTGTTTCACATGTGCGAGTAGTATTTTGTTTGAATTAATTTATATATGGTTCTATGGATTGAAAATAAACGTTAATTGTTGTATTTATATTTAGTTTGATTTGTTGTACGAGTCGTGGCGAGACGTCGGTCAGCGGCCAGCGGCCAGCTCCGCGTTAGTGATAGACCGCTGATACCTTGTCTCCATCGGTGTTTTATGTACCTAATAAATCGTCGATAATTACCTTGCACACATTACGAGTTTTCATTGATCTCCCTTTGGCATTGCATCGCTGAAGCGATTGCACCCAATTCAACAAAAGCATTGATGCAATCACAGACACCAGTATTTCTTGAGCCCGCCGAACAATATCTTAACGGTTTAAGGGCAATAACTCAGTAAAACTAACTGGAACTACGGCACAATCGCACTTATGGAAGCGTCGCCAACACCCCAAGTTGGTGAAGTTTCCCTAAATGAGATATTTAACTAAACTTGTTTTGTTGAAAAGACGATTGATTGTCAATTCATCTTTAAATTGACAATTCTTACTCAATTGAAATTCAGATCAACTGTCAACTTTAGATCTAGGCGGTTGAGCCGAGTTTAAATCGCAATGGTAGCTTGGTGTATGGTCATTATGCCATACTCATAGGCAGTTATGGCTACATCATGAATTCTTATGAAGATTGAAACTCAGATCAACAAAGTATAAACTTAGATCGAGAGGGCTGCGCACAGATTAGGTAGGTACTTTGCATTCAAACGCATATCAGGCTGCCGACTGTAAACCATATGTAACACTCATAAGCAGTTATAGCTATATCATGACTACTTAAGGAGATTGAAACTTGAGTTTAAATCGCAAGACATCGCAGGCAGCTGGCTGAACGTATATCACACTCATAAGCAATTATGGCTACATCGTGAGTATTGAAAATCAGATCAACTTTAAACCTTATATCGACCTGGTAGCGCTTAGTTTAAATCGCAGTGAAAGACATTGTAGATAACCGGATGCACATATATCAAACTTATAGTCAGTTATAGCTACATAATGAAATCTTACGGAGATTAAAACTCTTGACTTTAGATCGACATGTTTGCGCATAGGTTAGTTCGCACTTAAAGACACCGTACGCTACGGAATGATCATATGACACACTGAGGCAATTATAGCTTCTTCTTTTTTTAAAACTATACCACCTGCAAAAAGTGGCCATGGTAAGTGTCGGAATCGTACTGGCTAAACCTAATCCGCCGTGAACTTCTCTTGGCGCCTGATAGGAGGAGCCCCAGTAACGCGGGTATGCTGCTCCGGTGCCCCCCTTTCGTGCCATGTCCCAGATGGTTGGAACACGTACCCTGGGATTCTTGATTGCCCTCCCTTATTACAAACAAATCGGTGTCTTCCCGGAGCTGCTTGCAAGTAGAGGACACTTCTCATTCCACCGTAACCACGAGGAGAGTTGGGCTACCGGCTGCCACCGCCACCCCGATGCCTTCATCTGCGAGCGGGATCTTTCCCGATCCCGCTAAGCGAGGTAATTATAGCTAGATACATCATGAGCTTTTACGGAGACTGGAACTCAGACCAACTTTAAATAATCATTTTTAAAGGCAAACTAATGCCCTGTTATTATTTTTAGGCCGGCGACCATTCCATCCGAATACTACTAATTTCTCTTAACTGGTTGGGAACCAGTTAAGAGAAAAACTTACCTAAAGATGTAAGTAAGATGGAAACCAGTTGTATCAACGAAATTATTGGCTCATGTCGTTTCCTAGAAGTCTCTCTTTTCATCATCATGTCAGGCAAAGTACGTCCACAGCTGGACAAAAGCCTCCCCAAAAAATGGCAAGATACGCCATAATCGCCACGCTTGGCAGACGAGTTGGCTATCGCAGTTTGATGGTTATATGTTATGTGGCATAGTTCACAGAAAACCGCTGCTCCCCGTTGATGATATTCTATGCCGTCACACGTGGACAAGCCTTTCCCAAGAATCATCTTTGGGGATATGCTTTAGTTGCCACGCTTGGCGGACGGGTAGTAAGATGGTCATAGTACGCAGAAGGAAGCTGCTGTCCGTCCTCTGGACGAAATTCCTTTGTGTCGTCTTCTACGCCCCGCAACATCGTTCGCGTGGTTGTCGAAAACTAAAGCTCGCCATTTGGATAAGTATATATAAGTAAGAAACCAGAAGCCTAATAAATAAGGACTAATTATGAAATTGTGAATGAAGGACTTATAATATTATACAAGACACTCAATAAATACAATTCAATTCCTTTGTTCACACTCAATAAAATCACTTGTGTACCTCATAATTAATTTTTAATTTTCAAAAAGTCACCATCAAGCTTCCAATGTAAAACAACACAATATACTCTAAAATACATACATGGGTAAGGTTGGAAATTTGGTTTTGTTACTACTAAGTATTCGCGAGACGCCTTGTCAGCGAAACTGAATACGACAGGGTGTACATACTATATATTGTAGACAATAATATAATTTTGTTCTCAAAACATTTGCTAATGAATATTATCAGGCGTTTTGTATGACCATTTTAGAACAGTAAAAATAACTAAAATAACTTAATTGATAAGGCTTTTTAACACTTACATAATAACCAGTCTACGTACATCAATTTTCAAGAAAACTACTCCTTTACATCTATTCTAAGTACGTTTTCTAGGTGGCGCTGCCAGGGAGTATGCTCTGCAGCAGAGCCATATTCAACATACATTATTCCTCTATTCCGTATGCGTACAGGAATATACAATGCATGTACACTATGTATGTTCGACGAACATTGTTTCGAGATAAACTTGACCGCTATTTATGAAGGTGGCTCTGCTGGAGAGTATGACACAAACCAAATGGCTTCCAAATGATGGATACAACCATTGTGCAGATTTTTTGGGGAAGTCTTTGCGGTGTAGTAATCGACGTATTTTAGGCCAACATGATGATGATTCGACCTCTAGAAACTAAATTCTTTGCAACAGACTCAGATATAATTTTTTTCACATACTACCTTTATTTTTGTAAACGTTCCATTTGGATATGGCGACGGGCCTGTTGGCGTGGTTGGCAAATGCTTGCTTTTCACGCCGGAGGTCGTGGCTTAAATTCCCACCCAGGACAGATATTTGTGTGTGAACATGTCGGTTTGTCCTGAGTCTGGGTGTAATTATCTATATAAGTATGTATTTACAAAAGTATTATATGTAGTATATCAGTTATCTGGTTTCCATAGTACAAGCTCTGCTTAGTTTTTCTGCTTGTTAGCTGTCGTGTATGAATAATGTCCCAGGATATTATATGGTTCCTTGGTTTGTGCCGCCACGTATTCTAATTATTAAACAAAAAGAAAATTAACACCCCATCGATCGGGCTGATGCATTGATTATGGGGCGAAAACATTTTCATACTGCTTTTCTAGAACTAGTAGAAGTGGGATCCGACCCAAAATAAGAGGATGAATGTTACGGGCAAAATAGAACATCACCTCAATCACATATTTTTTAAATCATCAAACATCCATTCGTTCCAGATCCAGTATTATATAGGTATGAAAATTGACACTCCTTTTTAATAATGATAATGATACCTAGTCTTGCCATAAATACTGTAACAAAGAAATACATCGTTTTTTGTTATACAAATAACTATGTATACCAAATCGGAGACGTTCTCAAGAAAGGACAGGTCAGAAGTACCCTAAACCGGCGAGCATGTATGAAGAATATAATGACAGTAATCGAGGCAAAAGACGTGTGCAAAGATCGTGACAAATGGAAATCCGTTGTCTCTGCCTACCCCTCTGGGAAACAGGCGTGAGTCTATGTATGTATGTATTTGTTATACAAGAGTGCAGAGTTGCTTTTTAACCGCGTGCTCAATTTTGGAATCCAAATAGAACGAGCTGAAAAATCTTTGCACGTAACTTTTCAAGCCACCTCAGTGAGGAAATGGCTAAATGCAAAAAGAACATTTACAAACACAAGATACTTTTAATTCATTAAGGTATTAATTAACTACTACATTATTATAGATAAGTACATTTACTTAAACAGGACTATAACTACTACTAGATTTGTAAGATTATCAAAATTTCTTTATATAAATATTTACGTAATAAGGCCTGGCTGTTTTTCGGACTTAGTTGGTCGATCTCTACGGAGACTAGCTTATTATAGTGTATATACGACTGCCTCGTTCGTCTAGCCATAGCGTGCTCAACCGCAGATATTGTGGTCCTGTGTTGAAACCCGGATCGGCCCAAAAGCGATTTTGGGACTTTTCCGTAAAGAAAATTTCTCAATATCAGCCCGAAGTCTGGGAGTTGGCGGTATTACACCCCCGTGCCTCGGAAAGCACGTAAAGCTGTCGGTCCTGTACAGTCCCGGACATTATTCTACTATATAAAAATAAGACGGGTTTTCCTTCCTGACGCTATAACTCCAGAACGCACGAACCGATTTCCACCGTTTTGCATTCGTTGGAAAGGTCTCGGGCTCCGTGAGGTTTATAGCAAAGAAAATTTATAAAATTTAACGCGGGTAACACCGCGGGGCACATCTAGTCTACTATATAAAAATAACTCGGGTTTTCCTTCCTGACGCTATAACTCCAGAACGCACGAACCGATTTCCACAGTTTTGCATTCGTTTGAAAGGTCTCGGGCTCCGTGAGGTTTATAGCAAAGAAAATTTATAAAATTTTACGCGGGTAACACCGCGGGGCACAGCTAGTTATTGTATATAAAAATAGGTGTCTATCCTCACTTGATTAGGCGAATACCGACACTTTTACATGCTCTCCGAGGCACGATGTGTAACATCATTTTATATGACTTACCTAAGGTAAACTATTTATCAACCGACTGTGCACTAATGTGCTTAGCTCGCGTAATGTTTCCTTGCCATTCGTAAATTATGACTGCCTTGTTGATCTAGCTGTAGCGTATTCAACCACAGATAAAGAGTTCCTGGGTTCAAATCCCGGGTCGGGCTAAAAGTGATTTAAGGAATTTTCTGTTTAGAAAATTTCTCTAATCGTCCCATCGGATCATGAGAGTGATGGAATAGAAGGTACTATTTGACACAATTTAATCTGTACAACTGTTTTAGGATGTATTTCCTGTAAACCATTTGTAATGTTTTACGCAAATAAATATATCTTTACACACTTGTAATATGTTTCGCGCAGATAGCTATGCCTCTAGCACGAGTTCCTGCAGTTTACTTACTCGATCACACGTACAGTTTCGTCCCATACATTGAGCACCAGAGTTTTAGTTCTTAATAGTTTCCGCGAGAGGCGCTGGTGCTCAATGTATGGGACGAAACTGTACGTGTGATCGAGTAAGTAAACTGCAGGAACTCGTGCTAGAGGCACTAATCTCTATTGAGACTGATCGACGAAATTCGACAGATCCTGTGACTTACGTATTCCAATCTAGCTGGATCATTATGAAGGCCAAAACGGCTTATTTTCCAATATATTTTTACGAGTACCACTTAGTAGAGTAAAAACAATCCATGACCCTAAAATTTCACAGGGCCACGGATTGTTTTTACATGGATGCCAGGAGTAATTTAATAAATGCACCATATTTGACCGGGCACCAGTTATGAAATGAAATGAAATTTATTCAGCACTTGGGTATTAACATACACTTGTACTTGTCAAGCTCATAATGCAGCACCTACGTAAACATAGTGGATAGTATAAAAGTTACAAAAAAAATATTTGTCCGTCCGTGCGGTTTGTTCTATCGCATATATTTTCTGAAATCCTTAAATAAATAACAAGTTACTAATCTATTATTTTGAAATTTAGTTCTACTATATTAAAATTAAAGAATGGAAGAGTAAAGCAAAAGACGAAATTCTAAATGAGGGTGTGATCACATCCACGGAATCACCGATCACGCGTTAATGGGCCAAAGCGATCCTCGCCGCTGAGGAACCTACCCTAGCTAGCCTGCGGCTTTTTCTAGCTACCTAGGTGGACGACCCGGAGAAGAAAGCCACAAAGAAACTCCGGGCTTGCTTTGTTCGTCTTCTTTTGCTTTCAGTTTACGATTTTTTTAGTGAGTTAGTTCAAGACTGTTAAATCAAACGCCATACTGATGCGGTTCCATTTCCATTTAGTAAATGATGTTGATTTTAATATCAAAAATAGGAAATAATAAATTTAACCTACGGCGGGTCTCGAACCACCACCGAGTCCGTGCTAAGCACTCTACGTTAAGCACGATCTGTCAAGCTACGAACGATACAAACTGGGAGATAAAATTTAGGATGCCCTTGCTAACCCATTCGGCGCAGGTGATATTCAGTTTGTTTTTAAGAAAAATGGCGGACTGATAAGTTCACTGCCACATGTGAGTCAAGTGTGTCGCGCGATTAGGGCATGCAAAACCGGTTTTCCGGTTTTGCGCAAAACCGGAAATTGGCCAAAAATTTACGATTTTTAAAACCGGTTTTTAGGGCCAAAACCGGATCTCAGCTCCGGTTTTACCATTATTGAGTAACAATTAACATTTTGATTTTTATCAACATTTTTTTCGAACAATCAAAAAATAATTAATTTTGAGGCATCAAATGCATCCGAACCGAACACAGCCTGCATCCACCCACTTACACCATGTATGAAAGCGGAGGGCATCGGGGTGTGTATCTCACCGAAGCATATAATTATTTATTATGTGTTCTACCAACAAGTGTTGAGAGTGAAAGGGTGTTTTCGAGTGCTGGGTATTTCTGTAACAAAATAAGAAGTTCGCTGTCTGATCGAATGTGAGATGCACTTATATTCTTGAGATCACATTATCAAGAACAGCGATCTCTGGAAAACAAGTGATTTATGCTTTATTTAAATTAGTATACATAGTTGATTTTTGATCTCTTTTTAGTGCAATATGAATCATATTATAATAAATAATAATGTTATTTTGTAGTTTGTCTTCAAAGTTACAAAAATGTTGATTTTTTTGGTAATTGTGGGTGCTGTGTTTAATATTTGAAGATGCTGATAGTGTTTTATATGTTTAAAATATATTATTTTTGATAGCAGACTTAATAGGTACCAAAGATACCAAAAACTTACTTGTTGTTGATTTGATCTCAGTTAATCAATCTTTATACTATTATAAGTTCATTGTTATCTGTACAATTATTATGGTTTGGATTAAAAAGAAATGTATTATACAATTTGTTCTATTTGTAGACTTAGTGGGTAATTAAAAAAAATGGTGTTTCTTTTTAAATTATACTAAATTCGATTTTTTTTTGCTAAAACCGGACCTAGCTCGGTTTTCGGTTTTGGTCCCAAAAAAACGATGTTCAAAACCGGTTTTGATGACTTTCCGGTTTTGCATGCCCTACGCGCGACCACATTTTCGAAACGGTCTCGTCATGAATACACCAGCTGACTCCCCAAGTCAAGAGCGCGTAAAAAAGAATTACTAAAAAAAATGGTATACCGTAAAAATATTTATTTTAGAATACAAAAACAATAAACACAGATACAGCTTTATACATAACAAAAATGTTGTGTGACATTATGAAAATAGGTTTATCACACACATAATTAAGATACCTAAGTATGCAATAAGTAATGGAATCAGGCGTAACTTTGCGGAAATCCATAACAATCAAAATACAAAATCAATATGTAGTGTTAATTCCCCTAAGGAAGTCTCCTTCGAGCACTCGACGAGTTAGCAGCCCTTGAGAATGGGTTCAAATCCCGGGTCGGGCCAAAAGTGATTTTGGAACTTTTCTGTAGAAAGAAAAAGCCCAATCCCAGCATCAGCCCGAAGTCTGGGAGTTGGTGGTATTATACCCCCTTGCCTCGGAGAGCACGTAAAGTCGTTCCAGTACTGACCTATTTCCGGTCGTGTTGCTAGGCATCCAATCGGATCGTGAGAGTGATGGACTAGAAAATACTCCTGTGTTTGTGCACAGACTTGTGCACTATAATATGTCCCACGAAGATAGCTAATCTCTATTGAGACTGGATGCCGCCGTGGCCAAAATTCGGCTAGGAGGAATATTATTAAGTAATGGAATCAGGCGTTACTTTGCGGAAATCAATAACAATCAAAATACAAAATCAATATGTAGTAAGTCTCCTTCGAGCACTCGACGAGTTAACAGCCCTTGAGAATGGTCCGTGGAGGACTGAAACACGTGTTGGGTATCGTACTGGCGCATGTACTTTGCTTTTTTATATTGTCCTTCTTGCATGTGCACATTTTTGCGGGCGGGAGGGCGGTGGGAATTGCATCCCGGCATGATTAAACTGACAATTAGCGGAATTAACACTACATATTTTGACACTACGTATTTTGATTAAGTATGCAATGACAATGAACAGTGTGATGGGGTATATAATTCAAAGGAAATACATTGAATAAATAAATACAAGACAATAATCAGAAAAATACTTTTTTATTTATTTTTATTATGCATAGGCGTGGCTGAGGAGTGAGGAAGCTTGGTCCTGTCGAACTTTTCCAGCATCGTCATTACTTCGCACAAGAATATATAATATAAATTATATAAAATGTCACTTAAATATATTTTTGGGAAAGCGTAAAAAGTCCTTTATACAGAAAATATAACGTAACTTAAAGACTGTCTCGTATAAGACTTTTCCTGTTATAATAAGTCTCTATCATACTAATATTATAAAAGCGAAAATTTGTGACTTCACGTTTAACGGCTGGAGCGATTTTAATAAAATTTAGTTTGGAGTTAGCTGACTACGTGTTAATCTAGGGTAGATTAACACATAGGCTTTGCTTTATAAAGATTAACGCGGGTAAAATCGCGGGGCACAGCTAGTTGCTTATAATATACTAGCTGTGCCCCGCGGTTTTACCCGCGTTAAACTTTATAAATTATTACAGTTCCTCCCCGGTAGGTGTTAATATGTAGACTAAAGTATATGTTGACCCGACCTCTTAGTAATATTCAAAATTTTAAGTATATCCATGCAGTACTTTTTGAGTTTAGCCCGGACATACTTATATACAGACAAAAATTCTAAAAATTATATTTTAGGCTTCGATATCGATTGTAGATCACGCCCCAAATATCTTTTAAAAAAAATATTCAATGTACAGTTTTGACTTTCCTACGTTTTTATTATATGTATAGATAATTTACGGTATAAGAAGTATGCGGTAAATTCCTAAGAAATAGAGGCTGATCATACTTCATCATACCACCTATATTATTATTAATGCTTATGCCCTGGAGTGTTGTGCTGGACAAAAGCCTCCCCAAGAATCAACTTGGAAGGATATTCCATAATCGCCACACTTGGCAGACGGGTTGGCGATCGCAGTAAGATAGTCATAGTACTCAGAATGAAGCTGCTGCCCGTCCTCTGGTAGATAATCCCTCGGGTCAACTTCTTCACCCCCACTGGATGAGATGGGGTGATGATATTATTATATACGCCGCAGTCACCACAGAGCAATTTTTATTTTAATTCTTCTACATCGTAAGCCGTAAATTGTATAGAAATAAAGTCTGGTCATGCTTCGTATACCCTAAATTCCAAAGCAATTATAATAATAATAATAATATCTAGGGACAATGTCACACAGATCATCCTAGCCCCAAACTAAGCAAAGCTTGTACTATGGGTACCAGGCGACGATATACATACTTATATACATAGATAAATACTTAAATACATAGAAAACATCCATGACTCAGAAACAAATATGCGTGCTCATCACACAAATATTTGCACTTACCGGGACTCGAACCCAGGACCACCAGCTTCGTAGGCAGGAGCACTACCAACTAGGCTACGGTGACTGTCGTGTTGAGAATAATTGAGACAATAATAATAGGAAAAACCATAATACGAGGCACAGTCTTTTGATCGCATTCTGAAGGCAAGGTTGTCAAGAGATTTTCGTTACATTTTCTGTGAATATAGGAGATACACAATATTTTCTCATCGCAGTTCGCGAAAATATTCTGCCGTTAAAGTCGGTAAACCCAAATCACTCATAGATAGGTAGGATCTAATGATACGCCTCGACAGCTGCGTTCATAAGTAAGTCCTGCAAAGCACCAGACCCCAAAGTGTCTTCCCTTAAATTTACATGTTCCATCTATTATGCGCTGAACATCAGATAAAACTGAGGTTGACCGCATTTTAATTTAAATTTACACTAGTACGTATTCATAACTTATCTGGCTTTTTAATTTATATACAGATTTATTTGTAAAACACAAACGACAGTGCAGGACTAGATAAATAGCTATAAGCAACCACTTTTGTTATAAGAATTCGGACGTAACTCAATACTTCTAATGATCATCATATCAGCCGAAAGACTTCCACTGCTAGACAAAGGCCTCCCCCAAGGATCTCCACAATAGCCGGTCCTGCGCTGCCCGCGTCCAGCGGCTTCCCGCGACCCTTGCAAGATCGTCGGTCCACCTTGTAGGGGGCCTGCCCACACTGCGTCTTCCGGTTCGTGGTCGCCACTCGAGAAGCTTTCTGCCCCATCGGCCGTCAGTTCTACGAGCTATGTGCCCTGCCCACTGCCACTTCAGCTTGGCATTTCTTACGGCTATGTCGGCTACTTTGGTTCGCCAGCGGATCTCAGCATTTCTGATTCGATCTCGCAGGGAAACTCCAAGCATAGCCCTTTCCATTGCTCTTTGGGTGACCTTGAACCGCCTGATAAGGCCCATAGTGAGCTCAATAATTACATTAAAAAAAAAAGTTTTTGTTGTAGGTACTGTTGTAATATTTGTAAGTCTATGTTTCATTCATACGACGACTCGACTCGCACGCGCTTGCGCTGCTAATAATAATAATACTTTCTTCGCCAGATATTTATATAGTAAACTAGCGGCCCGGTACGTGCTTCGCTACATATAAGGCATAAAAAGATGATTATTAAGTTCATTTATTCAAACAAAAAATATTTTAAATTGCTAAAAGATGTTGATTTTACACTTTTTCAAGACTTTTTTAATTTTATCTACGTACAAACCTTCCCTGGACTTCCACGAATAATTCAAGACCAAAATTAGCCAAATCGGTAAAGGCGTTGTTGAATTATAAGATTACAGCGAAAAGTGGCATTGATTTTTATATATATAGATTTCACGACTTGGTGTAGGCAAATTTGAAAATATTGCTGCATATTGGCGGCAGTAACCTCTGCGATGTGCGTAGAGTTATAAATATTCAAGCGAGAACTTAAATTTATTTTTGTAGGATAATAAAATCTAACGTATTATTATCAATAGTTGTAGAACAAAAGTTGTTGCTTATGATGTTAGTTATTTTCTCCTAAGAGGTTGTTGGTATTTTACAAAATCATGCATATATGTATGTATATGTAGAAAACTGACATTACTCGATAATTGAATCAAAAACCACTTGCTTGTGTTGGCTAAACAAGTTGAGCTTATTTATTGATATTAATACTAAGTTGTGCACACTTGCTACGTAATAGGACTTTTTTTCTTAATTTAAAAGATAGTACTAAAACAAAAAGAAAGTCGACTCAGTGTCAGATCGAATTTAGTTAAGTATCCTCTATTAATCGATATCAATATCGATACTGTTAACAAGCTTAAGAATAGCTTTATGTAGTTTTGTTTTTGTTTTAAAACAGGTCAATGGTCGATTTACAACTTACCCTGACATTGATTTTCTAATAAGGCATTAATAAATTCGAAGACTGTAATGTGAAATATTCAAAACACTAAGCCTATAAATAAATTAATACATTTTCAATACAAGAGAGAGTTGTCACATATACATATGTACAGACGCCAGCACATCAGGCTACCCCAATCTGTCAAATTTCCCCAATTGAAAGTGAACCTTATGCTTATGTGATAAAGTTGAAAATCGATAAACGAAATTTGACAGATTGGGGTAGCTGGATGTGCTGGCGTCTGTACATATATTAGATCTAACACAGCTACAGTTATATGTAGTCTGAAATATTTGGCAGCCATTTTGAAATAAACCTTAGGATTAACGGAAGATCGTTTTACTCCACCGAAAACTGATTTGATCAGTGCCTCTAGCACGAGTTCCTGCAGTTTACTTACTCGATCACACGTACAGTTCCTCCCATACATTGAGCACCAGCGCCTCTCGCGGAAACTATTAAGAACTGCTCAATGCTCAATGTATGGGACGAAACTGTACGTGTGATTGAGTAAGTAAACTGCAGGAACTCGTGCTAGAGGCACAGGTGAAATGGATCGTGATTATGTCGGCATACCGTGCGAGTGAATTACGCTCAAGCGATTTCTCGCTCAACAGATAAAACTACTAAATGATTATACTTACCGAACCCCAGTTCTTGTCAAACTTTATATAAAGAACCAAGTACCAGTTCCAAATGTGTTGAAAGTTTTTCGCTATACAACATGTAACGTAATTAACGCACACCCTCAAACACCTCAATTAGAATATAATGTTGTAATCATAATACATACACTGAATTTTTTATTTCACATGTCTATGCATTGTTATTTACTAATTTAGGTTCTTGGAATAATGTTCTTTTTTCTTTATTTTGTATTGAATGATGGGATTTGTATGAATACAAATAAACTGCGACTTTTAAAGTCTTATTACGTTGACTTACGGGCAATTTCAATTTGTTTTGACTGTACAGGGTTAATATGACAATAATTTCCGTAGGTTTAAATATTTTGGAATAAAAAAATACCTATATTAAAAATTATATAAATCGATTCAGTAAACCATTCTGAACAAACTATTTTCAGGATGTGCGTTAATTTAGTTACATGTTGCATACAATCTTAGTGTATAGCGTTTAAACACATTAATAGCTACGAGTGTATAGAATAAAAATAAAACATTTATTATCTATCATATAATCTGTATAATACAGTGTAAAAAAAGCGTTTCGAATAATTCGAAACGCTTTTTTTACACTGTATAATTATTATATACATGAGTAAATATTAAACCAGATTTAAAGCAATAATAGAAGACGTGTTACGTCTCTGAAATCCACGCTGCAAGTGTGCTGTAATTAACATGATCGCTTCAAAGGATGCGTGTGGCGCAGCGGCGAAGACGGTCGCCTCGCCGCGTCGCGTCCGGGTTCGATTCCCGCACCGGACAACTATTTATGTCACCCATAAATACGGAATCTGGATGTAATTTGTGTCCGTCTATTATATGGTTTTAAATACCCCGCGACACACGGACTATATTACGTGCGGGCGTTGTCTTTAAAAAAAACCATACCAAAATACATAATACAAATGTTTACATTAACCACTTAAAAAACATGACCCTAAACAGGGACCGATTTTCTACAGCTACAATAATCACAAACTGACATTACAATATTCTAAATTTGTTTTCATAACGTTTTTTTTCAGACTATTCATTTACTCTCAACATACAACCTTTCGCTAAACCATGACATATATGGTGAATTTAATATACATAATGTAAATTTAATTCCCTGAATATTGGACAAGCTGCGCGTCTTTTTATTTGGCACGCATTAAGGCAGTGGCGGAATGTTCTGCTAATTTGTATATTAATAAATACTCATTATTAACGTTTACAATATCGAAATATTTATCAGGTAATAATAACTATTAATATTTAGAATATCTCAGGTCATACCGACCTTTTATAGGTACCTAAAGTAGAAATTGTACTTAATTCGTTGTAATAATATTTATTATACTAAAAATTGCGTGCTGCATACACTACAGTACACTAGGTCTACTAGCACGTTTCGAAGCTCTACCAGCCAGTTTAGCGTCACTTAACTTACTTTGTAAATATATATATATATATATATATATTAACAGGACGTTTCACTATTCATTTTAATTCTCTTAAATTATTTGTTGCAATTAATTAACACGACAATTGGACACTCGTTCAGAATTTCACACAATTTTTTGCGAAGCATTGTAGAATCTTAACTATAATCGACTTATAACGAAATATATTACGATACCGTTGTACTATTGGAATAATGTTGTACTTCTTCAGGCATGAAAGTTCTGATGATGGCGTCGAGTGCGGAGTATGTCCCAGCAATGAGACCGATGAGGCCGATGATGAAGAGGAGCACATCCTTGATGAGCCGCCAGCGGCAGGGGCCGAACTTGTCAGGGAAGGACATGCACACCTCCATGAGCGCCGGGAAGCAGATACCGAGCGCGGAAAGGCACAGGGCTCCGAATAGAGAGATGAATAAACCCAACTGAGGCACCACCACCGCCAATACAACTGTAAAAACAAAACACATAGCATATTACATAATTTATTTATATTTAAACTTCGTTTCTGATTTTTCTTTATATAATTTGCGTGGGGGTGGGGAAAAGGAGAATGTAATTCTCCTATTTCACCATATGATACTCTAGAATCTGATATTTTTAACAGACTCCAAAAAAGGAGGAGGTTCCAAATGCGACTATATATAATTAGTTTGTATACTTTATTTTTTATTACTATCTTGGGTGTATTTGCTACGGTTCGCGTGTGTGAGCTGATAGGCCTCCATCGAAGCTGCTCTCCATAAATGACTACAAAGCCAAAGGTTGGCGTTGATATTTTTAATAATAATAATAATCACTTTATTTCCAGAATATTGTAGTACAGAACTACTTACAGACCAAAATACATTATAATGAAATCAAAATCAAAAAATCAAATGTCATTTATTCCGTTAAAATATTACATTTGTGTGGAATCGTCAATTTTTTTACTAGCTAGTGAGAAACACTGCCAGAAAACTCAGTAGGAATCCTTTTTTTAAATATTTTCCTACATAAAATTACATTGTATTTAAATGTGTTAATTTAGAGCGACTCAATCCCAAGCTGTTTTGTTACTTAAATAATCAGAAGTTTTGTAGAAAGCCCTGCTACACAATTTGGCTTTTATAATTCTTTTAAACTTATTCATAGACATTTCTCGGATATCATTGGGAAGTTTGTTATAGAATCTTATACATTGCCCCATAAAAGAGTTACTTACTTTGTGGAGACGGGTGGTATGTAACACAAAGTTATGCTTATATCTAGTATTTATATTATGAGTATCACTCCTTTTACAGAAGGCGTCTTTATATTTATGCATATAAATAAGATTGTCATATACATGACATGCTATAGTCAGAATATTAATCTCTTTAAACTTCTCTCTCAAAGATTCTCGCGGACCAAGTTTATATATGGCTCTTACAGCTCTTTTTTGCAATACATAACATAATGCTATTAGCTTACATAATAGGATACAACACAGTAAGTATATAAGTATATAATTGCCACTCTGGTATCCAAAGTAAGATTTAACTTGTGTTATGGATACCAGGTCCCTCAGAATCACCGACAGAAAAATTCAACCTATTAGGTAGATGCTTAATTTAAGTGGTTTTACAATTTTAAACATTAAATAATTTTAGCTTATACAAAACTTACAAAAAAATATAACTAAACAAACTTAATTGTATTTAATATTGACAAACAAAAACCATGAACAAAGAAAAAACTAAAAGTTATCCAAAAAAGCCTTTATTATTATGTGAATATGTGCAAGAAGTAAGACCGAATGTAAAAATGAGAGTGAAATTTAGGAATTGTCATAGATTACTTATATAAATTACATGTTCTGTCTCGTCATAGTTCAATGTAAGGAGCCAGATGGGAGAATTTTTGTGTAAAGCCTATAGCACTATAAGCACAGAGGCCCTACCTGTACTAGCGGGTGTACTTCCGGTTGATCTTGAGGTTCAAAGCAGCGATCCATTATTCTACGCGAGAAAATTTAGAAAGTTATTTCTTATCATTACGCAACTGTGCTAAAATATCCAGGCTATTTATGCCAATAGCTAGCTTAAATGACGAACTACTAAATTAATGGCAATGTAGATGGAATAGCTCAACCAAGGGTCGCCATCTGCACCAGTTCTTTCCGGACGTACGCAAACGGTTAAATAAAACTTGGCTAATCATAGACCATTAGACCATGTTGCACAATTTTTTACCGGACACGACAGTTCTAAAAGTAATTTATTTGTAACATCTCATCAACCGTTCTCATCTTATCTCATGTCCTCAGACGCTGTATAACCTACACCGATGAGCGCGAGAGGTGATGTTAAATGTATCAATGTCATCATCATGGCAGCCAAAGTAAATCCACTGCTGGACAAAAGCCTCCCCAAAGAATGGGGAGATATGCCATGATCGCTACGCTTGGCAGACGATCCCTAGTCCCAGCACTGCCCGTTCTGTGTTAGGTATTCCCTCGGCACGATTTCTACGCCCCCCACAGGATGAGATGGGGTGATGATATTCTGCGCTGTCACCACACAGCGTATATATATATATAATAATATATATATATCTCAGGAAATGATTCAGACACAGTCATCTGATACCAAACTAAGCAGAGATTGTACAATGGCAACCAGATAACTGATATAATACATATACTACTTTTCTTTTGTAAATTTTCACGCGTGATGTCATTTTCATTTGGTGATCGCAGTTCGATGATCATAGTTCACAGAAAAACGCTTTTTTTGCTCGTTCTCTGGTAGGTATTCCCTCGGGCCGACTTCTACGCCTCGACGGGATGAGATGGGGTGATGATATTCTATGCCTTCACCACACAGGAATGTAATGTATATGAGAATTAATACGTACACGTTATCAAACACAGCCCAATCCTGAGTCCATATTCAGCCGCCTTGACTTTAGCAGGGGGGGTGCCGGAGCGCTGCAGCCGCGGCAGGACGTATCCTCTCCATATCACCTCCACTGGCACGTAGCAGTGCAGCCCGTAGCTGATGAAGATGGCCACCGCGAACATTGCTATCACGCTCGACGCTAATCTGTGTAGCCGAGAGAGACAGTGTCTGTTTAATAATAATAATACCCTGGGACGGTTTATACACGGCCATCTGATCCCAGATTAAGCAGAGATTGAACTATGGACACCAGATAACTGATATAATATGTTACATATACCTACTACTTTTCTTTTGTAATTATATACTCATATGAATAATAATAATGGCTTCCTAGCCGAATTTCGGCCCCGGCGGCCAGTCTGAACAGAGATTAGCCATCTGCGCGGGACATATTATAGTGCTCAAGTGTGTGCGCAAACACAGGAGCACTTTCTATTCCATCACTCTCATTATCCAATGGGTCGCCCAGGCAATACGACCGGAAAGAGGTCAGGTACAGGACCGACGGTTTTACGGGCTCTCCGAGGCACGGGGATATAATACCGCTGATGCTGAGCAATTTAACTTTTTTCAGAAAAGTCCCAAAATCACTTTGGCCCGAACCGGGATTTGAACCCAGGACCTCGTTCTCTGCGGGTGAACACGCTACCGCTAGACCAACGAAGCAGTCAAATGACACCCAGGCCAATGATATACAAAAAAGGGTTTTTTGTATATCAATGGTCTGGGTGATCAATGACCCAGGCGGACAAACAGACGTGTTCATGCACACAAATATCTGTCCTGGGTGGGAATCGAACCCAAGACCTGCGGCGTGAAAGGCAAGCATTTACGGATATGGTTGGTTGAAGGGTCACATACGCCAATCGTTACAGATAATCAGAAGCCAAATAGTATCCGACAATTGGTCAAACCTTCTTAATTAGAATAATAATATCCTGGGACATTATTTACACAAGGCCATCTGATCCCACACTAAGCACAGCTTGTTCTATACAACATGTAACTTAATTAATGCACATCCTGAAAATAGTTTGTTCAGAATCGTTTACTGAATCGATTTATATAATTTTTAACATAGGTAATTTTTATTTCAAAAATAATTAAAACTTCGGAAATTATTGTCATATTAACCCTGTACAGTCAAAACAAATTGAAATTGACCATAAGTCACGGCAATAAGATTTAAAATCGCAGTTTTATTTGTATTCAAACAAATTCCATCATTCAATACAAAATAAAGAAATATAAACCTTATTCCAAGAAACTTATTTAGTAAATAACAATGCATATACATGTTGAATAAAATATTCAGTGTATATATTATGATTACAACATAATATTCTAATTGGGGTGTTTGAGGGTGTGCGTTAATTATGTTACATGTTGTATATGGACACCAGATAACGATAAGTGAATTAACTCCTGATGAGTTTCGTTCTCTCAGATTACAGCATCTGAGAGAACCAAACTCATCAGGAGTTAAACTACCTAACTTTAAATGTATCAATGTCGAAGAGACAAAATAGGTATTATTAGATATAGATAAATTAAGCCCAGACACAGAACAAATAATCTTGCATACTTGACAATAATTTGGACGGGCGAGATTTACGATCGGCCTGCTGGCGTAGTTGGCCAATGCTTGCTTTTCGCGCCGGAGGTCGTCGGTTCGATTCCCATCCAGGACAGATATTTGTGTGCAGGAACATATCTGTTTCTCCTGAGTCTGGGTGTAATTATCTATATAAGTATGAATTTACAAAAAAAGTATTAAGTATATGTAGTATATATATATATATATATGTAGTGACCGGTAATACAGGTTTTTTTCTTAACCTAAATCAGGCACCAGTCTCTCACAAAGTTAGCCTGATAAATACCTTATGTATTATGAATTCGTTCCTTAATGTTTAGTATAATGTGTTAACTTAGTGATGAGAAAAGTAAATAATTTTATTATTATTATTAAAAAGAAAAAAAATATCAGTTATCTGGTTTCCATAGTACAAGCTCTGCTTAGTTTGGGATCAGATGGCCGTGTTTAGTATAATGTGTTAACTTAGTGATGAGAAAAATAAATGATTTTATTATTATTATTAAAAAAAACAATTATCTGGTTTCCATAGTACAAGCTCTGCTTAGTTTGGGATCAGATGGCCGTGCGTGAATAATGTCCCATAATCTGTCATTAGTTATACTCACGACCTTAGCTGCAGTTAGTGTTACTTACCACCAGACCAATAACAAGTCAGTCAAGTATAAAAATCCTGATCATTATTTATTTATTATCATGCATCTGAGAGACCTCAGCAAATGTGTGTGATATCGAAGACCTCGCTAGGATCACCCGTGGTGAGACCGTCTTTTCAATGCGATTCATGTGTGATATTTTCTCTTTATTGCGTGCTACCGGTTACCCATCAGTTAAATATACATATTAATACATACATATTAATATCCTATACCTAACTAAATAAATTGTGCTGTTGTTGCTTGTGCAAAGTTTTTCATACTATGCTAAATAAAAGGCTTGAATGGTTCACAGAACGCAACAAATTATTATCAGTAAGAACTACTGGTTTTAGGAAGGGTCAATCATGCTTAGATTGTGTGGCTCGATTAGTTTCAGATATTCAAATAGGGTTGTCAGAGAATTGTCAAACGATGGCTTGTTTTTTGGATATTGAAGGTGCGTACAATAATGTTTCGGTAGATCAGTTAGTTCTGGCACTTGATCATTATAAAGTGGGTTCGAAAATATGTAATTATATATGGTCTTTTTTGAATAGAAGACAATAAAAAATTACAAATGTTGATGGTTCCGGGGACCTTGTTAGATGGACAAATAAGGGACTGGCCCAGGGTGACCCACTGTCCCCTCTTCTGTTTAACTTAATAACTGCAAAAATTCATAATAATAGTTCACTAATCAATGTTTTACAGTATGCAGATGATTTCGTGTTCTATTCGAAAAACAAACAAATTAGTAAATGTGCAAGTGATATTCAAAATTCTGTAAGTACATCTGTTAAGTTATTGAATGACATCGGTTTAGATATATGTCCGTCTAAAACAAAATATTGTATATTTAGTAGAGGCAGAAGGAGGGATACGGTCACTCTGAGCGTAAACAATATTAGTATAGATAGAGTAGAAATTTTCAAGTATCTGGGCGTCTGGTTCGATAGCTCATTGAAATGGAGTAAACATATAAATGAAGTTAGAGAAAAATGTTTAAAATTAGTTAATATTCTTAAAATTTTAGCAGGTAGATCATGGGGGGTCCATCCTAAACACCTGCGTAGACTGTATATGTCACTGATACGTAGCAGGATAGACTTCAGCTGTTATCTTTACGGTAATGCAGCCAAAACACATTTACTTAAATTAGACAGAGTTCAGAACATGGCATTACGTGTTATTGGTAGCTTTATAAGGACTACTCCAGTTCATGTGATGGAATGTGAGTTGGCTATCCCACCGCTTTACTTGAGACGGCGTTATTTGGCATCCAAGTTTTGCCTTAAGGCAAGATCTGACACCGATCATATTGTTGTTCATTCTTTGAAGATTTTGGAGCAGGTATGTCAGAAAAGCTATTGGCGTAATAAAGTTAAGCCTATTTTGATATCGGTATACGCTGAGGTTAAATCAGAAACAATAAAAGCATGTAATCCGTCACCTATGTTCTCTATGTACACTTGGACGTCCAATATGGATATGGAATTCATTTCGCTTGAAATAGAGGATATGAGTTTACCGAAAGGCAGTTATAATATAGATTATCTTAAATTTATGGTCACAAGGTATATAAACATTAAGTTCAAAGGTTGGCAAAAAATATATACGGATGGTTCCAAAACAAAAGACGGTTTAGGTGCAGCGTTTTATGACCCCAGTCATAATGTTAAAGAAAAATATAATGTCGTAGGTAGGACTGATAACAAGACATCTATTATGTATTTGGAACTATTTGCAATCTCAGAGGCGATATCGTATGTCGGTTCTGTGGGTTTTAAAAGGGCAGTTATTTTGAGTGACAGCAAAAGTGCTTTACAACATTTGGCTCGGTGCGCCTCTGGGGTCAGAGGTGCATTGATAGCCTACTCGGTTTTAGACAAAATCCATACGTTGAAGACCAGAGGTATTGATTTGAGACTGCAATGGATCCCAGCTCACATTGGTATACGCTGCAATGAAGTGGTGGATAGTTTGGCCAGGGAGTCTATCTTTACAGGAAGTGAAACATTTATTATTCCAGAATGCAGTGATATATTATTAAAATATAAAGATGATATCTTTAAAAGATGGGATGTGCACTATAATGAGATTTCCTTAAATAAAGGCGTGTGGTATAGAACTTTACAGACCAGGCCTCTTAGTGTACCGTGGTTTGCTTATGCTAATCTTTGTAGGGAATTAATTGTAATAGCTTGTAGACTTCGCTCTGGTCACATGCCGCTGAACAAGTTCAAGCACTTAGTAAAAAAGTCTGATTCACCTAACTGTTCGATTTGTGGAGTTTTAGAGGACGTGCATCATTTGTTAGCGGAGTGTGTTCGGAGTGCAGAGATAAGAATGTATTTTAAAGATAAATATACAGAAAATGTCTTCGATGTAGGTTTTTTTTTGAGTATCCTGTCTGCACCTCTGTCTGAGCAGGCAATATGTTTGTATAAAGCCATAAGTAAACTAGCCTTGTGATAGTATGTACTTTCTAATTAATGTTAACTTGTTAATTTTGTGTTTCTTATATTGTGTTTAGAGTATGTTGTAAGATCAACAGGACTGACATAGTCAAATATTGACTCAAAGTCCCGTACATACAAGAATAAAAAAAAAAATAAAAAAACTAAATAATTAGAATTAAATATAATTATATATATATATATATATATATATATATATATATATATATATATATATATATATATATATATATATAAACATAAATAATTATATTTAACTAGCTGTGCCCCGCGGTGTTACCCGCGTTAAATTTTATAAATTTTCTTTGCTATAAACCTCACGGAGCCCGAGACCTTTTCAACGAATGCAAAACCGTGGAAATCGGTTCGTGCGTTCTGGAGTTATAGCGTCAGGAAGGAAAACCCGACTTATTTTTATATAGTAGAAGATTTTAGGTATAGGATATTAATAGGTATGTATTAATATGTATAATAACTGATGGGTAACCGGTAGGTATATATATATATATATTCTTCTTAGTTCTTCAATGGTCCAGTCTTATGCATACCCTTGAACCGAATCATGACCGATACCGGTCACAATTGCCGCGGAAGCTCCAATCAATTTAGTCTCATAGGGATTAATGTATTTTAAATTTGTCCACTGAATATTGGACACAGTTGAATGAAACGTCTGAGATTGTTTCCATCGGTTTCATTGTATGTTACGCAATAATTATTATTGCTATGACGGTCTAGAGGTCACGCAATGGACTTTGTTCAATTACTTCGCTTGTTAAATATTGCATTGTACCTTTATTTATTGAAGGAATTAATTATGAATGACTCCAATGCCTACTGGGAATGTAATACGGTTGAAGGAGGCAAAAGAAAAGTGGAATGAACATCTCCCTAACGACTAACAAAAAGAACTAGAGATAGCACTTTAACAAATATATACCTTATAGCAGCTGATACTGACCTATTTGTGAGGCTCTGAGTGAGTTCACGAGAAGTGCATTATTCATAATTAGTTATAAGTAAAATTTGTTTAGGGGTATAAAATTGTATTATACTTAAAGATAAGCACTCTATTGCATTGGACTTATACCTGTAATGATGGTTATTAGAGAAAATGTATAAATCAAAAATAAATAAATATTACTCTGTTCTCAGCTCTATTCACTTTGTCAGTATGTCTAAAGCATAGTAGTGTGTAATGTATTTATATTAAAATAACTTTTTATTATTTATATACAACATGTAACTTAATTAACGCTCACCCTGAAAATAGTTTGTTCAGAATCGTTTACTAAATCGATTTATGTCATTTTTAATATAGGTAATTTTTTATTCCAAAATAATTAAGTCTACGGAAATTATTGTAATTATGATTATAACATAATATTCTAATTAGGGTGTTTGAGGGTGTGCGTTAATTACGTTACGTATTGTATATATATATATTCTAATGCCTATTATATGAAAATATAAGCTTTCTGTACTCCGTGTGAGAGAAGCGTCAGAGCCAAGGTCGGTTCTTAGGTTTGAACATTTAGAACCCGAACTACAAATGAAACCTCACCCGAACGCTCTCCGAACGCCCTCTAAACTACAACAAATCCGGAAATTCCCGGACAAACGGCAATACTACCTAGAAGGCACCTAAAAATAACCTATTTTGCAATTATCAGCATTCATAAGTATACTTGCAAAGCGTTTGTAATACTAGTAAGTAGGTGTGGTTACAGAATATAGACAGAACCATTCGAGAATATGTAGTAAAAATATAGCTAAAATTTAAAATTTTGATAATTAAACCTACACATGATCTTTGACAATAACTTAATTTCAGTTAGTTAAATTCCATTTGTTAGCAAATTACATATTTGAGCCGTTTGGGGTCGAAACGCTTGGAACGTGGGGTCCGAGTGCCCGTGGTCTCTATCGCCAGATTTCGAAGCGTTTGGCTGACGCTTCCCGTGACCAGAGGGCTGGCTTTTTCTTTGGCCAAAGAATTAGTTTAGCTATACAACGTGGTAATGCAGCCAGTCTTCTGGGCACGTTTTCTCATGGCCTCGATTCGGAGGAATGCTACGACGCCATCTGTAGTTAGTTTTAATTTATTTATGTATATATACTTTTTCGTAGATTTAGTTTTTCTATCAATTAATTAAGTAAATGTTTCAATGTCAGATTAGTTATTAGTTACTGTTATAAAATAAATCTTATTGTAAATTATTTCCTACAATCCGTGTACCTTTATATCTATATGTACCTAGAAATAATTATAAATTAATTATATATTACTAGGAATATGTTCTGACTATTTACAAGCGCTTTATTAAAGTCTACGTGAATAAAAACCTTTTTTTTTTTTTTACTCACCCTCCTTTGGGCAGGTCCAAGGATATGGAGTCTGAGCATTTATCTACGCAGAAGACGTAACCCAGGGCGCCCACCGCTACGTACAGCAGTACAATGATTAACATCCCCCCATTGAGTACGCCGATAGGGCGCCCGAACGCTTTAGGAGTCTTCATGTTGTTCTCCAAAGCGATCACCTGAAACAGAACAGAATCTTAATAAACAGTTAATACACAGCTAAACATTTAATAATAATAATATTCTAATTCCTATCAAAATACAAAATCAATATGTAGTGTTAATGCCGCTAATTGTCAGTTTAATCATGCCGGGATGCAATTTGCACCGCCCTCCCGCCCGCAAAAATGTGCACATGCAAGAAGGACACTATAAAAAAGCAAATTACATGCGCCAGTACGATACCCAACACGTGTTTCAGTCCTCCACGGACCATTCTCAAGGGCTGCTAACTCGTCGAGTGCTCGAAGGAGACTTACTACATATTGATTTTGTATTTTGATTGTTATTGATTTCCGCAAAGTAACGCCTGATTCCATTACTTAATAATATTCCTCCTAACCGAATTTTGGCCACGGCGGCATCCAGTCTCAATAGAGATTAGCTATCTTCGTGGGACATATTATAGTGCACAAGTCTGTGCACAAACACAGGAGTATTTTCTAGTCCATCACTCTCACGATCCGATTGGATGCCTAGCAACACGACCGGAAATAGGTCAGTACTGGAACGACTTTACGTGCTCTCCGAGGCAAGGGGGTATAATACCACCAACTCCCAGACTTCGGGCTGATGCTGGGATTGGGCTTTTTCTTTCTACAGAAAAGTTCCAAAATCACTTTGGCCCGACCCGGGATTTGAACCCAGGACCGCCGTTTGGCAGAAGGGCCGATGATTGCAGTATAATGGTCATAATACCCAGAGAGACGCTGCAGCCCGTTCTCGTATACCCTCGTGACATATTCTATCAATTTGTTGCGGCTAATCTCCGCAACGGCGGGACCAATTAAGGCGAGACTTTCTCTGGCAGATAGCTGATGTTATAAAGAGTACTATTGTACACTAGCTTCTTCCACGTAAATAATTCGACAGGAATTTTATTTTTCTATACCTTGGTATAGAAAAATAAGATTTAGACTGCCGAACTATTTACCCAAGGTAAGTACAGTACATTTTTGGAATGAATGGTACCCTATACCCTTTCCTGTACCCTTAAAATCTTATAGAAAAACTTCAGTTTAGTTAAAATATCCTACCCCATTATATAAAAAGGAGATCGCAAAAAATACTTCGTGTACAAAGCCATAGTTTTTGTGATCTCTTTTAGTGATGTATGCTACATCATGGTGACCATATTTATAAATAGCAGAAATCGTTAAAAAGTCTATTAAAGGCTAGAGAATCACATTAGCTGATTGACTAGTGAATCACAAGCGGTTGGCTCTTACGATATTATATCAATTATTTCGCAGTAGCATAATTTAAATTCATCACTTAAAAACACACTAAACCAATCATAATTTTAATAACCTAACCAGCACCTACCAGCCGTTCTGTCGCTAAGCAACGAAAGATACACATCGCTAGATGAAATTACGAGATCCATTCCTAATTAATGCCATTAATCGGCGTTGTTTCTATAAACATGGCTGACTTTTATGTTTAGAACGAAACTGGATCCTAGAAAGTTAGGTTTATGCATATTGTTATATATGCATGAACTTTACTTTCTAGGATCCAGTTCGATCCTGGCGGTTGATTAAATTTATGATGTCTTAGTTTTAAGTATAGATGTACGCTTAGCATTACGAATATATATAAATGAAATAATAAAATCTATTCAGCACTTGGGTATTTATATACACGTATATTCGTCAAGCTCAGAATGCAATACATAAACATAGTTTAAAACAGTAATTAAAGCAACAAAAATATTTTTAATTAGTAGGTCCGTGCGGTCCGTTTCGTTACATATATTCTTATTAAATTCTTATAATAATAATATGTTGTGTGTAGGTAATATGGTTTATTGTTTAAACAATTACATTTATTTAGCACTTGGGTACGCTTGTCAAGCTCACAATAATAATAATGTTTATTATTGTGAGCCTGACAAGTACAAGACGTGTACATGCACTTGGGTACGCTTGTCAAGCTCACAATAATAATAATGTTTATTAATGTGAGCCTGACAAGTACAAGATGTGTACTTGTCAAACTCACAATGCCTTACATAAATATAGCCTTAACAATATTAAAACAACACAAAAAAATTAACTAGTCCGTCTGCGTGCTGTGTGGTTTTATCACATATTTTATTTGAAATCATTTCAGTAGTCCATGACAATTAACATCTTACTTAGCAACTATTTTAAAATTCAGTATTATATATATTAAAATTAAAAATTGAAGACACCGAGCTGTTGGCTAATGCAGAAAGAAGCCTCTCAACCAGTAGCAAAACTTAAGCGAATACGTAATGAAATAAATATTAAGAAGGTAAGTTTAAGATTTAGGCACAATCGCAAATGCAGCTAAAAACGTTGTACGAAGTCGCAATTATAGTCATAACTGTTTTATAAATACATACTTATATAGTACTGATATACACCGACCAAATAAAGTGCCCTAAACTCAAAGATGATGGGCTCAATGTGTGTAAGACACATTTTTATTTCTCTATCGAAATCATTAATATTAATTTAAAATGTAAACAATTGAAAAACAGCGCAACAGAATTCCATAACACTAAGAGTGTTACTTTTTTACGTTACAAAGATTTGCACGAAATTTGATTAGTTTTAGAAAAGAGAGAGGAGAGAGAAGACATTTGATTAATGAAAAAAAAAGTAAAGAATATGGCTGCCACTTTTTAAAGAACTGCAGTTGAATATAAAGTTATAAAATAATTCCATTTGTTGTACAATTCTGTTGCGCTGCTTTTCAATTGTTTACATTTATAATTAATGTTGACATTTTGGTAGAAAATGACAAATGCGTTTAGTATACATCATGTGCTGTGAATAATGGTATACAAAACACATGTCTCATTTAATGATTTGATTAACCTCATTCAGAAAAAACTAACGCTAGCTGAAACAATAAGGACATTGTGCATAGAAACAAAATAATGCATTATTTAAGTATAAGTATTTCTAAACATCATAGTTCAGCATAGCAATATAATAGAAGGTGCATTCCTGGTCGCAATTGATCTTAATGAAGCTATCAAATCAATTGTTCTCTGCATCTGTAATTGCGTAACCTATCTCTGTATATATCGTTACTTTTATATTCTCTGAAGGCGCTCATAGCTAGATGCTCTCACCGGTCTGTAAGCGATCGGCGAGGTTAAGCAACTACGCTCGCGGTCAGTCCATAGATGGGTGACCGCCAAAGTGGTTTAATTTCTGAGCGTCTCCGTGCTTCGGAGTGCACGATAAGCTGTCGGTCCCGGTTGTAGTCATTAGACAACAGTCGTTAAGCCATGTCAGAGGCCTACTGGGCGGCTTGAGCAACTCTGACACTAGGGTTACCACTGCCCATACGATAAGCAAGCATATTCTCTGAATTAATAAGCATTTAACATACACAGGACACATATCAGTTTAAAAAGAAAACACTGACTCAAATCCCGCTAAAGTGTAATCACGGCTAGGCTCTTTGTAATAAGCCATAAGGTGGGTTCAATCTCCGGCCAGCGGGGCTACCGGCTAAGTCACCGAACATCGGCATAGTGATCGGCGTTCAAATAAATAAAGGTTAAAAATAAGACGTTGACGATCGATTCCGGATCATTTATGACATCACATGTGCTCATGGAAGCCGATTTAATGATTAACTCATTTTTAACCTTTATTTATTTGAACGTCGATCACCATCACGATGTTCGGCGACTTAGCCGGTAGTCCCCCAGGACAAATCTTTGTGCGATGAGCACGACTATTTGTTATATAATACCTAATAGTGGATGTAACTTAAAGGCCTTCATTTTCTTATACAATTGACTAACCTGTAGAATATCAACCTTCTATACAAGGATAACGATCATCTGATAGATTTTTAATGGAAGCCGAATTTATCTATAGTATTTTTTTCATTAGTTCGATTAGATCGCTCCAGAACTCACTTTCACTATTAAAGTAACACTTTGTAACTTAAAAGAGAAATATGTTTTTAGTAGCAACCATTTATTTTACAAATAAAGTAAGTTCTGACTGCGAAATAGGGGGAAACCTGGAACCCAGCCACAGAATAAAAAGTACTTGGCCCAGCATTCACTGCCTTCGTTGTAGATTATATTGGGTGGTAGGCCTTTATTTATTGCCTTGACTGTTTTTATTAAGTTTTAATTATTGCAATCGCATCAAGTACTCGGCCGTCTAAAACAGATTTTTCTATCCCGTGGAACTGCATTTTTATCTGGAAAATGCCCTACTATATAACATCAACACTGCCATTAAAAGTCCCGTCTGAATCAGTCCATCCGTTTCATAGATTTACCGGAATAAATAGACAAAAAATCTAAATTAATTAATTTATATATTGTTAGTGTAGAGTATTTGTTGCAAGCTCCGTATATATCTACTACATTACTGCCTCATAACCGAAAGCAATAATAATTTTGAGTTAGTACAATGGGAAATTTTAAACTACTTAATTTTGTTTTAATTTTTTTTATCCTTAACCACGACAAAAAGAGAATGACCTCTTTTTGTCATCGTTAAAGGTCTAATAAAGTGTTTCACTTACCACACCAACGGCGGTCAACGCGAATAGTATCGTCCCAAAGAACAGGGGGAAGTCAGCAGCAGATCCAAACCAAATGGGTTCTGATTTGGACTTCTTCTCCATCGTGATCAGGTAGTAGACCACGATGCCGAGGCCCAGAAAGGTCAGCACGTTGGCCAGCGCGGAGAAAGGCGCTAATAACTTGAGACTTGGGATCAGGTTGAACGCGATGAGAGGTATCAGGATAATTAACATATGGTACTGTACTGGCATTTCGTAGTAAGGGTTCACGATCTGAAATAACATGAATTATCCTTTAAACCTACCTAGGTACTACAGTAGCACTAACTACTAGGTTAAAAGTTACCTAGGTTACCTAACCTAGGTATCATCATCATATCAGCAGAAAGACGTCCTCTGCTGGACAAAGGCCTCCCCCAAAGATCTCCACAATTGCCGGTTTTGCGCTATCCGCATCCAGCGATTTCCAGCGGCCCTCACAAGATCATCGGTCCATCTTGTAGGGGCTCTGCCCACGCTGCGTCTTCCGGTTCGTGGTCGCCACTCGGGAACCTTTTTGCCCCAGCGGCCGTCGGCTCTACGAGCTATGCGCCCTGCCCACTGCCACTTCTGCTTGGCAATTCTTAGGCTCTCTACACACTAGCGTTTGTCAAGCGTAGGCGTTCGATAAACGTATGCGCAGCGCAGAAGCCGCGGCAACGCGGCGCAGGCGTCACGTTGTTAAGGCTTTTCCTCTGGAGTCGAATGGACGCTGCGCTAACGCGACGTCCTGCGTGAGCGATCTAGACGCGAACGCGGAGCGGCGCGAAATGAAGCGAACGCGATCAGTTGGGTTGATATTATCGCGCGAAGTGGATGCGGTGCCGTTGTGTTTTTGCGGCGTCGGTGGGGGCTGTGCTAGATGATTCGCGTGCACGTAGGACATAGCTGCCGCGTCGCACCGCATCGCATCGAATTCACGTGTCAGTTGTCACCGCTTCATAATCGCGTTCGCTTTGAACCAGCCACGTAGGACGTAGCGTAACGCGACGCAGACGTCACGCAATTGCGTTGTACTCCGTAGCTACGCGGCGCATGCCTCGCGCACCTGAGCGCCTTCACACTAGCGTTTGTCCGGCGCTGGCGTTCGATAAACGGATGCGCAGCGCAGACGCCGCGACTACGCAGCGCTGGCACTGCGTTGCCGCAACGTCAGTGCAAGGGTAAATGAATACGCTGCGTTAGCGCCGCATGTCGGCTACTTCGGTACAATCGACATTGAAGCCAAAAATATAGTTTTTAGAATTGTTATCTGTTTGTCTGTATGTATGTCCGGGCTAAGTTCAAAAAGTACTGCATGGATTTACTTCAAATGTTGAGAGGTCGGCGAGGCTACATATTATCACGCTATCACATACGGGGAGGAGCTGTGATAATTTATAAAATTTAACGCTGGTAAAACCGCGAGCACAGCTAGAAACCTTAATTACTACTAAGTTTCATCAAAATCCTTGTAATACTATTTTCGTGAAAGAGTAACAAACATCCATACATTCATCCATACTCACAAACTTTCGCATTTATAATATCAGTAGGATGTTAGATGTTCGCGGGGGTTTGGCCCCAGATCGGCGCGCATGTGAATTCCGGAGCAATTGTCTCTCAAGTGGGAGTAGTTGTTACGCGTTGCGTCAGTTCCTGATGATTATTGACGTAAGGATGGGCATGCCGCCGCCCCACTTGAGGCAATTGCAGCACCGGTCCCACGGCGCCCGCGCATCGCCGCACCTTAGGGATCCACGATCCACACTGTTAAGTAGTTATAACCAAGCAACTGTCTATAAATAACTTTTATGTAGTTGTGAACGATGTAACATATATGGCGTGTTGTAAAACGATTACTGTTTTGTTGACATAGAGGTAGCGTGTTCAGTCGCAGATATTGAAGTCCTGGGTTCAAATCCATTGAGAAAAATCTCTATGAAAACCCGGAATCTCGGAATCTTTGACGGGCCGGTTGGCGTGGTAGATAACGCGCCGCAGGTCGTGTGTTCGATTCCCACGCAGGGCAGATATTTGTGTTTGTGCTGACTCTGGATGTAATCACACTAATATTATAAAGGCGTTTCAAGTCGTAGATATTGTAAAAATTTGGTATGGAGTTAACTGACACCCTGGATTAACGCATAGGCTACAATTTATAAAATATAACGCGGGTAGAACTGTGGGGCACAGCTAGTTATCTTAAATCACTTTAGCGTGTAATGGCACCAATTGCATCATAGTTTTATTCCTTGATTGTTGTACCAAGCATTTGGGTTTATTTATTTTTCGCAATAACACTTTACTTATCTCGTTGAATATAACATTTCATCATCATCATATCAACCGAAAGACATCCACTGCTGGACAAAGGCCTCCCCCAAGGATCTCCACAATAGCCGGTCCTACGCTGCCCGCATCCAGCGGCTTCCCGCGACCCTTGCAAGATCGTCGGTCCACCTTGTAGGGGGCCTGCCCACGCTGCGTCTTCCGGTTCGTAGTCGCCACTCGAGAACCTTTCTGCCCCAACGGCCATCAGTTCTACGAGCTATGTGCCCTGCCCACTGCCACTTCAGTTTGGCAATTATTTGGGCTATGTTGGCTACTTTGGTTCGCCTGCGGATCTCAGCATTTCTGATTCGATCTCGCATGGAAACTCCAAGCATAGCCCCTTCCATTGCTCTTTGGGCGACCTTGAGCCGCCTGATAAGGCCCATAGTGAGCGACCACGTGTCTGTTCCGTAAGTCATCACTGGCAACACACACTGGTCGAAGACTTTCGACTTGAGACACTGCGGTATTTGGGACGAGAAGATATTACGTAGCTTCCCGAACGCTGCGCAGCCGAGTTGGATTATGACATTTAATAGCTATAAAATTGATTTATATAATTTCAATTGTCTTGTGATTTTCTCTGTCTTTTCTTTAGATCGACAACGCTTTGTTTAAATAACATTAATATTATAAAAGCGAAATATTGTGAGTGTGTGAGTGTGTTGGTTTGTTACTTTTGCACGTCTAAACGGCTGGAGCAATTTCATTAAAATTTGGTATGGAGTTAGTTGACATCCTGGATTACCACAAACTATAATTTATAAAGATTAACGCGGGTAAACCGCAGGGCACTACAAGTAATAAATAAATTATCTACTATATAAAAATAAGTCGGGTTTTCCTTCCTGACGCTATAACTCCAGAACGCACGAACCGATTTCCACGGTTTTGCATTCGTTGGAAAGGTCTCGGGCTCCGTGAGGTTTATAGCAAAGAAAATTTATAAAAATTAACGCGGGTCACACCGCGGGGCACAGCTAGTTATATATAAACACATACTAAAACTTTCGACGTCCATCGATGTATCGATTCGAGAAAACAGAATTCAAATCTGTTCACAGCCGACTATACTCAAGGCCATAATTTTATTTGTAGAAAATCGACCTTGATTCAGTTTAATTGTAAAACTCTATTTTTTCCTGACACACATCGGCTTGTTCAGTCTCCAAAATGAAGATGACATCTAGTTTACCCATGTAATAAGTAACTCTTTTATGGGGCAATGTATAAGATTCTATAACAAACTTCCAATGATATTAGAGAATTGTCTACGAATAAGTTTTAAAGAACTATTAAAGCCAAATTTTGTAGCATGGCATATTACAAAATTTCTGATTATTTAAGTGATAAAAGTGCTTGGGATTGAGTTGTTCTGAGTCAACACACATGATTGTAATTAATCTTAAGTATATTTTATTTTAAAAAAGGATTCTTACTGAGTGTTCTGGCAGTGTTTCTCAGTAGCTGCCACGTCTAGCACTGCACGGTAGGGTATAAAATATGACGATTCCACATAGATGTTAATTTTTTACGGAATATACGATTTTTGACGTTGACTTTGACCCGCAATGTGCACATTTATCTTCTAAAACTGCTGTAGTTTCTATCTTTTGAACATTATACTGCAAGTTCTTGAGTCGGTTTCCTTCTATTATGTCTATAATATATGCCGTTTAACCTATTTTGGTTGGCAGTTTGGCAGTTTGGCATTTTAGTAAAGTGCGGTCTCAAAGCAGGAAGAAATTAGAACGCACGGCTACATATCAAGCTATATATTTCCAATATTCTCTCTAGCTCACTTCTCATTGTATTGAAACCTTATACACTGCGGGATCAGCTTATACTGGAAATGTCTAGCTTGATATGTAGCCGTGTGTACAATGAACTTTTTTTATTTTTTATATATTTACGCAAGAAGCGTAGAGACAGGCGATAACAGGTCAATGTACGCAATTCTACCTGCTATGCGAAAGCACTAGAATGTGTAAAAAATCCAAAAGGCTTTCCTAAAAGAATTTCACAATGGATTAGTGTCCATAATTTGGAAGGATACGCCATAACCGCCACGCTCGGCAAACGGGTTGGCGATCGCAGTGTGATGGTCATAGTACACAGAGAGACGCTGGTTATACACCACAGGACAAAGTATGTCCTGTGTCGCGACACACGGAACTGTAATAGCGCCAATAGTAAATAATATAATAATATCTAGGGACAATGTCACACAGATCATCCTAGCCCCAAACTAAGCAAAGCTTGTACTATGGGTACCAGGCGACGATTTACATACTTATATACATAGATAAATACATAGAAAACATCCGTGACTCAGAAACAAATATTCGTGCTCATCACACAAATGTTTGTACCTACCGGGATTCGAACCCAGGACCACCAGCTTCGTAGGCAGGGGCACTACCAACTAGGCTACGGTGACCGTCAAAGTAAAGTAAAGAGTTATATGTGTATTATATAATTAATTCAGTTGAAGAACTGACCTTTCTAATGTTATCAGCGATGAATACGATGTAAACGCAGCAGATTCCAAGCTGATATACCACCAAGAAGACGTCCACTGCGATGGCCAGCGAGCCGGAGTACCGACGGAATGCTTGTGGACCCGCATCCAGGGCTGCTGACATAGACTGAGGAATAAACAACTAAATTAGTACACAATATTTACAAAGAACACCAAGTAATTTCCTGGGACATTATTCACAGACGGCCACCCAAACTAAGCAGAACTTGTACTGTGGTAACCAGATAACTAATATACTACATTTCTTTTGTAAATACATACTTATATAGATAATTACACCCAGGCTTAGGACAAACAGACATGTTCATCCACGCAAATATCTGTCCAGGGTGGGAATCGAACCCACGATCTGAGGTGTGAAAGGCAAGCATTTATCAACCACGCAAACTGGCAATTTTGATGATCTTTTTGTTAAATATTGGCTGGAGTAATTATTGCCACAATATGCTATGCTCGGTCTGGTATTCTGACGTTCGGGATATTAATGGTACAACATAACACTGATATTCCAATATCTATTGCTACTGGATCGAGTTTTTTTTCATGATTCCCAGTGTCTCAATAATATAGATAAATTACACGCAGACAGAACAAACAATCGTGCTCATCACGCAATTATTTGTCCAGAGGCTCTACCGGCTAAGTCGCCGAACATCAATTTCTTAAATGGCGTTCAAATAAATAAAGGTAAAAAATGACTTAATCAATCGTTAAATCAGCTTCCATGAGCACATGTGACGTCATAAATGGTCCGGGATCGATTCTCAACGTAGAAGCCGATTTAACGATCGATTAAGTCATTTAAACCTTTATTTATTTGAACCCCATTTAAGAAATCGATGTTCGGCGACTTAGCCGGTAGAGCCCCAAGGTAAAAATTTGACCCACGAGCTCTAGTTCAGCAGTCAGGGCCCCTAATGTATACTAGACCAGTATACCAGTCAAACACCAAAATATGATATATAATGTAATACCTGCGGGTATGTCAAAAGTGGCACCCTCAGCTTCTTGCAGGCTGCATACTGGGCTCCTACCAGCACGTGCAAGCAGTGCGTTACCAATATGCCCACAACGATCGTCGCTACGATGCCTGTCACAAGTCCCGCACGCCCAAATGCCTGAGGCATTGCCAGAATGCCCGTCCCTAAGCTGCATTTCAGCAGGTGGACTAGAGTCTCGAAGTTGCTGAAAGCAAAGGTTTAATTACTCATATTGAATGATACTCACTTACTTATCGTATGGGCAGTGGTTGCCCAGGCGTGAGAGTTGTTCAAGCCGTCCAGTAGGCCTCTGACCTTGATTAATAATGGCTACAACCATGACCGACAGCTTAACGTGCCCTCTGAAGCACGGAGACGCTCAGTAATTAAACCACTTCGGTCACCTATCTATGAACTGACCGCGAGACTAATTGCTTACCCTCGCCAATCAGTGACCGAAGAGATCTGACTATGGCCGCCTCACATGTTGAATGATGGTAAAATGTTATCCAATTAGGTAATATTATTTTTATACAATTATACATAAATGTCGATAATGTTCTGCAAGTTATGTAGGTAAGATAGCCAAAGCTCGCTTACAATAAATAATTATCTTGAGATAATTAACACCCTTCCGTCTAATCCTAAACTAGGCAGAGTCTGTACTATGGCAACTGGATAACTGATAAACATACTTAAATATTTCTAAATACATACTTATGAATTACACCTAGATAAATTATACCACAGAGCAAATTATCGTGGTCATCAGACAAAGATTTGTCCTGGGTGGGCATCGAACGCACGACCTCTCGCGTAGCAATCAGGCCAACAGGTAGCATTGTAATACATAACAACCTACGGTTAGCATTATAATAAACCCTAGATGGCCACAACTGAACTGAAAAGTGGGAAGAGTCGGCCACTCGGGAGTGGAGCCTTCTGAGTGTAAATAATCATATTTCGACACAGAAGGCAGAAGGCTAATTGTGAACCGAATTCTTCTCCCATATACCAATGAGTTAGAGCGATATCTGCACACAAAGCAGACCTAGTACACTAGATTATGTTAGCCGTATGACTATACAAAGGCCTCCTCAAAAGATTTCCACAATGGAGTTGCTCCATCAATTGGCGGGGTATGCCATAATCGCCACGCTTAGCGGACGGGTTGACGATCGCAGCCTGATGTCAAAATACTCAGAAAAACGCTGCAGCCCGTTCTCTGGGAGATATTCCCACGGGATGAGATCTGGTGCTGATAGTCTTCGCTGTCAGTAACACAGCAACCACACCTATCTCTTCAATTAAACTTCGTATTTAGAGCATTATAATCGGAAATTATAGTTACTTGGTTGGTTTTTCAAGCTGCCGGTGAATATGAGGGTCGTAATCTTCATCTGAAGTTCCATCCCTGAAAATAATACATTAACATTAGTGTCTAAACGGGTGGTCCTCGCAGTATAGACCTGAATCTGTCTACTGCGCTCGACCAATAAAATTGCGTTACAGTTCATCAACGATCTAAGTATAGAAGAATCATTGAAGGATTGTATAACATCTTTTTTTTTTAAGTAATCGTGTTTTTACATCGCTTAAATTTTTTTCGTCCCTCTATTACATGTCGCAAATATGGCTCGCATCAGCTGACCGTGTAGCATTTACACTCTCACTTATTTGTGCAAGTCTTCCATGGTACTTGTTTTGATCAGTGTATTGATAGATGTTATTCACTTGATCGTGATGGACTACAATACAGTTAGTGCGTCAAATAAGCCGATCAACGAGGGAAAAACCAAGAATAATGCGAAAATATCCGACAATTAATTAATACAACGCCGTAAGAGACACTTGCATCATAGATTCATAATACTACATATAACGCATTTGTTTTACTGGTAATTTGGACGCGATCGACCGTAATTAATAATAATAGGTAAAATATATTAATCGAAGAAAAGCATTAAATCACTTCGTGCTATCTCTAATTGTAAATTTCACCCGAAAAGCCATCAAAGTAATAGCTCAAAATTTGTATAAAAAGCGCATAAATTAATTCCTCATGCTGATTAGGTTGAAGGAACGTACAGACGCCAGCACATCGAGCTACCCCTATCGGTCAAATTTCTCCAATTGAAAGTGAACCTTATGCTTATGTAACAAAAGTTGAAAATCTATAAAAGAAATTTGACAGATTCATCACACATACAGTTACCCCGGATGTTATGGCGTCTGTACTTTGAATGCCAACCTAGCAACGGATTGCATGCTTCTTTGTTGACTTGATTCTATGCTAAGCGTGGCTAACCGTTATCAATAGTATCTATGGTTAGGTTCTCGGTTCAGGCTAAAAAGTGTAACAAATGAAAACCACACAACAATTTTTTCTGTCACTAGTCAGTTTTTTGAAGTGTCAAAAAACTGTATATGAAAATGTAAATATAGTAATTATAATACATATGACTGACTTCTTCAGCGGTTCTCCAGCTCCATCGCCAAGCGGTTGCATGTTCACAGTCTCTGACTTGGTCTGCTCCATCTTGACGTCACCTCAGCGCCCTCTGACAGCAAACGAATAGACGCCATTATTACCTTGTTCATGTTAAATATAGATTAGACTAAGGTTAGGGAAGGGCAATTAAGAGCTCTCCCAGGGTACGTGTCATGGCTCTAAAGGGGGCACTGGAGCAGAATGCCCCTCCTCCCGGGGCTCCTCCCATCAGACGTCAAGAGTCGACGGCAGGTTAGGTTCAGTCGGTGCAACATATCCACCCGCAGACACTTTTTGCGGGGCCATGCATAGGCATTCCCCTTGCCTTATCAATAAAAAGGTTAGACCAGGTTTCGAACTTGGATTCGTTGTTATTCGTACAGCTGCCTATACATAATATATTTAATTACGAGTATATGCCTTATTAGATTGGTATTGGTGTAGTAATCAGGATTTTAAATTATCTGCACCAGCTCTCATGAAGTGGATTTTTAGGGTTCCGTAGCCAAATGGCAAAAAACGGAACACTTATAGATTCGTCATGTCTGTCTGTCTGTCACAGCCACATTTTCCGAAACTATCAGAGCTGTACTGTTGAAACTTGGTAAGTAGATGTATTCGGTGAACCGCATTAAGATTTTTACACAAAAATAGAAAAAGAACAATCATTTTGGGGGGTCCCTAATAGAACTGAAACTGATTTTTGTTTTTTATTGTACCCTTACTACCTTATTGTCTATGGATAGGTCTTCGAAATTGATATTGAGGTTTATTATATCTTTATTTTTCTAAACTGAATAGTTTGTGCGAGAGACACTTGCAAAGTGGTAAAATGAGTGTCCACCCCCCCTCCCCCCCCCAACGCAGTAACTTCTAAAATAAGAGAATGATAAAACTAAAAAAAATATATGATGTAGGTACATTATCGTGCAAACTAACAACGAAAATTGTTTTGAACGAGATCTAGCAAGTAGATTTTTTTTAATAAGTCATAAATCGTAAACCACAATTTGCTTTCATTAAATCAACTGAAATACTTGCTGGAACGGCACCCTTCATGGGCGAGTCCGACTCGCACTTGGCCGGTTTTTTTGTTCATTTATCACTGTTATTGTTAAATATGCATAACTATTAATATCCCAGGACCTCGTTAACTGCAGTGGAATACGCTACCGCTCGACTAAGGTCTAATAATTACAACCGGCACCGACCGCTTAACATGTCCTTCAAATCATGGAGACACTCAGAAATTAACCCCATTGGTGGTCACCCATCTATGGACTGACCGCAAGCCTAGTTGCTTAACCTCGCCGATCACTTACGGACCAGAAAGAGCATCATGATTTGTGGTATGAATTACCCTAAGAGCGGTGTGCCGGAAGCTCTCAGTGCATGCTACATTACAGCGGATATAGATGATCACTCACAATGAACCGCGACAGTGCGTGGGTGTAACACTACTGCCCACAACGCTCTGTTACCGTGCATCATATATTAGTCACGTTTGTGGATAGCATTTACAATTACTTAATAATCCCCGAATCATGTGATTACTGTTGTTAACATGTCGACAAAATGTAGTAATGAGATAAAAATTATGTTTTATTAGGCCGTAAATTTATTTACTCACCATTTTATAAATTAAATTGCAAATAAACATTTACATGTATTTTTATAATAAATCGGCCGCAAATGGAGATCAATATCTGTAGTTCTGTATTTCAAACATGGAGTTCATAGAATCTACTAATTTAATTAGGACGTTAATATTGCATTGAGTTATAATGTATATCTCAATGCTTTATTGCTTAAATCTTTTTAACTAGTTTTATAATTATAATATAAATTCGTTGCGGGATCCAAGACAGTTAAAGCGATTCCCCGGGACATGCCTGAGCCTCACCGCTCAGTGTCATTTCATTGTGTGCTACTGTTGATCCTGGCTTACAGGAGTTGCAGTGGTGGGTAATAGGAAGGGCCTAGTTCCGATTAAAGAAAAAATAAAAAAAATTACAATAAGTTCATATACAGATTAAAACCTCTTCTATTACATATTCAATTTTTTTTAAATGTAAAAAAGAACGGGTGTCCGTTAGAAGACATGACTGAAATAAAATTTAGATATACGAAACGTACTGGCATGAGAGAAAAAATAAAGAAAATGTTTGCTCACACCTCTCTCGCTTGCCCTACAGTAATATACAAATCGAAGAAATAGAACCTTTTTATCTTCACTAACGTATATGCCCTTTTAAATCCCGTTTGCCACGCCTGATCACACTTTTCGTAACGCTCACGTACCGAATTCACCAGTTTACTATACATGCATATCTAACGTGGGCAAAGTAGTTATACTTAAAAAAAAAAACAAAAGAAAATTCCACTAATTCTCCATACGGCCGCTTAATTCTTCATAATTTTATTTATTATTAGAAATGTAATGATTTGTTTATTTAGAGGGGAGAAAAATACCTGAAATGGTCTTTATTAGATAAAGGTGCTTCCCTAAGCGAGTCGCTCATGGAGCGAACGTTTGCAATGCCTGACTCCACATAATAATTTGTTTGGAAAGCCTTAGTTTTTATTCAAGTTAATACTGCATTTCAATAGGGAATGAAGATGAGTCCAAATCAGACATCAAGGAGGTAAAACAAAAGAGGAAAGTGACTGTTTGATTCGCTGAGTGATAAATCGACGTATGTTGTATCATTTTATGGGTTCAATAAAAAAAATGACGTAACAGGTGTTTAATTAAAGCTTTCAATGAATATAACGCCACGTTTGAAGTTGATCAAACCAGAAAAGACGTTGTTAAATACAAACTTCCTTCTCACCCCCCAAGTGCATATCTTCTTCTTCGTACATATCTACGTCATTGAGGGAACATTTGTGTGAAATTTCATTGTTCTAGATGGTGTACCGGTTTTAGCTGTGCCGGCTGTGCGTTGGTCGGTGAGTCGACTGACTGATCGATCAACGCACAGCAGAATCTGACTAGTTTCTGCTTTTATGTATATAGAAAATATCTTATTTTCTTAGGGCAACAGAAGTTTCAACATTTCGAACACATGGTTAATGCAATCCAAATCTATAAAGACTCAACCTACAGACAATCATAACAAATAAGTTGCACTGATTTTTACACGACATATGAAAACTAGATAGTCATAGATCGTACGAAATAAAACAATCGCCTAATAAATAAAAAACATACGGGGCAGTCTTTGGGGACTGCCGATAGAGGTGATAACTATTTCTTCATTTCTCATGCTCGGAAAGTAGTGCTTATTTGATCAGAGTAGCGAGTGGAACACGCTACTTCCCTTTGGTAAAGACTCATAATAATTGCTTCCCTCCCGAATATTTTAATTTCCTCAAATTTAAAAAATAGAACTAAATATGGTTAGGCAGTCGGCTGTAAACAATCTATACTATATAATAAAATCGTAGGAAAGTCAAAACTATACATTGAATATACAATGGCGTGATTTTCAATCGAATCGAAGCCAAAAATATAGTTTTTAGAATTTTTGTCTGTTTGTCTGTATGTATCTGTATGGATTTACTTAAAATGTTGCATGAATATTACTAAGAGGTCGGGTCAACATATAGGCTACATATTATCACGCTATCACCTTCGAGGGAGGAGCTGTGATAATTTATAAAGTTTAAGCCGGGGGAAACCGCGGGGCACAGCTAGTCTAACATAATTAAGAAAAAAAAAAGAACAACGCCGCTATGAATTCTACTTCAGAAATGCTGTGGTCATGTGAGTGTACAAACGGCCAGTGTGAATTAAAAAAAGAACCTTACGAATATTCGATCCGGTCTCGTGGCCTGACGCGAATTTAACATATTTACCCATCCCACAAAGTGTATAACACCGCTGAAGAAGTTTTCTCTTCAAAAACTTCAATAAAATTATAGTATAAGATAACAACTGATACTAGAATGTATTTAAAAAAAAATTAGGTCACTGGCGCTGATGGCTGAAATAAATATAAAATCCTAAATTTAGATAGCACTATAGACCAAGAAAATATAGTTGTACGTACATTGTAATGAAGTGTTTAGATGCCGCACTACAGGAGTGAATATATTTAGCTGTTTTACGGGTTACACTAGTCGTAAAACCGTAGGCGGGCGCGCTGCCCGTCGCGAAAGCTAGGCGGGCGCACACTGAATGAACTCAGGCGCAGCGCACGTACACACGCTCTGGTTAGTAGGACTTGCCTGGAATGTACATAAATGTATTGTTCATCTCTCGGTGCATAATATTAGAGTAGGCACTTTGAGAAATAACAAAACAACATTTTTTTTCGTTTGATCGTTTCATTAATCGATTTATCACATGTTTAGAAATCGATTTTAATTATATTTTTTCTCCGTGAATTGTTCCACAAAACGTTTAAAACGCTTTTATGTTTTTTATGTCTTTATATAGTAATTATCATGCCACATGGATTTTAAAAAGCGTTTGAGAATAGTGGTGGTAGACAACATGCTTCACCACTTTCGAATAAGATCTAAAACAATGAAAGAAATATAATGCAAAGACCGATTAAGAATTAATAATAGTAGTAGTTTAAAATATTGATATTATACACCAGAAGTAGCCGGTGTTATACTCTCATACGAAGGGAATAGAGATGTGAAGACCACTTTTGATTGCACTCAAATTAATGTACAGGCGCCAGTCCATCCAGCAACACCCATCTGTCAAATTTCTTTTATTGATTTTCAACTTTATCACGAAAGCTTAAGGTTCACTTTCAATTAGGGAAATTTGACAGATTGGGGTAAATTGATATGCTGGCGTCTATACCATAATAATTCCCGCGGAGATGGCCAGCCTGCATAGATATTACTTACCTGCAACCCTGTATAATGCGGTGAGCAGACCAGAGTGATGTTATAAACTTCCTTATGTTATTACCAGTGTTATTTTCACTCGAATCTAATGTTTATTGTAGTTTTAACTAGGCCGTCGGAACTTTTATAACAATAGACAATCAGTAAATTCAATTCTATAGTATTTAAAAATACCAAACTACCACTTTTATAATAAAGATTCAGAACAACTGATTGGTATAACATTACCCTGCATTTGTTTACCGTTGTGAAATAATATTATTTATTGAAGTTATACTTCTTTTGGCGCGTTGGAGAAAAATGATGAGAGTGAATTTTTACGATGCGCGCGCACACCGACACCAAAAAATTTAACAGCATGAAGTTAGTTCTAGGTGGTATGAAAATGTATGAGAGTGAATTTTTACGATGCGCGCATCGTGCGCGCGCATCATAAAAATAACAGCATGACGTTAGTTCTAGGTGGTATGAAAATTGATAACTATGTTCAAGTTGTATATTAAGAAGTATAACTTCTAACGCGTGTTCATAAGTACACACAAGTTTTTTTTTTATTTCCATGCATTATATCGTAGTCGAAGGGCATGTAATATGTAAACATCTGAATAATTACTGTAACGACGGGAGTAAATGAGATGCGATGAATTGATACACCAAAGAGATAGATAATATATAGAATTTATTCAAGTAAACTTTGTTAAAAAAACTTTTTTATGTTCGATGGGTTTGCATTAACTACTTGTTATAAATATGGTAATAAATGGTAATGGTAATCAATTATTGGTTATTTAACACTGATTATAAAGGCGTAAAATGTAATGTTTTAATGATAGTAGACTCGGTCGGTGATGGTCGAGAACTGACTTAAACAGTCGAATCCTACTAAAGTATATGTATAATAGAAATACAATTTTTACCTTCACCATAAAATTGTTTCAATATGTGTTTTATAAGTTTAAATAAACTGCGCCAATAAGTATTTTTGGACTTACTCGTTTAATAAATATTTGCCAGTATCAAGTCATTTGATAAATCAAGTTGTTTGTATATGAATTCAACATTATTCAGCGTTTTAGTCGTTAAATCAAAGTCCAGTACAGTCCGTCATAGTCAAGTTTATTAGGGACTTCTATGGAGTTTTGCAATCAACACAGAAAATCATATTCATTCATATTAATATGCCACTTAACTACACATGTGTATACGTTGTCGAAGATGTTACGTTTAATTTAAAATCTACCATATTTACAAATTAAAACACAAATTTACACAATTTTTTGAAAAAGTAACAATGCCTCGATGTTATTTTTTCCGCGTTGGCGCCAAAACTCCCGCCAAAGAGTTGACATTCAAACTTAATTTACTACTTAATAAAAGTAGTTTGTTATATTTTCTTTGGTTTCTAACGTAGAAATGCATGACGGGGTCGGTTATTTGGGATGTTAATGCGCGATTACGTAATCATTTTGTCTTCGATTAATTACGGAAGGCAATGCAAAGTGGACAATGGAGGTCAGAGGTGATCAGAGGCAATGCAAGGTGGTCGTACTCTCAGCTGGAGAGTACTGTATATATTTTTTAATATAGCTTGACTGGTTCTGGGTATCTAAGTCATGATCTCGTTGTTCTGCTCATATAAGACATTCATGGTGGGTATTCCTTTGGGTTTAATACATAGGTATATTTAATTGCCACAACTACAAGGGACTTGAACATTAACAGATCATCTCCCGTCTCATTTGCTCTATACATGGTTCAATCATTGATAAATACAACTAACTCAATGGGTGTAATATAGTAGAAGTAACTTATGGATTTAGCTCATAACTAACCTCTCTTCTTTCACCTCAATCGGCAGTAATTCTGAACCACTATGCTTCAGTCGCTTAGTGCTTAGTCTGTTCTTTGTCATTGCTTTTCAAACAATTATCAAACTAAACTGTAATCATTGAGCTTTCCCTGATTTTTCTGGTTATACTCTTGATGCACACAGCACAGATCACACTATTGTTTGTAATAAATGGTAAAATTAGGTATCTTAATAATTGCTGACATATCTATAGAATTAAACACAATTTAAGTATCCCGCCACGCAAATGACGCTACCTATGCTCCGCACAGTTAACCAAAGAGTATGTAACAAAATCGATGCGCCTGGCCAAAGAGAAAATAATATAATCGAGATGGCTTACTAATGTCAGTAATTATTTTTAGTAATAATATCTGGGTTTAAATATGTACATCATTTGTTTAAATACTTGATACAATAATTTGTTTATTTTATATTTACTTATTTTAATTAGTTACATACCTATGAAATAAGATTATGGTGCATTTCTTACTTTCCCCATTGTGATCCAAAATCCAAATCGTAAAGTCTGAGTTTTCATTTAAAAACTACCCGTTTCCCTACCTTTTTAAACTTAAAAACCACCTCTAAATAAATGAATATTTCAACACAAACCAGCTACCAGAAAATGTGAGAAACTCAACACTTGAATGAAACTGGCAGATGCACTGAACGTGCAAGCCATTGCTCCATTATATGAGATAAAAAAGAAAGTAATTTAATTTGCGAATCACTTTCACGTTTTATTTGTATTATGTATTTTTTTTCAAATTCTATACTTTTAATTTTCTTTTTCTATTGACATTTAAATAGGTACTGATAAATTTACCCAATTTCGATGTTATTATTTGTTAATTGTTAGCTATTCACTTACAATTCTTGTTCATATTATTATAAATTGTTGTGTTTTTGTCATTGTGTGATAAATGTTTAAATTACCTGTGCAGAAATTATATGGCAGATATGTATCTGAAGAACGAATAGCGATTGTAGTTACGTTAGCACATGCCACAAACATTGAGCTTCGGCTGTAGCGATTTGCTTTTACCACTAAAGTTGATTGTATTAACATATCGCAAAAGAGTCAAATACTCCAGAGAAGCCGCGTATAGAACAACCAAGACGTGGCAAGATGGGTCACGTGGCTACTGAATGTTTCACTCGAAGAAATTATATGTATGACGTCAATCACTCGGGACAGCTACAATACCTGCACTAAAGCAATTCTTGCTAAAGCTAATGCTGAAGTGGGCATCCATTTATGGTAAGCGCGCAGCAAAATATTTTATTTTTAAGCACCGACTATATTTGGTATTGTTATTTATTGTTGTGTATTAGGAATAAACGTATTTCTAGCTTAACTTGCTAATGAACCACGATGAAAGCGTAGGTACATCTATTTGCTAAATACACTAACAGAAAACTTCCAATGATAAGTCAGGGCGGTCGGGAACCATTAATAGTTATTTGTTGTACAAGAGTACAAAGTTGCTTTTTAACCGCGGGTTCAATTTTGATGACCGAACAAGTGTAGGAATCCAAAATTGAATCACGAGCCCAACGAGATTTAAATATTAGAATGTAGAGCGTCAGCGAGGGAATCAAATGAGTCTTCTTAGAAATCTTTGCACTCGAGTGCAACACGTAACTTTTCATCACACTTCAGCGAGGAAATGACTAATGAAAAAAAAAATAATTTACCTACAATCACAAGATACTTTTATTTCAGTTTAGGTATTAACTACTACATTATTATAGGTAATTCAGGATTCTAATTTTTTAATTCTACGCTTGTTCGGTTATCAAAATTGAGCACGCGGTTAAAAGGCAACTTTGCACTCATTACAGCTAGAAAAGAAAAAGGATACTTGATGAAAAGGACTTACAAAATTATTAATCGAAAAATTTACATTAGATGGTTCAAGAAAAGAAAGAGATGCTCCGAATTTCCTTATAAAAAGAAAGGGATAGGTGTTGACAGAAGCATTAAAATTAATCTGTCATATTGGTGTTAGTTCTAGAATGATACGAAAGAGATGGTGCGAACTTTCTGATAAAAAAGAGAGAGATGATGAATGAAGGTCTATCTTTGAAACATTTGGTGAAGGTTTTAAAAAGAAAGGAAAGAAAAAGCTTAATTTTGTTTAATTTGGAACATATTAGTGGTATATAAGCAGAATATTGAAAAACGATGGCGAATTTTTAATTCAAGTGATATTGATGGCGGATCAAGTGAAAGGAATAAAGTGGAAATCTGAGGAAGTGCAAGTGATCAGTAAAAGTGAATAGTGCCAAGTGTTCAGTACACAGAGAGAAGTGTGCCGTGTACGTCGGGACCTTATCAGTGCTCGTCACGGGACTCTGTAAGTGCGCTGTGTGAACTCTCATAGATTGCCAGTCGCTGGGACTCTAAATACATGCGTCCGTGATCTTAGCATTGCATTGTCACAATAGTAGTTCCGTTTGTATACCTACACTCATTGACTTATATGTATAACTAGACACGCTGTTTCGAATAAAAACTCTGTCCCAGTCCGGCTGTGCGCGAGGTGAGGGGCGCGGGCGCGGCGGCCAAAATTTCTCACTGAATTGCAGCGCGGGCGCTGCAACTCAGTGAGCAAATTCTCAATATGGGATTGCGCGTCTAGTAGAATACATATAGGTCAATGCCTACACTAGTTTTCTTTCGCCAAGATATATATTGTGGCGAGCGGTGGGTCAGGGATTGGAAAGCAAACCAAATATAAGGACATTAGGACATTATTCACAAACGGTCATCTGATCCCAAACTAAGCAGAGCTTGTACTATGGAAACCAGGTACCGGATATACTAGTTTTCTTTTGTAAATACATACTTATATAGATAATAACACCCAGACTCAGGACAAACAGACATGTTCATGCACTCAAATATCTGTCCTGGGTGGGAATCGAACCCACGACCTGCGGCGTGAAAAGCAAGCATTTGCCAACCACGCCACAGGCCCGTATAAAACCAATTGACTGACCCTTAATATTTCCATTTGGTCCAAAAGCTTTCATATAGAACAATTTAATTTAATTTTTTGATAAAAAAGAAGAAGAAAACTGTTTTGTATCCTGATGCAGTACCAACTACTGTAAATATTATATTTATATTCATCATTACAGCTAAATGAGTCCACTGCTGGACAAGCCTCCCTCAAGAATCGTCTTGGGGGGAGATGCCATAATCGCCACGCTTGGCAGGCGGGTTGGCGATCGCAGTAAGATGGTCATAGTACTCAGAAGGAAGCTGCTGCCCATCCTCTGGTAGATATTCCCTCGGGTCGACTTCTACGCCCCCCACGGGATGAGATGGGGTGATGATATTCTGATTCCGATATTTGTCGCCGTCACCACACAGCAGATATATTATATTATAATATTTATATTACTCTTATTTAATTTATAAGTATATTGCAAAATACAGTTTATAATTTTATATTTACCTTGCAGATAAGAGCTGTTAAATTTGGAAGTTCTGATGAATCGCCAGTATCAGATGCATTATCATTGTTACAAAACAAGAAAAAGACTATCAAGGTATATATTCTCCGTCATCATTATAATAATACTGAATCCTTATCCAAATAAGTATGTTAAATACAGAGATCATTTAATATAGATTAAAATTACAATAGTTAAGAAAATACTACAGTAAATACATAAAAGTAAACAAGACAGGGTGGCCTTAGTTGCTAGTTCTACATAGTTTATTTATTTTTCTTTAATGTTTTAGATTGTGGCGACACAAGAGGTAGATGATCCATTGCCTTCCACATCATTAAGTGCCGTTTTGCAAGACGACGTTAACATAAAAAGTATCTCGAGAAGAAAATTGCTAATGCCTGCAGATGAAGATACACCAAGAAAGAAAAAACTTAAAGTGAATTTAAAGAAAAAAACTGAGGGTCTTATTAATCTCAGAAAAAGATACGTGCTGTCCGTCAAACAAATAGGCGTTTATTGAAACGCCTATTTGTTGCTCATTTATCAGATATTATTTCGGAACTTAAAATCAAATCCTTAATATCATTTGAAGATGCTGACATATTAAGCACCATAGATAGCGGAAACAAAGATTTCCTTAACGTTTTTTGGGTGTAGTTGGGAAAACAAAGAACATGAAAAAAACATGTTTTTGAATCTCTTTTAAGTATTTTGGTCATATTATTTAGTAATATTATCTTATGGGCACCTTGTTTTATGCCATCTATTTCTTTGTCTCCTTTTTTCAATAAAGAGCTTTGTAATAGGTAAAGGATACATTTTTCCCTTATATTTTCTTGGGGCAACTAGAGTACGTTTACGTGATACATTTTTAAAAGTCATCAATAAAGTGGTTTTTATACATTGGTATCCTCTGTTTTATTTTATATATTAAAAATAAAAAAATATTTAATTTTAGTACATTTTTTGTATTTTGTATAAAAAAAGTCTGTCACTGTATCAGTTGACCTATAATCAAATCGATTGTTTTCGTTTGGTACTCCGATGTTTGCTTTGGATGAAAATCTTTACCAAGTACCATCTTCATCATCATAATATTATCAGCCGAAAGACTCTCACAGCTGGACAAAGGCCTCCCCCAAAGATATCCACAATTGCCGGTCTTGCACAAAATGTTATTTCATTGTGGTTAAAATATTGCAATAAAACATTTGGCAAATGAAAAAAGTTCAAAAGATGCTGCGGCCAATAGCAAAAAGTTATTTTCTAAATCTACGAAACATAGTTCAATTAAATAATACCTATAACATCATGCGTTATAGGTATTATTTAATTGAACTATGTTTCGTAGATTTAGCAAATAACTTCGACGACCTATAAATTTGCTTCAAATAATGCTAATAATAAAAAAGACATTGGTCAATAGTTTTCGGTCCAATTAATCTGACAAAAAATGCGATTGATCGATTCCCGAATTTCCCCCCCAAAAACAGGGAGTGCTATTATTTTGGCAACATTACACACACACATTGACAAACTATCTTTGTTTCAGTTGCGGCTTCACGGTGCCTTAGTCTATTGGTTTCTCTGTCTACGCTGTCATACCACCTAGAACTAACTTCATGCTGTTAAATTTTTTGGTGTCGGTGTGCGCGCGCATCGTAAAAATTCACTCACATCATTTTTCTCCATCGCGCCAAAAGAAGTATAACTTCAAAAAATTGAACTCCATAGTAAGTGTTGCTTATTATGTAATGTATTTTAAGCTAAGAATAATCTTCAATTTATCATAGCGAATATATATTTCATAATTGTGATTTACGCTATAATAATAATACCGAGCCGTGGCGGGATAACCACTCCCTGCTCAGGCGACTGGGCAGAAGAGGCTCCAGCGGCCTTGGGATCTAAATAATCCCAAAAATTTTCTGGCGCAGAAGGCAAGGGGAAACCACTGCGGCTACATTTCCAAGAAAGTCACATGAGAGCACAAATAAATGAGACACGATCGCCCTGCGAACCGACTAGCGACCGGCGCCGTGCTGCGTCCGGGGCACGCGGTGTGAAGTTGGCTACCGGCCATGGCGGGGTAGGAGACCAGGCCCCCCATGGAATTTCTGCTACTGGAAACTCTATCAAGCTACGACACCTTCAGAAAATTGGAACATGGAATGTTCGCGGCTTAAACCAACCTGGAAAACTTACCGTGTTGGAAGGAGAAGTAGTTAGAGTCGGTATAAACATCTGTGGTCTAAGCGAAACACACTGGCAAGGCAGCGGACATTTATCTACAGACCGCCATATCATTTACTTTTCTGGCAACGACACCAGCAGCAGGCACGGCGTGGCCTTTTTGATACCAGTAATTCTAAAAAACTGCGTGATGGGATACGAACCGGTAAGCGATCGGATTATCAGCATTAAGCTAAAAGCTCTACCAATTAACCTCAACATCGTTCAAGTTTATGCCCCGACCTCCACCGCAAGTGACGAAGCAATCGAGAAGTTCTACTCCGAATTAGAAGATACAATATCGAAAGTACCCAATAGAGAGTTATTAATCATTCTAGGAGACTTGAACGCTAAGATCGGAGAAAACGCACATCAGCTAGGCAAATGTGCGGGGAAATTTGGGCTTGGGAAGCGGAACGAACGAGGCGAACGCTTAATACAATTCGCTACAGAAAACGACCTCATGATTCTGAATAGCCTTTTCCAACACCACCCTCGAAGGCTGTACACTTGGATATCACCCGATGGAAAAACCCGCAACCAAATAGATTACAACATGATTCGATCGCGATGGAGAACATCTGTAACAAATACTCATACGTTACCTGGAACCGATTGCGGGTCTGACCACCAACTTTTGATCACCAAACTAAAACTCAAGTTAACAGCAGCCAGAATCATTAAAAAGCCGAAAAAGCTGGAAGTGAAAGATACTTCGAGATTTCATTCGATTATCGAGAAAAACTGGTCACTATGGTCTGAAGCGGATCTTGTTAACGAAACATCGGATATACTTTGGAACCGAGCTAAGACACTCATCGCTACAACTGTCTCAGAGACCGCACCACCAACTGCAATTCATAAAAAACAACACTGGATGACTGATAGTACCCTTGAACTCATCGAAAAACGCCGGAAGATGAAAGCAGCGGGAGCTGATATCAAAGATCTGAATAAAATTTCGACACAGATACAACTCAAATGCCGACAAGAACATAATGATTATCTGCGCAATATTTGTAAAGAAATTGAAACTCATGCAGACAGACATGAGTCAAAAGACTTATATCACAAAATCCGTCTCATTACGAAAACGCTGCCGTCAAAATCCTTGGCCATTGAAGATCAGAATGGTCAAATAGTGAATGAACTGGATGAAATTTCGGAAGTTTGGAGGAATTACTGTCAGTCCTTGTACCAAGATCCTCAGTCGCGAAACTTCACACCCACGGAGCCTGCGAATGACATGCTTGAGCCGGACATACTTGAGTCAGAAGTAAGAGCTGCTATACAACACCTTAAGAACAGGAAAGCCACAGGGAAAGATGAGATCCCAATAGAAACAATACGAGCATTGGGAGAGCGTGGTGTTCATATTTTTCACATCATATGCAACAAGATATGGATCACAGGCAAATGGCCGTCTGAATGGGCTCATACAGTCTTCACGCCTCTTCATAAAAAGGGCACCACAAAGAAGTGTAGTAACTTTCGACTTATTGCACTGATATCGCACGCTAGCAAAATAATGCTACACATCATAAACGAGCGACTGAAAGCATATCTATCCAGAGAGATTGCGCCAGAGCAAGCCGGTTTTGTGAAAGGAAAAGGAACCCGTGAACAAATCCTCATCGTTCGTCAAATCATTGAAAAAGCCCGAGAGTTCAACAAACCGACGTACATATGTTTTGTTGATTTCTCCAAAGCGTTTGACTCAGTGAAATGGCCAACGCTGTGGAAAACACTACTGGACATGGGCACGCCGCAGCACCTAATCCACCTGCTTAGGGAGCTCTACGAAGGAGGAAGGGCCTCAGTGCGGACAGATGACCTCCTCTCAAATAGTTTCCATCCAAGTGCGGGCGTGCGACAGGGATGCATAATATCACCTCTACTGTTTAACATCTATACCGAACTTGTAATGCGAATCACTCTCGAAGACTGGAACGATGGTGTTGTAGTTGGTGGATATAAAATTGCGAACTTACGATACGCAGATGACACCACCTTATTTGCAAGTAACGCTGGCCTTATGGAGGAGTTACTTCTCAGAATGGAGCGCGTGAGCCTAACGTTCGGTTTAAAGATAAACCGATCTAAGACCAAGATGATGATTGTAGATCGCGTCAACGACAACTCGCCCGAAGTGACACAGATTGCGAATTGCGACGTGGTTCAGACATATGTATACCTTGGGGCTCTAATCTCAAATAACGGCAGCTGCGTAGATGAAGTAAAACGACGCATGGCCATTACCAGAACTGCGATGGAAAAATTAAGAAAAGTGTGGAGTAATCGTAACATTACTAAAAGCACCAAAACCAGACTCGTGCGTACACTTGTGTTCCCCATTTTTCTTTACGCGGCAGAGACATGGACAGTGCGCGAGTTGGAAAAGGGGAAGATAGATGCTCTGGAGATGTGGTGCTGGAGAAAGATGCTCGGGATATCGTGGACGGAGTTCCGCACTAACAAATCGATACTTAAAGAGCTCGGCATCACGCAGCGTCTATCGGCCATAGTACGGTCGCGCATACTGCAGTACTTCGGACATGTCTCTAGACGGGATAACGACTGCATAGAACGACTGGTTGTGCAAGGAAAAGTGGAGGGAACCAGATCACGTGGCAGGGCACCTATGCGCTGGACTGACCAAATAAAATCCGCAGTAGGAAGCTGCGTATCTGACTGTGCCAGACAGTCCGCCAACAGAGAGAGATGGCGGGAGATCGTGCGGAAAGCTGTGCCCACCCTTACCACCAACGTGGATGCCTCGATGTGACCACGACCGCTCTGCCAAGAGCGTAACGAAAGAGAAGAAGAATAATACCTGGGCATTATTTACACACGGCCATCTGATCCCAAACTAAGCAGAGCTATGGAAACCAGATAACTGATTTAATACATATATTACTTTTCTTTTGTAAATACATACTTATATAATACACACTGACTCAGGACAAACAGACATGTTCATGCACACAAATACGAATCCACGACCTCCGGCGTGAAAAGCAAGCATTTGCCAACCTCGCCAACAGGCTCGTCGAAACAGGCTATAGAAATAAGGTTTTAATACTTTTATGTATATTCTATATTCAGCCGTATTTGTTTTCTAATACAGGCGGGACAGGCATTTAACGCCTAGCTAAGTAACGTCAAGATGTTAAATATGTTATAATATTTAAGGATAACAAAGAAAAGCGTCCGTCTTTCGTTGACATGATAGCAGCTGAAGGATTATACAGACCAGAATTAAAAACATCGCAAATACGTTTATTAGTAAGCTAAGTTCTAGTCAGGCATAAAATAAATCTTGACGTCTTAAGGACTTGTTTTCAGCTAAATCAAGCAGAAACTTACATGCATTAAGATGTGGTTACACGGTTAAAACATAGACAATTGACATGCTGATGCATGACGTTTGACATGCTTGGACTTTTGAATAAAATTACATCTTTAATCGCAATAACATCAAATTTTTATTTTTGAACAACGCTGCACAAACTGCTTTTAGTATTTCTGGTTAATATATCACTATTTCATTTCATGATATATAAAAAAAAGAAAATTAATAATTTGTTCTAAAACTGTGGTATAGATTCAGTTTAATTATTTATAAGTATAAATAATTAAACTGAGTCTATACTCAATAAGAATATTACGAGTATGATAAAATATAGGTATATAAGGGTACATAGGTATATGTATCTAAGGGTAAATGTGTCGGGAACCAATATTATGTACAGTACAGTACCATAAGGAACCATATCTTAGCGAATAAAGATCTCATCTTATCTACAATATGAAATTGCACTTTTTTTTATCTACGATTCATTAGCTTTGTTGAATAGCAAAACCGCACACAAGTGTTTTCATATAATATATCAACCTAAACATTGTACCTAGCCAAACAACCAAATATTGTACCTAGAACTGTAATGCGTCGAGAGGTACGCGTGCCCCGGCTGTACCACACCGCGCGGTGCAGAACTCACGCTGGCGCACGGGTGCCTCTCCGACGCATTGTGGAACGTATAACACACTTCCACGATTTGGACATTTTTGCACTTTCGCACTTTCAGTTCAAAAAAATGGCTATTGAACTACTAAAATAGTTATAGTTAATACCTACTCACTAGTACCTACATACTTCTCTGCTTAATTATTGCACGCATTTATTAGTTATTACCTATTTTTAACATTACTTCGCGGGCATTGGTGTGGGTTACACGTTTACCTATTCTTAAAATTTTTATTGTAATAATTTAACTATACCTAATGTGTAACTGTTTCATGTCCCAATAAAGTAAAATAAAATAAACCGATCTATGAACTGTAACTCTATGGTCAATGACAATAATGCGAGATGCTTTGGCCTTGCGCTTGCATAAGTCGTAAGTACAGTCGATACCATGTCAAAAGATACACTTTACACCGAAGTCGTCCTTTTTATAATAACTATTAATAGAGAATGTGTCTCAAGTTTAGATGCGCTGGTTGGCGTGTAGTAAATGCTTGCCTTTCACGCCGCAGGTTGTGGGTTCGAGCTGTGTCTTTTTGTGTACATAAACATGTCTGTTTGTCCTGAGTCTTGGTGTAATTATCTATATATATAGTTAAGTATTTACAAAAGAAAAGTACACTATGTAATATTTATATCAGATATCTGGTTTCCATAGTACAAGCTCTGCTTAGTTTGGGATCGTGTGACCGTGTCTAAAGAATGCCCCAAGATATTATTATTATTATAGTTCAATGTATGTGACCAGTGTGCGCAGCTAGTAATGACTTAGGTACATATGTTCACTAACTGTGGAACTAACATGACATAAAAAGCTCAAGATCACCTAAAGAGCCATGGAGAGGGCTATGCTCAGAGTTTACCTGCGAGTTCAGACATGTCGCTATCCGCAGGCGAACATATCAACCGGACAACTTGAAAACCTTAAGTGGTAGTAGCTGTGGCGGATTTACAGTCTTGGCCACTCTAGGCCCCAAGGCATGTGCCACCCCTTTCTCAGCACCCTTTCTCATAAAGACTAGATAGATAGATAAAACTCTTTATTGTACACCTCAAGAAACAATACAAACTGACAACATATACAAATTAATACAGTACAAATGGCGGCCTTATCACAAGGTGTGATCTCTTCCAGGCAACCTAGGTAGTGAAAGAATAGAGGAGTTACAGAGATGGGGTAGTTGCGGGTGTACACAACAAATTTCCTAAAAGGTACTACTGTACCATACTTATAATTATACATATTAACTAATTTATCATGTCTGTTCATATGATACTATGATATGATGTATATATGATGTACCTATGATAAATAAACGATCGGCATCGTTGAAAAATAACCAAACCCTTAGCCCGGAGTATTTTCAAGGCTAATCTTTAAGTAGTGATCCTTGACAAGTGGTTGGAATCTACTAGTTATATAATGAATCTACTTTATTGCTAACTTTGAAAAGAATGGCTGCTTTAAGCTACACATTCACCTTCTAGATTGAGCGATTGTGCTGAACAAGGACTATACTCGGAAAGGGGTGAAATTACCTTTATTTTAGCTGGCAGGCCATTTTACATGCCTTCCATATTATCTGATTTCTCATAAGATTGCCCGCGGCAGTTTGAAATCTCAATACCCTATTCAGTTAAGTTGAGGTAACAGCATCTGTCATTTGTTGTGATTTATGAACTGTGTTTTGAATGAGCTTGAGGAACCGTTCTACATATGTTCCATTAGACAGGACATGGCAGGCATATGTGAGCTGGTTTATTCGCTGGTCTTTTGTACGAGATATATCCTGTGTACCAAATAATTACTTTGCATTAGAGCCCGGGCCTACTGGGCTGTAGGGCAAATCCGCCACTGGACAGTAGGCAGATAACATAGCTCGTAGAACCGACGGTCGCTCGAATGGCGACAAGTGGAAGTCGCTCCACAGCTGCACTAGAGGCCCTACTAAATCTCAGACCATTGCACCTGGTTATCCAACAAGAGGCCGCAGCTACAGCCATAAGGCTCAGCAAAACTGGCCTGTGGAAGCAAAGTTATAGGGATAATCACACGCGCATCATGGATGAAATTAAGAAGACGCTCCCAATGATGGACGCTATATGTGACATAATCCCTAAAACCTTCATATTTGATAAAAACTACGTCATCCAACTTCAAGAGGAAGCTAAGGACAGCTCTGGCACAAATGAAATTCGGATATATACTGATGGTTCGACAACAAACAAAGGCAGGAGCCGGCGTCTTCTCCAATGACCTCAACATCAACATATTAACAACACTTAGTAGTCTAAATTCTATTTCCCAAGCGGAATGCGTGGGAATAACACTAGCAGCAACAGCGGTCAAGTCTCGAGAAGTGCATGGTAAATCCATACGCATAATCTCAGACAGTGCCTCTGTGCTTCAAGCCTTAAAGATCAACCAATTCAACAGTGGACTCATTCTGGAGTGCCACGGTGCGCTTGAAAAGATCTCAACAACCAACAAGGTCACAATACAGTGGATAAGAGGGCACAGTGGATCTCTAGGAAATGACACTGCGGACCAGCTGGCAAGAAAGGGATCGGAAACAACAACAATGGGACCTGAACTCATTGTACCCATACCCTATAACCAACAGAAAACATGGCTGTGTGAGAAAACCACACAAGAACATGAAAAAGAGTGGATAGATCTGGAATCATGCAGACAGACAAAAGAATTTCTACCATCTCTGAACAAACGCCTGTCGCGTAATCTATTACACCTAAACAGGAAGGATCTACGCACGGTGATAGGCACAATTACCGGACACTGCACGCTAAACAAACACCTCTTCAAGATTGGCGTCACGGACAGCCCCCTGTGCAGAGGGTGCATTGAAAATGAAGAAACACCAGCACACGTACTGCTACATTGCGAGAGTGTTGCTTACCAACGGGCAAAGTTCCTGAATGATCCGAAGACACTGCAGGAGGCCCTCAAGCCAGGCTTTCGTGGTCTCCTGGACTTCTGGATGGAACTAAAATGGTTCGAGTAGCCAAACAAGTATCACGCACAATGGCCCAATTGGGAGGCTAAGTGCGGAAACCTATCGCCCAACTAACTAACTAACTAAGTGGAAGTCGCATTGTGGACAGGCCCCTCCCAAGCATCTGTACCTATGCGGGATGCCGTTAGATGCTAGTTCTACATGATCTGTAAATTTGGGGTTATTTGAGGAGGTTTTATACCAGCCATGAATGTTTTTAAGCTGACGTGATGAATAAACACCAATAGTATAGGTACCGGGTAATACGGGGCGCCCGTCTGGTCTGAACGCCTGACAGACGCCCCCCGCCGCAGAGCTATTCTAAATTGTCTGCAGCGTTTGTTGGCCATACGGATCGCACGAGGATACCGTACGGTATTCCTTAAGGAGGCGATTCTTCTGGCGGGTGACTCCACCAAATGGGACGCCGTTGTATCCTTCTGTGAGGCAGTCATGCTCCAGAAGGAGGCCGCCGAACGGGATCTGGAACCAGCCGATCCCGCTCGTAGTCGGAGAAGGCGTCGGGGCGGCGGCGGCAACCGGGCCCTTACCTACCCTCGGGGCTGCGGTGGCAGTGTGAGAAATGTCCTCTACTGCCGCCACGTGCACGCAGCTCCGGGAAGACAGCGATCTGTTTGTGGCGCATTCGCTGTCTGGGCTGGCAGGACTTTGTAATAGGGCACGGCAATCCAGAGCCCTCCCAGGGTACGTGTCCCGAACATCTGGGACACGGCGCAAAAGGGGCGCACGGGAGCAGCATACCCGCGTTCCCGGGGCTCCTCCCATCAGGCGTCAAGAGAAGTCTACGGCAGGTAGTTTTAGTCGGTGCGAGTCCGACATACCCACCCGTAAACACTTTGTTGCGGGTGCCATGCGTAGGTATTCCCCCTGCGGTAACAAAAAAAAATAACTACCGGGTAGTGTCGACTGTACATATTATTCATACTGATTGCTCACAAGTAATTGAGACAGCCAGTACCTCAACGGTAAAGCTTTTCAGACAAGATGTAGTAAAATATATCTAAAGCTATAGATTTCGATCCTATAATATATATGACAATAACAAAAAATAACCTAGCCAAGGAACTAAAATAATAATAATAAAAAATAATAAAAACTATTTATTCTCTCCTCACAAGATGAAGTTACAATAATATATTTAACTTAATGTTAAATATGATTCAAAAATGTTTAATGCTTTCATGCAAGCCGCATATTCAAATACCTGTGTGTACCTAGAAATGATAATCTATATTTAGCTACCTACCATATTACTACAAACATGTTTAGAGTTTGAGTTTTTATATTAAAGGTCCCCCAAAGAACAATAGAGAGGGCTATGCTCGGAGTTTCTCTGCGAGATCGAATCAGAAATGTCGAAATCCCCAGGTGAACCAAAGTCAGCGACGTAGCCCGAAGAAACTGAAGTGACAGTGGATGAGGCACATAGCTCGTAGAACCGTCGGCCGTTTGGGCAGAAAGGTTCTCGAGTGGCGACCACGAAACGGAAAACGCAGCGTGGGCAGGCCCCCTACAAGATGGACCTGGATGGAATGGATGATCTTGTGCGCTGGAAACCACTGGATGCGAATAGCGCAAGACCGGCATTTGTGGATATCTTTGGGGAGGCCTTTGACCAGCAGTGGACGTGTTTCGGCTGATATGATTATGATTATTAAATACAGTACCTATACACCATATCGGTACACATGCACTTTAAAAACCACCCTTAAAACTACGTTATAAAGACGCTGTCAAAGTTATCGTGTCTCAAACGGTATGGCGCCGACTGCATTTGTTTTAAGGACTAACGTCTAATAGGTCTATTTCAACAACAACTAGATATTTACATTCCAATTTATTGGAAATGAAATATTTTCTTTACAATCGACGTCTAAGTACGCACAATTTAAACAATATCAATTCAAATAATATCTGTAATAACGTATACCTAATCTGACATTTCAAGGCCATGCGAAATTAAAAAAAAATACAACTTGTAACGTAATTAACGCACACCCTCAAACACCCCAATTAGAATATTATGTTGTAATCATAATACATACACTGAATTTTTCATTAAACATGTATATGCATTGTTATTTACTAAATTAGTTTCTAGGAATAAAGTTAATTTTTCTTTATTTTGTATTGAATGATGGAATTTGTATGAATACAAGTAAAACTGCGATTTAAAAGCATTATTTCTTTGACTTATGGTCCATTTCAATTTGTTTTGACTGTACAGGGTTAATATGAAAATAATTTCCGTAGTTTTAATGATTTTGGAAAAAAACAATACCCATATTAAAAATGATGTATCGATTCAGTAAACGATTCTGAACAAACTATTTTCATTATTAGGGTGTGCGTTAATTGGGGTGTGCGTTAATTAAGTTACATGTTTTAAAATAAAATAATCTGACTGCACGTATGGCGCTGCGGCTAGGACCGTCGCCTCGCCGCTCCGTGTCGTCCCGCCCCGGACAACTATTTGTGTGACCCATAAATAGTTGTTCTGAGTCTGGATGTAATCCGTGTCCGTCTATTATATGTCTGTAAAGTACCCCGCGACAAAGTGATTAAATTCCGTAATGCGGGCGTTGAATTTCTTAAAAATAATATCGTTTATTTCTCTCTCAAATGTACATGCGTTAGTTTTAACCGTTTAGGATACAAAAATTGAGCTTTTTATTCAGCTAATTATAAGCTACGCAATGAAATGAAATGAACTTTATTGTGGCACATAGGTTACATACGGATGTTATGTTACAAGTTTAGTCCAACTATGACCAGCCATACGGGCATCTAATATTGAATTAGAAGTAATATCAACATGTCAAATTTATAATACATTTTCTCATTGACTTATTTTCGAACAAAAACTCTGTCCCAGTCCGGCTGTGCGCGAGGTGAGGGGCGCCGGCGCGCGGCGCGGCAGCCAAAATTGCTACTGAGCAAATTCTCGATATGGGATTGCGCGTCTAGTAGAATACATATAGGTCAATGCATTTCCTTACATAATAATGTCATTTAGGTATTCAGTTATATTATAATAACATTATTCATTTAAAAATTTATACAATGACTGTTTAAATGGAATGCAATGTGGAAAAGACCTACTTACTTAAGTGCTCTAAGTTTTGGTCATATCTCATTGAAATTGTCTGCCTATACTTGTATATTGGTTTGCATCCAGGATCTCATTATCTGTTTAACAGACTACCGCAAGACCATCGCTACAGGACAACTAGGCAAGATGTCCACAAATGAAGGTTCGTTTTTTGACAGGCCTGTCGGTGTGGTTGATAGATACTTGCCTCTCACGCCGCAGGTCGTGGATCGATTCCCAACCAGGACAGATATTTAATTATCTATTTTAGTATATATTTACGAACTAAAAGTATTATATATGGTATTAGCCGGGCCTGCGGTTTTACCCGTGTCAAACATTAAATATGATATAGCCTATGTTATTCGGATATATGTAAGCTAAATTACTACATATTTTCATCAATATCCGTTTTTTAGTTTTTGCCTGAAACAATAACAATCTTCTACACATCCATAGCCACAAACATTCGAATATAAGCTATCTGGTTTCCATAGTACAAGCTATGCTTAGTTTGGGAACCGATGGCTGTGCGTAAATAATGTCCCAGGATACTATAATTATTTTATGTTCCATCACCCATATTGTCTGTGCATCACCCAAAGCTCTACTGGTTCCTCTGCCTTCAGCAATAAGTCCGCCTCTGAACATTTTTGTGCAAAAAGTTATTAATAAATGTTCTTACAACTTATTTGGAGCACCATTGCTTCTTTGCAGTTAACCATGACACGCCATGATACGTAAATATATGTCAATGTTATGCAAATGGTTGTTTTCTCACAAGTCGTTCTACATTGTGTTTATGTAACGATCAATACACGTGGCCTCAAACAGATTCTCGCAGCAACTATTGCGATTTGAATTTAGAATATTTTTAGACTTTGCTAACCTAACTTTGTTGCAAATATTCATGCTTTAACAGAAACAAATGAGAAGCCGAATGGGATGCTAAATGTTTTAAAACAGTAGTAGGTTAAAAATCAGAATAGAATAGAATACTCTTTATTGTACACACTCTTACACGATAAATTCATAGGACACTAATAACACAATCATGTACAATGGGCGGTCTTATCGCATCAAGCGATTTCTTCCAGACAACCTTTGGATGGATAGGAGCTGTAATTACTTTAAAAATCAGTTACATTTTCCTATATCATATGCACGTTAACAACTCTAATTATTTATGTTTTCAGGCATGCCAAACACCGGAATTAAGAGGATTATGACATTTATAATTATAACGCCAAAATAACTATAATCTGATTTGAAATGTGCAAATGTATCTCTCATATGATTTGACCTGAGACCTGTTCTTTGACAGTTTTTTTTTAAGAACGCCCGCATTAGGGAATTTATCCCTGTATCACGGGGTACTTTCCAAACATACAATAGACGGACACAAATTACATCCACACTCAGAACAACTATTCATGGGCCACAAAAACTGTTATCCGGCATGGGACTCGAACTCGAAATCGATGAGGCGACTGTCTAAGCCGTTGAGCCACAGGGGAAGTTAAAAAAAAATATCATAACATTTTATTTAATATACGAAAAAGAGGCTTGCCTTAACGCGCATTAAAATAAAATAAAATAAAAAAGGTTTTTATTCACGTAGACATTAAAAAGGCGCTAGTAAATAGTCAGAACATGTTTGTAGTAGGTATCTAATATAGCTGTATACATTATTATTTCTAGTGACATAGATATTTAGGTACATATTGTATGAAAACATTTATAAAATTTATTTTAATAGCAATGATATTTAGCTAGCTCGTATCAAGTTATTGTCAAGAAATAATGTTTATTGAAATGTTAACGGCCTATTTTTTAATATGGATGAGGTAGCACCGGTACTAATATAATACTACTTGGTTATTGATCAGTAGGTAATTATAGCCATAAAATACATTCACCTGTATTCCAGACGGGGAAGCAGAGACAACGGATTTCCATTTCTCACATTAACTAAATACCTCCTTCATCATCATCATCATCATAACAATTGAAGAAGTCTACTGCTGGACAAAAGCCTCCACCAAGAATCATCTTGGGGAATATGCCATAATCGCCACGCTTGCCAGACGGGTTGGCGCTTGCGGTAAGTTGGTCATAGTACTCAGAAAAACCGGCCAAGTGCGAGTCGGACTCGCTCATGAAGGGTTCCGCAGCAGCAAGTATTTCAGTTGATTAAATGAAAGGTAAATTGCGGTTTACGAATTTAAGACGCATTAAAGAAAAACTACTTACTAGATCTCGTTCAAACCAATTTTCGTTGTTAGTTTACATGGTAATGTACATCATATATTTTTTTTAGTTTTATTATTCTCTTATTTTAGAAGTTACAGGGGGTACACTCATTTACCACTTTGGAAGTGTCTCTCGCGCAAACTATTCAGTTCAAAAAAAGATGATATTAGAAACCCCAATATCATTTTTGAAGACCTATCCATAGATACGCCACATGTATGGGTACGATGAAAAAATTCTGTTCTATGTATGGGGAACCCCAAAATTTATTATTCTTTTTCTATTTTTGTGTGAAAATCTTAATGCGGTTCACAGAATACATCTACTTACCAAGTTTCAACAGTACAGCTCTTATAGTTCCGGAAAAAAGGTGGCTGTGACATACGGACGGACAGACAGACAGACATGGCGAATCTATAAGGGTTCCGTTTTTTGCTATTTGGCACGGTGTAACGTTGTATTTCTATTCAACGCTCCTTAGTTCATTTTAGTATTAATTCTCCGCCGCTTTAAACCAGTTCGGTAGCCGCCGAGCGGTCGCTAAGCAAAACCGGTTGGGAAGCGTGAGCCGCCGAGCGGGGATTTAGCGAACGTTGGGAGGTCAGACTCAGATTGCACTCATTGCGATAGCGCGTACGCACTCACTTAAAAAGAAACGTTATATTTTTCTTAGTCGCGTCGTGTAACATCTTCAAGTTGAAGTGAATCTTCATTCACAAATAGTTATTAGTTTAACAAGTTAATTTCAATCAGTGTTAACCCCATATTGGGTAAGTGTTGATTAATATTTAGTTCTCATCTCATGTAGGGTATTGTAACGTGTACCGGCCACCTTTAATTGACCTTGTGGCAAATACTATGTCAACTTCATATTGTGCCTTATGCCTACACTAAATTTATTTTATGTGCGGTGCTTCACACCATTGTTCTATAACATTTTTTATAACAAACTTAAATTTGTAAACTCCGCTTCTGCCTGTGACATTTGCACACATTCGCCATAAGCGTAATTAGTACTCCCGCTTCCTCATCACCATTACGCGGTCACAGACAGGAGAGGTTTTATTCAAAAGGATATTTTATATAATGGACTTCAATTCCCAGGGTCCAAAGTTCGGCCTACGAGGGTCCAAAGTACGAATTGCAACTGTACCTCAACATCCGTCACCGTTAGCGACGAAGCCACACTTTAGACCAGCCCAATCCCTGTGGGTCATCCTCCGGCCTGCGTAATCCTCCTGGAACTCCGCGACATCTCCGTTAGCGACGAAGCCAGCCAGGAGAGTACTTGGCGCGCCTACCTCCATAGGGCATAATTAATTGACGGGCTTTAGTACCCACGACCATTTAATTGTTATAAATAAATTTGTAAGTGGTGAGAGTAGTGTATTTGTTTAATTTTAATTACGAACCACACCTCATACGCTTCACTGGCGCCCATAACGTGGTTTTTATGGTCAATTTTTATGTTTTTATGGAGGTAGTGTAGTAGCATTGGTGTTTGTGTGCTTTGTATTTTTGTTTTTGTGAAACGTTTTTATTTTTTTTGGTTGATAGTAACTAACGTGTACGTAAAAATAAAATCTAGTGACCTACTTTACCGTAACATTTTATATATTGTTCTACATAAATATATTTTATAGCCGTGTGGTTCCGGCATCGATAGGGTAGACGAATAGGACCACCCCCATACTATTCCGTGGGTGTCGTAAAAGGCGACTAAGGGATACACCAGGTAGTCGAGCATCAGCGCTACCTACTTATGTATATTATTTGCCAACTAAGCTAGGAATAGAACTTTGTCCAGCAGTGGGCAAAACCTGGCTGATGATGTACATAATTTTTTTTTGTTGTAATTTCGATACCTTAAGTAATTAACTAACTGGTTTATTACCAACATTAAAAATAAAGAAAGTACAGTCAGAAACATAATTTTCTAGACACGGTAATTTTTTAATTGTTCTTTTTTTATACTTCACTTATTGATGTATTATCAACAATATAACTAAAGTACAGTCAGAAACATAATTTTCTGTACTCGATATTTTTATATTGTTCTTTTTTTTTAAACTTCACTTATTGATGTATTATCAACAATATAACTAAAGTACAGTCAGAAACATAATTTTCTGTACTCGTTAATTTAAATTGTTCTCTATTAATACATTCACTTATTGATGTATTATCAACAATATAACTAAAGTACAGTCAGAAACATAATTTTCTGTACTCGTTATTTTTATATTGTTCTTTTTTAATGCATCACTTATTGCTGTATTATCAACAATATAACTAAAGTACAGTCAGAAACATAGTTTTCTAGACAAGTTATTTTACATTGCTTTTTTTTGTTTTAACACATCACTTACTGATGCATTATCAAAATTTATAACTACAGTACAGTCAGAAACATAATTTTCTATACTCGTTATTTTTCCATTTTTTTTTTCTTTAATATATCACTTACTGATGTATTATCGACATTTGTAACTACGGTACAGTCAGCACCATAGCTTATTTTGTGTATATGTACTTGTATTTTTTATATAAAATTGTTTTGGTATTTGCCTACACGTTAGTTGCAGTTTGGTTTTCTTTGTTTTATTGCATTTTTTATTTTTTGGTTGCAATTTTTTTTTCAGCTTTTTATTCACACATTTTTATGTTTAAGTGAAAAAAAAACAACCAGAACGTTAGTAGCTTAATTTAAAAATTGTAACAGACGGAGTATTTTCAGTAACGTAATTGTTAGTTCTCTTGTAATTGATCAACACTTACCCAGATTTTGTATTTTTCTTATAACAATTTTTTTGTTAAATATTTTTTTTTAATTATAATGGCTTATCTGGTGAATTTAGATCATAATGCGTTAAAGTGGTTTATTTCATTGAAAAATCTTACTGGTCGGTTAGCAAGCTGGGGTGTCCGATTATCAGCCTTTAATTTTGTTATTAAACATTGCCGAGGCGTAGATAACGTAATCCCAGACGCGCTCTCTAGAATCGTTCCAGTTTGTGCCATCAGGACTTCCAACTCTTATTTGGACACTAAAGACTGCTGGTACAATAACATTTTCAATGACTGTCTAAATGACGCTTCTAAATTCCCGAGCTTCTAAATAGCCAAGAAGTAAATTTTCTTTTTCTTTCTTTTCACAACTTAAAAATTCCTTTCGCTCTACTTCCACCCTTTACTAGAACAACTATTTGTAAGGTATCACGTTAAATTCAACGAGTTACCTACCATTTATGTATGTAAGCGACAGTTATTTTAGTCCTAAGAACAATAACTGCTGCTGGTTTTATGATTGCGTGAGGTATGATAGATGATTATGTAAGAGTAAACAAGTAGTTCCACAGAGTTCTAATGCGGATTTTACGATTTTAGAAGCGGTAAAATCCTTGACTGAGCGCGGGGGTATTGTAACGTTGTATTTCTATTCAACGCTCCTTAGTTCATTTTAGTATTAATTCTCCGCCGCTTTAAACCAGTTCGGTAGCCGCCGAGCGGTCGCTAAGCAAAACCGGTTGGGAAGCGTGAGCCGCCGAGCGGGGATTTAGCGAACGTTGGGAGGTCAGACTCAGATTGCACTCATTGCGATAGCACGTACGCACTCACTTAAAAAGAAACGTTATATTTTTCTTAGTCGCGTCGTGTAACATCTTCAAGTTGAAGTGAATCTTCATTCACAAATAGTTATTAGTTTAACAAGTTAATTTCAATCAGTGTTAACCCCATATTGGGTAAGTGTTGATTAATATTTAGTTCTCATCTCATGTAGGGTATTGTAACGTGTACCGGCCACCTTTAATTGACCTTGTGGCAAATACTATGTCAACTTCATATTGTGCCTTATGCCTACACTAAATTTATTTTATGTGCGGTGCTTCACACCATTGTTCTATAACATTTTTTATAACAAACTTAAATTTGTAAACTCCGCTTCTGCCTGTGACATTTGCACACATTCGCCATAAGCGTAATTAGTACTCCCGCTTCCTCATCACCATTACGCGGTCACAGACAGGAGAGGTTTTATTCAAAAGGATATTTTATATAATGGACTTCAATTCCCAGGGTCCAAAGTTCGGCCTACGAGGGTCCAAAGTACGAATTGCAACTGTACCTCAACATCCGTCACCGTTAGCGACGAAGCCACACTTCAGACCAGCCCAATCCCTGTGGGTCATCCTCCGGCCTGCGTAATCCTCCTGGAACTCCGCGACATCTCCGTTAGCGACGAAGCCAGCCAGGAGAGTACTTGGCGCGCCTACCTCCATAGGGCATAATTAATTGACGGGCTTTAGTACCCATGACCATTTAATTGTTATAAATAAATTTGTAAGTGGTGAGAGTAGTGTATTTGTTTAATTTTAATTACGAACCACACCTCATACGCTTCAACGGAACCCTAAAAAGCTGCTGCTCGTACTCGGGTAGATATTCCCTCAGGTCAACTACATCCTCTTTTACACCACAACGCTCCTTATTTTATATCTGTCTCTCAAAGTCACACCACACATACTTCTCAGAGTTCTCATTTCCTCGACTTTTATTCTTCGTCTACTTTTTTCTGCTATACACAACATTCACTTCCATAAATTAAAGTACCGCTACCTACTCATAAAGGTAGCTGTAGTGACCCATTCACTCAGTTCCCTGCATTTAATCTTCTTTCAATATATTTTTCATATTTCCCATGTCTAGTACCAAAACAAAGTTTACAAATATACAAATTCTTTCAACTGTTTGGCCCTCCACTTATTAGATTTGAGAAAAGCTGCGTTCCGGTAACAAAATAATCTTAATTTCGGTAAAACATCAGGAAAATAGTTAATACTATATAGAATAACCACCGAAACCAGGCAAAAGACCCCACTCCCGGTGCTTCCGTATGAATCATATTTCACTAGTATTATAAAGGCGAAAGTTTGTAAGTGTGTGAGTGTGTATATTTGTTACTTATTCACGTCTAAACGGCTGGAGCGATTTTAATACAATTTGGTATGAAGTTGACTGACACACTAGATTAACACATAGGCTATAATTTATAAAGTTTAACGCGGTTAAAACCGCGGGGCACAGCTAGTAAATAATGTAAAATGTACACAACGTAACACAACACCGCATTTGTAAACACAACGCACATTGAGTTGTGACGTAGGTTTTTGTATCGAGCGCGTCGCGCTTGCGCCGTGCTTCTCCGCCTCACTGTCGACAAGGCAGTTGGTCAAATGGGGGAACTACATTTTCTCATGGAATAATTTCAGGTTTCTTTCTAAAAGTCGACAGTGGCTCCCCCAATTATATCCGAAGTTAAGTTAGTCAGACTAGCTACGTCATAGCGTGCACGTGTTGCGTGTCAAACAACTTCGACAGTAGTTATATCGCACCCCATATATCAAAACCGGTAAAAACTGCATAGAACCTAAACAATTATTGCTCCCTTATATTATAATTTCCTGTATAGTAATGCTTTGTCGATAAAATTTATGTACCTGCTAACATTTAAGCATATCGGAAAGTTCCTAAAGTGAACTTGGAAATTCCCGATATGCTTTTCTTGATTCATCTTTAATTCACTTTCTTAGTTACGTTAAATAATTTTAATATTATTCGTTTTATAATGGAATTTAATGTAAATAAAAGGGTTAGCTTACACAGTTATTTATACTGAAAAGCAGTGCCCCAATCATTAATAGGTATGTTAATTTATTTTTAATATAAAATAGGATTACCTGAGTTATTTTCAAGGTTTTTCTAACATGTAACTAACAGGATAAAATATATAATACACACTTACCTCGCAACAGTGTAGACGCCAGGTTCTAAGTAATAACTTTTGAAATCCGCATTACGTTACGTAATTTTAGCCACACAATAACAAGCTACACCAAAAGAAAATTATGTGCTCTCACTTTGTCTTTCATAGACGTTCTTGGAGATTTTTTCCCGAATTTGTGGCTTTGAGAGTAAACGGAGAAATCAGTTACACAATTTTCAGCATAAGGGGTTACGGCGACCGGAGGCTCTGGCGCCAAATAACGCACAGGGTGAGACGACGTGGCGCGGCGGCGCAGTATAACCCACCCCTGCCACCTAATACTACCTCTCTTAATAGGGTTGTCGGTTAGGGAGTAAAGTAAGGTGGGAGGGAGAGCATAGCGTTCATTCGCTAAATGAGCATCGCGACTGGGGCGGCCTCTACACTTAACAGAATAATAATGTGTGCTGCAAACATGGACTGAGAAAAAATAACAACCAAATCAGTACACAATATTAACGAAGAATAAAATTACAAGGAACACCAAATAATATCCTGGGACATTATTCTGATCCCAACCTAAACAGAGCTTGTACTATGGGAACCAGATACCTGATATATTACATATACTGCTTATCTTTTGTAAATAATTACACCCAGACTCAGAACCGACATGTTCATGCACACAAATATCTGTCCCGGGTTGGAATCGACTCTCGACTTTCGAGGTGTAAGGCAAGCATTTACCAACCTCGCCAACTGTTATGCAACCAGGCTCGCGGTCAGTCCATAGATGGGTGATGGCGTTCAAAGTAACGTTACGACTGTGCGGCCACGTAACTTTTGTTTTGGCTTGATTTCGTCTGTTTAAATAAACTTTGGTGGAATATAATGCTTTCGGCACTTTGGACATATTAAGAAGTTTCTTCTAGTAACAGTTTTACTGCACGAAATCATAAGTTTTGAAGAAATAATCTAGATTAAAGAAACATCAAGTGCACGATTGCGCGGCCATAACTTAGTATTATAGGGTGAATATTTCGTGAAATATTGATCTTAGTCTTAAACTTCTTTTTTCGACAAATTTTGATAAATGCATGTTCAATTAACAAATAGAATTAGATCTCTATCCCAAGTAGTTGCTGAGATCTCCATGGCCGCGCAATCCTCCACGTTACGTTCGCACGGCCAACTTAAAGTCCCTATAACTTCTTTATTTATGCTTTAACAATTGATTGGTTTGTTTCCTTCGGTTTTGACTAATTTCAACAAAAGTTTTAGCTATTTATTTTTCTCTTCGGATAACGTGGCGGAGCAATCGTGACGCACACGGGAATTGAACCCGGGACACGAAGCGGCGAGGTAACTGTCTTAGGCACTACGCCACACGTCTTTTATGTTTGTTTTATAATCCGTGCACAATATTACATCCAGACACGTAACAATTAATCGTACTCATCACACAAAGATTTGTTCAGAGTGGGTATCGAACCAACGACCTCTGACTTCGCAGTCGGGGACACTAACCACAAGACTGCATTTAAGCCTCCTTTGTGCGATAGTAAAATTTGACCAGTGAAAAGCAAGAAAAATATTATCGTGAATCAGAATAGCAGAAGTAATTAAATACGGCCAAATGCGAATCGACTCACACTCTAAGATAGTCATAAATCACTAAATGAGTACCATATATATCTTTACCCAATAATTTAGGAGTTATATTCCTATCGTGTTTGCCTACTAAATAATTACTTTAAGTGGACCAAATGGTGTTCATGCCCGCTTGAGTATGTTTCGCCGGACCGTCTCAACTGGGCCGTGTTGAAACCGGTAGTAGATGAACCTGCTGAGTTTGTTTCGCTGGGTCTTCTCAGTTGGGGCACATTGGATCCGGTGGTAGCATTAAAGCGCGACCGTCGTTTTAAACACAAGGTCCGTTATAATAATAATACTGAAAACATACCTTAATATAGACAGAACCATTCAGACAATGTGTAGTAAAATATAAATTTCAATAATTAAACCTAAACATAATATCACTACATATACTATTAATAACACTACCATTATAAAATAAATTCTATAAATGTTTTAACATTCCGTGTACCAAAATATCTGTAATAAGTAACTAGAAATAAAAACTGTATTAATACAAACATGTTCTGACTATTTACAAGCGCTTTTTCAAAGTCTATGTGAATAAAAACTTTTTTATATTATTTATTTATCGGTCAAGTTCCCTACATTTATCTTAGGCTAGCGACTTCTTAATACGACCCTACTTCAAATTTTCTCTTTTAGCTTGATCCCTGCAAGTTATGTTGGGTCTACTTAGACTTCTCCTTCACTCTACTTTTCATATTAAAGTATCCTAAGATCAGAGCCTCTAGCACGAGTTCCTGCAGTTTACTTACTCGATCACACGTACAGTTTCCTCCCATACATTGAGCACCAGCGCCTCTCGCGGAAACTATTAAGAACTAAAACTCTGGTGCTCAATGTATGGGACGAAACTGTACGTGTGATCGAGTAAGTAAAATGCAGGAACTCGTGCTAGAGGCACAGTTATATGAGCCAGACTTACATTAACAATACCTACGTTATATGGATGTCCAGAAGCTCCACCTGGCTGCTACCACCACATCTAGTAAAACGTGGGAGAGGCTTGTTACTCGGAGGAGAGAATGAAGAGCTGCTGTCAAGTCGGGCTTTCAAAACTTTAAGCATTGAAGATCTTGATGCCAAACGCCAGATACGAAACACCCAGCCTTAGACCTCCCACACATACGATTTGAGTTTGTGTCTATACGGTGCTTCCTACAACAGGACTTCCAAAATCAAGTTTGGTTTTGCTGATGAAGAGCCCAGGTTAACACGAGCCTGGGTGTCGCCATCGACGGAAACCCCTGAGAGGACATCAATCATCATCGGAGGCCCCCATACCATTTTACCGCCATGATACCTGCTTCAGCTGAAGCAGGTACCAAGGCGAGATTCTAGACCACGTGGCTATACAGGCAACCAGTCAGTCCAGAGATGGGTGGCCGTGTTTTAAGTTCTGAGCGTCTCGTACTTTGGAGGACACGTAAACTTCTTGCAACCGGTAGCAGTCGTTAAGGAAGTCAGTTAAGGAAGAATTCAGAGTCATATAATTAAGAGACAGAAGCGACATAAAAGCGGTTCGGCACACCGCAAACTTCTCTTGTCAGGCTGCGGCAGGCCATGTCGCTCTCGGTTTGTTTAGCCACCATAAGAAATGTCTCTCAGACAATAAAAAAATCTCGGGACAATGTCACACAGATCATCCTAGCCCCAAACTAAGCAAAGCTTGTACTATGGGTACCAGGCGACGATATACATACTTATATAGATAGATAAATACTTATATACATAGAAAACATCCATGGCTCAGAAACAAATATTCGTGCTCATCACACAAATATTTGCACTTACCGGGATTCGAACCCAGGACCACCAGCTTCGTAGGCAGGATCACTACCAACTAGGCTACGGTGACCATTCGCAATGCGCCATAAATCGTCTGTAACAGACGCAAAGGCCATATATATAATTAAAAAACCATTGCCTTTACGTCGGCATTAGCCGAACTTCATGCGTCGACCACCGAAGTACGACATACCGAAGACATACCTAAGTCGCGGTATTTTTTATTTGAATACTTGACCACCGGGTCAGATACCAACTTTCTGACTCCGAGGAGATTTAGTTTTATGTATGTAAAACACGAATTATAACATAATAAATTCATGTTGATATCCTCATCCTCAGAATTATTGTTTAAATTATTTGCTTACTTACTCATCGTATGGGCAGTGGTTACCCTAGTGTCAGAGTTGTTCAAGCCGTCCAGAAGGCATCTGATATGGCTTAACGACTTTTGTCCAATGACTACTACCGGGACCGACAGCATAACGTGCTCTCCGAAGCACGGAAACGCTCAGAAATGAAATCGCTTTGGTGGTAACCGATCTTTGGACTGACCGCGAGCCTGGTTGTCGCCGAGACTTTACTTGAATCAGCTGAAAGCATGCTAGTTAACATATTAGTTTGTATGTGTATATAATTAGGTTTATATATTTATTTTTATATGTATATATATGTTGTGTATGTATGTACTGTATATAAGTATTATTCTGACGTATATGTATATACGTAAGCTATCTTTTCTTATTTCCAATAAATTCGTACACCTTATGCTACCATTATCCATTGATGTTAAATTCTGGTCCATCCAACGCAAATAGGTTGCCTGGAAGAGACCGCTTTTAGTGATAAGGCCGCCAATTGCATAAATAATGTTCTATGCATACTGTACTTTGTATATTCTTTATGCAATAAAGTGTAGGTACTTCCTCTTCTTCTTGTTTGCCATAATCGGCACGCTTGGCAGGCGGGTTGGCGATCGCAGTATGATGGTCGTAGTACACAGAGAGACGCTGCTACCCGTTCTCTGGTAGATATTCCCTCGGGCCGACTTCTACGCCCCCCACGGGGTAAGATGGAGTGATGGTATTCAGTGCCTCTAGCACGAGTTCCTGCAGTTTACTTGCTCGATCACACGTACAGTTTCGTCCCATACATTGAGCACCAGAGTTTTAGTTCTTAATAGTTTCCGCGAGAGGCGCTGGTGCTCAATGTATGGGAGGAAACTTTACGTGTGATCGAGTAAGTAAACTGGAACTCGTGCTAGAGGCACTGATATTCACTGCCGTTACCACACATAAATTTAGTATGGGGAAAATGGAATAGAAAATATTTTCTTTCTCACCCACATTCCAAGCTACAAAGAAGAACATCTATTGTTAGAAATTCACAAACTGACCATCGCAATTGCTATTAAGGTTAATGCTATGGCGTCCGTAGGCTAAAGCTAAAATAAGTTCCCATAATCAGGAAATCCCCGAGGTGCGCTGAATCATCCTGAGAACTGCGGAACACCCTTCCGAACGACGCATTTTCAGACTAATATAACATGGGGGTTCATTCCAGGCTAGAGTGAACTAGCATCTTATGGTACGGTCTTCCGTTCCTACGCGCAGTACCTTATACCACGTCTTCACTTACCATCAGATGAGATCATGGTTAAGTACAAAACCATACAGCATAAATAATAATAATATCCTGGAACATTATTCACAAACGGTCATCACTTTTTCTTTTGCAAATACATACTTACTCATATAGATAATTACACCCAGACTTACATGTTCATTACACAAATATTTGTCCTGGGTCGGAATCGATCTCACGACTAGCGGCGTGTAAGGCACGTATTTACCAACCACGCCCACCGGCCCGTCAATAAGAAAAAGCCTTTACATTTAATTGGTATTCGACTGAATACACAACTCCTATGATTTTAATTATTGGACACCAGGACGGTAGAATAAGAAAATTCCGACATTTTTTATTGTTTTTTATATTAATAATAATATCTTGAGACAATGTCACACAGATCATCTTAGCCCCTAGCTAAGCAAAGCTTGTACTATACATACTTATATAGATAGATAGATACTTAAATACATAGAAAACATCCATGACTCAGAAACAAATATTCGTGTTCATCACACAAATATTTGCACTTACCGGGATTCGAACCCAGGACCACCAGCTTTGTAGGCAGGAGCAATACCAACTAGGCTACGGTGACCGTCGACATTGAGCCGGGCATGGAGCTATTAGCTCCATGGAGCCGGGATTCAAATAATGCATTACATTCATGCCAGTCAAAGTACGTCTACTGCTGGACAAAAGCCTCCCCTAAAGAGTGAGGACATGCCATAATCGCTACGCTTGCTAGACGGGTTGGCGAGCGCAGTTTGATGGTCATAGTTGACAGAAAAACACTGCTGCCCGTTCTCTTGTTACCTACAAGAGAACGGGCAGCAGCATTCCCTCGGAGGATTTCTACGCCCCCCACGGGATGAGATGGGGTAATGATATTCTATGCCGTCACCACACAGCAATGCATTACATATCTTCGTATAAAAAATATTCATACAAATCGCATATGCATTTTTATTACCGAAAAAATTTCGCATCAGTAAATTGAGAAGAAAGCATGTGTTGGTCAAGCAAGTATTTGACAAAGTTAATTAAATTTACTTCACTTAAGTATATCTCATTGTAATTAATAAACTATCATCTGCGCCTACGCTACGGGGAGCCCACGGCACCATCTACACCTACGAAAAATATGTATTGATACAATCATCAAAATCATATCGACGGAGGCCTCCCCAAAGATCTCCACAGCTGCCGGTCTTGCGCTATCAACATCCAGCGGTTTCTAGCGACTCTCACAAGACCATCGGTTCATTTTGTAGGGAGCCTGCCCACGCTATAGGTATCTTGCGGTTCGTGGTCGCCACTTGAGAAGCATTCTGACGCAGAGGCCGTAGATTCCATGAGCTATGCGCCCTGCTCAAGCCACCTTCGCCTGTGGATTCAATATTCTGATTCGAACTCGCTGGGAAACTTTAAAACATTGGGTGACTGTTTGTGCAGAGTGCTGTGTGGCTCATTCTTAACTAACTATATTATTGTAAACGAAATACCAAACCAAGTGCTAGCTGAAATATTGAGTATTTACTAAACCAACAACATTCGCGAAGGGCATATTAAGGCAATAAATAAAACGCACAGCATTAATGAATGAAACACTACATCGAAAACGCTTTATTTTAATAAACAAAACTTAATTAAGAACAACAATTTTATAAAAAGACTATATTATCACGCTTTTATTCTCATCTCATCTGATAATTGATCACATCATTGGATAAAGGCCATAATTCCCGTTTTGGTTGATGTTCCACTTAATGCTCTAGCCCGAAGGTTTACAATATTAAATTGAGCAGCGATTAAGGTTACATATGACGTTTATCCAATGACGTTGTCAATTATATATCAAAGACGGCACGACAAAGAAATAAAACATTAAATTCATTTAGGCCTACTTGCACCAAAAGCTAGGGTAGAATAAATTAACTCGAGTTAAGTAACTTCGGGTTAATTTGTTAAAATTTTACCTCCACATTTTGTTGCGCCAATGAAAAATAACACCGAGTCAACTAACTCGGTGTTTTCTCTATTTTATGTTGGTATCATTAAAGAGGTTTTGTTCCGTAATGTAATCCAACCAAATATGAATGAGTGAACAATGGGTGAAATATTTATACGCCTCTTTTTGTCACTAGAAGACTTTGTATATGACTGTCTCATGTGTTGAGTTTTTTCAAAGACATTTAAATTTGATCGTTTGTATTTGAAACCAATCTGTCAATTTCGAGTCGTTCAAATATTGTCATGTCAAAGTTGACATGATCGGACATTTCTGCAACTCTTTTATTATAAAAGTCATAGCTTAATATATTCTACGATATCTTCATCATCATCAGACAATAAAAAATCAATCTTAATTGTTTAGGTCACATAACTGTTATAAAATCTCTGAAATTCACTGCTGCAATCCAACAATACCTCTCAAACGAAACAAATTTGACATTACTAATCCGGAGTTAGTAATTTAACCCACCAAAATAGGTGTGTTAAATTTTAATAAAATAACCCAAGGTTAGTCCCTAACTCTTGGTGGTGCAAGGCATAATTGTAATTTAACCCCATATTAGCCACTAACTCTGAATTAATTCATTTAACCTGGGGTGGCGCAAGTGGGCCTTAGGCCTACTTGCACCAAAAGCTAGGGTAGAATAAATTAACTCGAGTTAAGTAACTTCGGGTTAATTTGTTAAAATTTTACCTCCACATTTTGTTGCGCCAATGAAAAATAACACCGAGTCAACTAACTCGGTGTTTTCTCTATTTTATGTTGGTATCATTAAAGAGGTTTTGTTCCGTAATGTAATCCAACCAAATATGAATGAGTGAACAATGGGTGAAATATTTATACGCCTCTTTTTGTCACTAGAAGACTTTGTATATGACTTTCTCATGTGTTGAGTTTTTTCAAAGACATTTAAATTTGATCGTTTGTATTTGAAACCAATCTGTCAATTTCGAGTCGTTCAAATATTGTCATGTCAAAGTTGACATGATCGGACATTTCTGCAACTCTTTTATTATAAAAGTCATAGCTTAATATATTCTACGATATCTTCATCATCATCAGACAATAAAAAATCAATCTTAATTGTTTAGGTCACATAACTGTTATAAAATCTCTGAAATTCACTGCTGCAATCCAACAATACCTCTCAAACGAAACAAATTTGACATTACTAATCCGGAGTTAGTAATTTAACCCACCAAAATAGGTGTGTTAAATTTTAATAAAATAACCCAAGGTTAGTCCCTAACTCTTGGTGGTGCAAGGCATAATTGTAATTTAACCCCATATTAGCCACTAACTCTGAATTAATTCATTTAACCTGGGGTGGCGCAAGTGGGCCTTAGAGAGGTAACTATAGATGATGGCATATACCATAGGAGACATGTCGCTTTGGTAGTGAAAACATTCTACCCACATTTTCAGTCAAATGGCGTTTTGGCGCCAACGCGGAAAAATACGCATCGAGGCTATGTTTTATTTCCAAAAACTGATGTAAATTCAAGTTTTTTATGTGTAAATATGGTGGATTTTTAGACATAACATCTTCGACAACGTACACAAGTGGAGGAAAGTGCGATATTGCCGTGAATTGTGATTTTCCGTGTTGTAACCAAAACTCCATAAAAGTCTATAGTGAAGTCTCCACTGCTTTACTGGGGTACGACAAGGACTACGTATGACTTGACTGTGACGGACTTTACTTGACATGACGAAAATAAATGAAATAATAATATATTTTATGGAAGGCTCATAAGGCCGAAGAAACCAGAGCCGTAAAACTGAATTTAAAAAAAACTATTTTATGCCAAAATTTACGACCAGATCAGGGATTATCATGCACCGTAATAGCTAATTACCTCGAAATATAAGATTTATCTTCACTACCAAAACGACGAATATCCGGTGCCCCACTACTGCGCTTATCTTTAGGAACCGTTTCCGAATTCCGTTGGAATTGTTTTACGGAGCAAATAGGCGAAACTTATAAATTAAAATCGATAAAACCATTAAGTCTAAAGTTACCCAAAAAACGTACAAGTGGTGTACCGGATGAGTCTGCGATGGTACCACAAATAAATTATAATTAGCACTTATATAAATGAAATAAACAGGCTATTGAACATTAGTTTCAAGTCTATAAAATATTCATATACACATTGTACGAAAAGTATTCTTTTGAACAGTTTTTAACAGCTCTAATTTTTTTCAATATGGCGGTAAAAAGGTTCAAAGTTGTAAAATGCGCACGAGCGCTATTTTCATCTACTTCTGACACTCCCGCGTGTATTGTTTGCTCTCTGTTTTGAACTTCAGTGCAAAATTAAAACTTGAAATATTACCTTAGAGGCACAGTATATTTGGTATAAAATCATTTCAGTATCATTAAGATTGATATAAACTTTATTCTTTGTCCACACATTGTAGGCTCTGCCATGCCGTCCGCCTTTCCGGACGCATTATTATTATTAATATTAAACATACATACTTATTCATAATTAAAGATTATAGAGACCATCTAGTATAACATGCCATATTGATTGGCTGTAAGTGACAGCCTACCAATAACGAACCCCATTAATTCTACTAAAACACTACAGCCTAGAATGGATACATCAGGGAGTGATCGTGAACGGCGTTCAAAAATATGGTTCCAATCGGTTTCTATGAGAATCATTTTGCAATATTGAAGCCGATTGAACATAGGATTTAGTAAGTTTTTACGCCGATCACGCTGACGATGACCAGCAAATTAGACATTAGCCCCCCCTGGTATCGGCCGGCAAAGATACAGCACACGACACAGATGGCGCTGTTATTAATAAGCTGTCACTTAATACCTTTTGGAGTCGAGACATATAACCTCTTCATAACTTTTATAACGTGAAAGCGATGTCACCGATCTCCAAAAGCCCTATCATTATGTAGAATTGACAAACACCACCGATATTACTTAAAATATTATATTATTATGAACCTACTTCTATATTAACATCAAATTATAACCTTTTTGGAACATATATGTCCTCAGGCGTAATTTAAATACATACTTAGTAATATAGACACCAATTAATTCAATATAAAAAGACCTGCAGATATAAACATGTGATCCGCGATATTATTTTATCAACATACTACAATAAGTTCTACCATTGCATAGATACATCCTACCAATTCCCACTAATATTATAAATGCGAAAGTTTGAGATTTTGAATGTACATATGTTTGTAGCGGATCTTGATAAAACTTTGTTGTAATATAGCTTATGTATCTGAATAACACATAGGCTGTAATTTATAAAATTTAACGCGTCATTTAATTTAATAAATAACTAGTTTGACACAGAAAGTGTTCAGATTGCGGACGACATATTTTACACAGGCCTTTTACCTATAAATAGACAAGCTCGCTAAATACCCTTTAAGGATTCACAATATCACATCGAAAACATCGTTCTAAAATATGTAATAACCAGTAGCCAAAGAGACGAGTTAAAAGTAACAAATTACACCACATCCAGATTGTTTAAAACCACGTGAAGCAACATCAGCGATTTATCGCTCATATATTTTATATTTTCTCAAAATCTTAACTTTAATGGTCTGGCGGGTATCGAACCAGCACCCTCTCCCTCTCACCAATTCGGGGTAAGCGCTCTGCGTTAAGCTACGAACGATACACATCGGCAGATCAATTTAGGATACCCTTGCTAACACCCTTGGGGAGAACGTAGGTGTCATTCCGATGTCATTTGACAGACTACACATAGATGACATTGCGTGTATTGGTCAACACAACATATGCCAAAGTTCGTAACACACACACTTAGTGTTGCTTGCACGACGCAATTCGGCCTCAAAAATTAGACATATTTAATGAACATGTAAAGTATCAAGCAATGCCAACCCATGACTTATTAAAATATAGCGAGAATACATATCTTATTTTTCAAAAGACAATATCTTCACTACATATGCACTTCAAAAACAGTCCTTACCCCATACGCAATAAACACTTATTTGGGATAGACTGCACACGTGCTGTCACACAACCCTCGTTCCAAATGTCACTTACGTTATAATCATTTTAAATTTCCAAAAAAAAAACGGTAAATATTTGTTGATTATTTATTCGAACCTACCGATGCACTTCACCACAAATTCATAGATCATCTAACCTATAATTTAATAAAATTTATATACAAAACATAATTAATAAAATAAAATCATTTTTTATTATAATGGTTATTGACTTTTGGTATAACAACACTTCAACTTCGATTGTTATTACATCCGCCATAGGTGAAAGTGGTTCCGTTTGTATTATCAGTGCCTCTAGCACGAGTTCCTGCAGTTTACTTACTCGATCACACGTACAGTTTCCTCCCATACATTGAGCACCAGAGTTTTAGTTCTTAATAGTATCCGCGAGAGGCGCTGGTGCTCAATGTATGGGACGAAACTGTACGTGTGATCGAGTAAGTAAACTGCAGGAACTCGTGCTTGAGGTACTGCTGTAGGTACCGTGGGGCCTAAGGCCCAAGGTCCAACTCCCTCGTTCCTTTATGATTAAATTTGTTGCGGGATCCAAGACAGTCGAAGCAATAGCCTAGGACATGCCTGGGACTCACCGCACAATGTCAATTTATTGTGTGCCACTGTCGATCATGGCAAATAGTTGACCGGACATAATAGCAACCTGAAGTGTCATTTCTAGGCGCTGTAAAATAATATTATGGTAACGATAATTAAACATTTCAAACATTATTCATTGCACAACAGATTACACATATACGCAACATGCCTTACAAGTAAACTTAAACACGAAAATTTTGACTACTTACTCAATTTTTTTTTTTTTTTTTAATAATAATAATAAGTTTATTTTACATTTAGAAATACATACAAATTCTCTTATTCTTAATAAAAATACAACAATGAAAATTTTATTTAAAATAGAGATTTCGTTGACGACTGTACTAGTATAAACTGTGTCACAGTCGGCAGCGTCTTACCTCTAAAATTGACTTTACTCAATAACCAAGTCCCAAAAAACTAAGATTAAAAACTAAAAATAAACAAACTATTAGCTAAGATTTGTGCTAAGAACATAAAACAAATACTATTATAAGGTATACATTATCTCAAATACACTGTGTGTGTGTGTATACGTGTGTTTTGTGTGAGTGTGTGTTTGTGTGTGTGTGTGTGTGTGTGTTTTAAGCATTTACAATTTTTTCGGTATCGATATAATTTAAGCGTAAGAGCCAGTCTCGTAAAACAATCTTGCATTTATAGGTCGAAAGTGTGTAGATGTTATTTACATCATTTGCGGCGTTGTACAATTTGTTACTAATTATATAGTATTGGTGTCGAGCGAGTGTAGTTCTATGAGGGACCATTGTGCAGATTCTCGTTTTGTTTCGTTTTATTATTTGTTTAAAACCAATAGTTTTATGTTTATGGAGAACAGCGACAAGAATAAAAAGCTGTCTTACGGTCAGTATTGAACATTCCCTGTACAAGAGCTCAGTGCTGTATCTTCGCGGTCTTCCAAGAATCACTTTTAATATTGCTCTCTGTGCACGTTCTATTGGAAGTAGAGTAGTCTTATTGATTCCACCCCAAGCAATAATACAATATTTCAGCAAACTCTGAGCAAGGGCGTGGTAAACGCATAAAAGCGTTGGAAGATCAGCTGAATTTCTAAGTTTTCTAAATACAGGGATAAGTTTCCTTATACGGGATGTAAGTTGGCATATGTGAGCTGACCAGTTTAGAGAACTGTCTATTATGAGCCCAAGATATTTTATATTTTGCGTACGAGTTAGTATGGGGCAATTGCATTTATTTATAATAACACAGGTATGTGCACTAACTTTAAACTCTATTGACGGTTGTAAATCAGTACGATGAGCGAAAGTAATGTAGCAAGTTTTATCAACATTTAAAGTTAGCAGATTCACATTTAGCCACATCATAACATCTCTGAGCGCATTCTCAGTATAATATTGCGCCTCTTCCCAAGTCTTACCATGTACAATGAGCGCTGTGTCATCAGCATAAGTGATTATATTGCAATTTGGCATTGATTTCATACACAAACTATTAATATAGAGGAGAAACAGAGTCGGGCCTATAACGCTACCTTGTGGAACGCCAAAAGAGAGTGATGCTTGAGCACTTGTATAGTTACCAACTTTAACAAACTGGGTCCGATTTGAAAGGTAGGATCGGAAAATATCAAGTGCAATACCACGTATACCAATTTTTTCCATTTTGGAAAGAAGCAGGGGAATGGATACAGTGTCAAAGGCTTTAGACAAATCTAGAAACACACCTATAACTTTCTCCTTGTTGTCAAGATTTTTAGCAATCGTCTCAGTCAATAATAGAGTAGCATCTTCTGTTGACTTGCCTTTTATAAATCCAAATTGGTTTTGTGCAATCAGGTTGTTTTGGTTAAGAAAATTGACAAGTCTGGAATTTAAGAGCTTTTCAAGGATTTTAGATATGACTGAGAGTACCGATATTGGTCTATAGTTTCCAATACTCTCTCTGTCCCCAGACTTATGGATGGGATGAACTAACGCCCTTTTCAGGACATTTGGAAAAACACCTGTAGTCAGACAGAGTTGATATATATGTGTCAGGGGAGAAATTAAGGTGCTTTTCGTCTTTTTTATTATTTGTGTCGATATATTATCGATACCAGCTGCAGAGTCATTTTTCAGGTTATCAATAATGGTTATAATCTCACAACGGTCCGTGTCAAATAGTGCCATGGAATCTTTTGGTGATTGAAATGTATTACACCCGCCATTTACATTTGGTTGATTAATACCCTGTTTGCATAAGATTGCATTTGCATACGTTTTACCAATATCTGCAAAGTAATGATTGACCAAGTCCAGGGACTTGCATGGATCTACATTAAGATTAAGCAGCTCCAGAGGAGGAAGTGAAGATGACTTTAAATTTGTAATTTTGTTGATCGTGTTCCACGTTCCCTTTGGATTATTTTTGTTTTTAACAAATTCTGCTTTCTCGAAGGCTATCTTTAGCTTCTTTAGTAGATTGTTACAGAAGTTTCGGTATCTAGTGTAAGTGACCCTAAGTATAGCGTTATTTACATCAATTTTAGATCTTGTGTGTAATTTATCCCTATGTCTTATACATCGTACCAAACCAGGGGTTATCCATGGTTTGATAGCACGCTTTCGGTGAGGAATAGTGATTTGTTTAGAATTTATTGCGAGGGCTTTGCAAATAATTTCACTAAGAGTTGAAGCTGCAACATTAGCATCATTCGTAGAATAGATTGAAGTAAAATCAGTTTTTGTGAGTTTCGATATTAATGATGGATAATTAATCTTCGTGAGTGTAGAATTATAGGTATATCTTTTAATGTTACAATCTAGGCAAAAAACAAGTGGAGAATGATCTGTTATAGGTGAATCCAATACATATGTAACGGCATGCCTATCGGATCTTAACATGACATGATCAATGCAGTTTGTATTACGAGTAGGCAACTCGTGGGCAGCTAGCAAACCGTGGCAAGCCATCAGATCAAGATAATTGCTACAGTTCGGATCATTACCATTTGGGGAAATATTTATATTAATATCGCCAATTAAAATCACTGATTTAACCGACTTCAGTGAGTCAAGGCACAGGTCAAGACTGTCACAGAATGTATTTATATTGCGATATGATGGTGATCTGTACACGGCTACGACAGCATACTCGTTATCATGTTGAAGAATAAGACAATTGGCATCTAACACTGAAGGTTTCAATATGAAATGTCTGATTTCAGTTTTAACGTATATAAGGACACCATCATTTTGATTGAGATAATCTGAGGAATACGATGTGTATCCAGAGAGTTTAGGTGCAACCGGGGATTTGCTCAGCCAGCATTCCGTGAGAATAAGAATATCACACTGTATGCAGGTTCGCTCTATAAGGATAATAAGTGCATCAAAATTGCATGCTACACTACGAATGTTAGTGTGCATTATAGTTAGACTTGTACGATGTAGATTTATGTGATTAATCAAATTTTCAGGAGAGCAGATCATTGATTCTGAAACTTGAGATGAATCTATGTCGGACAATATTTTATCCAGAAACAGCATTTTTAACGTAACAGTTCTAAAACGCATATCTTTATGTGATGCAAATAATAATGTTTAAATTGCAAAAAAACTAGTAAATGTATAAATATCAGCTTTTTACACTCGTATGATAAAATTAAAGGATAGATTAGAGTTTTAACTGTTGTGCTTTTTGTGAGTATTTGTCGTGTAATGTTGAAAATTATGTGGTTAGAGTATTGAGACATATGGTATGTGTGTGAGCGTACGTAGTAATGAATTTTAAATTTAAAAATAAGATAGGTGAAAACATGACCAACTGTAGGAAAGACTGCAGTACTAAAAATAAAGTATAAAAGCCATACATGATTTACTAGTCACAGTTCTGGTCGACAATTCAGTTTTTCTAAATCACAATCGCTGTCAATCCGATGGGACGGAGCACCTGACTTCTGGCGCAGGAAAATCCTACTATGGGCGGTCCAACAGAATTCATAACGGTTTTTCTTGCTGAAATCACGAGCTAGGTGGAACAATCTTTTTGCGTTTTGGGTAAGTGATTCGGCAATGTATATTGGCTGAGGTGGTACGTCGAGTTTTAAGTGAGTCGTATTTAGTTTGTTGTCTTGATTAGTCCGGTTGTGAGATTTTATCGACGTTAAAACTTTTTCTTTCAATAAAACAGACGAGAAATCTACTATGATGGATCTGTTGGCCACTTTATCTGACTTCAAGCGGAATATATCTCTAATATGAGTTTCTTCAACACTAATTTTTGTGGCTGTCCCAATTTTTTTTACCAAATTGATTAGATCACTCTTAGATTCATTTTTTTGGGTGGGAACGTTTCTTATCTCTATGGTGGTTTGCTTTTGAGTTCTCTCTAGGTTTTCTACTTTTAATTCCAATGTTTGTATATATGCTAGGTGCGTACGCCGCTCACTCTCCATAGCGATTAGTTTGTTCTTCATATCCTCGTACTGCTTTGACATAAAGTCCATAGATTTTACTATATCACTGTTTTGCCTCTGAATATTATTTATGCTTTCCTGTATCATATTTTGTTGAACTTTGAAGGAAGCTAGCGAGTGTTTTAGATCAGTTATACCTACAGCCATCCCATCAATATTGTTAGAGTTCTCATTTTCAAGTTCGATGACGGGCGCAGAACACGTATCCGCTTTGGCATTTTCCTGACGTGATGATGTAGATGCTTTTTTCGGTGGCATTGTAAACTCAGTTTAAGTCGGGCAGGAACACGTTAACAGTTAACACAGCAGATAGTACTTCACGTGAAGTAGTTGTAGGTAGGTATACGCTCAATTTAGTAAGTAATGAATACTTACAAACAGCTTTGGTTTCGGTCAAATATACAATACCAGCACTCACTTGATGTCGGTAACTGAGGCCGTGCCCAAAAGGTCTAAAGCGCCGTGCATTTGGTGTCACTTACGCGTTTAGATAGATTACTGTTCACTTCGAATTATGGACGTTACTTTTTATTGTTAGTTAAATTAGTTTTGGTAATTATCAGTATAAAACACTAGTAACTGGTTATGGACACTATATAATAAGTTGTATTATAACTTTATTATAACTGTTATTCAATTTAAATTACGTGACCGGTGATTTTAACACTTAATAACTATTTTTAATTAGGAGCACTGTTAAAACGTGACTATTGAGTATCCGAGAAAGTGACCAATCCCTTACAGATGCAAAATCATAAAATGGATGACGTGAAGTTACAAATAGAACTAAAATAATTTAATAAGTAATAATATTAATTTATATACTGTGGACACGGGTCTCATCGCGATAAATATTTAGGTTAATCATTACCTTGGTTACCCGACGTTTCGGCATGGATTGCACCAGCCGTGGTCACGGGTGGACTGTACTGACTGACCACGGCTGGTGCAATCCATGCCGAAACGTCGGGTAACCAAGGTAACCACAGTATATAAAAAATGTGTACAAATCGCGAAAGTTTAAAAACATTAATATTAATTTAATTATATTTTCGAATAAACGATGTTATTGATAAAAAAATGAGTGCCGATTATACTTCTCCTGCTTCATAGTAAAAGTTATTCGAGGAATAAGTTTTACTAATCACAAATTAGTCTTTTATTGAACAATCTTCATCCGGAATGAAAAGTCAATTTACTTTTCATATTAACTCACTAACTCATACCGGAATACTTAATACTACTTTATATATAAAAACGGTCAAATTCCATATTCTCACCCTTACTTAGGCAACGAATATGAAATTTTGATTGACCCCTGACACTGAAAATACATTAAAAAAGATCATTATTGGCAACACCAATAGTATGCGAATAGTTTTGTATAATATGATAAATATATTCATGTAAATTAAAATTGGCACATTTTTGATTCTTATTCCTACGATTACACGTTATATAATTATAATATATTGGTTACATTTTAAAATTACATTTATTAGGCGTAACACATAGCAGTGGCGAATTGATATGATTTCTCTCGGCTTGCTTCTTTAATATAATTCTTTAATAACACACATCTCTCAATCAACTCGTAAGACGAGCATAACGGCTTTCTATAATCAATATCACTCATCACCACCGGGACACATGAAATTATTATCTAATTAGCATAAAATATAAATTAATTTATCTGCTGTATATTTTGGATGCAGCCCAATCATCGTAATAATTACGTGAATTCATTAAGAAAATAAACCAAACCGCTCACCCACCCATTTCAAACTCATAACTAATAAATCATAGATTTATACAATTATAATCTTATAATATTGCCGAAATACAAAGCGTCAATCTAAATTCGTAGACGCAGGATTCCCGGAGGACGTTTAAATTTATGAGATTAATTTGCAGAAATGCTACAAAACCAAAATTATATACAAGATAAACTGCAAATATTTAAAATAAAAATAATAAATAACACACCAACTACATACTACTTACCGATCCTAACTTATATATTATTTTATTGATTTTTTGTCCATATAGTTGGGATTGGCTCCAATTATAATAATGATTATAATAATTAATAATATTTATTATTAAACTGAAAAATAATAATAAACAGACATTCAGTACTACCTACTAGATTTTTGATAATTATAATTTCGATATTATATACTACAAACTACATTAAATTAGCACATCCAAATACATCAACACATGTATTTTTCACGATTATACAATTATAATACGTACAGACGCCAGCATATCCAGCTACCCCAATCTGTCAAATTTCTTTTATAGATCTTGAACTTTATCACATGAGCATAAGCTTCAATTTGAATTGGGAAAATTTGTCAAATTGGAGTAGCTTGATGTACTGGCGTCTGTACCTTAATATAAATAATTGTGCACTCCAGCACGTTAGAAATAAGGCTTATACGAAGACATATTATATATATAAATATATAAAGGGTTACTTGTAAAACACCAATAACCTCGCAGGACAAGCTACCTAACATCATAAGCAACAACTTTTGTCTTACAAGTACAGCGATAACTCGATAGATAAAAAAGATAAGAGAAGAAAACATATATTTTTTTCATTGTACTGTCGTAAAATTTGTAAGTCTATGTTTCATTTATACGACGACTCGGCTCGCGCGCGCTTGCGCTGCTAATAACAATAACGCTTTATTCGTCAGATATTTATCTAGTTAATTACACGGTTTCGCAGGTTTAGGTAAATTTGGATACTAATAATTTACATTATATTTAGGGTGCGCGTAAATTTATGAATATTCAAACTGGAAATCAAATTAATAGTTACTTATTTTGATTACAAAAGTAAAATCTAACAACATATCAAAAGATGTAGAACAAAAGTTGTTATGTTTTACCAGTAACCCTGTATATTTATACAGGGTGTGACATAAATAGTAGACAACATTTTAGGAACTTGATTTTCCCTCATCAAAGATCGACTTGAAAACAAAAAAAAATATCTTCCATACCAAAGATGTAGATCAGCTGAACACATTTTGAATGGGAAGCAATAGTTTTAGGCATATTTCATATATTAGATTTACCTCTAATTTGGCCACTTTCTAGGGTAAATTGTCCACCTTGAAAATGTTGATTCTACTAATTGAGAGAGGGCGTAAATTTAGCTTCAAAATCAAGTTAAATGAACCCACTCTTCCAATAATATATATTATATGTCTTCAAGTGCCTATAAAAATTTACAAGGATATATAACGCTATAAATTCGTTTTAAATGACGAAATGATGCATCAATAAGTAATGATGGTATATTACGAGTATGTTGCACATTTGAGACTATCGCAGCTTAGAGATCTATATCTTCAAAAGTTACTACTGGTAGCTCAAAGGTGCTCGCGGGCTATGGCAGCGGCCACGGCAGCCCTGAGAAGTTGACGGGTCCTCCGAGACCGGCATCAGCTTCAAGAAGGCTCATGATAACAGCCATTGCAGCTTCACTGTTGCCGTCGATACTGAGTGGTGGTAGAGGAGGGGATGGCGGGGGTGGAGTTCCTGGCAGTTGCTCAGGCGCTGTGGGTGGGGGGGAGTTTTCTCCCCCTGCAGCCGAGAGTGGCACGTTGTTGCGCACGGAGACGTAAGGGTCGCCTGCCAGGATGTTGTCCACGAGCGCGGCCTGCTCGTACAGGACGTTTGCTTTTAGTGGCCACTGTAGCAAGGAAGGTAGAACACGTGAGCAAAGGAGGTTTAATAGCTTTGCAACACGGAACTACACTTTCCATCAATACTAGCGAAATACCTCTAAAGTTTGGTTTTATAAATAAATAGTGCCTATTAATAGCTGGCAGTTTAGTCTACACTATTGAAAATTCAAGTTTGAACGTTCGAAAATTGTATTGAAAATATGTGACACGCTTTATTGCTTAATTTCATCAATTGCTGCTTTAGCAACGGTTTCTGTGCCCATTCTCTCGCAAAAAATGGAAAACATAAGAATCAAGGGGATCCCACTTGAACTTTTTAAAGATTACCTATGTGAGCGTATCCAATGCGTTAAGATAGATGAATACATCAGCGATGAGCAGACCGTCTTATACAGCGTGCCCCAAGGAAGCGTGTTGGGCCCTTGGAATTGTAATATGTAGTAAGTATATTACAATTCCAAATTTGAATTTTCGAATTTTCCACTACGAAAGTATAGATCATTTCTATGGTGATTAGATAAAAGGGGCTTACATATTTGGGATGACCATAACATATTCTGTACGGACAAAGGAAAGGAGTATAAATATACTCTTGTATAATTAATTTAAATACCGCACATAATGAGGCCAAACTATAATATTATCATCAGCCTGAGTCAATTATTTAAGTAAATACGTAAATAAATAAACATGAAGAAATCTCCAAAAAATCATCAATTCGACTGTATTCATTTGTAGCAGCGGCTCCGTGAGGTTTGAGAACTCACTGCATAATTAATAATAATGATATCCTGGGACATTATGCACACACGGCGATATGATTCCAAACTACTATAGACATTAGATAACTAACTACATATACTATACAATATATACTTTTCTTAGTGATATAGTGAATAACACTCAAACACAGGATAAGAAGATCCTGGATGGAAATCGAACCCACGATTCTCAACCAGGATGCGGTGCGTTGTGAAAGGCAAGCATCTAACGGGTGACCGGTTCAAACATTAGAAGAAGAATGGTGGAGCATGGTCTAAAAACTCATAAATCAGGTAATGGCCGAAAATTTACAGTAAAACACCGAAGAAGACCTTGCAATGTGTGCATTTAAATTGGTCTTAACTACAAGGGAGCAAAGTTTTCTTTTCTGACGTGAGTTAGTTAGATCATGCTGTAAGGTAAATATGGAAGAAAGAAGGTATATCAATAAGAGATAGAGACAGCGTTATGTACAGTTGCTGCATTGAAGAAAGAGTGGAAGGATGGTTTGGGGAGGCATACGCGACGATGGAAAAACCTAACTTGCTTTTTGCGATTCGCTTCCTGTCATTAAATGGGTCACGTTGTATCGAAGTGTCTTAGAGCCTCATGTGGTATCCTACGCACATTTAATTGGCGAAGAGTTCGTTTTTATGCAGGACAATGTTATGATCCAACGAAAGGCATTGTAAATAAATAACTCAGCGAAGTCTTGCAGTTATGGTTTGGCTAGCAAAAAGCCGGGATATGAATCCTCTAAAACACTTATGTTGAAGAGACCAGTCAGAGTGAGTGTGAATATTCTGCTCCGGATACTCTTAGCTAGCTTAAAAGCTGCTCAATCGTTCAGCGTCTAGTGTACAGCTGTACAAGTGGAGTGAGGTATTATGCAAAAGACAAGATTGTGTCTCCATGCCATGAGGAACCGCATGGGAACAGTAATTGGAATAAACGGGATACTGAGTAAACATTTTGTTACTTCCTTGCTTCTAAACTTCCCGAATTCTTGTTTAAATGTAAAACATATCACATATCTATTGTATAAAGACATTGACAAAAGAAGTGTACCTGGCCTGTGTGAATGGGACAACTGGAAGGGGAAGACCTCGTAGAACATTCTCTGACTAAATCAGAGACGTTCTCAAGAAAAGTCAGGTCAGAAGTACCCTAAACCGGGGATCATGTATGAAGAATATAATGTCAGTAACCGAGGCGAAAGAGGTGTGCAAGGATCGTGACAAATAGAAATCTTTTGTCTCTGCCTACCCCTCTGGGAAACAGGTGTGAGTCTATGTATGTATGTATGTATATAAAGAGATTTCATTTTACTTTGAAAAATTAATATTCGTTACCGATATCTTTAAATTTCTGTAATTAACTGCCACTATTTATTTATTTTCTATAATGTATAAACAATTACCTAAATCTCAACAAAACCAAACTTCAGAGGTCTCTCGATTATTTTTTTGATGGAAAGTGTACGGTCGCAAAAAAAACATGCATACATTTGGAAACTCCAACAATTTAAACTATGAAACGGCTAAGAACCGAAGAATTTAAATTCACCAAAATGTCAAAAGTTAAATATGGTTTTCTTTTTGTGAATGCGAGTTAAATTACTACAACGTTTGTTGGATAACGTATTTTGTAAAAGTCAGTATAACGTTCAGAGTTTTACTGTCTTGGCTAGTTTGACTACGATTTATACTATTATTAGACTACAACCCCAAGACTGCATCATAATAAACTTAGGACAATTTATTACTTATAGAATACAGCGCCCGCACTAGGGAAATAATACCCTCTATTGCGGTGGACTTGACAGGCATGCAATCCACGAAGACAAAACACACCCTAGACTCAGAAGAACTATATAGGGGTCATACAAATGTTGTCCTCGAGGATTCGATCCCCCGAAACCCGTGAACGCACTATAGCGAGGTACAAAAGCATAGTCAAAGTAAGCACCTGTCAATAAAAATCAAGTTAAACTTTAAAAAACATACCTGTTGATTAAAAATGACATCTTGCAGCAGATCCGCTGGTAGTTCAGCGGCGAACTCCGGCGAAGCTCTCCTAAGGGCCTCTTCTGCGATGGCGCAACCGATCTTGTGGGACTCAACTTGGGACTCGATGAGGCGTTGCATCTCTACGTCGGCGTCTGAAATTACGGCTACGTCACACGGACCGTCGGCTTCCAACGCTGAGCATTTCCAGAAAATTAACTGGCTAGTATATCAATACTTCCTGGCATTTAAGTATAATTGTTCTTAATCTATGGTTAGAATTATAGTGTTTAAATAAAGATTTTTAAACATTACATTCTATTTCGGTGTAAAATACCAGCTTTGGCGATAACTTATACACTCTTTTCTTTTAGTTCCTTAATTGAAGAGTGGCTGGAGGTATATTAATAAAATCTTTAAGCTATTGGGGGTATTTTCAACAGCTTTGGGCTTTAGCTAAAATATGTATAAATACACGTTTTTATTACACAGTCCATTGTCCACCCAGTAGTGTCAAAACCGAAGGCGAAAATTTCAACAGTAACTAAAATTATTTCACAAGGCTGTAGGTAAGATGTAACTGCGCAGACAACGTTCAAGATATTCATATATTTTTCGATATACCCTCACTCAATAGGCATGATGTCTCATTCTAAAATTAATACTTATCTAGAAATAATTAGAACTGTTGTATATGGTTATATTACCAGCCGTGCACAATGTTCGTCTACTCCAAACTCGACGCTCCCACAGCGCGAAAGTGTGTGTGTGCGATTCATACACTTTTTAATAGAGAGATACATAGAGAGAGAGGGGGAACTGGAGATAGAGAGAGAGGTAGATAGAGAATGGGAGACAGAGACAGCGTGAGAGAGAGATTTCAACCCATCACTACGGCTCCGTTTGTATAATCCCCTTCAGAAACATAATAACTTAGTTTTTTTCTGCAACTAACATACAGAGACAGAAATATATTTGGACGAATGTATTTGGAAGATTTCTACAAACAAAGTCCTGCCGAATGCCATCGTAAAAATTCGCAGCCAATCTAGCTTGTATTGGAAGGCCGCTCGCGCCATAAAAATACACTCTAAGTATTTATTTAGGAAGTTTTTAAACTAATAAAATGGATGCACTCTCTTTAAGTGAAAACATATTAACAAAGGTAAAACAATCATATAAAGCCACAAAAGCATGTAAAATAACTGCAAATAAAATGTATTATAAATGCCAAGAAAATAAAACGAAGTATTGCCAATGCACCGCGATAATAACAAAATAATTAAGATAATATTATTACTTCCATCATGCCTATTGCGTGATGTTTTCAACGGTTGCAACCACAAGCGATTGGTGATGTATATACAAGGTAAAAATTTCCAGATCAATCTATAAAATAGAATGTTAACACGGACTTTATTTAAAGGATCTGAGTCTTACTTTCGAACTTACAATATACTATCAGCGATCAGTCGATATATTGGGGGCAGTCTTCGGGGACTGTTGATAGAAATGAAAACTATTTTTTAAACTTCTCATCTAAATAATCTACAATACAATAGATGACACTTCACATTGGGATATACTCTTTGTATATAAATAATGGCAATAGGCCGGTAGTTACCTGGATCAGAGCGATCGCTGGGGTGCACTAAAGCCGTCTAGCATGATTTCGGGACTACGCCCTTTTCGTAGGAGAGTCGGAGAAGACCCGTTATAACAGAAGCCAACTCCGGAGCAGCGAGCCTGACGCGAGCGTTACGAACAGTGTGGCCAGGCAAGGCGAACAGAAGTTGAGAGGAACATGTAAGTTAGTGAAGATAGAAAGAGAAAGAGAGAGAGAGTTACGTTTCGTATATGTAAGTTTTACTTCAGCCGTGCGATTCAACGCACACTCGATGTTTTTTTCCATGGTTCGAGCTTGAACAGAACCTCACTTGATGGCAAGCAAAGATGCGGCCTAAGGTAGTAAGGAGTCTAGCCTTAAATGCCTTTGAGCCACCTGCTTTTTTGAGCCTGGAAACAGCAGTTTGGGAGGGCATTCCACAGCTTTGCTGTGTGTATTATGAAAATGGATGCAAAGTGCTTGGTAGATCGAGACCTTCCCGACACCTGCAGCTCCGATGGAAGAAAGGGTGAACGACGATAAATCAAGGATTTCTAGTGTAATCTTCGTAAAACAGTCTGCAGAAAACCTGATATCGATGACAGACATTTTGCCTTTTTTATCGTAAAACATTATTATCCATGGCCATAATAATCTCGAAGAATATCTACAATAATTACAAAGAGTCAAGATGAAATTCAATCAATCTTGGCGCTACTCATTAATGTACGCCTTACGAAAACCAAACTTGCGATATTTATAGGTATATTATTTTCACTTAAATGAGTAATAAGTATCCTTTCGAAAACTTTAGAAAATTTAGTCGCTAGTATATGATTATTGAAGTACCCATTAAAGAGCAAATTTTTTAATATATTTTAATATATTTATAAGACATATTTTTTAAACGGAAACAGAGTGTCAAGAAAGTATAAATTTACTAAGCACGCGATAATAGTTCATTGAGGCGCTCTCGCAAATCGCTGGATGCGGATAGCGCAAGGCCGGTAATTGTGGAGATCTTTGGGGGAGGCCTTTGTCCAGCAGTGGACGTCTTTCGGCTGATATGATGATGATGAGGCGCTCTCAGCCATTTACACGTGCTTCGGACAGCACGATTACATCCTTAAGCCATTTCAAAGGTTTACTTGAACAACTCTGACCCAGTCACCGCTGCCCATACGATAAAGAAGAAGAATTAACAGTCCATTGTAAGTCCTAAAGCAATAAGCATCAATCTGGCAACATTCGTCATACCTGTATATACTAATGTATACGGTGAAAGAACATCAAAATATATATTACCTAAAATATTAAACAGTATACCTAAACATGTAGTTAATAAGCTTGATAACAAGAACAGTAGACAAATACGTAACACTCTGAAGAGACATTACTTAAATACCCGACAAATTATGTAATTAATCATGATTATGTTCTAAATACCTTGTATAGCAACTCCTTAACTGAATAATCTATTTAGTTTTAGATTAAGTCAAAGTCAAAAATAATTGTAAGTTTTTTAATGCAATAAGCAGATAATTTATTTTATTTAATTTTTTAATTTTTTATTTTTTACCCGTATTAACATCATCAAATATCGCTGGTTGCAACCTAATGCACTGTTATCAACAATACTTAAAGAAATATCCAATATACATTGCAAGGGTCGTAGGAGCCCCCAATATAGTACCATTATAAGTTGAAGGGCTGAATTCTGCAGTTGGACTGCTCATCGGCTCTTTTACAGCCGCAGCACAAGGCATCAGTGTTGGATTTGTGTTCAATAATCCAAAGTGATCTGATGAAATTAAGCGGTTATATTTACACAAACCTAAAATGCCGAAAATGAAAACATAAGGGGAGGTTGCCGATTTACTAACGGTGGAATAGAACCCGCCTCACAGAGTTAAATGGTATAAGTTGTGCAGCTTTTAATGGGATCATGTGTCAAATTCATAGAAAACTAAAATTATATGCTATTCGTTTTGCATTATTGGAGGTTATAGTTAACTTACTTATTATATTAGTGTTTGCACTAGTTACCTCATCATATATGGCACCGTAACATTGTAAATACCGTTGGAACTGTGAAAGAACTGTGAACCGTAACATACTGCTTCTTACAATTTAACACATTTATCTATCGCTCGGCGGCCGCTGCCGCGCTCGCCTCGCGCCGGGATGGTCACAGCACACTACTCACAATTTAATGCACTTATCTAGCGCTCGGCGGCCGCTGCCGCGCTCACTTTCGCACCTAAAGGTCACAGCATACTGCTTACAAAGTATTTATCTAGCACTCGGTGGTCGCTGCCTCTCTCGTCTTCGCGCCTTAAAGGTCATAGTTCGAACTTAACCTAACCCAAATAAGTTCATCTCAGTATATTTTTGCAATAATATTGTAAGCTGTATGTTACGGTTCAAAATCATTGGAAGGTTTACAAACTCGCGAGATACATTATAATCTAACGGTATTTACAATTTCAAGGTGACATTCACAAAAATTGTTAGTAAATCCATAGTTAATAATTAAAGTAACAAAACTGCATCTTATAATTATTATCATATATGTAGGTATATTAGAAAAATACTTACTCTGTTTGTACATGTCGTACGTCGATTCTGCGTTTTCTGTGTTGGTTGGCATTTGCGACTCCGAGACAATGGTGTTGTTGGCTACGAGGCATTCCACCTCCTTGGTCCATGGGTTCCTGAAAATGCCGAAATAGAATATAAATATAATGTCCTTCTGGCCGAATTACAGTCCCATTTGTGTCGGACACTTTCTATTCCGTCCTTCTCGTGACCCGATTGAACGAATGAAGCAACACGACAGGATAGAGGTCAGGTCTCCGAGGCACGGGGATATAATCTCTCTGAATACTATGTACCATCATACTGTGATAGCCAACCTGTTTGTCAAGCGTGGCGATGATGACATGTCCCTCTAAATTATGGACATAATAAATGTCTCCTTCGAGCACTCGACGAGTTAGCAGCCCTTGAGAATGGTCCGTGGAGGATTGAAACACGTGTTGGGTATCGTACTGGCGCATGTAATTTGCTTTTTTATATTGTCCTTTTTGCATGTTCACATTTTTGCGGGCGGGAGGGCGGTGCAAATTACATCCCGGCATGATTAAACTGACAATTAGCGGAATTAACACTACATATTGATTTTGTATTTTGATCCATTATGGAATTCTTTTCGGCATGACGATGATGAAGAATTTTTACGATACCTTTTGCTCGCAACAATAGGAACCTCAAGATATACCCTGGGTGCTTTTGCAGCTGACTTCTCTAGTGCGTTTCTCTAGTTTTGTGAGGCTATTTTACCTACCTCCTCCTTGATTTTTTCTGATTATATTCCTTTAGAAAACCAAGCCAGTTGAAACGACTCTTCGGCACATTCCAGGGCTTCTGTTAATGGGGCGCTCATGGCCAGATGCTCTCACCGGTCCGTCAGTGGTCGGTGAGGTTAAACAACTAAGCTCGCGGTCAGTCCATAGATGGAAGATCGCCGAAGTGGTTTAATTTCTGAGCGTCTCCGTGCTTCTGAAGGCACGGTGATTCGGTCCCGGTTGATTGTCATTAGGCCAAGGGTAACCACTGTTAACCACATGTACACTAGTCGACAATGACATCACAAAATTGGCAGTGAGCAGGCCACATAGCTTGTAGAACCTTCGGCCGCTGGGGCAGAAAGGTTCTCGAGTGGCGACCACGAACCGGAAGACGCAGCGTGGGCAAGCCCCCCACAAGATGGACCGACGATCTTGCAAGGATCGCGGGAAGCCGCTGAATGCGGGCAGCGCATGACCGGCTATTGTGGAGATCCTTGGCGGAGGCCTTTGTCCAGCAGTGGACGTCTTTCGGCTGATAGGAGGAATATATGGATATGTGTGCTGTGGTTATTAATTCGTTCTTTAATAGGAGCTTAAAAAATGCTTACTTGAACGGTTTGAATTGTGTCTGGATGCGCACTAAACTGCCGTCCTTCTTGCGGAACAGGTATGGCGGCGTGACGAGTAATGTGCGTTGCTGGAGCGCCATTTTGTGCGTCTTCGCTACTGATCCAAGCTCGGGACCGCTCACGTACTCGTAGAGGCTGGTTCCGAGCAACTCTTGGGGCAGGAAACCAAGGGCCAACGTTACCCTGATAACATATACAATGGATTTAATATAAATAAATAAATAGTTTATTTGCGACCTAAACCTAATATTATTATATCTTTTAACATTACAGATTTCAATAATGTTCCTTATAATCACACTAATATTATAAAGGTGAAAGTTTGTGAGTGTGTATGTTTGTTACTTGTTCACGTCTAAACGGCTGGAGCAGTTTTAATAAAATTTGATATGGAGCTAGACACCGCACACGACTAACACATAGGCTATAATTTATAAAGATTAACGCGGGTAAACCGCGGGGCACAGCTAGTATAACATAAACGTATACGTATGAACGTATTGCAAAACTGTATCCACTTAAAATTCATTACGATAATTGCACTTACAGTTAGATTAAGCTTTAAGGTAACAGCAAACTCGTAAATTTGATTTAACTTATTTTTAAGTAAAATTTTACCATGGTCTGTTCTGAGCCAGGGAATTTTACCATGGTCTCTTTTGACCCTGGGAATTTTAGTAATATCTATTCTGAGTCAGGAAATTTTACTATGGTCTCTTTTGAGTCTGGGAATTTTAGTAATATCTATTCTGAGTCAGGAAATTTTACTATGGTCTCTTTTGAGTCTGGGAATTTTAGCAATATCTATTCTTAGCCAGGAAATTTTACTATGGTCTCTTTTGAGTCTGGGAATTTTAGCAATATCTATTCTGATCCAGGAAATTTTACTATGGTCTCTTTTGAGTCTGGGAATTTTTGCAATATCTATTTTGAGCCAGGGAATTTTACTATGGTCTCTTTTGAGCCTGGAAATTTTAGCAATATCTATTCTGAGCCAGAAAATTTTACTATGGTCTCTTTTGAGTCTGAGAATTTTAGCAATATCTATTCTGAGCCAGGGAATTTTACTATGATCTCTTTTGAGCCTGGGCATTTTAGCAATATCTATTCTAGGCCAGGGAATTTTACTTTTGTCTCTTTGCAGCCAGGAAATTTTACCATGATCTCTTCTGAGGCAGGGAATTTTACTATTGTCTCTTCTGATCGAGGAAATTTTATTAAATATTGTGAGGATCAAATACTTGTTGATATTTGGCCATGTTTTTAGGCATTATTTAAAACACACATTCGGAAGTATGTGTATTGTGTATCACACACACACAAAAGAGAGCAAAACTACACTCCTAAATGCCAAATCCAGATATAAAGTTTATACACGCGTACATCTACCACGACTCCATAAAAGACTTGCTGTTTTTTAGTATAGACATTTAAAGTCCTTTGAAGTTTCCGACAGGGGCGGTGGTAGTTAATATATTGAAAAAATTACAATGAAACTACATGAACTTATAGTAGCCATGCAGCTCGTAGTCGATGACATGCACCCTCACGCCATATACTAAGCGCCCTCACACACATAGACATAGATACGCTGCGTTTCACGCCGCATGTCGAGGGTTCGATTCCCACCCGGGACAGATATTTGTGTGCATGAAGATGTCTGTTTGTCCTGAGTCTGGGTGTAAAATATCTATATAAGTATGTATTTACAAAAAATGTAGTATATCAGTTATCTGGTTTCCATAGTACAAGCTCCGCTTAGTTTGGGATCAGATGGCCGTGTGTAAATAATGTCCCAAGATATTATATTTATATATACTGCGATATGCATCAAATTAGATAGACTGTGCTATTAATGTATTTTTTAGAAACTTTATTTTTATTTAAATTAGGAATTTATAAAATAAGTAACTAGTAATTACCGCTGATCGACGAATGTGAACTTGCCATCAGGTGCAAGCCTGGACACGAACTGCAGCTGGCGGGTAGGCGGCGCGGGGGCGGGCACCGGGGTCGGGACTGGCGCCGGCGCGGGCGCAAGGTCTGGAAGCGCGCGCACGACGGCCACCAAACACGATAGATTGCAAGCATCTCCGTCCTCTGCACCCTCGGGCGAACTGCCGGGACTCTCCGACATGTCTACCGGAGCCCACGACTTCAGGTATCCTGGAAAAGTCAATAGAAACATTAGTCTACTCGTTTTTGGTGGGTCTGTTGGCGTCGTTGGCAAATGCTTGCTTTTCACGTCGGAGGTCCTGGGTTCGATTCCCACCCAGGCCAGATATTTGTGTGCATGAACATGTCTGTTTGTCTTGAGTCTGGGTGTAATTATCTATATAAGTATGTATTTTCAAAAAGTAGTATATGTAGATAGATAGATAGAAATAGATAGAATACTCTTTATTGTACACACTCAGGTGGAAAGAAAATACATCGGATATAATATAAAGAACATAAGGTACAATGGGCGGTCTTATCGCCTTAAGCGATCTCTTCCAGACAACCTTTGGATGGTTAGACAGTAGCTGGAGTGCAACAAATAAATTATACTAAGAAACTGTGATAAATATATTGCATACCAAAAACTTAGTATGACTTCACATTGTAATGTATCAGTTAACTGGTTTCCATAGTACAATATCTGCTTAGTTTGGGATCAGATGGCCATGTCCAAATAAAGTCCCAGGATATTATTATTATTTTACCCGCGGCTCTGTCCGCGATGAAGTTATGTAAATTATACACTTGGAACAGTGTTTTTTACAGACATGCCTAGGCTTTCAATCCTGTCGTTCATTTTTGAATCTATGTAAATAATTACATATAAACCACAAAAAAAAAATAAGAAAGCTAGTCTAATGAAAGAGTTCAAATCCTGGGTCGAGCCACAAGTGGTGGGATTTTTTCTTTAGAAATTCAGCTCACGTACGTTAAGTCGTCGGTCATGTAACTGACCTCTTTCAGGTCGTGTAGATTTACATGCCATCGGATCATGAATAGAAAGTGCACCTGTGTTCTTAGGCACATACGTGCATTGTGATTTGAAAATTTGATTGAAACGAGAAAGCAGTAACAAAATGAGACAAACATATTTATAAATGGATTTAGCCTACGAGAGAATGAGATAAATTACAAATTTATCACATGTCTTTGCGCCTGCGTAAAACGAAGCCATCGGAAATTGTGTCATGTAATGAACGACTTAGTATTTGCTTATTAAAATTCGTTGGTTAAATAATTTATGTTAATTATTTAACACATCTGTGTTGTTTTGACCAATAAATGTTATTTTTATCTCTCGTGTAATTTGTTTAAGGTGGAAACATAAAATCTGAATAATGAAATAATGAAATTTATTCAGCACTTGGGTATTAACATACACTTGTACTTGTCAAGTTCAAAATGCAGTACACAAACATAGTCGAACACAGTATAAAAATTACAAAAATATAATTAGTCTAAAAAATTAATCTATTATTTTGAAATTTGGTTGTACAATATTAAAATTAAAGAATTGAAGGCAATGAGCATAAGGCTCTTAACCAGTAGCTTATATTAAACGATTAATACCCGAGGCCACCCTTTTAGGGTTCGGGCCACAGCTCAGGGGGCCGCTGAAGCAAAAGGACAGAATTCTAAGAGAGGGTGTGATCAGTTGCACGGGATCTCCAATGACGTGTTAAGGGGCCAAAGCGATCCTCGCCGCTGAGGAGCCTACCCTAGCTAACCTGCGGCTTTCTCTAGCTACCTAGGTGGACGACCCGGAGAATAATATGTGTGTTAATATATCATAAAGATATCAAATGTCTTATTTAATTACCGTATAGGCAGTTGCTCCTCTATTGTCAGTTATTCAAGCCGCCCATTAGGCCTTTGACTGTTATCTAATGACTACAACCGGGACCGACAGCTTAACGTGTACGGAGACGCTCAGAAATTGAAGCACCTTGGTGGTCACCCATCTATGGACTGACACGAGCCTTGTTGCTTAACCTCACCGTTCGTTTACGGACCGGTGACAGCATCTAGCTATGAACGCCTCATCAAATGCAATGAGTAATGATAGAGGTAAGAGGGGGGCGACTAGTGACTTACCAGTGCACTGGACAACGCAATATTTCTTCTCGCTTTGCTTCTTGCGCATCTTGGCGGCAGGCTCGCCTTCTTCCTTGATGGGCACCTGCTGAGTTGCCTGGGCTTCCGGGCCAGCCTACACATAACATAAATGATGTTACAAAAAAGTAATAAATGTGGAACTTGCACCTTGCAACTCTTCATAATGAGCAGTGCTGTAAATTCATTCTGCCACTCTCCCTGACAGGCACATTCGAAGAATTTCAAGTGTTATCAAATCAAAGATTTATATCAATGAAAGTGATAGAGGTCGTGATAGTTACCACTACATACAAGTACAATCGCAGTCAGGGTAAACACCTCGCCCACCTGCGAGTGTTACAGGCCGTGAACAGATCCTCCTGGAAGCATAACACAGCCCAAATACGATAACGTGAGAGTCGTACGTCCGGTAGGCGATATGAATAGTTTTACTGTCTCTTTGGTCTAGCGGCATCCTGGGTCGTAAAAAAAAGTTATGTTGGAATTTTTCTATAATGAATAATTCGCAGTATCAGTGTGAAGTCTGGAAGTCTGAAGTCTGGAAGGCGGTGGTGCACTCCTGTGCCGCGGAGAACACGTAGACCCGTAGAACTTATACCTGAGTAGTGTTGAAAATGACTAAAGTGATTGAATTAGACTGACTGTCATTTACGGTCAAATTGGTCAAAAATTGTCATTTTCAGTCATGATTTCAGTAATATTTTAGTACCCTTTAAGTTTTTGTCGTTGATATAAGTCTACAACTTCTAAATTGAAATAAAAGAAGTGTTTTTTATGACTTATGAGGTCAATCGTAGAATCCAACTCGGATGGGCAGCGTTCGGGAAGCTACGTAACATCTTCTCGTCCAAAATACCGCAGTGTCTCAAGTCGAAAGTCTTCGACCAGTGTGTGTTGCCAGTGATGACATACGGAACAGAGACGTGGTCGCTCACTATGGGCCTTATTAGAAGGCTCAAGGTCACCCAAAGAGCAATGGAGAGGGCTATGCTTGGAGTTTCCCTGCGGGATCGCATCAGAAATGTCGAAATCCGCAGGCGAACCAAAGTCACCGACATAGCCCGAAGAATTCCCAAGCTGAAGTGGCAGTGGGCAGGGCACATAGCTCGTAGAGCCGACGGCCGCTGGGGCAGAAAGGTTCTCGAGTGGCGACCACGAACCGGAAGACGCAGCGTGGGCAGGCCCCCTACAAGATGGACCGATGATCTTGTGCGGGTCGCTGGAAACTGCTGGATGCGAATAGCACAAGACCGGCAATTGTGGAGATCTTTGGGGGAGGCCTTTGTCCAGCAGTGGACGTCTTTCGGCTGATATGATGATGATGAATCATTTTACATTTCTAATCATGCGTCCATTTAAGACAAAATGGCAACGTCGCATCGCCTCGCGCATCGACTTTGATAACGTCTTATTCTCTCATGAAATAATACAAAATAAAACGTTGCTTCATTTAAACTTGAATATAAATTGGGTACCTAAATAAATAATTAATTGGGTGGTAGTCGAGAATAGACAATAATATTTGAGTCAAATTGACTGAATTTGACAGTAAATGACCGGTCATTTTAAGTTTATGACAATTGTGACTAGTCATATTCAGTAATTTTACATCTCTATACCTGGGATGTTTCCGGTCTTGTCGGCAAGCTACCCAATGAGATCATGAGAGTGAGAAAATAGAAAGTGCAACTGTGTTTGTGCACTATAATATAGCCCGCGTAAATGTCACTTTGGTCAAAATTGGACCAAGAGGACATTATAGGAGAAGTGTCTAAATTACGCAATTTTTGTTTAAGTTCATTTTATGAAAATTTGTGACCTTACCTTGCACTTGATGCGGCAGAAGAATGACCTTCTGGCTCCGGGGCACAACCTCGACGCGCCTGTCACCACGTCCGCCTTCAACGGCAACATCGCTGAAACAATTTAGCAACAGTGAGCGACCTAGAGATGGGTAACTCAGGAGTGATAGATACAAAAGATATGAATCATTCTGTTTGTATCAATCACTCTTTGTATCCTTTCAGATCCGAATGTATCACTGTATCAGTGTATCTTTACAACTCGTACGCTCACGGCGTCTCTATTTTATCTGTAGCAACGTGCAAACAGGGAACAGCTCAGATACATATCTATCACTCTGATTCATTCACTTCTGATCATATCACTGTCTCACTGATTCATTGGATTAAGTTGAGCGAAGTGAGCCAGTGAGCAGCGCAGAGCAATTCACTCTGTATCATGAGCATAAGGATACAAAGATACAAAAGAGTGATACATATCCAGTGATCAAAAGATACATATGAATCTTTTCTTGTCAGTGATACATTTTGCTCATCTCTAGAGCGACCCCAAGCTGTCTGGTGACGGCGGCAAATAACAGAATATGACCACCGCATCTCATCCCATAATATCTACCAGAGTACGGAGCTTCTTTCTGAGTCTTGAGAGCCTTTTTTTATGTGAAGTCACTCGATTAGAGTAGTTGCCAGTATCAAGTATTTTAATCAATAATAGCTGTGCCCCGCGGTTTTACCCGCGTTAAATTTTATAAATTATCACAGCTCCTTCCCCGTAGGTGATAGCGTGATAATAGCCTATATGTTGACCCGACCTCTTAGTAATATTCATGCAAAATTTGAAGTCCATCCAATCCATGCAGTACTTTTTGAGTTTAGCCCGGACATACATACAGACAAACAGACAAAAAATCTAAAAACTATATTTTTGGGTTCGATATCGATTGTAGATCACGCGCCAAGTATCCTTTTTCAAAAATATTCAATGTACAGTTTTCACTTTCCCACGATTTTATTATATGTATAGATGTTATTTGCACATGAATTCGACATTATTTGTATGTGTGTTATTTGAGTGTATTATACAATTTGGCCGAACTATCTTTCATTGTTAACATAATATCTATGTTACCTAAAGAATCACACAAACACCCTTACACACACTCATTCACTTTTTCATATTATAAAGGTATTTTTACTGTCATAAATCAATGTAGGTATAACAGCCATTGTATTTAAAAGTAAAAGTCAAATAAAGAAGTTGTAAACTGTACTAAAGGTTTCTATGGAACTTTGGAATCAACACGGAAAATAAAATAAATAAAAAAGGTTTTTACTCACGTAGACTTTAAAAAAGCGCTTGTAAATAGTCAGAACATGTTTGTAGTAATATAGTTGTATACATTATTATTTCTAGTAACATAGATATTTAGGTACACATTGTATGAAAACATTTATAAAATTTATTTTACTATAGCAATGATATTTAGCTAGCTCATATCAAGTTATTGTCATGAGATTATCTAGTTTAGGTCTAATATTTTTATTACATATTGTCAATGGTTCTGTTTATATTAAGGTATTATTATTATGACGGACCTTGTGTTAATAACGACGGTCGCGTTTTAATGCTACCACCGGATCCAATGCGCCCCAACTGAGAAGACCCAGCGAAACAAACATCACAATTCATTGGCATGCCTGATTGCATGTCAGTACGGATCCTGAATTGGCACTTTCAGGATACTGCAGTCGCTCATCAAAGACTCGCTAAAGCATAACCATCATAAAATGAACTTACTCTTGGCGTCGATCAGTCTTTCCCTGGGGCTCAGATCAGAGGAAGACAGCTGTTCCTTCACTTTAGCCACGTCCTTCGGGTGCAGGATGTCAAACAAGCTTTGTCCAGGTAACTCCGACTGGAAATAACATACAAATGTTTATGAAATTACTAAACTGTACTTGAATAATGATAGTACTTAAATACAGAAAGGCGAAAAATGCAGAAATGCAGAAAGATTCTCGAGTGGCGACCACGAACCGGTAGACGCAGCGTGGGCAGGCCCCCTACAAGATGGAATGATGATCTTGTGAGGTTCGCTGGTTGTCGCTGGATACGGATAGCGCTAGACCGGTAATTATGGAAATCTTTAGGGGAGGCCTTTATCCAGCAGTGGGTGTCTTTCGGCTGATATGATGATGATGATGATGAAACACAGAACTATACCAATGAGGTGTCAGAGGAGTATCACTTTAAGATGAAAGGTAGAGAAACAAAGGCTTTTTCAAAATATGTAACGCATTTTCTGAGTGCAACTGCGTTACGACGTGAGACCGGACAACTTACAATATAATAAACTGAAGCATACAAATCAATATTTAACATAAATATTACAGATACAAGATGGACCTCCTACAAGATGGACCGACGATCTTGTGCGGGTCGCTAGAAATCGCTGGATGCGGATAGCGCAAGACCGGAAATTGTGGAGATCTTTGGAGGAGGCCTTTGTCCAGCAGTGGATGTCTTTCAGCTGATATGATGATGATAACATAAATGTCGACGATAAAAATCTCACCTGGTCATATTGCAACATCCTCTTAACCGATTTCGACACAAAAAGCAATCTGCCCCGATCACAGCCAACAACTAACAGAAAGCAGTCGTGTGCCGCCTGTAGAATGAGCGAGTTCACTTCTCTCTCCGTCAGAAACGACGGCCTCGGGCGCGCAGACAACGGGCACGCAGACAAAGCCCCGCGGATGGTCCGGATGTACTGAACCGCCATGCGAAGAACCGTCAACTTGTCCAGCTTCCGGGTCATGGCACCGCACAGCGGGATCAATAAACTCAGTTCAGTGATGTAAGTGTTCATCTTGTCCCGACGGCGTTTTTCAATCTCGCTGTGGTTTTGCCTGTGGGAAGTTAAATAAATAAGTTTGGGACATCCAATTCACTGCCATCTCATCCCAAACTAGGCAGACATGCTCCACGTGTGGGATCAGATGACACTACTACGACAAACAGACAACGGATAACATAATAAAAGTACATATTATATACACATATATATAAATTGTACGTATTTTTAAGGTATACGAAACGGAACACCCATATTTTAGCTCAGCATTTCTTAAAGTGTCATGTAATCAACGGCCTATCAAATGTTTAATCTGGAATACTATAAATAAAAGGACAATACATTTTACTTGCATGCGGTTATTGCAAAGGACACGTACTCCAATAAAAAAAGCAATTCCCGTACACGTTAATCTTTCGCGGAATATAGGGGGTTACTTATAAAACACCAACAATTCGCTATACTAGATAGATATCACCATAAGCAACAACTTATGTTCCACAACACTTGTCGACAAAAACCCTGTACATAAGTAATTCCCTTTATAATATCTATGATCAAGTCACTGCCGCGCACAAAAGCACCTCCTCGAAACAAGGTCCGGAAAGCCATGAAACTATAGCGGGATGTATCCGATTCAATTACACGTAAACCTTAATAATATTATAACGCATATCATTCAAACAGAGACAATTTTCAAGAGGGGCACATCTTTAATTTATTGTAAATATATAAATATTTACATATGTGTTATGGTTATTTTTGTAAATAAAACACCATTTACCATAAGGTTTTAGTATAGTGCCCTTGCTCACCTTTTTCTGACCCTCGGTCCCCGACGTCCCGTTGGCAAAGTGCCCTTGGGAACACGGGCACCGCGTCTGAGAAACGACATTGAGTTACCTATCATATTAGTAGGGATAGTAAACAGTTTAAATCTATAGGTAAGTACTCAACTTAGTATTATATCATGAGTACTTCTTTTTATTACCGACAGTTCGGAATATATATATAATTTCACCTTCCAACATTTTATAGGAAGTTCAATAAGTCCTTAAATATACACAAAAAATATCATAAAAATTGGTTAAGCCGTCGCTGAGGAATTTGGTTACAAACACTGGCACACAAGAATTTCATATACACACATAAACGGAATCTAGAGATATTTAATATTTCATCAAATATCAAACAGTTTATGAAGTATTTACCGATATAGTAAATGAAATAACGATAGCTTATTTTAAGACCTTTAATAAAAAGAAACGTTTTTAACCATAGAAATATAGTACGACAAATAATCTTAAGTACTTTCTTCTTATATCTTATCATTCGATCGTAGAGAAATTATTAATAATCAGTTTACACATCAGTTCACATTAATTATACGTCAAAATCGAACGTTCATACTTAAAATTAAATTATCGCGTTCGTAAATATGGTGTTCCGTCGTCCAAAATTGCCCAATTTTCTTAAAGCTTTTTGGTGCAAATCAATTGGCTGTGCAGGCCAAACTTGAATATCGTGTAACATTGAAGCACTATTGCGCCATGGCCTATTTGGATTCTATGTGGGACAATAACAGGCGCTTTTAGGTAATAGAATAGTTAGAATGACTGTTCACAATTACCACGAGGACCTCCTCGTGGTAATTTTGAGCAGTCATGCTGCCTTGGATCCAAATGAGTTGGGGTAATCCGCCGAGATGAATTCCTGCCCACACAATGATTGTCCCGCCTTCGTATGAGTGGACCTCTTGAGAGTGATGAAGAATAGTAGCTCGTCCTGGAGTTCTCCAAACCCATGTTCTTCGTGAGTCATCGGTGAGCAGCGCAAAAGATCATTGTTACGTCACTCCATTGTAAATGCTCCCAAGACCAATAAAGCCGCAATGCTGGAACTCATAGGGATCTTCGAGCATGAAGACCAACTGCATGCAACCTCCTTTGCACGGTTTGGTCGCATACCAGCAGCTGGTGGTTGTCCTGAAGGCTTTTTACCAGTTGATTTTGTGATATTGGGTTGTCTTCTAGTGGAGAAATCAATCCTGTATCTGCGTAGCAACACGATATCTACAGTGTGCCGTTCAGTCACTCACAGCCAAGTTTTGGCTGTGTGTTGGGCCTCAGCAACGGTGTGTTGAATCATTTTCTAACATACCCACGGCTCTTAACATATCATCTCGACTCAAATAACTAATTCTCGCACGGCACGATAATTGATTAATAAAAAAAAAACCACATAATCCTCTTTTCATTAACTAATATTCATAAATTAACTAGCTGTGCCCCGCGGTGTAACCCGCGTTAAATTTAAAGAATTTTCTTTGCTATAAACCTCACTGAGCCCGAGAAATGGATACGAGAAAACGGATTCCAACGAATGCAATACCGTGGAAATCGGTTCGTGCGTTCTGGAGTTATAGCGTCAGGAAGAAAAACCCGACTTATTTTTATATAGTAGATTTAAATACAACGAAACGAATTACTTAAAATTTTTATTTGTATTTTTTTCATACATTTTTAAATTTTTAAAATATAGTAAGTATACTTATATATTTTTTATTGAAACTTAAAAGATTTTACTGATTAAACTATAAAGTCGTAAATAATTAAGGATAATAATATCCCTAGATGCTGTTTTTGTGTGTATATAGATTTTCATCTTTCATATTCGCTTGTACGAGTATACTTATATAGGCTGGCCGAGGAGTTGACATTGAAACGCAAAATTTAGATATTTTATGCAGGGGTGTATCCGAATCACCCCCATGTATGTTCTAAGATTTTGCGTAGTTTTCAATATATATTTTTTTTATGATTTTTTTCGTAAATTTCACCTAACATCAGGTTTCGATTATTTTCTGGTTCTGTTGAAGATTTCTGGTTCAGACTTTTTGTGGTAACTAATTAGCATAGTTTAACCTAACACCCTAAAAAGTACGGTTTATATAATCATTGCAGAACTGACTTAGAATTTATTCGAAAGTTCAAAATTTTCAAAGTATCAAAAAAGACGCAAAATAGTAGAACCATACATGGGGGTGATTCGGATACTCCTCATCATAAAGTATCTAAATTTTGCGTTTGAACGTCAACTCCTCGGCCACCCTGTATATATTATGTATGTACACAAGCGAACATGAAATATTAGGTCGGGGAAAAAGTCTTTTCGCACTATAGTATGTATGAACTTGTCATAAAATCTCTTTGGCTATACTATTTGTATCTGGCTGGTTTTGGTATCATTGAAAGTTTAAATTTTAAAGAACATAATTCCAAATTCAAATTAGGCAAATGTGTGATTTTCCTTCAGTTTTTCGTACTGTTGAGTGGATCTAATGAAGAAATTCAATACATTTTAAAATTTTACTACAAAATAGGTAAAAATGCAAGCCGCGAAAAATATTTGCGATGTTTATGAACCTAGTGCAGTGTCTGTGAGAGTAGCACAAATTTGGTTTGAGCGTTTTAAATCCGGAAATTTTGATGCCAAAGATGCACGTAGCTCTGGTCCCCCTTTTACGGATAAAATGGATGCGATTTTTAAAAAAGTGGAGCTAGTACGGCATATCAGTAGTTACGACGACGTTACGACCACAAAACAGTTATGGTGCATTTGAAAAAAAAACTGGGTAAGTACACAAAAAAGCTCGATATTTGGGTATCTCAGAAGCTCACTGAAAGAAACCTAATGAACCGTGTACTAATTTTTGATTTATTACGACGTAATGAAACCGAATCATTTTTGAAGAAGCTGATAATGAAAAGTAGTCGTGGTCAAAGACCAGTCAGGCTTCACAGACTATGGCGAAACCCGGGTTAACTCGCATCAAGGTGATGCTGTGTGTGTGGTGGGATTGGAAGGGCATTATTCATTATGAGCTGTTACCACCAGGCAGGACCATCGATTCTGAACTCTACTGCGAACAACGGATGAGATTAAAGCAAGAAGTTGAGAGAAAACGGCCGGAGTTAATCAACAGAAGGTGTGTGGTTCTTTAGCCACTCAGCAAAAATTAAGAGATTTTGACTGAGAGGTGTTAATGCATCCACCGTATCGTCCTGACCTTGCAGATTTCCACCTCTTTCTGTCTCTTCAGAATTCTTTAGGCAGTGTCAGGTTAACATCACGAGAGGACTGCCAAAACCACTTGTCGCGGTATTTTGATCAGAGGTCCCAAAATTTCTATAGCAATGGGATCATGCATGTCCCTACCAACAAGATGGCAAAAAGTAATCGAACAAAATAATACCCGTATACTTCAGTTAAATGTCAATAAACTATATTAAAAATTGTTTATGAATTTTCTTAAAAAATGCGAAGAAACATTTTCCCCGACCTATTATATAATATGTATTACATTAATTCGCTCGGGGCAGGCTCCCAGGCACAATGCCAGCATCTGAACTTGGAAGCAGTACTTTTAGTTTAGTTCAGTTTTTAACTAAAGCCCGGCCGCTGAAATAATGCCTTCCTGGCATTTACTGATCTAAAAGACTTCAATTAGAGTTGAATTTACGATAAAAAATACTTTATTCTGGCATTATTAGGATCATAGCAAATTTGGCTGGGAAGAGGGTGGAACACTGAGTTGCAGAGAAGAGAGCGTCCATCCCTACCTACATATCGACGCATCCACCACCTACATATGAGACGCAAGTCTCAGACTCTGTCGCGTGTTCCCTCCTCTACCACGTGATGGACCCGGTTTCCGCACGGTAAATCCATGGAATGCTAAGAATTATTAATATATACAACATGTGACGTAATTAACGCACACCCTGAAACACCCCAATCAGAATATTATGATATAATCACGGAATTATTAATTTAACATGTATATGCATTGTTATTTACTAAATTAGTTTCTTGGAATAAAGTTTATTTTTCTTTGTTTTGTATTGAATTATGGAATTTGTATGATTACAAATAAAACTGCTATTATAAAAGTCTTATTATTTTGACTTACGGTCCATTTCAATTTGTTTTGCCTGTATATGGTTAATATGACAATCATTCAATGACAATAATTTCAATAAATAATATATTAAAAATGATATAAAACGATTCTGAACTATTTTCAAAATGGGCGTTAATTAAGTTGTATATAATAATTTAAGTAATATACCTAATTAGGTCTATTACTTATTAACAAATAACTATTATTTAAAACTATATGAATATGTCAACTGAGCATATTTATATTTATTATCATCACTAGTCATCACCAACTGACAGACACTCTTTAAGCGGCCGGACTTTAATAATTATATGACACATAAACGTGTTGGTTAATTTACTTCAAAGTTATTCACACACGGCCATCTGATACAAAACTAAACAGGGGCTCTACCGGCTAAGTCGCCGAACATCGATTTCTTAAATTGCGTTCATATAAATATAGGTAAAAAACATTGGGTGTTGCGACGCAGCCCGGCCACAGTCGATTTCGTAATTAATAGACATATCAATTAAATGTTCTTAAATTGTTCTTGCAGTACCTATGACTAGATTAAATGTACCACAAATATATCTTGATAAAAAAGCACTTGTTTGTGGCCGGGCTGTACCGTATACGTTGCAGCCCGGCCACGTGTATAGTTTCTGGTAGGATGCTCAGAATGTCCTAAAATAAAAACCAAATAAATGTTCCTTTTGTGTACTTTATTTTTTTCATTGAAATATACTACGAGAAACGCTTATATAAATAAAAAAACTATTTCAAATAAGAATTTGCACTAAGCGCCTGTAGAACTAAAATAGCACGTCTGCTTATTTGTACAAATTTGCTAACGCATAATAATAATTCTCCCGGCCGAATTTCAGCCACGGCGGCCAGTCTCAATAGAGATTAGCCAATTGCGCAGAACATATTATAGTGCACATGTGTGTGCGCAAACACAGGGGCACTTTCTATTACATCATTCTCATGATTCTATGGGATGACTAGCGACACGACCAGAAAGAGATCAGGTACAAGACCGACGGCTTTACGTACTCTCCGAAGCATAGTGGTGTAATACCGCCAACTCCCAGACATCGGGCTGATACCGAGAAATTTCTTTTTACGGAAAATCTCAAAATCACTTTTGGCCCGACCCGGGAGTTGAACCCAGGACCTCATTACCTGCAGTTGAACACGCTACCACTAGACCAAAACGCATATCTTTAGGAGCAAAACGGACAATATCTATATATATAAAAATTTCCCTTGGTCACGCCATCACGCGTGAATGGCTGGACCGATTTCACTATTTCTTATTTTATTGTGTTTGTTATTGTCAGGAGAAGGTTTTTACGAAAGAAAAAGAATTAAAAATTGCGCGGAAAATAAGAAAATTTAAGAATACTTCACAACCATACAATATTATTTCTAATCTAACCTTAGCGCTTTGGACAATATAACCTTTTTTTAATGTAACTTTTTTTTTGACATTGTATTGACAGAATGCGTGCGTAAATAGTCATCGTTAAGACAGGACAACGTCTGTCGGGTCAGCTAGTTGTGTAATAAAAATAAAGTCATGTTGTTTGTAAAACGATTTTGTATTTTCCTCTATGATGAAACAAAGTAATTGTTAAGATTTTACATGTATCTAAGTGTACAAAAAACGTTAAATGTTTTAGTGGGTATTTTTTTGCGTTATATCTATGATTTGTTTTCTACCCTCACATGTCACATATTTTTGTTGATAGATAGAATAGTATTTGATAGTTGTCTGTGTTATTAGTGGCTGAATTTAATTAAAATTACAAAACATGAACGTGAAACCTAATAAACGTGGAAAAGTTTTATCTGTGTCTCTAGAAGAACAGAAGATCGAATTTATAAAGTATGAAGAACAGCTAAAAACCTTAATTAAGGAGCGTGAACCACTTTCAACAAGTAAGATTTTTAAAGATATTAGTAAAAATCTCTCCAGTAGAATGGCGCCCAAAGCCCTTTACTTATCTTTAAAGAGAAATTTTAAATACTTTTTTGATACAAATAATGTGACTAATGATGAAAGTAGCAACATTTCTTCTGAAAAAAGTTATAACCACACTGTCACGCCATCATCAGATGAAGAACGAAGTTACTCAAAAGTCGTTATTTTCGATGTAGAGCCTTTAATTTGGGAACAAATACGACCAATTAAAGATTATTATTCTGCACGCAATGATCCAAATAAGCCCTCTGTTACAAAGCATAAACGATGTAACTTGCCAAAGCAAAAATGGACTACGATCATGTCCCAACTACTGTGGCAACATACAAATACAACATGTACATGGGTTTTTAAGCACAGCTATGCGACTGAAAATAATTTTATCAAATTTGATGCATTTTGTAAACAATGTGGTGCCAAATTAAATGCAAAGACTTTGAAGTATACGGAAACTCAAGCCACATTTCAGTGTATAATCCAAGATGGTGACCCAAATGTAATCCATAATCATCGTGTCAAAAATAAACTTACTAAATATCAAAAGGAACTACTTCAAAAGGATCTAAAAAATGAGTATCCTACGGTATTACGCAGCAAATCATTAAATAGACATATGAAAGACGATGAAATATATGAACCACCATTTGTACCTTCTTTAAAATCGCTAGAGGACATCAGATTACAAACTAGAACTGAAATTTATTTTCATAAAAATGTTATCTCGTCTTTATGGGTTATGGGACTGACTACTCCGTACAATTCGCTTATTAAAACTCTATCAATTTTACCTCTGACGATTCACTACTGGTGCAAATCACAAGACAAATATTACAAATGTCTGACTGAAGCGAAAAGATGTATTAAAGTGAGCATTGACGCAACTGGAAGCATTTTTAAAAATCCGCATCCTCCTTCAGATATATGTGCGATACCAAAACATATATTTTTATACGTAGCTGTCGTTAAGACTGAAAAGGGCAGTGTGCCGATAACGCAAATGATCACCGATTCTCATACTTTAGAAAATATTTCTATTTGGTTGAAGAAATGGCTACAAGATAAACGTCCTCCACATGAAGCCGTTTGCGATGACTCTGCGGCATTACTAGGAGCAATCGTTAAGGCATTTACCAATTTCAAAACATCAAAAGAATATATTGAGTATTGTTTTAGAATTTTGGACAAAAAGGAATCACTAAGCAAAACACACTGCCTGATACGTTTGGACACTTCCCATTTCATTAAGACACTGCACAATAATAAATGTTTTGATTATATAGACTCTAGAGTGAAATACTTTTATATAAAGTCCATAGTAACAATAAAAAAATCAACTTCTATCGAAGAAATAAAATCTATTCTGGTTGACCTTATTATAATAGCGATGAGCAAATATACCGGCAAAGATAATAAAGGTGATTCCGTGTTATGCGATGTAAGTTTCGCACGTTTGCTAAATAAAGGAATTAATAATAGTATGACAGATGAACCTGTGAACGATAATTTTGACACCAAAGATGAAGAACTGCTTAAGGACGAAGAAGATGTAAGCAATATTGATGCAAGCATTATGACATTTTTTAAAACTACAGTAGATAAAATTTCTCTTGAACTGCAACTAGACGAGATTAAAACAAATTATGACAATCTTTATTATTTGCCCCCAATAATAAAACTATTGGAAAGGCTTATTTCTCGTTTGCCTCTTTGGTCGAACGTAATGCTCTTATTGCACTACTGAAAATGTCACACCCACTAGTTCGGATGTAGAAAGTTGTTTCAAAACTATTAAAACACTCCTAAAACGTCCTAATGAAAGACTAAGATTGGATGAGTTCATCATTAGACATTACGAATATCTTTCTGGAGAGCTCAAACCCAATTTGGGTGAACTTGCTCTAAGCACAAGTAAGTCAAAATTATGCAGAGATGAAGTCAACAACAAAAAAGATACAAAAAATGGCGCTATAGAGTATTTCCCACAGGAATCCATAATGTCTGAGAACCCTGTAACAGTGGAAAATTGGAAAGGTCTTATAGTGAAAACACCTAAAATTAAAGCAAAACCACTAGGTTTTCATGATAAGATTCATTTATTACAAAATGGTAATAACAGCCCGTCAGGTATAAGAAATATTATAGTTGAAAACACGTGTGCATTTGACGCTGTATTGCACGCATTCGTGATTGGTTATTTGGATAGACCAAATATCCAAAAATATATCGATTCAAAAAGAAATAATGACTTTAGTCAACTTGTAATAGCGGTTGCTAGCAAAGACTATCAAAGAAATGTATACGAAATGAGAACTAACATTTTAATAAAATATTATTATGAGAAATCCACAACAAATAATATTACTATTATCAATTGTATGAGTAATGTCTCTTTTGTATTCGATCGGATATTAATAAATGATTTTTCTTGTGTCATATCGAAAAAAACATGCAGTAACAACAACTGTGTCCAGAAGAATGACCATGTCGAGCGGAAATCCTCATACATGCCTATAAACTTACTCATTTTATCGGAAAAAGGAATGGCAGCACTTCAAGAAGCAGCTGAATCAATGCTTAACCTTAATAGTAATATAAGTTGCAATATGGTGAAGAATGGAATGAGATGTATGGGAAAACAAGTAATAAGTTACACTTTGACAGATATATTGATTTTTCAGTTGGATGACATTACAGAAAAAGTTGATATAAATATTATTCCAAGCAATTTATTCTTACAAGGAAAACAATTTAATTTACTGGCAGTGATCGAATTTGTTGATAATGTGCGTCATTACGTTACCCACTGTAAGCGAAAACATCACAGATGGCAGTGTTTAGATGACCTGAGTAGTACAATTTCGTGGACAAAAAATACAGTTATATTTGTTCATTGTATTATCTACATAGTTTTGTAATAGATTAGTTCTTTGATTAGACTACGTAAGTTACAATTTGTTTTGATTAGTTAAAATAAAATAAATAAAAATTAAAAAAAGGTTTTTATTCACGTACACTTTAAAAAAGCGCTTGTAAATAGTCAGAACATGTTCGTAGTGATATATAATAATTTCTAGGTACATATAGATATTTAGGTACCCGGATTGTAGGAAATAATTTACAATAAGATTTATTTTATAATAGTAACGATATTTAGCTAACTTAAATTAAGTTATTGTTAAAATTTAGATAATTAAACCTACACATGATCCATGTGTAGGTTTAATTATCTAAATTTTAAATTTTATCTCTATTTTTACTACACAATGTCTGAATGGTTCTGCCTATATTAAGGTACGAATTAAATGTTATTATTATGGCGGACCTTGTGTTTATAACGACGGTCGCGCTTTAATGCTACCACCGGATCCAATGCGCCCCAACTGAGAAGACCCAGCGAAACAAACTCAGCGGGTGTCTCTACTACCGGTTTTAACACGGGCCAGTTGAGACGCTCCGGCGAAACATACTCAATGGGGCATATACACGAGATTTGGTCCACTTACTGTAATTATTTAGCAGGCAAACACAATATTATGCTCGATCGGTTGTCTGATTAAGTATTTGTTCTGACTATAAATGCAAATAACTTTTATTCACGGGCTTTCAAGAATTGTATAATGATAATATTCCTTGTTACATTGAGGTAATATGTACTTCAATGCATTGTTATTGTTTAAATACTTACATTGCTATTTTAGTTCTACAGGCGCTTAGTGCAAATTCTTATTTGAAATAGTTTTTTTATTTATATAAGCGTTTCTCGTAGTATATTTCAATGAAAAAAATAAAGTACACAAAAGGAACATTTATTTGGTTTTTATTTTAGGACATTCTGAGCATCCTACCAGAAACTATACACGTGGCCGGGCTGCAACGTATACGGTACAGCCCGGCCACAAACAAGTGCTTTTTTATCAAGATATATTTGTGGTACATTTAATCTAGTCATAGGTACTGCAAGAACAATTTAAGAACATTTAATTGATATGTCTATTAATTACGTAATCGACTGTGGCCGGGCTGCGTCGCAACACCCAAAACATTGACTTATATGTATAACTAGACATGCTGTTTAGAATAAAAACAGTCTGTCTGTCCCAGTCCGGCTGTGCGCGAGGTGAGGGGCTCAGGCGCGGCGGCCAAATTGAATTGCAGCGCCCGCGCTGCAACTCAGTGAGCAAATGCTCAGTATGGGATTGCGCGTCTAGTAGAATACATATAGGTCATTGGTTAAAAATGACTTAATCAATCATTAAATCGGCTTCCATAAGCACATATGACGTCATAAATGGTCAGGAATCGATTATCAACGATGAAGCCGATTTAACGATTGATCAAGTCATTTTTAACCTTTATTTATTTTAACCCTATTTAAGATATCGATGTTCGGCGACTTAGCCGGTAGAGCTCCAGATCTTGTACTATGGAAAGCAGATAACTGATATATTACATGTACCACTTTTATTTTGTGAATGAGGCCCTCATAGAAGCTCTCACCGGTCCAAAAGTAATCGGTGAGGTTAAGCAAATAGCCTCGAGGTCAGTCCATAGTGACTACCAAAATAGATTAAGTTCTGAGCGCCTCCGTGCTTCGGAGGGCACGTTAAGCTGTCGGTCCCGCTTATACTCATTAGACAGTCTTTAAGCCATGTCAGAGGCCTACAGAGTCGACTTGAACAACTCTGACACTAGGGTAACCACTGCCCATACAATGAAGAAAGAAGATCCTTGCGTCAGTTCTTCAAGCCGCTCGGTCTGCCTTTGCCACGTCTTAACGATGGTAGACCGATGATTGCAACTAGAGTTGAATATTTGATGACGCAGAAGATTTTGCAAATATAGATAACTACACCCAGAGTCAGGACAAACGGAAATGTTCATGCATACAAATATCTGTCCTGGGTGGGAATCGAACCCACGATCTGCGGCGTGGAAGGCAAGTATTTTCCAGACGGCCCGTCAAATCAATTAAACATGACGTCACTATTTCATATGCTTTCTTTTTAAAAACAGAATAGTATCACAATAGGTACTCACTTTTTGTCTGGTAACGTGCGCATGGACCGAGTCTCATCCCCTCCATCATCGTCGAAGGCGCTAGCGGTGCCACTGTAATCACACGTTATACTTATTAAACGGACAATAAATAAAATAAAAAACCGGCTAAGTGCGAGTCGGACTCGCGCACGAAGAGTTCCGTACCATTATCAATAAAAACCAGCAAAAAAATTCACGTTTGCTGTATGGGAGCCCCCTTAATTATTTATTTTATTTTGTTTTTAGTATACAACGACAGAAATACATCATCTGTGAAAATTACAACGGTCTAACTATCACGGTTCATGAGATACAGCCTGGTGACAGACGGACAGACAGACAGACAGACCTAGACAGTTTTACCCTTTGGGTACGGAAGCCTAAAAAAGGTATTTTTATCACTGAGTAGCTCTTATCGGTACCTAATCGATTTGTTTTATAAATATAGTATATACTACTACTACTTTTGTCTATCCTTATGTTAAAAATACCCAACTTAAAAGTTGTGGATATTACCTGATTATTTTACCAGCTTAATGCCTTGCGCGTTTTCAAGTACCACTTAATGCCTTGTAGTAGGCATACATTACTAGCTGTCAACGCGGTTTAACCCGCATTAAGCTTTATAAATACATTATTGACTGTGTTATTCGGATATATAAGCTACTAGCGGCCCGGTACGTGCTTCGCTACGTATAAGGCATAGTAATAAAAAAATGATTATTAAGTTCATTTAATCAAACAAAAAAATATTTTAAATTGCTAAAAGATGTTGATTTGACACTTTTTCAAGACTTTTTTAAATTTTCTCTACGTACAAACCTTCCCTGGACTTCCCCGAATAGTTCAAGACCAAAATTAGCCAAATCAGTAAAGGCGTTGTTGAGTTATAACATTACAACGAAAAGTGGCATTGATTTTTATTGATATATAGATATTACTACTAATAGGGTATCTAGCCTAGCGTTGAAAATTTTCCAAGGCGTAAACTTTCCTGAATGTGTTTCTATCATAAGCTCTACACCAGTGTCATCCCAGGCCTTTCAAGCACAAATAAACTCATTAAACCAGTTAGTAACAGTGGTTCGGGTTAGCGAATTGTCATGAAGTTCCAATGAAACTCAATGATAACTTTTCTGTTGAATAAAAGTGGTAAATCACCATGCGAAAATATTCCGGCCATTTGTTATGCTGCGAACTTAACCTAATTTTTACTTTCACCTAATTGTAACAATAAAATTCAATATACACACATACAGCTTCTCAAAGATAAAGTTCTTGGAAGTTCAAATTAGTTTTGCGTTGGCTTTTTATTGTCTTTAGTTACTGGCCAGTTTTAACGAGATTATGTATATAATTATGTTAGTTACGTAGACAAAAATCATTTACAATGAAACTTGTATTTTACAAGGTAACTTATCACACTAATATTATAAAAGCGAGAGTTTATGAGTGTGTGAGTGTATGTTTGTTACTTCTTCACGTCTAAATGGCTGGAGCGATTTTAATAAAATTTGGTATGGAGTTACCTGACACCCTGGATTAACATATAGGCTATAGTTTATAAAGTTTAACGCGGTTAAAACCGCGGGGCACAGCTATTTATTAAATATATCCACAGTTAATTAACCGAACCGAACAATATTTCCTTAAGACTTTGATTTCGGTAATGATTATTAAATGTTGAGAACATTTTAGAAACTAAGCCAATTGAACTAAGATTCAACCTGTACACCTTTGGGAGGCACAAACTTTGATTAAATCGTAGTTGCTAATTACAGATGTTATACGGGTCACTAGGTTACTTAAGACATCTTTAATCATTCTGAGCGTCAATACTGTGAACGGTGTTTCCAGTTACTGTCTAAGTTACCTGAATAAGTGACCGTCACCAATTACTTAGATAATAATTGTACAGGGTGTGTTTACTTGTGTTGCTTTAAACCATAGGACCTACTACTAACATAGAATAGTCATCATCATTATAGCAGCCGAAATACATCCACTGCTGGACAAAGCCCCCACAATTGCCGGTCTTGTTCTGTTCGCATCCAGAGGTTTCCAGCAACCTGAACAAGACCATCGATCCATCTTTTCAATTTCAATTTCAATTTATTTATTGCATTCAAGGGTTTACATAGGTCTTAACAATAGAATAGGTACAGTACCAAACATGAACCCTGCTAGGGCACAGCAATATTTTTACAATATAATTTGTCATTTTAAACATATAAGGGAGGTAGTATAGTAGGTACAGGTATAAATAATTGTCATGATGTGTGATGTCAGGTCTTGAGTTTATGTTATATAAATCAGAGTAAGAAAAGAGAAAAAATTAATTGTGTTATTCATATTATTTACTAATTGCATTTGCGCTTATTATTATTTATTATATGCTATTATATTATGATTGAATTAATATTTATTACGATTTAAAGATGTCAAACGTTTTTTTAATTTATTATAATGATTCATCATTCAAATACTCATTTATTGAATAGTAGCTTTTTTGTATGAGGAAGCTTTTTAATTTTCTTGTGAAAATATGGATATTTTCTTCGTCTTTTATGCAGTCTGGTAGTTTGTTGTAGAGTTTTACCGACATAGCAAGTGGACTAGAAGAGTGCATTTTTATTCTTGATGATGGTAATTTTAATCTGTCTTTATGTCGAAATGTGTATTTTGTTGATGTATTTCCTCTTTTGTTAAACAATTCTGGCTGCTTCCGAACGAATTTACATATTTCATGAATGTAGATACCTGGTAAAGTAAGTATTTTGTAATTTTGGAAGTGTGGTTTGCAACTGTCGGTTTGTTGTATGTTAGCTAAGATTCTGACTAGTTTTTTTTGTAACGTAAAGAGAGTAGGTGCGTCAGTGCTATTTCCCCACATTATTATACCATAGCTAAGCCATGCGAAAGCATATGCGTAGTGGTGGTGAGTGCTGTTTTTAGATCCGTAGTTGTCTTAATCTCTCGGAGAGCATACGTGAATTTCGAGATTTTTGCTTTTACTTTTTGTATGTGCTGTTTCCAACTTATTTGTTTGTCAATTTTTTATCCTAGTAGCGTGAATTCGTTAACTACTTCTATTTTTAGAGTATTATATGTAAAGTCAATGTTAATAGGTGCCTTCTGATTAGGGTGACATGTCATAAGTTTAGTTTTTGCAAAATTAATTTCTAGGTCTCCGATCTAGGCATCCAGGTCATTACTGTATTGAAAATATTTGTCAATTGGTAATTAATGTCAGAGTTCGTTTCGCAATTGGTAAGTAAAGAAATGTCATCCGCAAACAAAACGCATGGTCCGTCTATGGATTTGGGAAGGTCGTTGATATAAATAAGAAATAAAAGACAACCGATTACACTGCCTTGAGGTATTGATGCTGTGATATGTTTACCATCAGAGCGGACGTGCGTTATTTCTTTTGTCGTTTCATTAAAATATTCAAGTTCTACATGTTGTTCTCTATCTTGTAGGGGACCTGCCCACGCTGCGTCTTCCGGTTCGTGTTCAGCACTTGAGAACCTTTCTGCCCCAACGGTCTTCGCTTCTACAAGCTATAGAGTCCGCCCTTAGAGCAGTATATAAATTTAAATATCATCGTTAAAGAAGTTCCATGCCAGACAAGCCTGTCTCAAGAATCAATTTGGGGATACGCCATAATCGCCACGATTGGCAGACGGGTCGGCGAACACAGTAAAATGGTAATAGTACTCGGAAAGAAGCTGCTGTCCGTCCTCTGGTATATATAGATATACCCTCGGGTCGACTTATACGTCCCCCACGGGATGAAATTGGTTGATGGACAATATATATGTATATATACTCCTACAAATTAAATTACATTTCAAAACTTTCACACTAATAAGTACCCATAAATATATGTACTAAAATAAATTAATTATCTTTCTATTGGGTTATAGACTTACTGTTCAACTTTTTTCTAATTATTATCCTTCATTCATATTATTTGACCTAAATTTTGTATAGTAAGCCAAAGGGATGTCCTACCTTGCGACCTTGCGATACTCCCCTCCAATAACGTGAAAGGACACGATATTTTTTTTTGAATAGGGAGCCATACAACACAATTTAGGAAAGTTTGGAAGCGATGTAACTCGTTAAAGGGTGGCAGGTGTTTATGCGACGCGCCGTAGCCTAGCAACACGAGCACTTAATAATTGGTCATATTGTCAAAGGCTAACGCGAATATCTTAGGGCTTCCTTTTATGTCCAAGCAAATGTTAAATTTATTTATTGCAATGGAGTAAATTCTATAAGTGTCGGAGGGCTTTCAAAAGTTTACTTAAACGGAACTCTTGGTGAAACATTTCTGTTGATAGAGATGACTTCAATATCTAAATCGAATATTTTGATAGTTTTGGAATCATTACGATTTTAGTGACCCCAAATGATTTATTACTGAAACTACTGCATTGTTGCTTAAATATGAAACGAGTAGATAAATAGCTACTCAAATTACAAATCTGAAATATAGTAAAACATATAGTTTAGAACGAGGGGAGTGGGGCCACCCCAAGCCACCCCTACACTAATTAACTTTACTGTCGCAATTAATTTAATAATAGGTAGTTGACGCAATCGAAACTAGTTTATTTTTACTATTTCCACCTGAAGGTGTGCAAACCTTCAAGTGGAATTTCTCCAAGACTTCAAGGAATAAAGCTTTATGTGTACAATTCTATAAATAAATAATAATTTATTTGTTTTAAGTTGCATATGCTTGGGATATCTAGCTTTATAACTCCTCTGCTCTCATACTAAGTTTGGTAAAAACAGTTCCCGAAGTAACGCTCATACGACACAAGTTCGTGCACAAAACAACCTTTTCTCTCATGGTCTCATGAGTTCTAAATCTAACCCTATCAAAGATCTTTAGGCGTCGAACCAACGGTTTTATATATTCTCCAAGTTACTGTGGGTGGTCTTACACGGTAAAACTTCAGATGTGGAGCTAAATCGTATGTAATAAATAATGTAAATTAGTATTTTTAACCAAAAGCTGGTCTAAACCTCTTGATGTATGAGTCGCAACTGTTATCTACCGCAACAGCGACGAGGCATTGATGAACAAGGTATTACAACAAAGTTTTGCCTACGTTTGTTCAGAGTTCATGAGCGGTATAAGTAACTTGTTCCCATGTAATTGAACTAGAGAACACAATCTCTTATAAATAATAATAAGAACATGGTATCACATGTTAAAATTTTTAGGAAGAAATTTTAGTATTATAAAGAGATTTTTTCTATATAATTATTAATTACTAGCTGTGCATCGCGGTTTCGCCCGATTTAAACTTTTTAATTTATGCCTATGTTTTTTTCGGATATATAAGCTATATTACTACAAAGTTTCATAAAAATAGGTTCCGTAGCTTTTGCGTGAAAGAGTAACAAACCTCCATACCTTCATACTCACAAACTTTCACATCTATAATATCAGTAGGATAATATCATTAACCTATTAAACTAACATTTCAATATAACTTTAGTCTCTTTGGCCATTCTCGAAAGGAATACTACGAATTCCTTCCACAGCCAAAGCATAAGTGAGTTTTATGGAATCGTACAGTTCGAGATCGTATAAGTGCGTATATTGGAATGGAGTCGATATTTACAGCGAAAGGTGCAATGGTAGAAAATTTCCGAAGCCATCAAATTAAGTTTTATTTATTGCCCTGTTGCCTTACGTTCTACTAAAGTCATTTGACAGGCACAATGGGTATCTCCTCTGACTGAGGGACTCTGTATTATTTGTCACAAGATCGTTGAGAGTACTCACACTACGTCAAGTAATGACCGAGACTTGTGCGAATTATACACAATCTTAATCCATATACCTAAGTAGACCAACACATTAAAGTAGGTAAGATATGTACCCTGGACTCGAAGTAACATTTAAGGGTGGTTAGCTCGAAAGGATGGATTACTGATCAATGAGACTTCTCAAGAAAAACAATGTGCCAAAACCTTTAAACGAGCCTGTTTTGCTGCTAAATCTTTGTACCTAAAATATAATTTAATCTTCTACAAATATAATAACAACTACTTGGAAGATAATATAATCAATACCGAGCTACGTAGAAGAAAATTAATACGCAGCCGTGATTATAATTGAAGAAGAGAAGAGAGAAATAACATGGATATTATAAACGATTTTGAAATTGCGACTGTGTTTGAAAAAGTAGTTACTGCGACTCATTCATTTTCTTCTATATCTGCTGTGCTGATACTCAAGCAAAGCGTCTCGATTTGTGGATTCTGAATTTTCGGTGGTTAGCCCTAAGGATATTTTGAATGCTACGTATTCATATGAAAAACACAAGTGATTTGTGGGGTTTATCTGTTAGAGTATTTCATAAATTATTACTATAATCCCCACGCATAGCTACTGTGTTCAATTTGAGTGTTGCATCACATGTATTTCCTGACTTCACGAAGTAGAGTATTATTGCATTGTTTAAATAAAAAAATAATCGCAATGTATAAAATTCTATAACAAACATCCAAATAATATAAGGGAATTGTCTACAAATAAGTTTTAAAAAATCATTAACGCCATATTGTGTACAAAATTTAAAAAAATCTGATTATTTAAGTCAGAAAAGTGCTTGGGATTGAGTTTTTCTAAGTCAAAAAACACATAAAAATATGTAATTCATCTTAAGCAAAATTTATTAGAAAAAGGATCCTACTGAGTTTTCTAACAGTGTTTCTCAATAGTTGCTCCGTCATGCACTGCACGGTAAGTTAAAAATTACGATTCCACATACATGAAACATTATTACGGAATAAATGAATTATGAAATTGAATATTATGTTTTTGTTAGTGCACTTACTATGATGATGATTTCCGCTTGCGTGTAGGAACAACGTGTATGCGAGGCGCGGAGGGCCCCGGCAGCGGAGCGTCGCAAGCCGCCATGAAGCTCTCCGATCCGTTCGTACTAAACAAAATGCTAGATGTTACGGGAAGCAATATTAATCAAAATACAGGATAAGAGGAGGAATACAGGAAATAAATTTAGAAGGAATTCAAAACTGCTGAGAATTGTACGTCCTCCTGTTATATGGGGATATGTTAATATAGCTCGAATCTCCATGACATTTGCGGGTGTTACACAGCCCCATCGTCTTTGGCGAGATGATGACACGATGGAAGAATGTGGCCACGGGCGTTTCATCACATAATTGTTGTAATACATTCCTGAACAGTTATTTTTACAGGCAAAAGAACGAAAGTCTCTGCACTGACATAGGGGTCAACAATATTTATATACATACATGGGATGCCCGTTATTCTCATAGCTCGTCATTGAATTCGACATGCTGAAAGTAAAAATAGTACTCCAAGTGAGTCCGGTCCGGATACTTACTATGGCGGTGATTTACGTTTGCGTGGTCCAGCAACCTGCATTGGAGACGCGGAGGGCCCCGGCATCTGGACGTCACAACTCGCCATGTAGTTCTCCGAAACGCCGTTACTGGAGAAAATACTATGTATAAATACAAAAAATACTGCGCAAATAATGACTGTATCAGGCCGCTAGGCTACAGGGGATTACTCAAGACTTTGTCGTCAATTTTCCATCTTTCCGTTGGTAACAAGCGTTTCGCTACCTCCTTTCTCACTCGTACAGCGAAGCTGTACCATTCTCTCCCGGACTACGTGTCTCCAAACACAATACAACAGAGATTTATTCCAGGCCACAGTGTACAGGTCACATCTTGTGAACACGGATGGTGAATATCTTATGGTTCATCTCAGACTAAATCTTGCTTCCTATCAAGTTCGGTCGAGTCAAGTGCAAGCGTAATACATCACCAGGGGCTCTACCGGCTAAGTCGCCGAACATCGTTTTCGTGAATGGCGTTCAAATAAATAATGGTTAAAAATGACTTAATCAATCGTTAAATCGGCTTCCATAAGCACGTGTGACGTTATAAATGGACCGGAATCGATTTTCAATTTCGAAGCCGATTTAAGGATTGATTAAGTCATTTTTAACCTTTATTTATTTGAACGACTATCCCGATGTTCGGTGACTTGGCCGGTAGCCCCCCAGTCTGATATCTTCCAATGCTGGACATAGGCTTCCTCCTAAGGTTTCTATTACCATTTGGAGCGGTTTGCCGTAGTCACCGTGCTTGCCATGCGAGTTGGCGACCGCAGTTAGGTGGTAGCTAGTACATAGGTGGCGCTGCTGCCGACTACCTGGGGTGCCCCTTAGTCGCCTTTTATGACATGTTTGGGGGAGGACTATGTCCAGCAGTGGGCGATATCAGTCTGACAATATAATAACGTAATGTAAATCAACCGATGAGGATTCCAGCTATACATTTTTAACTTAAGAGAAATGTTTCTTCAGCTAGCGCATTGAATTCTTGATATGACCTTACTTCTGATATCTCTTTGATTTTTACCATGTTTGGTCTACATTTCATCTAGTTTCTCACCAACAAATTGAACCACAAGAGACACAAATCCATGTATTAAATAATAGTTAACTTACAATTGAGTCTGCGAATTGTTCCGCTTACGCGGGTCATGCTGGTTGGCATGCGTCGGCTGCAAGTGCGGCTGTTGCAGCGCATGCTGCGCGTGCGCATTGCCGAGCATGCCGCCCCCGCTTGTCATCTCATACGCCGGTGCCGTACTCGTGCTCGCCCTGTGAATCAAACAACCACATTTCAAAACACCATCGAGAGTCTACACCATCTAAATTTATTTTATTTGTACAGCGAAAGCCATCAAGTTTTGTCGTACAGGATCCAGCAATGTATTTCCTTAATTCTCCAGGATTCCCGTTGTAAGTAATGTTCCAAAACAGTGTCTGAGGCACAAAGCCAATGAGGGAAATTTTGAGAATCTGTCCTAAGCTGTTATAGATAAAGAACTGACTTATTGCATATAATTTATCCAAGGTTCTATTTATAAATTAAACTCCAATGAGCCGGATTAACCTCCCACTCGAAATTAAGCTTAACTCATCAGATCTAGGCGTTTTATTAAAACGTCAATAGTTGTATGCAATGTACATTTGTACAGAGGCCAGCACATCAAACTACCCCAATCTGTAAAATTTCCCCAATTGAAAGTGAACCTTATGCCAAAGCGATAAAGTTGAAAATTTATGAAAGAAATTTGACAGATTGGGGTAGCTGGATGTGCTGGCGTCTGTACCTAACACATCCTCAAGTAAATGTAAAGCCAAGCAGTGATCTCAGCGTAGTTAATTTTTCAATACGGGCTTGAATACAACAAGTTACATTACGTTTTTATCCGGTTTATACTAAAGCATATAAATCCATTTTCTCATACAAAGATATACTTCAATGACCTTTATATTTGAAGTGAAAACTTCTTTAGCGGCGTTGTGCACTTTTTTTGGGCTGGGTTAAAAATAAGTAAGGGTCTTTCTTTTAATTCACACTGGTCGTTTGTGAACGCACATGACCGCAGCATTATTTTTTTTTAATAAAAAGACAACGCCCGCGCTCGTTAATTTAATCACTGTGTCGCGGGGTACTTTACAAACATATAATAGATGGAAACAAATTCCATCCAGACTCAGAACTTGAACCAATATATGACATACCAATTTATGGGTCACATATCCCGGCGCGGGACTCGGACCCGCGACACGAAGCGGCGAAGCGACTGTCTTAGCCGCTGCGCCTCACGTGCAGTCAGCGTTCTTTTTTAATTATGTTAGATTTTTTACAGCCGACCGCCTAAGCAAATTTAGTTCTATTTTTTTAATTTATTCCTACCATAGGGAGGGAAGTAATGACTATAAGTCTTTACCGCCCAAAGGTGTGAAGTAGCGTCTTTCACTCGCTACACGGATCAAATTAACACTACTTTTCGAGTATGAGAAATGCAAAAATAGTTTTCACTTCTAACGGCAGTCCCAAAAGTCTGCCCCGCATGTTTATTTTTTATCCCGAGGTGATAGCCATTACGGCGCGTCTTCAGTCTTCTCTTTATCTACCTCCATGTTATAGAATACCGTAGCTATAGTAACGTTACCTGTGTTTATCCGCAAAAGGAGGTTAGCAACGCGTAGTGGATGTCCTGAACATTGCTAGGTGATAACAGATTTTGATCAGATGGGTAGCGCAAGACCAGCAATTGTGGAGATTTTTGGGGGAGGCCTTTGCCCAGCAGTAGGCGTCTTTCGGTTGATATGATGATAGCCATTTGTCCGTAAGGGATCAGCAAGGTAAAGCATGTCATTAGACAATAGCCGGCAAGACATGTCGAGGACTGTTTGGGCGGTTTGACACTATGGTAACCACCAGACGATAATAAAAGAAATATTTTCCTCCTCAATTAAAGACTAAAACCATCTTTATAGAAATATGCTACGCCTATGCCCATCTATTTTGTTTTTGCCGACACGAATGAAGGGTAAGTACCGAAACAGTCAGCAATGGAGGACACTTTCTTATACTATCAAAATAAATTTAGTCCATTTGGTTAAGCGCCTCTTATTTGACGCTTGTCTTAAAGAGTTTAACTCCTTGCTGTTTCGTGGAAATAAACTACTATAAATGAAGACCCTCCAAAATAATTACAATAACCCTATTTCAAACTGTGTATAATGAAAAGCGGACAAACAATTCTGACGTTGCGTCGTCATGCTCATCGTGTGAGTTAAAAGACGTCCATTGATGAATAAAGGGTTTCCGCAAAGATCTCCACTATGGATTGTTTCCATAGTTTGGGGGGGAGGGGGGGCATGCTATATTAGCGATCAGGATGGCGATCGCGGTATTATAGTCATATTACCTACACAGAGACGCTGCTAAGCATTCTCACTCGCGTCACATCGAACTCGCTGACGGAATATTTAGGTTATTCTCAGTCGTTGCACCGAAACAAATGTTAAATAGTTATTCTAACGTTCTTGGTTCCCTGCCAATTAGTTATCAAGACAAGAAGAGTTACGACTTGCGAATATATGTACCACAGTTATATCTATTGTAATACTAGTAATTTCACTCGTTGCTCAAGCGGTAGAGTGTTCAACCGCTTATTGAACCCAGTTCAAATCCTAATCCAGGCCTACTGCTAGCGAAAAATCCTAGGCTTCTTAAGAGCTCAGAAGCGGATTATAAATGCATTAACCAATAATCGCCACTTGCATCAATTCATTCCGGACATTCGGTAAGTGATCACCGCCGCCCATGTACACTCGCAACACCAGAGGAGTCACGGATGCGTTGCCGGCAATCCTAGGCTTCTTAAGAGCTCAGAAGCGGATTATAAATGCATTAACCAATAATCGCCACTTGCATCAATTCATTCCGGACATTCGGTAAGTGATCACCGCCGCCCATGTACACTCGCAACACCAGAGGAGTCACGGGTGCGTTGCCGGCATTTAACAAACAAGTGTTGCTGACCATTTTCCCCAGCCCGATGTGCTCTGGCGACCTTATTCACACGCAGAAACACAACATTAAAGTTATTATTAAGGAATGTCTTCTGTAAGGTGGAGGTACTGGTCAGGCTGCTCTTTAAGCGAATGAACGCTGTGCCCTACCTCTCCAAAAATTAAATAACACTAAGCTAATCATAGACCATTGTGTGACAAAATTTCTTACCGGACAATTATAAACGGTAATTGCTTAGTTTCAAAGTTATTCATCAATCTGTCTTTGCTAAACTTCCTATAACGAATATGAACATACCGCCCGCCACATACTTTGGTAATGTGATCTCTGGCAAAACGAGCGCGGTATTATGTTAAATGGTGGCAAACGTTGTAGGCTACGGTGACTAAGTAGCTTGGTAGTATAATAAATTTTCCTCCATTTCCAATGTTTCTGTACCCACCCTTTCTTCATCGGATCCGTTAAAACCCAAATAAAAAAACTACAAAATAACAAAGGCAATATAAGATCTACAGAATATGTTGCCAACAAAATGTTGACACAATTTTTATGGAAAATATATCGGAATGTAAATCAGTATTGATATGTAAAACCATTCGTAGTTTTATTGTAGAATCTGGGCACATGAATACTGCGTAAATCGAATTGTTTCAGAAAAATCGATAAAAACTTTATCGTACATGAGTAGGTAATGAGCTCTTTAAAATTACACACCTGCTCGAATTCCTGCCGTGGCGGTCAGCCTCAAAGGAGACAGTGAAAGCCGTCTGTGCGGGACGTATTATAGTGCACAAGAGTGTACAACACTTTCTATTCCATCACTCTTTGTTCCGAAGGGCAGCTAACGACAGGACCGGAAAGAAGCCAGGTACAGGACCGGAGCCTGTACGTGCTCTCCGAGCCACGGGAGTTTATTCAGACAAATCCTAGACTTCGTGCTAATACTGAGAAATTTTCTTGACAGAAAAACCTCAAATCACTTAATGTATCGGCCCAGAATTTGAACCAAGTCAGCAACGTGTGATCGTTGTCACTAGTATTGGATACTTCCATTTTAGGATACACATTAGAGTGTTTTTCCACCAGAAATAAACAAAAAGAAATAAGAAACAATCCATAGCAACATAGCATGTGTGTTTTGCTATGGATTGGTTTGATATCCACCAATTCTATTCATTGTTACTTGCTTAACACTGGTGGAAGCGGGTTCAACTGAGCTATGTTTTTTATGGATGGATGTGTGCTATGTAGGGACGCGAGTAGTATAGCTATGTGGAGGGTGGAACACAACAGTAAATGCTGGCACAGCCTCCTTGGGGCCGCATATCTTACTTGCCCCGCTTAGATCAGTGCAAAGTGTCAAGGGCTGTGGAGAAGTTATTCCCAGCAAAACACATGTTTCATGCAAATCTTTTCTATTGTTTATATTTTTATTAGGTGAAAGTGTCTACACTGTGTTCACCGTGTCTACACAGTATAAATATGGACAGTAAGGTAACTAGGCTTAGTTGATGAAATAATTACCTACATTATATTGAAGCTTTTTTTATAGCAGAGGATTTACGAGCAAGTGGGTCACCTGATGGTAAGTGATCACCGCCGCCTATGGACACTCGCAACACCAGAGGGGTCGCGGGTGCGTTACCGGCCTTTAAAAGAGTCAGCAAACAAGTGTTGCTGACAATTCCCCCATCCCGATGAGCTCTGGCGACCTTGACCTGGCGAAGCTGTAGGGTGGTAACTTTTAATTTCTTAGATACCTTTTATTATTTGTATTAAAACATAATTGTTTTAAAGATACGCAGGACGGTTAAAATACGAAAGCTCCCGTTTCGATGAAACCTAGTTCAAACAGCCGTATACTATACAATACGCACGTAGATTTTTAAAAAGCTTGCTGTCATATTTTTATTTGCGACCATTCGCTTTGAGGCGGCACTCACTACTGACAGCACCGCGACAACCGCTTAGGGGTCTTGTCAAAGCGCATGCTTGTGTGAGTGTGCCGTTCCGACCGTTTGTAGGTAGTTTCCGAACTGTCTATTTTTATACTGAGGTGTCGTCAAGCCCTTAAGATCAGGAAGGCCGCATGCTTATTATAAAAAAACAATTCTGGTATCAGATTTCTGATGAGTACGATACATTGCAATATAATTGTTTGATCATTGTAACATAATATAATAGCATTAATAACAGTAGGTAATATGAATCATGACTCCCTAATTTGGTTACTACCGAGCGTACTTGCATCAGAGCTCATATTTCAGCGAACATCAACAAAACATGGCCGACCACCGATGTGTTGCTTAGTGTGAACTTATATATTTTCCAAGTTGATTTGTATTTGTTCTCATAAACTTATAAAACTACATTATTCGCAAGTAACGTAGGTTGTATATTAAATTCGATTAGATATCTTTATCTCTAGGTTCTCGAGTGGCGACCACGAACCGGAAGACGCAGCGTGGGCAGGCCCCCTACAAGACGGACCGATGATCTTGTGCGGGTCGCTGGAAATCGCTGGATGCGGATAGCGCAAGACCGGCAATTGTGGAGATCTTTGGGGGAGGCCTTTGTCCAGCAGTGGACGTCTTGGATGATGATAATGATCTCTATAATAATTGAGGGGCCAGTTGGCGAGGTTGGTAGATGCTTGACTGAGTTCGATTCCCACCCAGGACAGATATTTGTGTGCATGAACATGTCTGTTTGTCCTGTGTCTGAGTGTAATTATTGAAATACGAAAACTGCTGGTTGAAAGTCTTCTGCGCTAACCACCTGCTAAAATAAATAAATAAAACGCACGGACGGACTATTCGATTTTTTTGGTACTGTATTTGACTATGTTTGTGTGTTTATGCATTGTGAGCTTGACGAGTACAAGTGTACGTCAATACCCAAGTGCTGAATAAATTTCATTATTTATTTCATATTTAATAATAATAATATAATAGTAATATCTCGGGACAATGTCACACAGACCATCCTAGCCCCAAACTAAGCAAAGCTTGTACTATGGGTACCAGGCGACGATATACATACTTATATACATAGATAAATACTTAAATACATAGGAAACATCCATGACTCAGAAACAAATATTCGTGCTCATCACACAAATATTTGCACTTACCGGGATTCGAACCCAGGACCACCAGATTCGTAGGCAGGAGCACAAACGGTTGGATACGTATTTTTTCCATATCCTTGATACATTTCGTTTTACTCAAGAATATATACACAAATGATTATTCCAGCCAAATAAATCCTCGAAAATGTTGAACATTTATCTCAATGTCATGTTATTGTTTCTGTAAGTTATGCCTTTATACTTTACTACGGCAGTACGAGTATAAGTTGTTTTATTTGTATGCCAGTTCCATGCCCTCTTTTTTTCTGACGAGTTAAATTGACCGATATATAAATGATTTATACAAAGAACTATGCTTAAAATAATTTAATAATAATCAATAAAAATCAATAGAAGGAATGTTAAAAAATATTAGTCTTGCTTAAAATGGCAGTAATTTTATCTTTTATTTCCCGATTCAGTAGGAAGGTCATGCTATTTGGCATACATCAAACGTTATTGAATCGAGGGATGCGATGTCTTTGAGTTAACTTAGAAATAGAGAAATAATATATTAATATATTTCCTGAGACATCATTCACACACGGCCTTCTGATCCCCAACTAAGCAGAGCTTGTACTATGGAAATGAGACAACTGATTTACTACTTATTTACACCCAGACCCAGGACAAACAGACATGTTCATGCACATAAATATCTGTCCCGGTTGAGAATCGAACCCACAACCGACGGCGTGGAAGGCAAGTATTTATATTAGTTTCAGTTTGTGGAGTAAAAGACGTATTCCGTAATACACGTTTTTTTTTCAAAAATTACAGGGCATTATAATTTCGGGCATTTAATAACAATGAAATAAATAAGCGTCCCATTAGGATCAGTTGACTAATTATCGACTCTGGAGAGCAAGTTTCATTACGTGAATAGTTCGAATTATGTCTTGTATTTCTCAATCTATAATAGAAAGAGGGTACCCTACAAGATGGACCGATGATATGGGTCGCTGGAAACCGCTGGATGCGAATAGAGCAAGACTTACAATTGTGGAGATCTTTGGGGGATGCCTTTGTCCAGCAGTGGACGTCTTTCGGGTGATATGATGATGATGAACAGAAAGAGCCTCGAAACATGGGCCCCTCGATTATTACTAGAATAAGTATTTGTGAGATCTATAAAATGTAGTTCTTTTTTATCTTGGGACAACTCACACACTGCCATCTGATCCCAAATTAGGCAGAACCTGTACTATGCCAATAATACGACAGATAAACATCATTGTATCTTTCTAAATACGAACTCAGAACAACTGATTGTGCTCATCACAAAAATATTTGTCTCGGGTCGGAATCGAACTAAAGACCTCTAGCTTAGAAATCAGGTCAATAATCACTAGATCAACAAGTCTACTTTTAAGTTTGGATGTACTTTGTATAATAATAATAATTCTTTATTTGCATAGAATGTAGGTGATTACAATACGTGATGTTATAAATAATAAAAGATACCGAGTACATTCTGCCAATTTGGCATACAAACATTGCAGTGACTTAAAACTAAAATAAAACCAAATAGGCTTAAAACTAAAATAAAACTAAATAGGGAATCAAATAAATTACTAAATTAAATTCTATCTAATTAAATAACAAAACTATACCTACATCGAATGAATCCATTGAATTTGTGTCCATGAATTGTATGTTCCTAGTACGGGCGTTGTCTTTTAACAAAAGCAAAATTTATATACCAACGTGTGCCATATATTATGTCTTTATTTAGTGTCGTAAGACGCGTACCGCGTGTATCGTGAGAGCGTAGCTAATGGGCCAGCCTTGACATTGTCGATACACACATAACACACGCCTGTTAGGTATAATGCTCCTACCTGAATTACGGCTACAGAATCCAATAAGCGATATTAACAAGTTTTTTTTTTTAAATATACATATATTGGGACAATGTCACACAGATCATCCTAGCCCCAAACTAAGCAAAGCTTGTACTATGGGTACCAGGCGACGATATACATACTTATATAGATAGATAAATACTTAAATACATAGAAAACGTCCATGACTCAGAAACAAATATTCGTGCTAATCACACAAATATTTGCACTTACCGGGATTCGAACCCAGGACCACCAGCTTCCTGGCCTGTAGTACCTGGCCTGTAGCGGGATCGGGAGCGAGCCGATCCCGCTCGCAGACGGAGGAGACGTCGGGGTGGCAGCCGGTAGCCCAAATCTCCTCGGGGCTGCGGTGGCAGTATGAGAAGTGTCCTCTACCACGTGAAAGCAGCAGTACAACCAGAAAGGGAAGACTTTGTAGAACATTCTCTGACCAAATCGGAGATGTTCTTAAGAAAAGCAACGTCAGAAGTACCTACCCTAAACCGGCGACCATGTATGAAGAATATAGTGACAGTAAACGACGCCAAAGAGATGGAAATGCCTTATGACCCTTCACAAATGAATGCCTAATCAACGGGATGTTCCTGGGAAACTGCCAAAAATAAATTTATGTACAGACGCCAGCATATCCAGCTACCCCAATCTTTCAAATTTCTTTAATAGATTTTCAACTTTATCACGGAAGCATAAGGTTTACTTTCAATTGGGGATATTTGACAGATTGGGGTAGCTTGTTGCGCTGGCGTATGTACATAAATTTATTTTTGGCTGTTTGCCAGGAAGAGACAGTTGATTGGGCATTGATTTCTGAAAGGTCATAAGGGATTTCCATATGTAACGATCTTTGCACACCTTTTTGGCCTCGGTTACTGATATTATTTTCTTCATACACGCGCATCCTCTGGAAAGAGTACCGACACGACCGGAAAGAGTTCAGGCACAAGACCGTCACCGTTAAGTGCTCTCCGAGAGCGGGTATAGTACCGCATACTCCCAGACTTCGTGCTGTTACTAAGAAATTTTTCTTTTTACAGAAAATATCCAAATCACTTTTGGCCCGACCCGGATTCGAACCCAGGATCACGCTACCGCTATACCAACGAGGCAGCTAAATACACAGACTGTTAGACACAGTCAGCATAGCTGCACAAATCTTGTTCGTAAGTGGAAGTCAGTGTACGTGTTTAAGTAATGCATTTCCCCATAGCACATTAGTTTCCCGAGTTTACAATAATATTATCGCAGAATTACTAAGCCGAGTGTAGAGTCTAGTTCAAGTGCAATGCTATGACATTGCGCAACCGGTACGTAGGTACTACATACACGATCCTTCTATTACGCAAACATAGAAAAAGCACGCGCAACTTTTGTGCTGCCTTTACTATTTCTCATAATTCCGATTAATCAATTCTATCACTTTAAAGAAGATACGTTTACTAGGTAAAGATGGCTTTATTTAACAACACATTTTGAAGAAAATCAAGCATCAATTTGAAAGGGCTACCCAAGTTTCTCTAACACCTGGTCGAGGTGTAAATAGGTACAGTCGCCAGCACATCCAGCTACCCCAATCTGTCAAATTTCTTTCATAGATTTTCAACTTTATCACAAAAGCAATTGGGGAAATTTGACAGATTTACTTGATGTGCTGGCGTCTGTACATAAAGAAAAATGTGTTTTTACAACTTTTCATCTATTTATTTATAATTTTACTAGACCGAAAAACCGCCAGGTCACTTCTAAAATGAGGTCACCTGCTGGACAAAGGTCTTCCTAAAAGATTTCCGCAATGGAGTTGTATCCAACATTTGGAGGGATATGCCATTGTTGCCATGCTTGGCAGACGGGTTGCCGATCGCAGTATGATAGTCTTAGTACACAGAGTGAAGGTGCTGCCCGTTCTCTGATAGATATTCCCTCGAGACGTCATGGCGTAGCGATATAGGTTTCCACAATAGAGTTGTATTCTTAATTTGGAGGCATGTGCCATAATCGTCACGCTTGGGAGACGGGTTGGCGATCGCAGTATGATAGTCATAGTACACAGAGAGACGCTGCTGCCCGTCATCTGATAGGAATACCTTCAGGACGACTTCTGCGACCACCTGGATGAGATGTGGTGGCGATTTTCTATGCCGTTAGCCATACAGCAAAGTGACTCTCGGAATGGTCCCCCTTTAACCCTTAATAGAGCATAACGCATATTCATAATTCATTGGTTTTAGCTCTTATTACAACAATACTGTATTCTTTTGTAATAAGAGCTAAAACCAATGAATGAGGTGGTAACTATTATACCAGTGCCCCATTCAGGGTTAAAATATTTTTTTATAGGTTATTGTGAAGAAAAGTTGTAGTTTGTCCTATAGTTTTAAAACAGCAATTAAAATTGTTTTCAACTCACACTATTCCAAAATGGCGTCGACTGTACATACAAGGTTACTAGTATAATTTATAATAATGAAACTGTACGAGTCGGAAACTGTTTTCCGAACAAAACACTCGTAAACCTCGTTCAACTCAATACGTAGGTAGATAATTAACATGATTACGTAAAGGATAGACGGTTGCATACAATGCAATGCCAAGGCCGCGATAAGCGTTAGTTCCTACGTAGGGGGCAGAGAGCGCCACTGTCCTGCTATAATTATCTAGAGTGCTGATGGCTGATATCTTTGATTACGACTGAGACTGTCCATTGTCTAGTAAAGCATAATAGTGTTGACGAATACACTATTTGACTATTTGACTATTTGACTATTTGACTACACCCGGTATTAGAGACAAATAATGGACTGATGTACTTCGGGAGGACGTTAATCCTCAGTTTACGACCACGCACGGTACAATGTCAGAGTTACTCCTCCTCACGTAGGTTAAGACTGTGGGATGAACTTTCAGCTCGATTTCCGCAAGAAACTCTACCATGGGGCAATTCAAAAAAGGAATACTTAATAAGGTTTTTAAAGGTCGGCAGCACGCTATCGATAGCGTCCTATAGGGATTTGAAAGCGTCCAAAATACGCTGACAGCTTGTCATCCAATGACTTAATTCTAAAAAATGCGGGGCAGTCCTTGAGGATAGTTGTGAAAACTATTTTTTGCACTACTAAATGTCACTTGACTTTTCACGTTGTGATATACTTGTTGTATACTATATACTTATAACGCATGGAGGTACGTGTCACACAGATCATCCTAGCCCCAAACTAAGCAAAGCTTATACTATGGGTACCAGGCGACGATATACATACTTATATAGATAGATAAATACTTAAATACATAGAAAACATCCATGACTCAGAAACAAATATTCGTGCTCATCACACAAATATTTGCACTTACCGGGATTCGAACCCAGGACCACCAGCTTCGTAGGCAGGAGCACTACCAACTAGGCTACGGTGACCTGTTTGTTTCTGAGTCATGGATGTTTTCTATGTATTTAAGTATTTATCTATCTATATAAGTATGTATATCGTCGCCTGGTACCCATAGTACAAGCTTTACTTAATTTGGGGCTAGGATGATCTGTGTGACATTGTCCCTATATATTATATATTATTATTATATATTATAAAGGTGAAAGTTTGTGATGTTTGTTACTCCCTAACATCTAAACGGCTGGAGCGATTTTAATAAAAGTTGTTAGTATGGAGTTAGTTGACACCACACAGGATTATCACATTGGTTATAATTTTTAAAGTTTAACGCTGGTAAAACCGCGGGCATCAAAGATAACTTATACCCAAATATGGAACAAATGATCGTGCTCGTCACACAAAGATTTGTACTGGGCGGGAATCGAACCCACGACCTCATGCTTAGCAGTCACGTTCACGATTAGACCAACAGGGCAGTGTTAATCAGTATCTTGGGAATTCTGGTGCGCAATTAATAGTTTTTGTATTCTATTGTATACTAGTGCCTACAATGTCTAATGCACTTAATGGAAACTTATATACTCGCTGTTTTATTCTAATCTATACGTTGTTTTAAATTTACCCGGAAAATATTGTTTTTTTTTTAATTAATTTTATTTAAATATTTATTTGAGGGGATCCGCCGTAATCGCCACGCTTGGCAGACGGGTTGGCGATTGGCGTTTGTTGGCTTTAGGAACCTGTCCTAAAAATAAGGTGTGTAAAAACCGGCCAAGTGCGAGACGGACTCGCGTACGATGGGTTCCGTACCTTTATCTATAGAAATGAGCAAAAAAATTCACGTTTGTTGTTTGGGAGCAACCTTAAATATTTATTTTATTTTGTTCTAGTTTTTGTTGTTATAGCGGCAATAGAAATATGTATGTTCATCATCTGTGAACATTTTAACTGTCTAACTATCACGGTTCATGACATACAGCCTGGAGATAGACAGCCAGACAGCGAAGTCTTAGTAATAGGATCCCGTTTTACCCTTTGGGTACGTAACCCTAAAATCGAGCAAAAAAGATCACGTTTGTTGTATGCGAGCCTCTTTAAATATTTATTTTATTTTAGTATTTGTTGTTATAGCGGGAACAAAAATACATCATGTGTGAAAATTTCAACTGTCTAACTATCACGGTTCATGAGATACAGCCTCGATATAGACGGACAGACAGACAGACAGCGAAGTCTTAGTAATGGGGTCCGTTTTACCCTTGGGTACGGAACATAAATTTAATGAAGTATATGATAAACACACACAATAAATGAAATTTATAAATTATATACTTAATAAAATAACTAATCAATACATTATAATTTAATATATTAACTTAATAACCGATCAATGCATTATAATTATACTAAATTATATATTAAAGTAACTAAGTTTAATATAAGTTTATATTAAATGGCTGAAATAAATCCTCCTCTCTCCTACTTTGCTGCGCCCGACAGGGTCCATGATGAACTTTTCACTTGTATAACAATAAAGAAATGAGTAATTGAACCCTAAAAATGTATTTTGTGTAACTATGTTGGCTGCAAACACGTGTAGTGGTGTCCAACAGGGCCACGTGATAGGGCCCTTTGCAATATTTGTTTGCAAAGTCACAGCTCCAACGACTTTATAAACTTTCTTTTCTAAAGTTATGAATTGAAATATGGTTTGAATCGTGACGTCCGAAAAACACCTGATACATCTGAACTTTTAAACTTATATTATAAAGAGAATAAGGTAATTCGTAGAGATTATTTTTTTAACAATACCTTTTTTCAATTTTATGTTTATTTTTTGGAGTTTTGGGAATAATAAAGTTACAGTAATAATAATAACCTGGGACATTATTTACACACGGCCATCTAATCCGAAACTAAGCAGAGCTTGTACTATGTAAACTGATATACTACATATACTAATTTTCTTTTGTAAATACATACTTATATATAATTACACCCAGGACAAACAGACATGTTAATGCACACAAATATCTGTCCTGGGTGGTAATAAAAGCCACGACCTCAATAAACTCACTTATTACTATAACCAAATAATTGTGCGCAAAAGATTTGTCCCGGATGGGGATCAAACCCATGACCTCTGACAATAACACTCAGGCGTGAGTCTATGTATGTATGTATGTTATAATATTAGTAAGGATTTTCATGTACACACGACTACATATCAAGCTATACATTTCCAATATAAGCTGACCTCTCATTGTATGGAAATCCTATACAGAGAGATCAGTTTATACTGGAAATGTATAGCTTGATATGTAGCCATGTGTACTTTGGCAAGATTACGGAAGTTACCGAATTAAGTTTAATACTTTGCTCCAAATTAAATTACTCAGATGAGGTAAACGTTGAATTTGTCTAAATGAAAAGTGTTTTATTTTGACAAGACGCTTTCCCTCATCCTTGGAGGCTTTCTTTGCTTAACCAGACAATATGACTAAAAATAGATGGCTAAATATATTTTTCCTCATAACCGACGCCGAAAAAGTTCGTAAACAATTTGATTACATCTTTGTATGTATGTTACATAAGTACTCCGTTTACAGTGAAACGATTCAAATAAATAAAATGTTTGGATACTTATCCAAACTGTACTTCGGTGGAACTAAATGTTTATAATACCTTTTTAGAGAATATCTATTGATTAAGAAAAATATCAAGTTTTTCAATGATCACTATTATTTTATTTATTAATCTATTCAAATACAATGCTTATTACCGCGTTTTGATTAAGATTCAGGCCATCGACCATCACCACGAATACTCACGCATTTTGTTTTCCTTTTATATAATTTTCAATTTAAATCGCCATTTTAAATAGATCCATTGCCACCTAAAATAATTGAACCCATCATTGAAGAGGCTTGCCTATCCTAACACGATATATTATTATAATTCGTTTTTATTAGATTGGAAACGCTTTTGTGGACCTTAGTTTTGGCGCAAGATTTCTATCGATTAATCATGCGCCCTGTGCGCGAATTAGTGCGCAGTTTTTTTACACTACAACTGCGCACTAATTCGCGCACATAGTTCTATGTTAGTCCTGTTCATATTACATACACATACATAGACTCATGCCTGTTTCCCAGAGGCAGGCAGAGACAATGGATTTACAGATTGATTAGCTTTATTAGAGGGACATGAGTAATGATGACATTTAAAGTTCGAGAATAGACAAACGAAGCATTTCAAGCAGTTTATAGGTGCAAAAGATTGAATAGATGATCAAATCGATATACATAACGAGTCACTCGCAAAATTAAAATGAAAAATTATGAACTGTCTGCCAGATACTTACATATATACCCTTCGGTTTTATCTTTTTTTTTTCTCTTTTTTGTGTTATTTTATTTTTTGTTCTCCATTTGTTCTACATAAATATTCAAAGTCAAAGTAATTTATTTATTAAACATAGGAATTATGGTATAAAAATTGTTTTGTATCACTTTGTTTTGCCTTGCAAGGCGTACAAATTTATAAAAGAGCAAGCAAAATTATAACGTTTCATAAATAGGGTAGAGTAATGAGTAGATCGCACATTTCTTATTTTATGTTTTTGTAATCTAAAAACTATTGAGAGTGTAGTAAGCCTTTTCAATTAAACATTTCTTAAGTTGCAATTTAAAATGGTTTATGCTACTAATATTTTTTCAAGTTTTTGGTAATTTATTGATAATTTTTGGACCCATGCCGAAACAACTCTTCGATAAAAGTGCAGTATTGTGTATTTTTAATTTTAGTGTGCTTTGGTGACGTCTATTATTAAGTGGTTCAAATTTAAATAGATTCTCTTTTACAAGTATTGTAATTTCATAAATATAAAGGGCATCGTAATGCAGTCTTAGGTTAGCTTACTATTCAATCTATTTGTTTATTATCCATGTGGTGTTTACCTATAAGTGATTGTTATTTTGCGTACTGTTGCTGTAAACAATTGTTGGTGAACCAAATAAATAAATAGTAGAATACCACCATTGTGTCACCAGATACAAAGATGACATGAAAAAATGTCATGACATAGACAAAATTATGTTATGATCACCGTAGACGATCACCGTAGCCTAGTTGGTAGTGCTCCTGCCTACGAAGCTGGTGGTCCTGGGTTCGAATCCCGGTAAGTGCATATATTTGTGTGATGAGCACGAATATTTGTTTCTGAGTCATGGATGTTTTCTATGTATTTAAGTATTTATCTATTTATATAAGTATGTATATCGTCGCCTGGTACCCATAGTACAAGCTTTGCTTAGTTTGGGGCTAGGATGATCTGTGTGACATTGTCCCCTATATATTAAAAATATATTAAAATATTATGTCCATATGGTCGGTTTGTGAATCACAACTGCATAAACGATGAATAAGCAAATGAGTCACTTGCAGTTCCGCTTACAATAACTATGAAACAATAAAACTAGTGCAGGAATGGCTTGCATTATATAGATAAAGGCGAGACGATTTGTTGCAAGCCATATTTAATCTGTGTTCCTTCCAACTGGCTACAATAGACAGTGCAGAATGGAATACTTATTTAGACTCACATACACTCAAATTTATTTTACAGTTGGGGCACATTGGATTTGGTGGTACCGTCAATATAAAGACAAGGTCCCTCATAGTAATGATGTTGAATTCGTACCTTAATATAGACATTCAGACAATATGTAGTTAAATATATTTAATTGTATAAATTTATAAAATTAAATTAAACATAATCTCCTTGACAATAACTTAATAGGGGCAAGTTAAATATCGTTACTATTATAAAATAAGTTTTATAAATGTTTTAACAATCCGTGTACCGAAATATCTTTATGTAACTAGAAATAATTATGTATACCTACTAACTTATGACTATTTACAAGCGCTTTTTTACTGTCTAAGTGCATTTTTTTTATTATTTTATTTATTTATACTTTATTTAAACGAAGCGTTGAAGATATAAGTGTCGCTTATATTTTCTTTGTACTGTTTAACTTTCACAACAGAGAAAAATATATAAAAAAACTGCGTTTTAAAATCAGTTATTGTAGTGCAATCTTTTTTAGACACGGAAGAACAAAAATCATGGAAATCGCGTCATTGCGTTCACTTTCCATGTGTCTATATGTATACTGTACGCTATATGAACTATATGTATATATGTGTAGTTTGGGGTGAACTAAAAGCGTGAAACTCGCGTCATCGTCACTGCACGAATCCCATGAGCTATAAATACTGTGTATATATGTACATGGATGTATCTCCGTGCGTTATTAGTATACATATCGCCTACTCAACTACCTATCCTCAAGTTGTAATTAAGTTTAACCAATTTCTTTTATTGCCATTACCCCAGAAATAGTAATTTTACATTACGATAAAGTATCAAGAATAAAAGGTATTTTATAAAAAAAATATAACTGAAATCAGGTATTTTATTATTCAGGTCATTGAAATCTTATTGACTTGACATCATGTACTTATAAATAAGAACTAAAATGATAGAACAATTTCTATGCAAATATTGATAGGTATATAAATAACATACCTATGAAATGTAACACAATAAATTAATACTTAATACGAGTAATATACCTAATATTGACTTAAGCATGTATTAAAATTTGCACGTCATATATTGATGCCAGAATATGTAGAGCATAATTATGTAACACCAATATTATTATGTTCTAGCAAATAAACAATTCTGTCTCTGATAAGTGGCTGAGCGAAGTCCGGACACCGTTATTTATAACTGCCTCGTTGGTCTAGCGGTAGCGTTTTCAACCGCAGAAAATGAGGTCCTGGGTTCAAATCCCGGGTCGGACCAAAAAGTCATTTTGGGATTTTTCCGTAAAACGAATTGGACACAAGTGGAGGAAAGTGCGATATTGCCGTGAATTGTGATTTTCCGTGTTGTAACCAAAACTCCATAAAAGCCTCTAGTAAAGTCTTCACTGCTTTACTGGGGTTGGACAAGCACTATGTATGACTTGACTGTGACGGACTTTACTTGACAATGACGGAAATAAATGATATAAAAATATATTTTACGGAAGGCTCATAAGGCCAAAGTAGCCAGAGCCGTAAAACTGAATTAAAAAAAAAATACAACACGACCGAGTTTTGGCGCCAACGCGGAAAGGAAGGCATTGAGGCATTGTTTCAATTTCGAAAACTAGTGTAAAAAAGTTTTTATGTGTTAATATGGTGGAATTTTAGACAAAATATCTTGGACAACGTACACGAGTGGAGGAAAGTGCCACATGCCGTGAATTCTCTGTGTTGTATCTAAAACTCCATAGAAGTCTCTAGTAAAGCCTCCACTGCTTTATTGGGGTAGGACAAGGACTATGACTTGACTGATTCAGACTTTACTTGACATTGACTTAATGATGTTAAATCCGAAGAAGCTAGAGCCGTAAAACTGATTTAAAAAAGGCAACACGACCAAATGTCAATATCGGTGTCATAACATGTCAAGAAATCTCCAGGATGTGGAAACTTATTAGATGAAGTTGAACCTATTGACATCAGACTGAGGAGTGTATATACAGTGTGTATGTAGGTATGTGTATATATGTAGGTATGTGGCGTGCGGTCGCACAAGGCCGGCGATAGTGTTCCGCATATCAACGAGGACTCGATACTTACCTCACTTACTGAGCACGATATTACATATTACACTACTCTCATAGAAAAATACAAGTCGCTAGATGCGAATAGCGCAAAACTGGCAATTATGGCGATCTTTGGGGGAGGCCTTTGTCCAGCAGTGATATACATCATTTCCTAGCATATACGACTTATAGAAAGTCGCCTCATATTGCGTACTGGTATAAAGCCGCCTTTTATATAGTTCTGATACTACTCTGTCAAGAAAGTACCGGGAAAAGATCAATAATATACAAAATGTTTGTTATTCATCCAAATTTATTTTATTACCTTCAAAGTATGCTCCTTCAGAAACGATACACTTACGCCAACGAATAATCAATTCATCAAAACATTTTTTAAACGCTGCTTTCGGAATTGAGTTCAGTTCCCGCCGCGAATTCTCCTTTATGTCTTCTACCGGTTGAAAACGGGTACCACGAAGTGGTAATTTGAGTTTAGGAAAAAGAAAGAAGTCAGCTGGAGCCATATCTGGTGAATATGGTGGTTGCTGGATGGTATTTGTTGAGTATTTGGTCAAAAATTCGTTCACAATGATGGCCTTGTGCGAAGGCGCATTATCGTGGTGCAAATTCCAAGAATTTTCTTTCCACAAATCTGGCCTTTTTCGTCGAATTTGCTCTCTTAAACGCCACATAACGCTCAAATAATATTCTTTATTTACCGTTCGACCTTCCGGTAAGAATTTAGAGTGCACAACACCGCGATAGTCAAAGAAAACAGTCAAGATGACTTTGACTTTTGATCGATTTTGGCGTGGTTTTTACGGTTTCGGTTCAGTTGGCGCCACTCCGAAGCTTGTTGACTAGTTTGCATGTCAAACTCGTAAAACTACGTCTCGTCACCAGTAACAATGCGTTTCATGAATGTTGGGTCGGAATTGACTCGTTCTACCATGTCCTCAGCGACTTTCATGCGATTGAGGTTTTGGAGAAAATTCAGATTTTTTGGGACTAGCCGAGCGGCAACATGTTTCATACCCAAATGATTAGTTAAAATGGTACGAATCGACTCGTGAGATACAGAAAGTTCGGCGGCTATCTCTCTCAGAGTTGAATGAGGATTTTCAGTCACTATTTCCTTCACTTTTGCGATGTTAACTTCAGTTGCAGACGTTGATGGCCTACCAGAGCGAGGCAAATCTTTCATCACATCTCGACCGCTTTTGAACGCTTTGAACCACACATAAGCACGAGTTTTTGATAAAGTAGATTCACCATAAGCCTTCTGTAACATTTTCAGTGACTCCGAACACGAAATTCCATTAGCGATGCAAAATTAAACTCTTTATTCGATATTTTTGTCCATTATGAAATTCACAATACACACTATATATGAATATTACTAAAACCAGCACTGTATTTAATATAAATAACAGATGCAATTCAAACTCCGTGCCAAAATGGAAAACAGTTGTGCCAATCTAAAAACAACAAAAAAATACAAAAAATTGAATTTGGTACCATAAACAAATCATCGATTCCCGCTATTTTTTTGACTGAATATATAAAGTCGCCTTGGATATAGTGCTAATATAAAGTCGCCTTATGCATGATACTTATATAAAGTCGCTTTATATTCAGTACGATATAAAGCCCCCTTGTATATAGAGATAATATAAAGTCGCCTAGCATATAGTAGGTACTATAAATTCGCCTTGCATAGGGATAACAGCTTATAAAATGAAATACTTTTCTCTTGTATTGTATCTTCGACTCATATCAGCTGCGAAAAGTCCACTGCTGGACAAAAACCTCCCCCAAGAATCATCTTGGGGGATATGCCATAATCGCTACGCTTGGCAGACGGGTTGGCGATCGCAGTAAGATCAATCAAATCAAATCAAATCAAATATTCTTTATTGCGAACATAGGTAGATACATTGCACATTCAAGGGTGTTAGTGATGATGAGGTCGCTATGTCCAGCCGGTTAGAGCATGCAATTATTAATGTTACAATGTCATTATTTTAAAGAAGATTACAATTAACATTATATACGAATACGAAAAACATTATATACGAAAATGTCACACTTTTTACATGTATCGACAGTAATACATTTATATATACATCACAATAATTTAATAAAAAGTTATTTAATAATAAATTTATAATAAATAAAAAAAAAAAAAATATTACCAATTAAATGGATCAATGCACAAATCGGAGTCATATAGTTTTGTCCAGAAGATATTCATGCATGCTGTAGTAAGTTTTATTCACTAACAGTTCTATCAACAGTGATTTGAATTTACAAATATTACTTTGTTCCACAATATGTCGTGGCAATTTATTATAAATCTTAGGTGCCATACCTATAAAATTTTTATTATATAATGCGGTTTTGTGTGATCTGAAGCGTATTTTGTACATGTGTCTTAGACTGTTTAATGTCTCGAACAAATTTAAATTACTTCTAACAAATATGGCTACCTCATAAATGTAAAGACAAGGTAGAGTCAGTATACGTAGCTTAAAGAAAAATGGCTTACATGTATCAACACTTTTAATACCGCATATCGCCCTTAGGCATCTCTTCTGTGCCCTAAAGACGATCTCTCTATTGGATGAATTTCCCCAGTATATTATACCAAAGCGTAGAGTTGATGTGACGTAGGCATGGTAAGCAATTATTGCAGTTTTCTGATCTACAACTTTAGATAAATTATAAAGCGCATATGAATACTTGCTTAATCGTTTACAAATATTTTCTGTGTGTGTTTTCCAAGACGTATCTCTGTTCAGTGCAATTCCTAAAAAAATTGTAGTGTCAGTTTCTTCTATTGTTTTGTCAAGGTAATGAATGTAAGGTTTAAAATGGCTTGTTCGCTGCTCAAATGTCATTATTTTCGTTTTGTCAAGATTAATTATTAGATTATTTGCTTTTAACCAGTTAACTATAGCTACAAGACAGGCATTTATTTCTCTTTCAAGTGTAATTTTATCTTGAGCACTAAACACCACTGTGCTGTCATCTGCAAATAAAACCATGGGATGATGCGTGACTCTAGGCATGTCATTGATGTAGATTATGAAGAGCAAGGGGCCTAAAATGCTGACTTGGGGCACACCGTATGTAATTACTCTTTCCCGAGAAACATAAGTTTTATCTGTTCTGGAGGTAGTACAGACTCTATTTATTTGTGTCATCTGTGTTCTCTTGGTTAAATACGATTTAAGCAAGTCAAGAGCATTACCCCTTACTCCATATCTCTCTAACTTGCTAATGAGTAAATTGTGATCCACAAAATCGAATGCTTTACTCATGTCCATTAATAAGGTCGCTACGGGACGTCTCATATCGATATTGGAAACTATTTTTTCGAATAGTTTAAAAATGGCCATATTAATGTTTTTATTTTTTCTAAATCCATATTGCTCTTCGACTAAGATATGCTTTTGTTCAAAAAACGAGTTTAAACTGTTATAAATTACTTTTTCAATTATTTTAGAAAAAATGGAGAGTAGGGCAATTGGCCTGTAATTACTAGGATCTCGTTTACTACCTTTTTTATGCAAGGGTTTAATAACTGATATTTTAAGTTTATCTGGGAATACCCCATGTTCTAAACATAAATTTATAATAAAACTTAAAACTGGTGCAATTATTGTTGCTACAGATTTAGAACACTGGTGCTAATGTCATCATATCCGGTGCTATTTGTATTATTTAGAGACTTTATAATTTTTTCAATGTCAGATGGATGCGTGGGATTTAAAAATATTGAATCACAATACATGTCAAAATTTAATTGGCTAGGATTATTAATTGATTTTGATTCTATTTCGTCAATGAAAAAGTTATTAAAAGATTGAGCGATATGTTTTGGATCGGTTACCAATTCATTACTTAAGACCATTTCCTGTATTCCTTCCCTTGGGATATTGTGTTTAGACTTATTTATTATTTGCCACGCTGCTTTACTTTTATTTCTGGCATTATTTATAAAATGTTTATTTTGACTTTTTTGTGTGAGGTGAATAATTGATTTTAGCCTTTTCGAATAGCTCTTAAATGTTCTCTTATTTTTCAAATTGGGAGTCCTACGAAATTCCCATAGCATTTGTCTTTTACGTTTGGAGCATAGTTTTAATCCTTTAGTAATCCATTTACTTTTCTTAGAGGCGTGGACCTTTATTTTTCTAAGTGGGAAACACAAGTCATAAAATAATTTAAATTCGTCATGAAATTTGGTAAATGCGTCATTTGGGTCATTCGATTTAAAAATGTCATTAAATGTCAGGTTTAGTAAACAGTTCTTAAATTTTTTTATATTATCATTCGAATAATCATGTCTAAATAAAAACCAATGAGAGAGCACACATGTTTTCTTGACCGGGCATTGCATCAATTGGGCAGTATGATCAGATACTGCCAACTCTATAATTTCACATTGGCTCCCTTTAACATTATGAATTATGTTGTCGATACATGTGCCGCTACATAGGCGCGTTGCTGTGCGTACCCCTAGTTTCAGATTAAAACAAAGCAAAAGATTTTGAAAGCTGATAGAGTTATAATTATTTTTCAACATATCTATATTAAAGTCGCCACATAAAATAATTTTATTTTTGCGCTTAAGACATATTTCATTCAGAATGCCATCTAAGTAATAAATAAACCCATTTATAGACTCTTTGTCATACTTAGGTGGCCGGTAAATACACAATATGACTAAAGCATGAACTTGCACTTCTACCGCACAGCACTCTATAATTGATGATTTACACCATTTCTCCATGTCTAGTTTTTGACCTTTTATAGTGTTTTTCAATAAAATACAAGAACCTCCGTGCCTGTCATTTCTAGAATAATGGGTAACAAGGTAATAGTTTTGTAGTTTAATTTAATTTTTAATAATGGGTAACAAGGTAATAGTTGTAGATGGTCATAGTACTCGTAAAGAAGCTGCTGCCCGTCCTCTGGTAAGTTCCTTTGGGTCGCCTTCTATGCCCCCCAAGAGATGACATGGGGTGATGATTAGAGAATCATCTACGAATAAATTTAAAAGAATTATTAAAGCCGAATTGTGTAGCAGGGCATATTACAAAATTTCTGATTATTTAAGTGACAAGTGTGCTTGGGATTGAGTTGTTCTGAGTCAAGACACATGATGGTAATTAATCTTAAGTACCTATATTTCATTTAAAAAAAGGATTCCTACTAAGTTTTCTGGCAGTGTTTCTCAGTAGCTGCCACGTCATGCACTGCACGGTAGGGTAAAAAAAATGACGATTTCAGATAAAAGTAAAATTTTTACGGAATAAATGATTTTTGACTTACGACTTTGACTTTGATGGTATTCTGATTATTGCCGCTACCACACAGTAAAGCAGAATGGATTACATCACAGTAATCCGTTCTGCTTTTGTCCCTTATAAGTATTAGTGGAAACATGTATTATTTTATTGGAATAATGTTATTTACAAAACCCATATCAATATACGCATATAATTTATCTTGCTGGAACTTGTTATAAATTATTACTGGTTCGTGTGAAAATTCAAAACAAAAAGAAACTAAAATAAGAACTACGTTTCATATTAGTTTTTTTTTTTCGTTTACGCTATACGACGAGTTTTTACCGTACAGAAAAAGCGAGCCGAAGTTAAAACCACCTAGCAAGTAACAAAGTAACCAGCACCGGGTTGCACCAGCTTGTGGTTCGAACCTCAACTCTGGGTGATTACAGACTTGAAGCAGTATGAGACACAACACATCCTACTAACTTCCTATCTCCCAGTAATATTACAAAAGAAAATCTCTCTCTTGAAACAAATACAGGAATTATAAAAAAATACCGGCCAAGTGTGAGTCGGATTCGCGCCCGACGGGGAACCCTACCATTATCTATAAAATGAGCAAAAATATCACGTTCGTTGTATGAGAGCCCTCTTAAGTATTTATTTCATTTTGTTTTTTAGTATTTGTTGTTATAGCGGCAACAGAAATACATCATCTGTGTAAATTTAAATTGTCTAACTATCACGGTTCATGAGATACAGCCTGGTACAGACGGACAGACAGCCAGCTAAGTTTTAGTAATAGGGTCCCGTTTTACCCTTTGGGTACGGGACCCTATAAAAAGACAACGCCCACTAAAAATGCATGCTTATGTCGCGTGGAATTAAACAAACATTTACACGCACAAAGCACACCTAGTTCTACACAACTACCTATATATGGGCTACATAAATAGATTTCCTATACGGGGATCGAACCTGAAACACAAAGGCTTCGAGATGACTACCTAAACCACTGCACCATAAGATTCAAAGATTTTTATTTTTATTGCGGACTAAGTGTTACCGAGTTACTTGTTTTCTATAACAAACTAGCTGTGCCCCGCGGTGTTACCCGCGTTAAATTTTATAAATTTTCTTTGCTATAAACCTCACGGAGCCCGAGACCTTTCCAACGAATGCAAAACCATGGAAATCGGTTCGTCCGTTCTGGAGTTATAGCGTCAGGAAGGAAAACCCGACTTATTTTTATATAGTAGAAGACTAGCTGTGCCCCGCGGTGTTACCCGCGTTAAATTTAATAAATTTTCTTTGCTATAAACCTCACGGAGCCCGAGACCTTTCCAACGAATGCAAAACCGTGGCAATCGCTTCGTGCGTTCTGGAGTTATAGCGTCAGGAAGGAAAACCCGACTTATTTTTATATAGTAGATAACCGCAATAATACATCCATCTCTATAAATAAAATTTTCTATAACAAATAACCGCAATAACACATCCGACTCTTTAAATAAAATAGCTTACGAAAAAAGCGGGAACCTTTTACGTTTCCGACATTTACCCCTGAATCCCTAATGTTATTTAGATGCCTGTGGCTGATAGGCTTCTTGGGTATCTTATAGAAGACATCCTTTGCAGCAAGCTACAAGTAGTGAGGCGGGGCGGAGCGTGGGCGGCCTTACATCTGGCACGCCCACCCCCACCCACATTACCAACTCCAAGATGCTACTTTCTAAAAAAGAAATCCTTACCATCTATTTGACTACTTATAGTTATGATATCACTACTTAACGCAGAATACGTGTCAATTGATGGACTGTAATGGACATTGGCCCTCTAAGTTTTAAGTTTGCCGAGGTAAGACTTCGCTGTCTGTGTGTCTATCCGTCTGTCATCAGGCTGTATCTCATGAACCGTGACAGACAGTTGAAATTTACACAGATAATGTATTTCTGTTGTATAAATATCAATACTAAGAAATAAAATAATTATTTAAGGGGGCTCCCAAACAACAAACGTGAATATTTTGCTCGTTTTTATTGATAATGGTACGGAACCCTTCGTGCGCGAGTCCAACTCGCACTTGGCCGTTTTTTTATATAAAAACGTATATAAGTAACACAGTAGATAGATGACCTGTTGTGATGAGCGATATCACGTAAAGCCGTCCGTTTAAACTGTGTCGTGTCGTGTCGCTAGTCGTCCCATCGGATCACGATAGTGATGGAATAGAAAGTGCCCCTTTTCTTTTAATCAGGACTAGTCCCTCCCTCTTACCCATCACTGCAACTCCTGTAAGCCAGGATCAACAGTGGCACACAATGAAATGACACTGAGTGGTGAGGCTCAGGCATGTTCCGGGGAATCGCTGTAGGTCGAAGCTAGCTTAATTAAGAAAGTCACGTTTCATCAGTTATACATATTCACAATATTTAATTGAATTAAATATTGTGAATATTAAATATTGTGAATATGTAACTAATTTATTTTATACCGTCATAACATAATTTAATTAATTAAACTTTTATTTATTGTACGCCATCCTATTATATTATTTATTAAGTTAATTGATTAATTATTCATTTCCTATGTCATAATTTAAATTTTTACAGCTTATGTATGTATACACTTCAAATATTTATTACATATTTACCTATAATTTATGCAAGTGGTGTTAGTCTGTAAGTAATTGTTGAACTTAAAAATGTATTATTATTAATGAAGAATCTGTAAATTTAATGTGTAAACAATTGTAGACTGACCAAATAAATAAATAATAAAAAAGAAATTAAAAACCGTCTTGGATCCCGCAACGAATTTAATCAGAAATAAAAGAGGAGGAGTTGGAAATGAATAGTTCCACTTCCACTAGAAAGTGCCCCTGTGTTTGCTTACACACTTGTGTACTTAATATGCCCTACGCACTTTCTCACTTATCGTATGGGCAGTGGTTAACCTAGTAAGCCGCCCTGAAGGCCTCTGACATGGCTTAACGACTGCTGTCCAATGGCTACGACCAGGACCGACAGCTTAACGTGCCCTCCGAAGCACTGAGACGTTCAGAAATTGAACCACATTTTAAAAAGTGCATACAATGATTTTTTATATTCCCGGTTGCTATGACAAATATAAAAACTTGAGAGGTGTCAATGGACACCCGGATGGATCGAAGTTATTTCTTATTATTTATTATGTACAAAAACCTGTATACACTCAACAAAAATAATCGTCGCGACACCACACTGTTCAATGCGAAATAGAAATGAAAATATCTGGCTTGCTTTCTATAAGAGAGAGAGAGAGAGAGAGAGACAGACAGAGAAACATGCGCACGCCGCATAGCTGCAAAAAGTGTAGTGACAACTTTTCGTAAGATTTTTTTCCGTCTAACCCCCTTTCACAACGCGCGATGAGGAACTTCGTTCCAAAGTTACAGATAGATGCTAAACAAAATTATGATCTGGTTTAACCACTTTAAGTTCTGATTTTTAACGAGTTTTAATGAGTGTCAACTTCAAAGGACAGTCGCTCAATAAATGCTGTCGCTACGGATTAGGCCACTAATAAGGGCGAAAGGGCAAAAAGAAAGCAAGAAAATAAAGTAGTAGACTCGGTACGGTAGTCGTTTGACTTGAAATATCTATATCATATAATAAAATCGTATAAAAGTCAAAACTGTACATTGAATATTTTTTAAAAAGGCAATGGTGAAGATTTTTTGGGGAAGTATTTGCCCAGCAGTGGACGTATTTCGGCAGATATGATGATGATGAAAAAATGTATAAAACTTTACTCATTTAATTTCCATTAAAACATCTATACATATAATAAAATCGTAGGAAAGCAAAAACAGTACATTGAATAGTTTTTAAAAAGGATACTTGGGGCGTTATCCGCAACCTATATCGAAGCAAAAATATAGTTTTTAGAATTTTTGTCTGTTTGTCTGTATGTATGTCCGGGTTAAACTTAAAGAGTACTGCATGGATTTACTTAATATTTTGCATGAATATTACTAAGAGGTTGGGTCAACATATAGGCTACATATTATTACGCTACGGGGGGAGGAGCAGTGATAATTTATAAAATTTAAAGCGGGTAAAACCGCGGGGCACAGCAGCTAGTAAACATATAAATGGAACTAGAAAAAAACAGACTTAAAATATCAAAATTAAAAACAACAATAAATAAGTAATACCGACATATAGTTTTACTTAATTACTTAACTTTCAAAGCATCAAGTTATTGAAAGTAATGCTAGATTCGCTTACTAATTTAATAATACATACATACATAGACTCTTGATTGATTTCCATTTGTCACGATCTTTGCACACCTCTTTTGCTTCGTTTACTGTCATTATATTCCTCAGAAATGCTCGCGGGTTAAGCGTACTTTTGACCTGGCCTTTCTTGAGAACATCTCCAATTTGGTCAGAGAATGTTCTACAAGGTCTTCCCATTCTGGTTGTACCATTCACACAGGCCAGGTAAACATCTTTTATCAATCTTCTTTCATTCGGCCTTTCTAAATGCCCTAACCATCTCAACATACCATTTTCAATCTTTGTGACTCATTCTATATTTAATATTAGTCAATAAATATTAATGAAAATGAACACCTCTCGTAGTACAGCCGGCAGCACATCAAGCTACGCCAATTTGTCAAATTTCTCCAATTAAAAGTGAACCTTAAGCTGATGTGATAAAGTTGAAAATCTATAAAAGAAATTTGACAGATTCGGGTAGATGGATGTGCTGGCGCCTGTACCTCTTAGAGGCTTCGGTTGCACACACAGTACCTACCCGCTTAGTACAGACGCCAGTTCTCACAGGCATATTGTTTTAATAATATACTACGTTTCTATTGTATTTGTTATGAGTTTAAAGAAAAATAAAGATACGTATTAAAAATGTTGACCTAAATACTCTGAAGTCTACGGTTTAGTACTTATAAAGAGAGAATCACATAATTCACAAAGTCTTACCTCATTTTGTATTTGTATAATTTAAAGAAAGACTGAAAAAGTACTACCTAAAATAAAAATATGTATAGTTATATTAAAAAAGGTATAAATATATAATGTGTTGCGCCGTAAATCGTATGTAACAGACGCAAAGGCCATATATATATCAGAAGTAACCGAGGCAAAAAAGGTGTGCAAGGATCGTGACAAATGGAAGTCCGTTGTCTCTGCCTACCCCTCTGGGAGACAGGCGTGAGTTCGCTATGTATGTATATATATAAAAATAATATGTAAGAGCGCCATTATCGCCAACAAACTGGCAACAGTTTGGTGATTTTGTTACATTGTTTTGTAATGTGAATAATTTAAGAGAATAAATGATTAAAAAAAAATTAAAGCTGCAATTGATACGACTTCCGGCCTGTTGGTCTATGACTGTTATGTTGGTGTAGTGACCTAGACTGCTACGCAAGAGGTCGCGGGTTCAATTCCCACCCGGGATAAATCTTTGTGTGAGGAACAAGATAATTTGTTCTGTGGCTTGGTGTAACTTATCTATAAAATGTATTTAGAAATATATAAGTATGTTTATCAGTGGTCTGGTTACCATAGTACAGGGTTTGCTCAGTTTGCGATCAGATGGCGAATGTTGTTGCCATGCAACTTTGAGCACTATTGGAATAGCTACTAAGTGGAGTTTCCAACACAAATAGTACTAGTAATAAAGTGTTATCTTATCAGAATGTCAACTGTATGAGAAAATGAGATGGGGTGGCGGGAGAGCCGCACGGCGGATATACCTAACACTTCATACGAAAAACAATTCATGCAAATATTGCAAATTACCTGTGTGAGATCCTTTCGAATAAGGGCCGGTTGGCGTGGTTGGTAATTGCTTGTTTTTCACGCCGCAAGTCGTGGGTTCGATTCCCACCCAGAACAGATATTCGTGTGCATGAACATGTCTGTTTGTCTTATTCTGGGTGTATTTATCTATATAAGTATGTATTTATTAAAGAAAAGTAGTATATGTAGTATATCAGTTATCTGGTTTCCATAGTACAAGCTCTGCTAAGTTTAGGATCAGATGGCCGTGTGTAACCACCAGGGTGACCTCTGTTGGGACGTTGTTTTGCAACCGTGTAGAAGATGTTTAACAAACTTCAACATATCCATATATCCATAGTCACAATTCGCATTTATAATATTAATAGGATACTTCATTTAGATATCGTTTCTTAAAACTAAATCTGATTATGACTGGTCTGACCGATTTTCGGTCATGGCGACCACCTCAACTCCTAGTCGGTGGTGTTGGTGGTTGCCATAGTCCATCTTCTTAGTAGTCATACGCACTGAGCGTCCGCGAGTTACCATCATCATAATTGAAAAAAAGGTATATATAATTTTAATATTTTTAATACATTCTAAACCCACTTCAGATAATAATAATATCCTGAAATATTATTTACACACGGCCATCTGATCCCAAACTAAGCAGGGCTTGTACTATGGGAACCAGATAACTGATATACTACATATACTACTTTTATAAATACATACTTATATAAATAATTACAGACTCAGGACAAACAGAAATTTTCAAGCACACAAATATCTGTCCTGGGTGGGAATCGAACCCAAGACCTCCAGCGTGAAAAGCAAGCATTTGCCAACCACGCCAACAGGCCCGTCGAGATAATTGCATTATTACGTAATGTTGTGGTATGCGCAATATTATATCATAAACGCCGACCGCCGCGGCCGGTGTGACCACCATTACGCAATGATACATTAGTATCGATAAAACGCCCCTTACAACCCCCAAAACCCTAAAAACCGACCCACATTAGTAACCCCTGAGCCGAGGTTCGAACCCCCAAGGAGTTGCCGTCTTTTTTTTTTTTTTTCACCTAGACTTTAAAAACGCGCTTGTAAATAGTCAGAACATGTTTGTAGTAATATAGTTGTATACACTATTTCCTCCAGCGCGAGATACTTAGACTGGCCCGTTGGCTTAGTGGTTAGAGACTCTGACTGTTAAGCCAAAGGTCATGGCTTCGATCCCCACCCCGGACAAAGCTTGAACTTGATTATTTGTAACTGAGTGTATTTTATCTATAATATGTGGATTTAACATTAATATAATTTATTGGAAACTGCTGGATGCGAATAGCGGCAATTGTGGTGATCTTTGAGGAGGCCTTTGTCCAGCAGTGGACGTCTTTCGGCTGATATGATGATGATGTGGATTTAGTAATATATGAGTAGGTTTATCAGTTGTCTGATACATCCTTGACAATAACTTAATTTAAGTTAGCTAAATATCGTTACTTTTATAAAATAAATCTTATTGTAAATTATTTCCTACAATCCGTGTACCTAAATATCTATATGTACCTAGAAATAATTAAAAATTAATTATATATTACTACGAACACGTTTTGACTATTTACAAGCACATTTTTAAAGTCTACGTGGATAAAACCCTTTTTTATTTTATTTTATTTATTTATATTTATTATCTGGATGCCATACCAGGCTCAGTCTACTTTGGGATGAGAATCTGATCCAAAGTAGACTGAGCTGATGTCAGTTTGTAGACTTATTCGAAAGACGGTTCGTACCCTCATTCCCTTCTATTGTCTGATGAAAAAGATAACTCTTAACTTCAAGATGAAAAAGCATTGAGTAAGGTAAGCTTATCAGGAACGGGGATGAAAGAAGATGAGAGAAATGTCGCAAGCGTCATAAGTTAAGGCAACCACTCACCATAGCGCCGTATGGTTATTTGCGAACGCAGTAGCATAAATGCCACCCTTTTTATAATTAAGCGCTTTCCTCGTGTAATAATTTACCATCAAATTTAACGTAATTATAGATTAAGCGGCTATGGCGAGATACGCGATATAAAATCAGTCAGGACTAGAGATGTAAAATGACCGAATATGACTAGTCACAATTGTCATAAACCTTAAATGACCGGTCATTTACTGTCAAATTCAGTCAATTTGACTCAAATATTATTGTCGATTCTCGACTACCACCCAGTTATTTATTTAATTAAGTACCCAATTTATATGCAAGTTTAAATGAAGCAACGTTTTATTTTCTATTATATCCTGAGAGGATAAGACGACATCAAAGTCGCGAGGCGATGCGACGTTGCCATTTTCTCTTAAATGCACGCATGATTATAAATGTAAAATGAATAAGACTATACATATAATAATACTATAAGTCATAAAAACCACTTTTTTGTTTCAATTTAGAAGTTGTAGACTTTTATCAACGACAAAAACTTAAAAGGTACTAAAATATTACTGAAATCAAATTGACTGAAAATGACCATTTCTGACAATTAATGACCATTTCTGACCAATTTGACCGTAAATGACAGTCGGTCTAATTCAGTAACTTTAGTCATTTTCAACACTAATCATCAGTACACAAGTTAATTTTATACGTAGGTGTGCGATAGACAGATGGTATCGATCGCCAGAAGCCTCAGTAACGTCGTCTCGAAGGTTCCCACTAATTTATTTGCCGAATGGAGTAAGTTGCTGGAAATAGTAATATACAATAAGTCTGTTGGATATTGTGGGAATTCGTAAACTCATAGGATAGACTTAACTTTGAAGAATTCCTACGGTGATTACTTTAAATTATTAAATACATGTGTTACATATTATACATTAATTCAATCTGCCCACATTTATTTTTTAATACGGTTATTATAACACGCTTTATATATTTATAATATTTATAACACACGCCCATTCAAACACACACGGACACACCATTTTTACTGCATGTTATTTGTAATCTAATTTAGTATCTAAGTAACTGTAAACTAATATCTAATACACATCTGATCTATAATTGTTATTGTTCCTACCAAAGGGAAGAGGAATGTTGTTCCTTACTACAGGTTAGTAATTAACCTATCAAGGATAACAGAACTAAATAGTATAAAAAAATAGTTGTAAGAACTGCCATGTGAAACTATTAGTTGTAACTGCAATCACTTTTTATGCAAATAAAGATATTATTATTATTATTTTTTATTTATTTATTCTAAATTTTTAGGGGGGTAAGTTTACTTGACATACGGGCATACATGAAATTGATTATTATTATTATCGCTTCAAGTATTGAACCTTAACGATACTGTCGGTACTAGATTCAACTTTCACAGCAATTATTAAAAATTCAGAAGCATTTATTAAATAAATAAAGAGAAATTATAAGTTAAGCCACACATTTCTTTATTGGCCACGTGATCAAATTTCTCATTTTATAAATAAGCAATAGGAAAATGAGATAGCCTCAAATAAAGTAATTCGTCTTATTTACAACGTCAACTAAATATTCTATAGAAAGCTTCAATAAAGATCAACAATTATCTTAACTTGTCCTTCGAGACGGCGTTATTCATTGCTGTTATTCATTCATTATGTTCAACTACCCGCCAATTTCTAATCATTAATTCGTAACTAAACGCAGTATAAGGTGACAGTTAGACAGGTGGATAACTTAAAATGTACATAAATACACAGACATAAAGAGTTTAAAAACATGTTGGTTCAATATATAATTCTTATTGTTTAATGCAGTTTTTTGCCATGTTTGTAAATTGTTCAGAGCGTCAAGGTCTGCACTGATCTCGCACATAATTCTTCACTTAATATATAACTTAACAATGCTTACATCATTTCCTCAAATTATTTTCCTACAATCCGTGTACCTAAATATATATATGTAACTAGAAATAATTATAAATTAATTATATATTACTACGAACATGTTCTGACTATTTACAAGCGCTTTTATAAAGTCTACGTGGATAAAAACCTATTTTATTTTATTAATTTGAAAGAACATATAATCATATTTTTTGATTGAAAGCAACGTCAGCCGTGGTTAAAACAAAAGAGAAAAAGAGGGGTGTGTTTAATGGCGTCTACCAAATTTTGGCACTTGGCCAATAAAACGGATTAGTTAGAATACTTTCTGTATGCGAAATAGTGACCTTTTGATGACGTTTAAAATCAGGGTAACAACCTGTTTGACTTGACAATAGATTAATAAAATATAATAAAAAATATGGCACATTTTTTAATATATTTTAAAGAATATTCTATAAAATTATGTACAGAACATAATTTCAGTCAAATGGCTTGGTGGACCAACCTGGTCATCCAAAATTGGTGGCAGTTTACAACTCAAAGTGGACCAATCGCTCATAGCTAGAAGCTCTCACCGCTCCGTAAGCGATCGGAGAGGTTAAGCAACCAGGCTCGCGGTCAGTCCATAGATGGGTGGTTTATTTCTGCGCGTCTCCGTGCTTCGGAGGGAACGTTAAGCTGTCGGTCCCGGTTTTAGTCATTAGAAAACAGTCGATAAGTCATGTCTGAGGCCTACTGGACGGCTGGAGCAACTCTGAGAATAGGGTTACTACTACCTATACGAAAGCTTATAGCTTTTAGATTTCTTCCGAAATTTGTCCACTTGCTTGGACCAATTTCGGAAGAAATCTTCGCATAAATGGGGATCAATTCAAGAACGTAAGTTATGTTGGCCTACAGGGCGGCAATTAACTGTGGATTGTCTGCGTAGTCGAGAGAAGTTAAGTCATACGATCTCAGTGGCCAGATAATGTTGATACCACGCAGGGTAACGAAGCCCTCGAAATAATAAAAATAATATTATCCAAAGGCATGATCCCAAACTAAGCAGAGCTAATTAAGCATAGCTACGTACCCTGGGAGAGCTCGGGATTGCCCTCCCCTATTGCAGACTCCTGCCAGTCCAGCACAGCGACTGTGCCACAAACAGCCTTCCCGGAGCTGGTTGCACGTGGCAGTAGAGGACACTTCTCACACTGCCACCGCAGCTCCGAGACTTGGGCTAGCATCGCGCCTACGTTCGCTGGTGGGGAGAGATTCCGTCCGATCTCTGCGACCAGAACTCCCCGCTCGACCGATGGCACTTTGGCACTTTCAGACGCAACTCAAGCCGTGAGCGCCACTGTGTTAGTACGCGCCGGTATGCGTCCCTTCTATACTCAATGAGCGTTCGATGTGGCGCCTCCCCGATACTCTGGCGGGCGCGTATTTTGGTAAAAACCACCGCGTCGACTGCCGCCAGTAGATCGAAACGCGGGAGGCGCGCCAGGAGTGTCGCCGCCTCAGATGATACCGTTCGGTATCCTCGTGCTATCCGTATGGCCACCACACGCTGCAGGGTATTTAGAATAGCTCTGCAGCGGGAGGCGCCCGTCAGGCGTTCAGACCAGACGGGCGCCCCGTAAAGGGTCATGGATCGCACGACACCTCCGTAGCGGCGGCGAACTTCTTCGCGTGGACCTCCGACTGCCGGTGTAACGCCGGCGCACTCGGGGGGCCAGTCGCTCAAAGTGCTCCTCGAAGCCCCATCGACTGTCTAGTGAGGCCCAGGTACTTCATGTACCGCCCCACCTTGACCTCTACGTCACCTACCCGCATCGACGTACTGGGTGGTTCCTGCATACAGTGTAAGCCGTGGAACCATAGCGCCTCGGTCTTGTGAAGTGCTACCCGAAGGCCCAGTCTCCTTATGGAAGCGACGACACTCGGAATTCGAACCTAGACTCTGGGTTGTTACTGAAGTGGAAGATAGTGGCTGTCTGTATTAGGTTCCGCAGTAATGTTAACAGTCAAACAGAACATTTTCCTACAAGCCAGAATGCAATTACAACAGATTGACAAAGCTGCTGTTAACCAATTGCAAGCGCACTCGGTGTATTAGCGATAACGATATTCGCAGGGTTGTCAAGAAGATTTAACCTATATTTTATTGCTATTAAAATCGCCTAGAATAAGTATATTTTTAGAAAAGAAACTGACAGCCCTCCGCTTCTTTTCTCCGTGACTTTTAAGCTAATTTTCCTTTAGAATGAAAGAAAAGATGAGAATAAAATTTTGAAGAAAGATCGATTAAACCTTCAAATTCTCACTCGATCATAGCTATGTGCTTGTGCGGACAGCTATATGCGTTGTAGAAGTATCTACTTAGGACAGCATATTATGCAGCCGGAAGAGATACAAACACTCACTGCACAATCAATCTGGGAGTTTTTAAAAGCTATAGGATTAAGCAGTGAACTTTAACAAAGTCAATGAGCTCTTCTACAACAGATCAGTAACGGTCGAGCAAGATGCCATCAAGGCATCAAGTCCCAAACAACAATAATAATAGCTATGGGGACCTAAAACCTATTGAACTAACAACATATAGTCCACTCAAGGTCGAGGATAGATGAGGTAATCTGAAAACACGAGGCGACAACGTCAGATTAGGACTGGTTCGTATCGCTATCTCACTCATTTACTGCCAAAATTACATTATAGCACTCCTCTTCTGACGGCCCATGCACGGTGCCACGTGATGGTTGTGACGTAACAGTGCTGTTTGTAAGACTTTTAATTGAAATTTCTTCGGGGAAATTGCGGCAGGAAGAACCTCCGTTAGCCCCAACATGCGATAGAAATACGACAGTAGATTAACCCTATCTTAAATCCAATCAAATCAGTTATTAAATATTGCTCAAATATGGTAGATAAGATGTTAATCAAAAGGTTATATCCAACATATTCTGACCTGAGGTCGTGCAAATAAATATACATATAGTTATGAAATTTAATCTATTCAATTACATTATTATTTCGACTTATATTCTAATCCTTAGTTTTATAAAAACATTTCTCTTTGAGGAAATTAAACAAACTCTTCCTAAATTGAGGTAATGACATTTTTTTAATATGTAATGGAAGGTTGTTATATATTTTAATTGCCATGCAATGTGCATTTTTTATGTCTTTATGAATTTAATTTTATCTTTATGTCTAGACATGCCATCAAAATGTTCGAATAAGTTCGGATGTTTTTTTAACTAAAATGCATATTTCATAATGTGTATACAGGGTGATGGAAGAATTTGGTATGTTCTAAATAAAGATTTGCAACTGTCCAAGCGATCACCAGTCACGTCTTCCAAACTTAGCCTACTAAGCCTCCGCTGCCAGGCCCTCTGCCTATCAGCGGGCTGCATCACATGAATCCTAATAGTTAGACAGTTGTAATTATCATAGAGAAAAAAAAATATAAAGTATTAAAACAAAATAAAGAAATTTATAGATATCTATTTATAAATGTATGGAAGTAAAAGTTGGTTATGGCAGAAAAAGAATGAAAGTAAAATAAATGTAGTGGAAAGGACAGCTCTGAGATGTATGTGTGGTGTTACTTTGAGAGACAGAAATACTGATCTAAGAGAGCAGTGTGGTGTGAAAGAGGATGTAGTCACAAAGATTGAAAAAGGTATGCTGAGATGGTTTGGCCATTTAGAAAGGATGAATGAAAGAAGATTGACAAAAGAAGTATACCTGGCCTGTGTGAATGGTACAACCTGAAGGGGAAGACCTCGTAGAACATTCTCTGATCAAATCCTCCAATTTGATCAGAGTACTTAAGAAAGGTCAGGTCAGAAGTACCCTTAACCGGCGAGCATGTAATATAATGTCAGTAAACGAAGCGAAAGAGGTGTGCAAGGATCGTGACAAACGGAAGTCCGTTGTCTCTGCCTACCCCTCTGGGAGACAGGCGTGAGTCTATGTATGTATGTATTTATAAATTATGGTTGAAGAGACATTTTCCAAAAGTGAGTATTATTATATTCGGAGCCCTTCATGTTTGAGTCCGACTCGCTGGCTAAGGGTCAAATTACTCCGGTATAACTATGCCTCACAGTTTTTTTTAGATAATTACATATTCAGTATATGCTGATCTCGCGTGGTATAGGATTTCCATACAATGACAGGTCAGCATATATTGGAAATCATAGCTTGATATGTAGCCGTGTATACCAACTGGCCCTCTAATCTACATCTATACAAATAAATAAAATTGAAGTGTCTGTTTGTAATATTGAAATAACCGTTTTTTACTACATATATATATATATATACGGCACATACACCAAAACATTTGTAAAATTTTTCTCTGTCTGTTTGTTCCGGCTAATCTCTAAAATGGCTGGACCGATTTTGACGGGACTTTTATTGGTAGGTAGCTGATGTAATAAGGAGTAACTTAGGCTACGTTTATTTTAGAAAATTGTTTTATTTTAGAAAAATACAAAAAATAAGCTAATTAACACGTGGACGAAGTCGCGGCCACAGCTATTCTCTAATAAAAGTGTCATGCCATCAAAAAACCCAACCTATTACCCTTTCCACTCTATATGGTGTTCAGAAAAGAAATCTTCGCATCTTACATTTCCCCTAGTCAAATATTTACTCAAACTGTTAACCTAGTACCTACATCTAACTCTTGTGAGTAACCAAGAGGCGTTATCGAGAGCATTGTTCGACGAAACGTAACAGAGACACACTAGTACGCTTACTTACAAGCGTGTTTAATTTGCGGCGCGTGTATGATATATACGAGTAGCCATTTGGCCAACAGTTCACAGCGGAATAACAAAACACTATGTTAATTAGCCACTCATTACAGCCCACCAGTAAAAATCATTGAATGAGGATAACAATTTTATAAAGAAGTAAATTCATATAGATAGTTCTACAAAAAGATTAATTTTACTTGTAACTAGCTGTGCCCGCGACTTCGTCCGCGTGTTTATTAATTTATTTCGTTTTTTTAGTAAAATATAATACTTTTTCTAAAATAAAAGTAGCCTAAGTTACTCCTTATTACATCAGCTACCTGCCAATAAAAGTCCCGTCAAAATTGGTCCAGCCGTTTCAGACATTAGCCGGAACAAACAGACAGACAGACAGACAAAAATTGTAAAAAATGTTATTTTGGTGTATGTACCGTATATATATATATTCATATTTATGTAGTAAAAACCGGTTATTTCAATATTACAAACAGACACTCCAATTTTATTTATTTGTATGGATGTATAGATAATGATAATATCCTGGAACATTATCCAAACACAGCCATCTGATCCAAACTAAGCAGAGCTTGTAATATGGTAACCTGATAACTGATATGCTACATATACTGCTTTTATTTTGTAAATACATACTTATATACATAACTAGCTGACCGGGCCGACTTCGTACTGCCTCAATCGATAAATAAAAGACCTAAACTTTTCATTTAGAAAACGCTTATATGGGAATAAAAAAGGGCAGTTTTTAGGGTATTCCCGACAATTATTCAAATTTTTATCACCTTTTAAACCTACCCTAGACCACCACGAACATTTCAAGACCAAGATAAGATAAATCAGTTCATCCGTTATCGAGTTCTAGCGAGACTAACGAAAGGCAACCAGACATGTTCATGCATACAAATTTCTGTCCTAGGTCAGGGAATCAAACCTACGACCTGCGGCGTGAAAGGCAAGTATCTACCAACTCGCCAACAGGCCCGTCGTAAATAGTATCATCTGTTTCTAATACAAAGAATATTTCAAGCACAGAATAGTTCCAGAACAACAACTGCACATCTTCTATGCAAATGTCCGATTCATCGATCTAAATTGCTCATTACTTACACAGAGGTAATAGTCCACTTATAACGTACTCTTTCGCTGTTAGTGTGGAAGATTACAAGTTCTAAACATCAATTAAAAGCAAGAAGATATGAAGTCGAATAAGATGTGGGTTCAACGGCTGCAGGAAAGCAGACTTCTAAAGATACAAGTAAGGTTATGTGGGTCAGCGTTGAGCGATGCGCATAATATTGTTAGCGATCTAAATGTCCCGACTTGAGTGATTGAAGTAGACACTATCTAGTATGTTAACCTCATTAATAACAGCCATAAATCTAAAACGTCACTTTAAATATTATCACAATTGAGAAAACGATTTACATTAAAACGAACTTTGCACGCTCCAAGATTGAACAGAGAACAAAATTTGATTTAGACTGCAAATGTAACCATTTATTTCATTCTTAATCCTCCAATTTGAATAACGAAGCAAGCCCCTTTTTAAATTATCATCATCATGTCACCCAATCTACGCCTACTGCTGGATAAAAACCTCCCCAAAGAATGGTAGCATGTGCCATGTATAATCGCCACGCTTGGTAGACGGGTTGGCAATCGCAGTTTGATGGCCATAGTTTATAGAAAAAAACTGCTGCCCGTTCTCTAGTAGGTATTCCCTCGGATATTCTATGCCGTCACCATAAAGCAAAAAAAATAAATTACACTCCATGAAATTTAATTATATCATCTACTTACGTGGTTTCCTCTTGCCCTGAACTAGACTAGCATTCAGCTCTAGAATTCATTAACTAGAATTTGCTTTATTAAACAAGGCTATTTACTATTGTCTCTTCACCTTACATCTTTAGATATGCTCATAGCCTTTTCTAATCCGTCTAGTTGTGAAGGTTGAGGGAAGCCGCTGGATGCGAATAGGGCATGACCCACAATTGTGGAGATCTTTGTGCAGGCTTTATCTAGCAGTGGAGGCCTTTCGTCTGATATGATGACGAGGAAACTTATTAAAACGTAATGCTGTAAATAAGCTAGTTAAATCACGTTTGCTGTGTGGTGACGGCAAAGAATATCATCACCCCATCTCATACCGTGGGGGGCGTAAAAGTCGGCGGAGGGAATACCTACCAGAGAACGGGCAGCAGCGTTTTTCTGTGAACTATGACCATCCAACTGCGATCTCCAACCCGTCTGCCAAGCGTGGCGATTATGGCATTACCCCCCCATTCTTTGAAGAGGCTTTTGTTCAGGAGTTGACGTACATACTTTGGCTGACAAGGTGATGATGAAATTACGTACCTTAGCCAGATAAATCAGACTTGAGGAAAATGCAAACAAACCAAAGGAAACAATGGAAAAGTCCAGACAAAAAGATACGATGATTTAAGATAGTGATTGTAAATTCAAATAAGTTACATGCCTCACACCGGATAATAGGAGCGTTGGAAGGAAATATTGTCTAGAACATTATATTTTAGGTCACATGAAGGAAACGGCTGAGTCTTATAAATATAAAAACCAACATTTTTAAAAACTTTTACAGAGTTCTGCTCAAAAAGCATCACGAAGGAACTTAGGCTGAATGGGAACCAGCTCAAACCGAAGTCGTAGAATGTAATAAAGTTAAAGAAAGTTGACTTGCTGTACTGTAATTGTTATTGTTTAATAAAGTTTAGTCTTCAACTTAACTTCGCCATTTGTTTAACAGAATAATTTATGATAATATTACTTCTTGTACTTTTTTTATAAAATCGGACAGGAAAGAAGTATATACTTATCACAAACGGCTATCAGAATTAAATTAGTAATAAGCACACTTAATATTTCATGAGGTATCTGTATCGTAAAAGGCGACTTAGGGCCAGGTAGGAGGGTAGCAGCGCTTCCTGTGTACTAACTACCACCTAACTGTGGTCGCCAACTCGCATGCCAAGCGCGGTAGCTTTTTTTTTTTTGATAAGGCACGCGGAATGCCTTCGCATGCCACCCGCAAAATGTGCCTGCGGGTGGGTATGTCGGACTTGCACCGACTAAACCTACCTGCCATGGACTTCTCTTGGCGCCTGATGGGAGAGTCCCGGGAATGCGGGTATGCTGCTCCGGTAAAGCGCGGTAACTAAAGCAAACCCCTCCAAATGTCAACGTTAGAACCTTTGGGGAAAACCTCTGTCCAACAGTGGAAAATATCAGGCTGATGATGAATATTTCATAATAACTTACATTGAAAGATTTGGGAGGAGTTTTAAATTTGATTTGACACTTACATGTATATTTTTTTTCTGTCTCCCGTGACCACGGCTTTTGCAATCCATGCCGAAACGTCGGGTAACCAAGGTAATGATTTGCCTATATCTTTATCGCGATTGAGACCCGTGTCCACAGTATATAAAAATAGTTACGTGTAACTTTATTAGACTTATTAGTTAAGTAATTGATAAGCGATACCGGTAGATGTCGCTAAAATTTACGGTAGAATGATTATGTTTATTGGCTGAGCATTGGGTGGGTTACCAAGAGAATGCAACTGCATCAGAAGATGCAGTTGCATTCTCTTGGTATCGTTTAGGACAGAAGTCCTAAATGGATAACTCTCTTAATCAAATTGTTTTAATGCTGTTTTACAACTACCAGCTACCCAGAATACTTAAAACTGCCTCGTTGGTCTAGCGGTAGCGTGTACACTCGAGGACGAGGTCCTGGGTTCAAATCCTAGGTTGGGTCAAGTGATTTAGGGACTTTTCTGTTAAAAGAAAATTTTCTCATATTCAGCCTGGGAGTTTGGCGGTATTAAAGTCCCGTGCCTCGGAGAGCACGTAAAGCCGTCGGTCCTTTACCTGACCTCTTTTCATTCGTGTCGCTAGGCGTCCCATCGGAGTGATGGATAGAAAATGCTCCTGTGTTTGCGCACACACTTATGCACTATAATATGTCCCGCGCAGATGGCTAATCCTCAAATTCGGCTGGGAGGACATTATTATTATATCTACTTTAAGGCATATTTGTTTATTTAGTTGGCCAATGGGTAGCCCTGGACTGCAGTTGTCAGCAAGGATCTCTAATGTCGTGTAATACAGGTCAGGAGCATGCGGCCGTTGTACCGTGGTCTCTATTGTGAAATGGGTGCAGGTCCAATATAATTGGGTACCTTGTCGACTCAATGTAATTTGCGCTAAGGTCTCGACCTAAATATGTAATAGACTCCAACACAGATTGAATACATAGTATACATAGACATTTTTTTAATATCTAGGGACAATGTCACACAGATCAACCTAGCACCAAACTAAGAAAAACTTGTACTATGGGTAAGAATGTACTAGCTTCAAACCCCGTGTCAAGCCATAAAGTAATATTGGCACTTTTAGATCGAGAAATATTTTTACTAAACTAATAAAAACTTGTACTATGGGTACCAACGCGACGATATACATACTTATATAGATAGATAAATACTTATATACATAGAAAACATCCATGACTAAGAAACAAATATTCGTGCTCATCACACAAATACAGGGATTTGAACCCAGAACCACCAGCTTCGTAGGCAGGAGCACTAACACTAACAGGATTTGGACATAGTAATAATACATTACTCATTAAGAGTGGTAGGGCACAGCGTTAATTCGCTCAAAGGGCAGCCCGACTGGGGAAGTAGGTACCTCCACCTTACAGAAGCCATTCTTTAATAATAACATTAATAACTTAATGTTCTGTTTCTGTAAGGACGCCGGAGCTCATCGGGGTAGGGGGAGGGTAAGCAACAGTTGTTTGCTGACTCTTAAAGACCGGCAACGCACCCGGGACTACCCTAGCATTGCGAGTGTCCATGGACGGCGGTGATCACTTACTATCAGGTGACCCATTTACGCGTTTGTTTGTACACCTGCTTAAAATAAAATACAAAATGCATAAAAGATGCGGTTCTCTGGTGCATAGGGGGCGGATCAGCTCTAACAGTATCCTAAATATGATTGCAAGTAAGTTGGACCGCACCCATATAAGTCATTGCTGTGCCGTCTCCCATGTCTTGTCGCAGGGATAATGGTTGCAGGGTAATATTGTATGTTGTTGCTGTTGCTAGCAATACAACTAATAACTTGCTATTTACTGCCTCGTTGGTCTAGCGGTAGGGTGTTCACCCGCAGAGAACGAGGTCCTGGGTTCAAATCCCGGGTCGGGCCAAAAGTGATTATGGTACTTTTCTGTAAAATGAAAAATTTCTCAGCATCAGCCCGAAGTCTGGGAGTTGGTGGTATTATACCCCCTTGCACGAACACGTAAAGCCGTCGGTCCTATAACTGACCTCTTTCCGGTCGTGTCGCTAGGCGTCCCATCGGATCATGAGAGTGATATGGAATAGAAAGTGTTCCTGTGTTTGCGCACACACTTGATCACTATAACATGTCCCGCGCAGATGGCTAATCTCTATTGAGACTGGCCGCCGTGGCCGAAATTCGGCTAGGAGGACATTATTATTATATTATTTATTTAAGGCTTTCATAAAAATATATGTGACGAAACAGACCGCTCGGGCGGACTAATTAAAATTATTGCTTTAATTTCTTTTTAAACTGTGTTTATGTTTTGCATTGTGAGCTTGAGAAGTACAAGTGTGTGTTAATACCCAAGTGCTGAATAAATATCATAATTTAATTAACATATGCTCACCAGAGCAATTATATCAATTAATAAATAACACGAAAAAGTGGATATATTCTCATTTCATTTGAGTGAATTCGTAAAGATCCTGTTAAATGTAATTAGTTAAATGAATAATTAGTTTTAAAATGTAGTTACATAGGGATTTTATAATTATAATGATAAACTATTTATTTACAAACTAATAATAATAAATACTTTTTAATAAAAAATAATAATAATAAACAAACTAATCTGACATTGAAACATTTACTTAATTAATTGATAGAAAAACAAAATCTACGAAAAAGTATATACATAAATAAATTAAAACTAACTACAGATGGCGACGTAGCATTCCTCCGAATCGAGGCCATGAGAAAACGTGCCCAGAAGACTGGCTGCATTACCACGTTGAATTGCTAAACTAATTCTTTGGCCAAAGAAAAAGCCAGCCCTCTGGTCACGGGAAGCGTCAACCAAACGCTTCGAGATCTGGCGATAGAGACCACGGGCACTCGGACCCCACGTTTTATAATTTAAATACCAAAACTATCGCATTAGGTCAAGACCTGTAATGTAATGTTAAGGAGAGCAATAAATAAATAAAAGTTTTCTATAATATGCCCCCCTGATCAAACTTCGGCCATGATCGCTAGTCGCAATGAAAGATGACAGACAGATACTATAGTGCACAAGGGGGTCGCAAACACACCCTTTATTCCCTCCCTCTCAAGAACCAATGGGAGGTAGGTACTAAAGGCAAGTCCGGAGAGGTCAGCTACAGGGGCGACGGCTTCACGTAGGTATACTCTCTGAGGCACGGGGGTGTAACAGCAACTACTTTTTAAAATATTGCTATTGAAAATATTTCTCGATCTAAAAGTGCCAATAACACTTTATGGCTTGACACGGGGTTTGAAGCTAGTAAATTCTTCAAAAATAAAAATTTAGTTACAACTTATGATACATAGATTTACAGTATAATACTGAAATATAATGCATACCTATTCTAATACTCTTCTCTTTCACTTTTAATACTTAATTTTTAATCTAATAGTTCTAATCTTCGACATCGGTAACAGTATAATCAGTTTGCCTTTTGGCATAGGCCTCCCCTAGAATTTTCCACATATCCCTATCCGCAGCTTTTCTTTGCCATGTTGTTCCAGCTACCTTTCTGATATAGTCCTCCCATCTTATTTTTTGCCGCCCTTTCCTACTTTGGCCGTCTCGAGGTGTTTCGTATCATATGACCTAACCAGTTCCATTTAAGCTTTTTCACAGTGTAAACTATATCTGTGACTTCTGTTTTGCTTCTTATATTTTTAAGTTTAATTTTATCTCTTAACTTGAGGTTTAGAATGCTTCTTTCCATTTTATTTTGACATCCTCTGAGTGCTCCAGTCTGTTTGCTAGTAAGAGCCCAGTACATTCTTATCTACGATTAAATAAACTGCCGCTAGACCAGCATATCAATAATGATCTGATAGGTAAAGATTTGGAATACTGAATTCCTGTCTGGAATCCTGTTTTGCATAAACACGGGGGCAATAATCTTAGCTACTTTAATAAACTTGACTGCACGTGAAGCGCAGCGGTTAAGACGTGTCCCGGGTTCGATTCCTGCACAGGACAACTATTTCTATGACCCATAATTAGTTGTTCTGAGTCTGGATGTAATCTGTGTCCGGCAATTATATTTTTGTACCCCGCGACACACAATCAACAATTTGCAGGTCACACAAATAGTTGTTCTGTGGCGGGACTCGAACACGAAACAAGAGGGCACCGAGGTATTAGCGAGGTAACACTTAATACCACTTCCTGTTTTTCCAGTTCTCTCCTTCTCAGCTGACAAGCCATACCTACATAATGAAACATAGTAACGGGTAACTCGGGTAATTATTTTTTTATGGATCGCATTCGCCCTGGAGATGAATTCCAGAAGAAGTTGAAACGGTTGGCAAAATCTATACAAATAAATCAAATTGGAGTGTCTGTTTGTAATATTGAAATAGCCGGTTTTTACTACATAAATATGAATTAATATACGGTACATAAACCAAAATAACATTTTTTACAATTTTTGTCTGTCTGTCTGTCTGTTCCGGCTAATCTCTGAAATGGCTGGACCGATTTTGACGGGACTTTTATTGGCAGGTAGCTGATGTAATAAGGAGTAACTTAGTCTACTTTTATTTTAGAAAAAGTCTTTTATTTTCCAAAAAACTAAATAAACTAATTAACACGCGGACGAAGTCGCGGGCACAGCTAGTCCAAAATAAAATTAATTACGTGAGTTACCCGATACGTCAGCGGCCGCCTGAGCTGTGGCCCGAACCCCATAAGGGTGCCCTCAGGTATAAGTCGCTTAAATTAAGCTACTGGTTGAGAGCCTTATGCGCTAGCTCGTTGTTTTCAATTCTTTAATTTTATTATACAATTGCTAAAAGTAACAATAATAGCTTAGTAACTTGCTATTTATTATTTATTTAAGGATATTAAAAATATATGTAAACAGACCGCACGGACGGACTAATTCAAAATATTTTGTTGCTTTAATTAGTGTTTTTAAACTGTGTTTATGTAATACATTGTGAGCTTGACAAGTACAAGTGTATGTAAATACCCAAGTGCTGAATAATAAATTTCATTATCTTTCATAATGTTAGCACCTCACGTCAGTTTTAATGATAATAATGCCTTAATATTCTAGTTTATTACACATCTGCCAACCTTCAGAATCATAGGTCAATTTTTGAAATTACACTTTTGGCCAGCCATAGCCACTCATTCTCTCACTGACCAAAGATGAAATTTCAGAACTTCGTGGCTTATTCTCAAGTATTAACCTTAATCCTATATGACCTATTCTCAGGATTTTAACCTTTGACTTTTACATATGAAGGTAGGTCAGGACGCGCGCGCGAGGGTTGCAGACTATTGCGTCATAGGACCAGAATAAACGTATCTGGGTACCAAGTCTACTGACTGTAGCTTACGTAACATATCGAACTACATATCTACAGGTCTAATAAATATAAATCACACTAATATTATAAAGGCGAAACTTTCGTCACTTCTTCTCGTCTAAACGGCTGGGGCGATTTTAATAAAATTCTGTTTGTATTTAGCTGATACCCTGGATAAACACATAGGCTATAATTTATAAAGTTAACCGCGGGTCAAACCGCGGGGCACTGATATAATTTATAAAAGAACAACAAAGACAACCTGTTGGCGTAGTTGGTAAATACTTGCTTGGCAAGCCGCAGGGCGTGGGTTTGATTCTCACCCAGGACAGATATTTGTGCGCATGAACGTGTATATAAGTATGTATTTACAAAAGAAAAGTAGTAGGTATATGTAGTATATCAGTTATCTGGTTTCCATAGTACAAGCGTTGCTTAGTTTGGGATCAGATGGCCGTGTATCCATAATGTCTTCAGATATTATTATCATTATACATCCACTAAGCACAAGGCGGGAGAGTACGGGGATGGTGCTGTGGATCCACTATTATGTAATAGGTCCATAAGCATCACAACTGGGTAACAGGTCCACGGTAAGTTACGTAAGTTGCCAACCTAAACATATAGTAGATCCTATACTGCAAGACTTCTACTACGCTCATGTTTAATTGTTTTTATTGAGATGCTTTTTTATAATATACCCTTGGTCAATGTCAGTGGTCTCGGGTTCAGATCCGAGGCTCAGATAATTGATTCTTCGAGTTTATGTACATACTCGTACACACGGCTACACGTCAAGCTATACATTTCCAAGCTATACAATTCAAGCTGACCCCTCATCGTACCAAAATCTTATACAATGCGGAATCAGCCTATACTGGTAATGCATAGCTTGATGTGTAGCTGTGTGTACATAGACTCACGCCTGTTTCCCAGTGGAGTAGGGAGACACAACGGATTTCCAATTGTCACGAACTTTGCACACATCTTTTGCCTGATTTACTGTCATTATTCTTTTCATACATGCTCGCCGATTTAGGGTACTTCTGACCTGCTATTTCTTGAGTACGTCTCCGATTTGATCAGAGAATGGTCTACGAGGTCTTCCCCTTCCAGTTGTCCCATTCACACAGGCCAGGTACACATCTTTTGTAAATTTTCTTTCATTCAATCTTTCTAAATGCACAAACAATCTCAGTATACCTTTTTTAGTCGAATTTATGTGCGTATTATAAATTGATTATCTCGTACTAAGAACGGTGAAGAAAAACACATACATACATAGACTCACGCCTGTTTTCCAACGGGGTAGGCAAAGACAATGGATTTCCATTTGTCACGATTGTTGATATGAATATATATAGATATATGAAACCCTTAAAGAATGACCAGATTATCTAAGAACATTAAGTTTATTATAAACACCACAGAGAATAGAAGAGGAAATTTCTTCCCATGCTAGTTTATCTATGCTCTCGGGCACACATTACAAGCATATAATTAAAAACAATGGCGTCTGCCTTTTGTTGGCATGATCGCAGCTCAAGGCTTATGTTTTGTTAAACAACGCTTTTGATAATGCCTCTTGTTTACTCGTAGCAGTACAAGAGTTTGGTAAACTATACGTTTATGCAACATTTTGTACGCCTATTAACTTGACTAACCTTTATTAATATTCTCACAAAGTTTCTAACAACCTGCATTGATCGTGGTCACGGGCTGACTGATCATGAATGAAGACCTAGACTCTTGACATGGGACTACCATATGTAAATAGAGGGATGCCTGTCTATAGTACCTAAAGTGCCTGGATTTTCAGAAAAATGCCTGTCTAAAGCAAAACGCTTTAGGTAATAAGTAAAAGGCAACAGATAATAATGAAGTAGGATATAATGAAGAAGGATATTTATTATTTATATTTGTCAGAGGACATTATTTTTAATAGTTATTTCTTTTCTTATATATAAACGTAAAATTTAAAAATGCCTGTCGCAGACCAATGTCGGCCGCACGTCTGTCAAAACCTTAAAATGCCTGTCAAATGCGGCTATCGCCTGTCATATGGTAACCCTACATGGGACGCATATTTACATAAAAAATCCAGAACTAGTCACTTTTATTATATAACAAAATTTTAACAACACGATATTTTAAATGGCGCCAAAAAACAAGTGACAAATAGATGAAACTACGATATTTGAAAATGGAACTGTTTGGTTTTAAGAATTCCATTCTAAAGGCAAACAGTTCCTTTTTCAAATATCGTAGTTTCATCTATTTGTCACTTGTTTTTAGCGCCATTTTGAATAGCGTGTTGCCGTCACCAAGGATTTAAGTCTGAGAGATAAATTCGACAGCATGATTAAGTCTAATTTGAGGCCTCAGCATGATGCTCGCCTTCAAACTACTTTTGACTATTAAGAACCATGCAATTCGGTGTGCGGAATCAAATCTCAACCGTACCAATCTCAGTAACGATTTTCGTATTTATTAGACTTCAAAATTATATTTTCAAATTCTCCTTGAAAAAACGAGCGACAAAATCGTTTAAGCCTCCCCGTCGTTAATTAAAACGCCAATTAAAAGTTTATTCTTTCTGTGATTACCTGTTACGATAATTGTTGGTTTATACTTATTTGATTAGCAATTTTAAACCTTCTATTGAAATACAGGTAGATGAACTCATCTTACATCGGGATTTTTCAGCCTGGATTTTAAAAAATGGCGGTGTTCTCCGTACTTCGAAGAGCAGGTGAAGCTGTAAGCCCTACGAAGCAGGCCTCAGTAGGACACGTTTATTTTGCTCAACATAATTCCGAATGACGTCCACTGCTGGACAAAGGCCCCAAAAGATTTCCACAATGAAGTTGTGTCCATGATTTGGAGGGATATGCCATAATCGCCACGCTTGGTGGTGGTCATAGTACAGAGAGACGCTGCTGTCTGTTCTCTGGTAAATATTCCCTCGGGACGACTTCTACGCCCACCACGGGATGAGATGGGGTGGCTATATTCTATGCCGAAAACATGCCCATACCATCTGACATCGAAAGCTATGGTGTAGGTAGGTGTTTGATCACTATCGTCCATTCAAGATGTGACGAAGAAGCAGAGGCACAGCAAATGCAAAAATAGTAATGTTCAATTACATTAAGCTATACAATTTTGTTACTTGATAGCAATTATGATAAGATAATGAAACAAAAATAATAATGTAATTATATCGACGGTCCGGACGGTCACCATAGCCTACTTGGTAGTGCTCCTGCCTACGAAGCTGGTGGTCCTGGGTTCGAATCCCGGTAATTGCAAATATTTGTGTGATGAGCACGAATATTTGTTTCTGAGTCATGGATGTTTTCTATGTATACATATATGTATTTATCTATCTATATAAGTATGTATATCGTCGCCTGGTACCCATAGAACAAGCTTTGCTTAGTTTGGGGCTAGGATGATCTGTGTGACATTGTCCCCAGATATATATATATATAGATATATTTTATATCGTTTTAAGAATTGATGTCGATATGATTTATTTTACTTAGGACCCATAGGCCTTGAATCATATATGATTCAAGCCGTGTGGTTTTCACCCCAAAAAGAATATCCGGGCAACCCCATATCATCCCGTGGGTGTCGTAAAAGGCGACTAACGGATACAGCAGGTAGTCGGCCAGCAGTGCCACCTATGTACTAGCTGCCACCTAACTGAGCTCGCCAACTCGCATACCGAGCGCGGTGACTAAGTCAAACCCCTTCAAATGGCAACATTATAGATTTTTTTTTGATAACATTTTATTTGACGGGCCTGTTGTTGTGGTTGGTAGATACGCTGCCTTTCACGCCGGCGGTCGTGGGTTCGATTCCCACCCGGGACAAATATTTGTGTGCACGAACATGTCTGTTTGTCCTGAGTCTGGGTGTAAATTATCTATATAAGTATGTATTTACAAAAAAAAAATAGTATATGTAGTATATCAGTTATCTGGTTTCCATAGTACAAGCTCTGCTTAGTTTGGGATCAGATGACCGTGTGTGAATAATGTCCCAGGATATCATTATGTTTATGTAATGTATGTACATACAAATCACATATCCAAATATCTACAAACATTTGCACTGTCACTAAATATTTACAAGTACTTTTTGAAGGTCTACATGAGTAAAAACCTTTTTTTTAAACATCCTTGTCAGTCATGCATACCTCAAATAAAACGATTTCGTACAAAAAGTGTCGTTTTGAACGGATGCAAACAGGGAATATTGCTAATTGAAAAAGCGAATGTCGCAAATTGTAAAAGGTTTTTCGAATTTAACTTGCGTCTAGATGCATTTGAAACATTGATATACAAAACACCCAAAATGGTTATTTGTATTTCAATGATTTGAATAGAATATGTCACCTGTATTTTGCAGATATTCAATCAAATTGTTCAACGCACTTTTATTTGTATTCATACAAATTCCGTCATTCAATACAAAATAAACTTTATTCCAAGAAACTAATTTAGTAAATAACAAAGCATATACATGTTAAATAAAAAAATCAGTGTATGTATTATGATTACAACATAATATTCTAATTGGGGTGTGAAATAGAATTATTTGCTGACAGAGATTTTAATAAAATCTACTAAAATCGAAAAGAATAACAATTTTAACTATTCCTATAGCTATCTAAAATATACAATATGCACATTATGCAGTAATTATTGCACTAATCAGATTCATCAGAACTAACTAAAATTCATTATTAAGTATACAACATGTAACGTAATTAACGCACACCCTCAAACACCCCAATTAGAATATTATGTTGTAATCATATTATGATTACAACATAATATTACATACACTGATTTTTTTATTTAACATGTATATGCATTGTTATTTACTAAATTAGTTTCTTGGAATAAAGTTTATTTTGTATTGAATAACGGAATAATTTGTATGAATACAAATAAAACTGCGATTTTAGAAGTCTTATTACTTTGACTTATAGTCCATTTCAATTTGTTTTGACTGTACAGGGTTAATATGACAATAATTTCCGAAGTTGTAATTATTTTGGAATGAAAAATTACCTATATTAAAAATTATATAAATCGATTCAGTAAACGATTCTGATCAAACTATTTTCAGGATGTTGCGTTAATTAAGTTACATATTGTATATTTCTCGTAGTCGCTATCGCATATCGCTAGCATCATCATCATCATCAACCTACCGTACACTGCTGGACATAAGTTCATAGTAAAACTGTTTCATCTGACAAAGCTTACGTGCATACATTTGAATATAGGTAGGTACCTACCTAAGTAAGTATGAACTTGCATTTCTAGTTACCTGAAAGAACTATCAGGGGTTCTAGAGGCTAAGTCGCCGAACATCGATTTCTTTAATGGCGTTCAAATAAATAAAGGTTTAAAATCACTTAATCAATCGTTAAATCGGCTTACATGAGCACAATATGTGACGTAATAAATGGTCCGGACTCGATTGTCAACGGTGAAGACGATTTAACGATTGATTCAGTCATTTTTAACCATTATTTATTTGAACGCCATTTAAGAAATCGATGTTTGGCGACTTAGCCGGTAGAGCCCCAGGTGAATTAGAATACTTGCTGATCATTGATTAATTAATATATTTACTATTATTAAATTAGGTTAAAAAATAAGTAGGTAACTATTATTGTGTTATTACAGGTCCGTGCCATTTCCATGCCAAAATTATTTCAAACACGTTTTTAACATGATGTTTACAGTTACCCTATGATGGTTACACTCAGCCGGGGGTTGTGGAAGTATCGTACGTTCCCGCGACCCCCGGCGCAGGTGTGAGATGGAACACCGAGGTGGTTTTTAGTCAGTAGGAGTCTGACAGACCCCTCATCCATGCAGGAATTTACACCACGGCAAAACAAAAAAAAAAATGTTGACACTCTATACCGGAAAATAGAACCGAACTAGAAGTACCCGCGCCCCTCCTCCAAAGCTTTCTATAACGTTGCCATTTGGAGAGGATTGCGGCCGCTTTTTTTTTTTTTTTTTTTTTTTATCATAATAATTCATTCTAGTTGGCAACCGCAGTTGGGTGGTGGCAGGTGCCGCTGCTGCCCAACCACCTGTTGTATCTTATAATCACCTATCCCCACCCACGGGATGGTATGGGGTGGTCCTGTTATTCTTTTTGGGCCGCAAACCACACGACCATAACCAATCTGTACCATAGTTTCAACGAACATAAAATAGTTTCAGATTTACTTTTTTGACAAACTAATAATTGACCCGCCCATAAAAGGTCTTCCATTGATAATTTAATTAAAATTACTCGTCGCTTATAGTAAACAAAGACAGAGACAGCAAGCAACTGGAGGTCCCAGTACCTAATACACACGGCTACATATCAAGTTATTAATTTCCAATATAAGCTGACCTGTCATTGTATAGAAATCCTTAACAACGCGAGATCAGCTTATACTGGATATTACATACATATATACATAGACTCACGCCTGTTTCCCAGAGGGGTAGGCAGAGATAACGGATTTCCATCTGTCACGATCTTTGCACACGTCTTTTGCCTCGATTACTGTCATTATATTATTCATACATGGGTGCCGGTTTAGGGTACTTCTGACCTGCCCTTTCTTGAGAACGTCTCCGATTTGGAAATACTGGAAATTACTCTTCGCTAATAGCAAACAAAGACAAGGATATATCACGCAACTAGAGCTCCCAGTACCTAGTACACACGGCTACATATCAAGCTATACACATCCAGTATAAGCTGACCTGTCACTGTATGGAAATCCTATACAACGCGAGATCAGCTTATACTGGAAATGTATAGCTGTTATCTAGCCGTGTGTACAGACGCCAGCACATCCAGCTACCCCAATCTGCCAAATTTCTTTATTGATTTTCAACTTTATCACAAAAACATAAGGTTCACTTTCAATTTCAAGATCAAAGTCATGGATGTTTTCTATGTAAGTATATAAGTATTTATCTATCTATATAAGTATGTATATCGTCGCCCGGTACCCATAGTACAAGCTTTGCTTGGTTTGGGGCTAGGATGATCTGTGTGACATTGTCCCGAGATTTTATTATTATTATTAATTGGGGAGTTTTGACCGATTGGGGTAGCTTGAAGTGCTGGCGTCTGTACTACCATTCTAAAATTAGCTACCGTGGTGCTTGTTTGGGATTAAATAACAAAGCTGCGCAAGAGTTTGTACATTTTTACATTCGCATAATTACAGAGAGTGACGTTACTTCGTCTAATTTAGCTTTAATGCCACATTGTGCTCCCCAAGGTCAATTGAAGTTATGCTTGATAAAGACAAGGTAAACTTTTTAATAATAATACGTTTTAAATAAATAAAAAAGGTTTTTATTCACGTAGTCTTTCAAAAGGCGCTTGTAAATAATCAGAACATGTTTGTAGTAATATAGTTAAGTATACATAATTATTTCTAGCATTTTCCAACCACAACAACCGCCCAAAACCACCGATTACATACATTGTAATTATATGCTCCTGTGATTGTTTGATTTTACTATTGGCATAGTTAATCTATCTAACACGGGAGCCCCACGAAATACTCATTTCAACTTTAGGAAAAAAATTGACAGCATTCAAACAGACGCACACAAAAATCATATAAACTTTGAAAAAGCCACACGGGTGAGTAACGGCATGTTAATTTTTTTATTTCAGGTCACTCACACACTCACATAGGAAAATCTCAAATGCAAACTTCCTAATGAAGTTTAACTACACTTCCGTTCACCATATAAGTGTATATTTATAATTAACCGAAGCCAATATTAGTCAGAGCCGTGGCAACTAATTAATTCCAATTTATAGATGCGGAACCGAGTTGAGGGACGTCTGCGAATAACTATTGCACATTTCATTTTAATGCCTATATATAGGTACTGCGGTGGGACCTTATGTAATTTGCAATTGATATATATTCGTTTTAGTACGGTCGCGCATACTGCAGTACTTCGGACATGTCTCTAGACTGGATAACGACTGCATAGAACGACTGGTTGTGCAAGGAAAAGTGGAGGGAACCAGATCCCGTGGCAGGTCACCTATGCGCTGGACTGACCAAGTAAAATCCGCAGTAGGAAGCTGCGTATCTGACTGCGCCAGACAGTCCGCCAACAGAGAGAGATGGCGGGAGATCGTGCGGAAAGCTGTGCCCACCCTTACCACCAACGTGGATGCCTCGATGTGACCACGACTGCTCTGCCAAGAGCGTAACGAAAGAGAAGAGATATATTCGTTTTAATTGTATAAGAATAGTCTGTTTTATTTTACATAGTTGACCTATGTATATGTTTTATTCAAAAACATGCACCATATACCCATACTTGCAAAATAAAATATCTTTATCTATGATGAGACTGAGGAGTTGAAGAGTTGTTTTCAAAGTTTAGATTAACACATTGCGATTTACAGATTAACCGAACAATGTATTATATAACTAAGTATGTATTTTACAAAAGAAAAGTAGTAGGTATTTGTAATATATCAGTTATCTGGTTTCTATAGTACAAGCTCTGCTTAGTTTAGGATCAGATGGCCGTGTGTGAATAATGTGCCAGAATCATCATGTCTACCAAACTAGTCCATTGCTAGACAAAAGCCTCACCAAAGAATGGGAAGATATGCCATAATCGCCGGGCTTGACAGAACGGTTGGCGATCACAGTTCGATGGTCATAGTTCACAGAAAAACGCTTCCCGTTCTCTGGTAGGTATTCCCTCGGAAGAATTTTACGTCCCCACGGGATGAGATGGGCCGATGATATTCCATGCCCTCACCACACCACGTCCCAGGATATTATTATTATCATTTATTCAAACTTTTTCTTTAGAAATACATTTTAAAATATGTATAAAATAAAATTAAAAAAATATTTATTATTATTATTAGCTTCAAAAAGTTAGCCTAAAAGACTTAAAAGCATTTCATTAATTTTATTGAGGTGAGCATTGCGGCTCCTCTGGTGTTGCGAGCGTCTATGGGGAGCGGTGATCACTTACCCACTCGCTTGCCATACTATTTTATAAAAAAAAATATCAATGTATCTTCTGACGTAACAATGAGCCAATGTCACGTAGGTGAAAGAAAACACGCGGTACTGCACGAGTAGTTTAATTCAGCAGGTAAGGATATTATGCAGATTAAAGGAGTGGTCTCGACTCGGGAGTGCCCGCAGCACATAAACAACGTGACAGGCGCAAGCGCAATAATTGGAGCTATTCAATATACACTACGCAGTGCTGGTAAACTTGCTGTGTGGTGACGGCATAGAATATCATCATTCCATCTCATCCCGTGGGGGTGCAGAAATCGACCGAGGAAATACCTACCAGAGAATGGGAAGCGTTTTTCTGTGAACTATGACCATAAAACTGCGATCGCCAACCCGTCTGCCAAGAGTGGCGATTATGGCATATCCCCCCATACCTTGGGGAGGCTTTTGTCCAGCAGTGGACGTACTTTACTACGATGATCACATAACAAAAACGCTGTAAATATCACAGGCTAGAATATTTCATATATAGGCATTTCATTTTTTAACAGCTCTGTATACATAATTATTGGGAATTCCAGCCCTTTAGGGCGTAAAATTGGGGATATAAGTTTATTCTGACTGACTTACATATCGACGCACAGCCTAAACGGCTGGAGTTAGAGACTTGACAATTTGACAGTAAGTACCTTTTATGACGTGAGCATCCACTAAAGAAGGGTTTTTGAAAATACCACCCCTAAGTGAGTAAAATAAGGGATGAAAGATTTTATGAAAATCCGTCATTTTGATTTTAAAGGCTTTGGTATATGGCCTTGCAGTTAAAATTAAAATATACATTTCAGGATTTTTGAAAATTCCATCCCCAAGGGCGTAAAATTGGGGAGTTGACTTAATACTTAACTGTACCTACCTAAAACAAAATAGTCTGAAAGCTAAAACGTGCTAAATGCTGCTAAATTTCACGCAGTATTTTTTCCAGTATTTCAAACTCACGTCTCAGTTCAACGTTAAAGCGCAAAGAGCATTTGACGTCGCGAACCAAAGTAGAAAATTGTGGAGTGTGTGACAAGTGAGGAATGGCGAGTGTGCGCCCGACCTTGCTAACTGGCGCACAAAGCTGAGAGTGCTCGCGTACAACGGGCTTAAATAGGAAACGAAACTAAACGCAATAAGTCACGTTACTTAAATATTTACAACGACTTCAATGTAGCTGCTTGTATAGCTTATAAATCCGAATAACCCATAGGCAATAATTTATAAAGTATAACGCGGGTGAAACCGCGGGGCTTAGGTAGTATATATAAAAGTAAATGTTTGTCTGTATGTACTTTATAGAATCGCATCGTAAACTATGCATTCGATCATGTGATGATCTTCAGCAAAGTGTTGAGCCCACGAAGGTTTCTGAGTTGATACGAGCGATCTTCCACAGATGGGCCCAAATAATGAAATTCATATATTGCCGTGACAGTTAAAGCTGATTTGAATTTAAACGAAAACAGCAACATATAGGCTATAATTTATAGAGTTAAACGCGGGTAAAACCGCGGGGCACATCTAGTTAGTGGATAGTATCGTGTACCCAGACCATCAAAATTTATGGACCAAACACTATAGGCACATATTTCCATTTGTAAAAAAAAGGAGGTAAATATGTAGGAATAGATAAATGGTAAAAATATTATTGTTTTTATGAATAATCCTGTAAACATGATAGTTTTGTATATTGATACCAGAAAGAATACACTGAATACGTAAGTTGGATGCGGGTACATTTAATCTGCAAGTCATTTTGTGATATCAACATATACCACGCCGTTGTTATGTGATCCTTCCATTTTACTTCTTATATTTAGTTGTGTATAGATTAATTAACGGTATTAAAAAGTTGGGTATTGTAATTATATTTGTCGCCACCTATACAACCTCTTTGAAATTTAAAAGCTAGAAACTCTTTTCATTCTTCTAAAATAGCTGGACATAGTATTTGAAATTAGAACGTGTTTGACTTCCTAATTTAAAATAATGTGATTGAAGTCAGTTGAAAATGTTTTGGCACCAACCCGGAAAAAGATTCATCTCGGCTGTGGTTCCTTTTTCAAAAACTGGTGTAAATTCGAGGTTTTATGGGTGAATATGGTGTATTTTTACACATAACATCTTCGACAACGTACGCAAGTAGAGAAAAGTGCGATATTGCCGTGAATTGTGATTTTCCGTGTTGAAACGAAATCTCCATAGAAGCCTCTAGTACAGTCTAAAGGTACTGCTTTACTGATACGACTATGACTTGACTGACTTTGAAAAACAATAAAATGGAACAACTGAAGACGAGGCGGTTTGGTCTCTGGCCTAAGCCTAGCAAAAGAGGACAAAAAAAAAAGGTATGGTGCGGTTGCTATGATGATTAAAAATCAAAAGTAACATGTGCTATAGGTAGGTACGCCAGTAAAGTTTGATTTATAGAAACTCTCCATCGTGCACGTGTGGCGCAGCGGCTAAGACAGACGCCTCGCAGCCTCGTGTCGCGGGTTCGAGTCCCGCGCCGCACAACTATTTGTGTGACCCATAAATAGTTGTTCTGAGTCTGGATGTAATTTATGTCCATCTATTATATATGTTTGTAAGGTACCCCGCGACAAAGGGATTAGATTCCCTAGCGTGGGCGTTGTCTTCCTAAAAAAAATACCTTGAAATCCCAGATACGGTACCTCCCGTAGCTGAGAGTGGGGCGAGTGTTGCAGTACGTATTACGTTTGAATAAAAAAGGAGACGTACATATTGCTTTAAAAGAGAAAGGCAGACAGAAACTACTCAGAATTGACGGGCTAGTTGGCGCTCTTGGTAAATACTCGCTTTTCACGTCGCAGGGGCGCAGGGCGCACGTATTTATGTGCATGAACATGTCTGTCTGTCTTGTGTCTGGGTGTAATCATCTATATAAATATATACATACTTCCAAAAGAAAAGTAATATATCCGTTATCTGATTTCCATAGTACGAGCTAAGATTAATTTGGGATCAAATTGCCGTGTGTGAATAATGTCCCAAGATATTATTATTATAATTAACCTCAATAGGAGATACTTATAATGACAGTAATCGAGGCAAAAGACGTGTGCAAAGATCGTGACAAATGGTAATCCGTTGTCTCTGCCTACCCCTCTGGGAAACAGGCGTGAGTATATAGGAGATGTATGTATGTAGGAGATACTTATACATTTAGATTCAAATCATTTATTCCGTAAAAACGTAACATTATGAGTCATCATCGTCCATATCGATTTCGCACGTACTGCCGCCAATATATTCAATAGGAATCCTCTGTTATAAACATTCTTTCTTTCCGCCTGTGTGGCTGACGGCATAGAATTTGGCCACCCAATTTCATACCGTGGGGGCGTAGAAGTCGCCCCCAGAGAATATCAAATAATGTCAATTTGAAATTAATATCATGTAGGTATGTCACGTAAGTACAGACGCCAGCACATCCAGCTACCCCAATATGTCAAATTTCTTATATAGATTTTCAACTTTATCACATAAGTATAAAGTTCAATTTCAATTGGGGAAAACTGACATATTGGGGTTGCTTGATGTGCTGGCGTCTGTACTTACAATCGTTTTTTCTAAAAACAAAAAACAATCTTCTAAGTCAACGTTTATGCCGAATATTTAATTAGTCCCTACGTAATTAATACTTATAGCGAACCCCATTTTTTTGAAATATTGGAGTAGCTTGATGTGCTGGCGTAAGGACTTCTAATAATTTTTTCTTAAAAAAAACAATTTGGTCAAAGTTTTTGCCGCATATTTTATTACTACCTACGTAATTAATACTTATAGCGAACCCCATTGACCTAAAATAATTAAATTTGACAAGAATTAATATTTCACCGCACACGCATACGGATATATTTGTAGTTAATTCAGAAAAAAGGAAGAAAAAATCTTCGACATATAATGATGACGAATTATTTACATATTTAATAAAGACATTATGTAGACAGAACCATTGACAATATGTAGTAAAAATATTTGACTTAAACTATATAATTAAACATAATCTCTTGACAATAACTTGATACGAGCTAGCTAAATATCATTGCTATAATAAAATAAATTTTATAAATGTTTTCATACAATGTGTACCTAAATATCTATGTTACTAGAAATAATAATGTATACAACTATATTACTACAAACATGTTCTGACTATTTACAAGCGCTTTTTTAAAGTCTACGTGAATAAAAACCTTTTTTTTTTATGTATTTTATTTGTGTTTGTACGTTACCCCCGAATCCTACTCCCTTTTGACCTTGGTTTTGTTGAGTTGTGTGGACTAAGAGACGCTGCGTTCTTGGGGAAATATTGTCCCGGGAGGGCTGCAGAGACCCCCACGGGATATAATGGGGTTGTGATATTCTCTGCCGTTAGCCACACGGCAAATAACTACGTAACTATACTAATATGCTTCTCACTATTTCGTTTGAGCGTCGATGACGTAAGTATGACTTATTTATACATAATGTAAGTATCGATATTCTTTCAATCTGACATCCTCCATATTGTTTTTCCTAAGAAAATCTTGTGCCAATTAGTAAGCAACGTGATCATAACATCTTCTAAAGTAATTCCTAGGTGGGTGTTATAATAATTTCTAGATAATTTCTTGTTAAGCTGTATTCGCATAAATTAACAGGGATAGGTATTTTCTTACGTTTCTCAATATAGAGATCTATTATTAATTATACGTATAGAGTCACACAGTAAAGTATTAAGCGGCTTGCCGCTGGGGCTAATCCCCACTGCTTTATCGTTTTCCTTACTTTAATTATATAATCACTAACAATAAAGGAAACGACTAGGATAGGTTTCAAAAGCTCCTACTCTAAGGACAAAATGAAACACGCCATTGTAAAATGAGATTTTTAAGCGAAATAAACAATATTCTGATTGTGATTCGGATTCTGATATTATGAATTAATTATTTTTATTAGCAGTTTTACGTCCACTGCTAGACAAAGCCATTACCGAAAAGTCTCCATAAGGTGGTTGTATATACGAAACTGGATGCTCTTTTAACTTCTTTAAGTTAAACTTGGCCAACAATTTCAACTGATAATTGACGGGCCAGGGGCTCTACCGGCTAAGACGCCGAATATCGATTTCTTAAATGGCGTTCAAATAAATGTGACGTCATAAATGGTCCGGAATCGATTGTCAACGTTGAAGCCGACTTAACGATGGATTAAATCATTTTTAACCTTTATTTATTTGAACACCATTTAAGACATCGATGTTCGGCGACTTAGTCGGTAGAGCCCCAGTTGACGTGTTTGGTAAATGCTTGCCTTTCATGCCGCAAGTCGTGGTTTCTATCCTCACCCAGGACAAATAATTTTGTACCTACATGAAAATGTGATTAATAGTGATCAGTTATAACAATCAAAACTGATTTTAATTCTACAAAGCTAGTGTTGTGTGGGCATCGTTTCAGCGACAATAACTTTTAAATGACGTTGTTCGCTGAAAATGACAGGCCACCATTTTAATTAGAAATGTTAAATTAATAATTTCGAGAACCATCGAACAATAGAGGCTATTAAAATGAGCAATTGAAAATTGTAATATTTTTACAGCATATAATATAACGATGATGGAATGAAGCAACCTTAAAGGACCCTTCCAAAAAAAAGTGAAAACCCTCAAGTATGGAGTCGCCACAGTGACCATGGGGGGGGGGGGGGGGGGGGGGATTTAGATGAATAATTTTTATTTTATTTTATTTTCTTATTTATATCCCAAGACATTGTCCACACCCGGTCATCTGATACCAAACTAAGCAGAGCTTGTACTATGGAAACCAGATGATACTACCTCTCTTTTATATATATATATGTATATAGTTGTACAAACGACAAGTCACACTAACCAGCCGTAGTTTATATTTCACTAGAAGTTGATCGAGTACCTCCGAAGGTCGCACTCAACTCAATTATGTGAGATTATCTACCTAACTGGCTAATTCCGTACATACAACATATACTTACTACTCTATGTACGAATACCAATTATGGTAGATCAATATTAATGTCCTCTTAGCCAAATTTCGGCCAAGGCGGCCAGTCTCCATAGAGATTAGCCCAGGAGCGCTTTCTATTCCATCGCTCTAATGATCCGATGGGACGATAGTGACACGACCCGAAAGAGGTCAGGTACCGGACCGACGACTTTACGTGCTCGACACGTGGGTATAATACCAGCCAACTTCCAGACTTCGGGCTGATGCTGAGATTTTTTTTACAAACAAGTCCCAAAATCACTTTTTGCCCGACCTAGGATTCGAACCCAGGACCTCGTTCTCTGTGGGTGAACACGCTACCACTAGACCAACGTGGCAGTCAGATCAATATTAACAAACGTGTTGTTTATAACAAATCTGAGTTCATTATTTAATTATATTTTTAAAGATAACGCCCATAATAGCCCTATGTTGTGGGGTAGTTTACAAACATACAATTGAGGGACACAAAGTACCTACATCCAGACTCAGAACAACTATTTTTGGAACACACAAATAGTTGTAATGCGCGGGAATCGAACCCTTTGAGTACATGGCTAATGCTTTATATCTAAAGAATAATAAAACCAACAACAGTTGTCCATCCTAGACAACTAGAGTATTTAAAATTACATACCTATGTAATATCTTTGAGACCGAACAAAAGACAAACACCTGCTACGCTAGAAGTACCCAGAATGTAATTAGTCGGACTAATTCCGAGAGCATTAAAGCAAAATAGCGAAAATTCTCCATTATACACGACTAAACTAAGACTATTTAATTGTTTTTACATACACCCTTTAGACCGTATAAAACGAAAGATGTACTGATGGTGGGAATATTGAAACTAAATAAACCCACGCTTATTTTGCTTCACGGAAGGATGTGTTTCGTTCATTGTTATAGATCTACACTGATTTTATTTCGTTTTATAAATAATTTTATAATTATTTACCCTTAACGCCATTGTTAAACTATTCTGATAGAAAGGCTTGATGTGCTTGACGCTAGAAGCAAAAACTAAGTTTTATTTTGATTTATATAGAAACTTAGAATCGTAATATCAACATTACTTGTACATTATCACAGGCTCCGAACCTAGTACGGACTCCAGCTCTCAAAAAGTTAATGTACCTCTAAACTTAATATGATCATTTGTAAATAATTTACTTTTTGAGAGAAATAAAAATGATTTTATTATTATTATATTAAATTTTTCAATCAAAATTTTTCTTAATTGTGTATAGTAAAGTGTATTTTATTTTATCAATAACAAAATTTAGTTAAATTCTATACTTAACCATCGTTTCGTAAGTATGGATCGACATATAATTTAAAACCTTTATATAAACTAAGTTAGATTTAAATCAACACCTAAGTAGTCTCATAACCACCCGTTCACGTTTGCATGGAAAATTATTTCAAAAAGCAACAAGTGGGTGTGAAATAATTGCGGTGTTTTACACCTACTAGTCCAAGAGCTGGCACGCATTTTTGGGTAGGTATTTGAGGCAAGCTGAAAACTTGTCCTATAGCTCTTCAGACACACCCCAACACGGAACTGCAGACCTGGCTGGCGGGTAGCGGGTCTAAACCTAACCCTAAATTTTTGATTTTTTTTTATCCAAAAATGTATTTGAGGCAAGCTGTAATTTTGATTATTGTAGTTTAATGTTTATACAATACATAAATAACATTCAAGTTGCCTCAAATACATGTTTCGATTTTTTTGCAAAATATTTTTGCACACGCCTGGCAGTGCTAAAGACCCAACAGAATCACCTGTCTTTTTTTTTTGTATTGCATAAACATTAAACTACAACATATCAAAATTTCAGCTTGCCTCAAATACATTATTTGGTAAAAAAAAAACAAATAACAAATTTAGAGGTTGGTTTAGACCCGCCTGCCAGGTCTGCAGTTCCGTGTTGGGGTGTGTCTGAAGAGTTATAGGACAAGTTTTCACCTTGCCTCAAATACCTACCCAAAAATGCGTGCCAGCTCTCCTACTATACTGCAAACAGCTTTAATTCCCATCAAAATGAATACATTTCAGGGCGCACGTTGCAATTAGAGGTTATTGTATAACAATGTTTTCACCTTTATGGTAAGTCAATAGTCGCGTATGTATCGACACCGCATTTTATACCGTTATATAAACTGTTTACGATTTAAATCAATACTTAAGTAGTCTCATAACTACCCCTTATCGTGTTCATGGAAAATTGTTTCAACTTAAAGCTCATAAGTACCATAGTGGGTGTAAAATAATTGCGATGTTTTACACCTACTTCAAACAGCTATAATTTCCATCAAAAGGAATACACTTCACGGCGCACGTTGCAATTAGAGGTTTACTGTATAAAAATGTTTTCACCTCTTTAATAAGTTAATAGTCTTAAATATAGCTCCTTATTGCAGATGAAAAAGGGGATGATAAATTCACCTCTGCGCTGGAGGGCGAAACAAGGGTGTATTTCAAATTACGTGTATGAAGTCAAGTGGGGTCTAACATATAATTTTTTTAAGACAACGCCCGCATGGTCGAATCTTATCCCTGTGTCGCGGGGTACTTTACAAACATATAATAGACGTACACAAATTACATCCTGACTTAGAACAACTATTTTTGAGTCACACAAGCGGCGATTGCGGTGGTGCAATCAAAATGAAATGTGTGTTATATTTTCATTTCAAAATTAATTTATTTTTATTTAGATTAAAACTTTAGGTCTACAAATGACTTGGTCAACCATTGCATAAAGAAATAATAAAATTCAGAAGGAAACTAAAAAAATGTATGATAAAACAAATGTTAATATTACTCTTCAGACTATCTATTACATAGGATGCGGATAAAAGTTGATAAGAGAAAATTGAATCCCTGATTTAGGTACATAAATTCCACGAGCTTGCTTATTATATTCAATTTATTTATAGCTATAATGTATGAATATTTTCAAGCAAGTTTTCAGAATCAGCAAAATCCTGAAGCATTATAAAAGAAGATTAAGATTTACAAAGCTTCCATTTTATATTACTGACTTCTCTGATGCAACATTGAAGACGCACTTCAATAGCACACTGATGGATAAAGGTTGCTATAGGATACGTGTTGCCTTTTATATGAATAAAAAAATAAAAACATCGACATTAAATATATAATTAATTAAGGAGGAACTAAAACGTTGGTAGAATCACAGAATATCGTGTAATCAATTGTAGAGGTAGGTAGTATTTTTAATGGTTTTTAGTGCTTCGACTGTTAAAAAACGCCCAAACGTTTCTATGCTCGTAGAACTGGGGCAGAAAGGTTCTCGAGTGGCGACCACGAACCAGAAGACACAACGTGAACCTCAGTAAGAGATCAACCACTAATCTTTCAAGAGAAGCGCTGGATGCGGGGAGCGCAAGACTAGCAATGGTGAAGATTTTTTGGGGAAGTATTTGCCCAGCAGTGGACGTATTTCGGCAGATATGATGATGATGAAAAATGTATAAAACTTTACTCATTTAATTTCCATTAAAACATCTATACATAACATAAAATCGTAGGAAAGCAAAAACAGTACATTGAATAGTTTTTTAAAAGGATACTTGGGGCGTGATCTACAAATGATATCGAAGCCAAAAATATAGTTTTTAGAATTTTTGTCTGTTTGTCTGTATGTATGTCCGGGCTAAACTAAAAAAGTACTGCATGGATTTACTTCAAATTTTGCATGAATACTACTAAGAGGTCGGGTCAACATATAGGCTACATATTATCACGCTATCACCTACGGGGGAGGAGCTATGATAATTTATAAAATGTAACGCGGGTAAAACCGCGGGGCTCAGCTAGTAACTAATAAAACTCGTTAATTGGAAATTATTTTAACCTACTATCAAAGACAGAGATTAATAATTCGAATATATGATTGTTTTTTGTATCTATATTGCTCGATTAGCATTGTCTTTAGTAGGTATGGTCCCATTTTATTGTTCAAATCTATTAATGTAGAACGGAATTCTACCTTTCTTAATGGAGCCGGTTCTAAGGTGTTCAGTGTTTTAGTTTAAGACATTATTTTTAAAAATTATAAAAATTTACTTATGTAAGAACTTTACATGTAAATTTTTGAGTGAGAGATAATTCCAGCGGTACCTAGTGCTCGGTATGTTTTATTATATTAATAATATAAGATTAAGTTCTAGTAATCTATATAAATAAAAAAAAAATCACCTAAATTTTTGTACGCTCTTAACTTCCAAACGACTAGGTATCAAATTGGATAAATCTTTCTTTTATATGTTCGCTGTAGTCAGGAGAAGGTTTGTAAGCAAAAATAGGAAATATCTGAAAAGTGAGTGTGCGAATGAGACAGAAGACTGTGAGACGTGACTGCACGTGTGGCGCAGCGGTTACGACAGTTGCATTGCCACTTCGTGTCCCGGGTTCGAATCCTGCGTAGGACAGCTATTTGCGTAACCCAAAAATAGTTGTTCTGTGTCTGAATATACTTTGTGTCCGTTAATTAAGGCTCAGCGCAAACGGGCCACCAGTGGCAGCCACTGGTGGCTAGCGACAAAGAGCACGAGATTTTTCATACAATTAGTATGGACACGCCGCACACGCGTAGCGAGTGGCGACCACTCGCGGCTGAGTGGCTGCGACACGCCACCAGTGGCAACTTATTGCTTAATCCGTCGTGAAACTACATCAGGAGAGTTAGAAATTGTAGCAACCACCGAACACATTCGTTTGCGCGGTACCAAAAGACGTGGCACGCGGCAGCCACTCGTGGCTGTGGTCGGTGGCCCGTTTGCGCGGAGCCTAAATGTTTGTAAAGTACCCTGCGATACAGGGATTAATTTCCCTAGTGCGGGCGTTACAGTATTGAAGGCAAAACATATATATGGAGGCGCGTAGTTTGCCGGGACCGCTAGTTATACAATATATTATAATATTTTATATATCATGAAACATACTTTAAACTTTAATTTAACATATATATATATATTTTAAATTAAAGTTTAAGTATACACAAGTTTACTTATCGTGTTTATATGTTCAATGATATAAAGAAATAAAAATCCCAACGAATCACAAGTGAGTCGAATGACCTTTACTTAAAAGCCTCTTAAACAAACTGTGGAAAAAGCCGGCCAAGTGCGAGTCGGCCTCGCGCACGTAGGGTTCCATATCTATTACCATTTATACCATTATCTATTAAAACCGGAAAAAAACACGTTTGTAGCATGTTAACCCTACTTAAATATTTGTTTTATTTTAATTTAATTATCTAAGGTCCTCCAGGCCGAACTACGACCACGGCGGCCACTCTCAGTGGAGACTAGCCAACTGGGCAGGTCATATTATAATGCACAAGTGTGTGCACAAACACAAGGGCACTTTCTTTTCCATCACTCTCATGATCCGATGGGACGCCTAGCGACACAACCGGAAAGAGGTCAGACACAGGACTGACGATACTGAGAAATTTCTTTTTACGGAAAAATCACTTTTTGGGCCCGACCCGGGATTTGAACCCAGAACCTCGTTATCTGCGCTTCAACACGCTACCACTAGACCATCGAGGCAGTCTTTTATTTATTAAGTGAATATATAACTTTACATATACTTTAAAATGAAGAGGACCCACACACTCTAACAACTACGTGTAGTAAATAAATATATTTCTAATTTTTTTTTTATTTTGATTTGATAACTAAATATACCATGAATATTCCAAGCTTCTAAGTATTGCCGTTATTAATCGAGCAAAAACAATCACGTTTGTTGTATGGGAGCCCTCTTAAATATTTATTTTATTGTAGTTTTTAGTATTGGCTTTTAAAGCGTCAACAGAAATCAATTTTAACTATATCTAATTATCACGGTACATGAGATACAAAATGCCTGGTGACCGACGGATAAACAGAGAGCGGAATCATAGTAATAGGGTCCCGTTTTACCCTATTGGTACGGAACTCTTAAGAGTGTCCTATATAAGGGAGCTTAACATTACAATAATTACCCGGTATTTTAACGCAAACTAAATCATTACCTATCCATTTTTTAAAAGCTATTAATAATCACATTTTGAAGGAAATTTCATCGCTAGGGTCCTGAAGGCAGGATTATAACTAAAATTGTCTCGTTGGTATAGCAGTAGCATGTTCACCCGCAGAGAACAAGGTCCTGGGTTCAAATCCCGGGTCGGGCCAAAAGTGATTTTGGGACTTTCCAGTAATAAGAAGAAATTCTCAGCATCAGCCTCGAGTCTGCGAGTTGGCGGTTTTATGCCCCCGTGCCTCGGAGGGCACGTCAAGCCGCCGGTCCTGTACCTGATCTCTTTCCGGTCGTGTCGCTAGGCGTCCCGTCGGATCATGAGAATGATCCTGTGTTGGCGCAAACACTTGTGCACTATAATATGTCACGTGCAGATGGCTAATCTCTATTGAGACTGGCCGCCGTGGCCGAATATCGGCTAGGAGAACATAACTTTTTTTTAATAATTTGTATATGCATTAAACTTATTTATTTTTTGAGAAATATTATTATTATTATTAAAGACATATTTATTTATTTGAAATTTGATGATTTTAAAACGTTAATTACTTTTAAAAGTTTCTATGCGGCTGCGTTACGGCGTAGTAGAAAATGCATTGTCATTCGGGTTCGCGTAGCAACTCCGTAGCATCCAAATATGCGTAATTTGATTGATAACATAATATTTACAGTTCGCAATCAGTTTAAAAAGATTACTACACAAATCCCACAAAATAGGTACATATCTTATGTACGAACGAATGTTATTGATTCGTTTTAAAACAAATCATACCTTTTTCTAAGATTAGTAAGACTTACGCAGTCATGTTTTAAAAAAAACAATGCTATAATTACACAATAATTTAATCGGTATTACATACGATTAAATTATTATGTAACAACACGAACAACAATTACGTTATGTACTCATAAATTATATAGATACTTTCTCATAAACAAATCACGTCACACGATAATCGCCGATTTAAAAAATCAAAGTACTTATAATTTACACGGCAAATCATAAAGTAGAACACAAAATACAAGAATAATGCAAAAATAAGATTTATAAACAAAGCGTAAAACTTTAAAACAACACACACAAACTAATAAAACAGGTCGCTTTGCTTTTTTTTATTTATTTTTATGTGCGTACGACTGCGTTATCAATTTTTAATATTAAGTACTCACGAGTGCAGATCATAAAGGTTGTAGGGCGCGGGTGGTTGCAGCTCATGCAACGGCAGGTAGCAGTATTCGTGCATTCGCACGTATTCGCGCGACATACCGCGATGGGACGCGACCGCTCCGAGCGGCGTTACCACCCGACTGCCGCACCACGTTTCCAGCTCCATCCGCGGTTATTATCAGTGGGATATAGCCAGAGGCTTCAATAAGGTACAAGTCTATAACTACAACACCATGTCCCGATAACTAAAATTATTAATGGTCTCCCAAGCGTAAATAGTGGTGAAATTTAGTGCAAATATTGGACTACTCAAGTGATAATGTTAGTGGCCAAAACAAACATCTACAAGGAAACTTAAAACAGTGCTGTGATAACAGTGACAAAATACTCAAAACATCGTAAATAAACATTGATTCCCGCTATCTGGACATGTACAACATAACAATTCTTTCATAGTTATATTAAATTAATTGAATCATATAATATAGTGTAATAATCTAATAATACTAAAATATAAAACCGTTGTGAGACATTGATCTTTTTTAAAAAGTGAACTTTGTACCTAAACTATCGGCCTAGTGATGAATAGCTGAAACAAAAACAAAAATAAAACTGACACAAATTCTAGGGTTGCCGCTATTAAAAATTACAGTCAGTTACTTACACCTCCAGCCAGCGCCATCTAGTAGAGAGAAGCTAAAATAGAAATGACATATTTCGACACTAATAACAGTGTTGCCGCCACTAAAAAATCAAATTGTCAATGCTACAACGCCATCTAGTAGTGGGAAGCTGAACCAAAATTGACACCTGAGATTAGCTATAGTGTTGCTACACCATTAAAAACGAATCGGTATCACCAATGTAAAAAACTGATGCTAAATTGGTAGAATATAGAAAATAATAATTAAAAGCGAACGGTTGTGCGAACGAGTGCTCTCAATATTTTTATTCCCAAAGTCAATAAAAAGGTTTATTAATTTTGAAATTATATTTCGTTGTTATTGCACTAATATGGACGAAAATATAACTACAAGAAGACCTGAGAATAAACGATACACCTCCCTTGTAGATATTTCAGACATGAATTCTCCATCATTAAATGATATGACCATTATGAGCGAACCAAGCACATTTATAGAGGACAATAATCTAGAAAAACAGAAACTAAAAAATGATTTACTAATAGCAACTAATGAAATTGATAATTTAAACATCGAAATAACAAATTTAAAAGGAGAATTACAAAAGTGCTATTCGATTATAAATAACTACAAAAAGGTTAATTTTGAAGAATATATGATGACTCCTATTTCAAGAAGGAAGAAAAAATCTAGAATTTCTGTAAAAGTAAATGAACACCTACTCCAGAGCTCAAGGAAATTTAATAACTCCCTATCAAGAAGCGCTAACAACACCCCAGCATCCACACAAGACTCCGTAGAAATTTCTCCAAACATATACAATAAAAACACAATACAGAACACTATCTCCTCCCCTGAATATCCGTCTGAAAAACTTGCCACGTCACTGAATGTAACATTGAATGTAAGCCAAGATATTAGCGATACAAACCCAGCAAATGCTAACAACAACTGGGATAAAATATCGGTCCACAATTTAAAAGTAATCACAAAGCCCGTCGAAAGAGAGCCACAAAAAAAGAATATTATTATCCTTGCGGATCACCAGGGTAGTCACATACGCCAAGAAATACAAAAAAACCTTGGAGATAATTATGTGGTTAAATGTACGCTGAAACCAGGTGCAAAATTTAATGATATCTTGAAATTAAACCAAAATGATATATCACAATTAAATAAAGATGACATAGTCATTGTATTAGGAGGTGTTAATGACAATAATCCATTTGATGTACAGTGCTCCTTGATTGTGTTTCTAAACAAAATATCATCTAATGTAAATATTCTTGTATCGGAGGTTCCCTATAACAGATTTCTACGAGAGCAAAAATTAAATGAAAACATAAGATTCATTTGTGACAGATATAGTAATTGTAAATACGTTGACATGCAATATAGTTATTTAATTCCTAATAGACGACATGTTACAAAATACGTAAGTGGAAACCTGTTAAGGGAAATACTAGCTATAGACTATAGATGTAAGTTCAAGCAATTCCAAGTAGAGTCTCTATCAAAATCAAATTTAGTCGATAAGTGTATACAAACTAATATTACTGAAAAAAATGCGTGCTCCCAGCAAACCATAAACAATAATTACGCACAAAAAGGAACCATTCCATTCTACTTTAAGACAAAACCAAATAGATACAGTGATATACAACAAGATATACGAGAATGTAATAACTCTGGAAAGTTACCCGGAATAATTAGTACTAAACAAACACTTTTTCAATCTAACGAACAAGGAAACTCACATTCCTTTCGATAACAGTTTTAGAATATTATTTCAAAACATGCAAAGTTACAAAAACAAACGGTATCTTGTAGAAACAATCACAAACGAAACTCCTATACAAGCGTTTTGCATGTCAGAAACATGGATAACGGAATTTAAAAAGGATTTATTACATTTAGAAGGGTACACACTAACAACAAATTTTTGTCGTAAAAAACATGAAGGCGGCGGTGTCTGTATATTTTTGAAGGACAGGATAGACTTTAAAGAACGCCTAGATATCACTAACATGTCTGTGGAATATATATTCGAGGTTTGTTCTATTGAAATTCCAAAATTGAATATGTTGTTAATTGCCTTATATTGGCCGCAAAAAAATAGAGAAGCCGAAAAGTTCTATGATTGTCTCGAAAAGTTACTAAAAAAAATAAATAATAAAGACTCTGGTAAACAAATTATCATTGGGGGTGATTTTAATGTTAATATCCTAGAGAAAACCCCATTATCACTTAAACTACTAAACACAATGACTAGTCACAATCTCCGCCAAATAGTATCAGAACCAACTCGCATAACTAAAACGACTGCCACGTGTATAGACTTATTATTCACAAACTCACAAAATAAAATTGAAACTGAAATAGTAGAGCTTGGGCTATCAGACCATAAGGGTATTTTCATAACTTTACAAAACAATAAAACATTTGAAGACGGAAAAACGTGGTATACATATAAAAGACAATTTAACAATCATAACATTAAATTATTTCAGACTGAATTAAGTAAAATCAATTGGACACAAATTTTAAACGATAAAAAAGACATAAATGATAACTACACCACTTTTCATAACACTGTGCAAAAAATATTTAATAAATACATTCCTAAAAAAATTGTTAAAATTAAACCTAAAAAGTCCAAAACATGGATTACAACAGGACTAAAAATATCTTGTAAACATAAGCGCCAACTAAAAGTGTTAATTATGAAAACGAACAAAAATCCAATCATAAAAAAATACTATAAAAAATATGAAAAAATACTAAAAAAGTCTGTAACAATTTCACAAAAAATCCACTATATAAATAAAATGAAACAGTCTGAAAATATTACAAGAACTATGTGGCAAGTAATAAAAGAACGAACACATAAATTGCCCACCAAGTCACGAAAAAACATAACATTAAATATAAACAATAATGTTTCAGAAGATGCTTATCTTGTAGCGAATACTTTTAACGAATACTTTGTGACCGTCGGAAGAAAAACTGCAACAAAAAACACTAAAGACCCAATCGGTCGTCCTGCTTTAAGCTTTCTAGAAAACTCTATCTACCTACGACCAGTAGACCAAAATGAAGTGAAATATATTATTCAAAACCTAAAAAATAAGCGGAGTTTTGGTCACGATGGAATTCCTCCATCGTTAGTAAAATTATGTGTCGCACAATTTACTATGCCACTGACTCTCCTTATTAACCAATCTTTAACGGAAGGTAAAGTCCCTGATCTACTAAAAATTTCAATAATCAAACCTTTACACAAAAAAGGTGACCAAACAATTACGGCCAATTATAGACCTATAGCATTACTGTCCACTTTCTCAAAAATTTTAGAATGTGCAATGTTCAAACGACTATATTATTATTGTGAAAAATACAACATTTTTAATGAGAACCAAAATGGGTTTAGGAAATTTAAATCTACAACTTTAGCAGTGTTCAAGTACATACAAGAGGCATTAAACATTATAAATGACAAAAAGTATGCAATAGGAATACTGCTCGACATGAGCAAAGCGTATGACAGGGTGTCCTATAAAATATTACTGGACAAACTATACCAAATTGGAATTCGAGGTATCGCACATGAGTGGTTCAGATCATATTTAAAAAATCGCACACAATATGTAGAAGTGGAATATCACGACGCACAGACAGGAAGCATCACCCAGGTCAGATCACAAAAAGCTGATGTAAATATGTCAATCCCCCAGGGTAGCGTATTAGGTTGCATACTCTTCTTAATATACATAAATGAACTGCCTAAAGAAATAGATGCTCAAAGTGTTTTATTTGCAGACGATATATCGATAATATTACCATGTGAAAACCTTGAGAACCTAAATCTAGAGTTAGATAAAATACTATCCAAAATAGTAAATTGGTTAAAAGATCACAATTTAGAAATTAACTTTTTAAAAACTAAATTAATGCAGTATAGACCTTATCAAAAAAAACAACTAAATATTGATTACTCCTATGGTGACATACAATTAGAATGTATAAATGAATTTAAATTATTAGGGTTGACTGTAGATACGAATTTAAACTGGAAGGCTCACATACAAAATATATCAAATAAACTCGCTAAATTCACATATGCCCTCTACGAACTTAAAAAAGCAACAGATTTGAAAACGGCCATGACAGCCTATTATGCGTATGCTTATTCATGGCTTAATTATGGAATTATATTATGGGGAAATAGCGTAGATATAGATAAACTCTTCATATTGCAAAAAAAGTGTATAAGAATACTTGCTAATATAGACTCTACAAATAGCTGCAAGCCTTACTTTATTAAATTTGATATTCTCACATTAGTTAGCATGTATATCTTAGAAATAAGTAAATTTGTCAGAAACCATTCATCACTATTTCCCCTGGTTAGTGAACTACGACCACAAAAACGCAATCTGCGCTCCCAGAATAAACTAGCCTTACCTAGCTCAAAGTTAGCTTTATTCCATTCGGGACCATTTGCAATGTGCGTAAAAATCTATAATAAAATTCCAGACTATATTAAGAAAATAGAATACGAAAATAAATTCAAAACCGAACTTAGGAAACATCTAATCAGGAAATGTTACTATGATATAGAAGAACTCTTTAAAGATAAAAATGATAAATAAGTATGTAGGTAAAGTAGCTCGTGTAAGAATTATTAAGGACAATTTAAATATAATTTAAAATATAATTCATTGTAAAATTAAACTTGACATGTAATAACTATTGCTGTATTCATATAAAATTGTAATTAAAGTTATAAATTGTGTAATAATGATGTTGAAAAGATGTAATGAAATGAGTTTGATTATGTATCTTTTTTATGTATATATATATAACAATGTAATAAAGATAAGCCGTAGTTTCTAAGTTGTTAATAATGTACTTGCTGTGCCCTTACAGGGTTTCATGTTGAGTCCTAAATATATGTAAACAACTATGTACACATGAATGCAAATAAAGAAACTAAACTAAACTCCTGAACACGGCTGTGATCGTTAGTAGCTAGACGGCAACTGAATGATCGCGCGCGAATTTTTCAACAGGAGCCGATGGGACGACCGTTCCCGGTGCAGATGCTCAAGATATAAACGTCGAATGCAGGGAGCCGATGGCAGCTGAGTTGAACTACCTCGCCGACATTGCGACATTGAGCAACACCTTAATGCGTAGGCTTTATACAAACTTATGGGTGAATTTTCTCCATGGAGTTAAAAATAGATTATAAATCACGTGCCTGTTGGCGTGGTTGGAAAATGCTTGCTATTCACGCTTGGGTTCGATTCCCACCCAGGACAGATATTTGTGTGCATGAACATGTCTGTTTAATTATCTATATAAGTAATTAAGTATGTATTTATATAAGAAAAAGTATATATAGTATATCAGTTATCTGGTTCCATAGTACAAGTTCTGCTTAGTTTGGGATCAGATGGCCGTGTGTCCCAGGATATTATTATTAACATTAAATCAAAATACATTTTAATACATTATTAATCACTGCAGGTGTATAGGATATTTTTTAACACTATATAAGTTTTTATGTTAACTTATTTGTTATCTAGAATAATTAAATGTTTTACTTTTAACTGCAATTTTAGATTTGTACAGTGTCAAAATGATTTCGAATAATACAAATATATAATATAATAATTGAGAAATAGATAAAAGCGAGGATAAAAATCGATGTAATTACTAAGAAAAAAATTAAGTTAGCAATGTGTATTTATGTGTTACATAACTATCAGAAAACGTGTATCACCGCAGGGGTAGCGACGCCTACAGTGTTGCAAGCTAAACATATTTTTCTTTTCTTACAGATAATAAGTTATATAATTGGTCTCAAGTAGTAGAACAGCCATTTTGATCACGTGTCTCTACCACGCCAAGGACTGACAATGGGTTAGCTAACCATCTAGTTAGCAAAAAAATGTAGGCGTGGTTGGTAGCTCCTTGCTTTTCACGTTGCAAGTCGTGGGTTCGATTCCCATTTCGTCCCATCGATTCTGTCCTGACTCTAGGTGTAATTATATAAGTTTGTATTCACAAAAGAAAAGTATTAAATGTAGTATATTAGTATCTGGTTTTCATATTACAAGCTCTGCTTAGTTTGGGTTCAGATGGCCGTGTGTGAATGTTGTCCCAGGATATTATTATTTAAGAAAATCTTAAAGAAAAATTATGTACGGTATCTTTGCTAATTGTGCCTCTTATATAGTTGATAAATATTTCAATGATAAATGATATGTCATAGGTACTTAAGTATGACATTCTTTGAGTACTTACCTACTTAAAATCCTTCTCATATTATAAATGCGAAAGTTGTGAGTCCATACTCTAACTTTCGCATTTAAAATATTAGTAGGGTGAAATTTAAATTACTAGGGAGTCCCGCGGTTTCGCCCGCGCTAATTCTTATAATTTATAGCCTATGTGTTATTCGAATATTTCGGTACTGTAAAATTAAATAATAATCGATATAATAACATATAATATAAAAGTAATTAATTACAACATAATAAAATATTTATTATATATATAATTATTTATACGAATAATCTCAACAAATTTTATATAAAAAAATATATTTGGTGTATTTATTGTACCTACGTTTTTAACTATAAAATTAATTTAAAAAAAATGTAATCAATAGAAAGGTACATTTTCAGAGAGTAACATGGGCTGATTTATTTATTTTCAACAATGGACAGATATAAATTTGCTTGTAGAAGTCAAGTCATTACGAAAGACTTGGGCTGAAAAATTACAAATATTAAGCATTTACATTGCTTTAAGTTAATGGAAATTCGAAAGTTTTGTATAATTTCGTGTTCGAATCGTGTCCGTGGTGATGTGGCGGAACGGTTAAAGCACCTGGGCCGGATACACCGTGGTTCGTGGGTTTGATTCGCACTCGCACTTACATGAATACAACTTATTTTAACGAAGTTAAAACAACTAGATTTGAAGTTACCTTTGTTTTAGTCCTTATTATATATGTTGGGAACATATCCATTATGAAAAAAATAAGAAAATAATTATCCAAATCCACCGGTTTTAGTAAAGTAAGGCCTCTTTTTTCAGGCAACTTTTGAAATGTCCCTTTCCGTGGAAACCTTCTCGGGACTATTGCGAACAACAAAATACATAACTAGTTATTTCGGATGGATCAGTCTATAGATTAACAATAACCCCAACCGATTAGTGGTTGATGACACTCCCAGGCTTACCAAGTACAACAAAAGCTGCAAAGCTATGTGTGTGCGATACATTTATAATAAAATACCTCGTAATATAAAATTGTTAAATACTACCAACTTATTTAAAATTAATTTACAAAGATGGCTTAATAATTATAATTTCTATAGTGTAAAAGAATTTCTAGAGCTGAAACTGTAAAATTGTACTTTAATTTCTTCATTGTATTACTGTGGCGTTTGTAGCCATTCTTTTTCTTTTTTTGCACGCTATCTACATATAATTAGCAAAACACGCATGTCCATTCATTCTAAGTATACGTCATAAAACATTAGTATACCGTGTTTTACGCAAATAAATATTATGATTATTATTATGATTATAAGAACGTATAAAAAAAAGGTAAAATTAATACGTGAAACAAAACTTATACTCCTTTTTACAAAATTTGCGCGGACGGAGAGGTAAGAAATTTGGAATAGTTAAAGTTCAAAAGGAGAAGGAGTGCAGAAAGCTTATATATATTTTAGGCTTATATATCTTTATATAATTGGCATTAGACTTTATTTATTTTACTAAAAAAACATAAAACACAACGAAAGAAAGAAAGAAAGAAAGAAAGAAAGAAAATACATTTATTCAGTAAACGAGCACAGACAATCATTATAATATATATAAATAGGTACACATACAGAAGTCCTTATTGGTTATCTGTGCGAGTCCGAATTGGTCCCACCTCAGCACTAGCTGCAACATTAACTGTTGCAGCGCTGGTTTTATGATGGAACCATGTAAAATATCTCACAGACAATGATGTGTTAGTACAGCTCGCAGTTACATCTTCAAAGTACCTGGACACTAATATTATAATAACTCATAACTAATTAAAATAATAAATGTATGGAAAAACGAACTTATACAATAAAACATTAATAAATTAACACTAATTTCTAAATGCATATCAATCACACACAGTATCTAAAATAAAATGATTGTTATACTCTCGACATGATTGTCATACCTTGTTTATAACAATAGATACACCAAAAAATAATAATATCGACTATGTCACAACCAGTATACATTACATATTTAATCCATGTTATAAGCTGATTCTGTCAATAGTCAATTATATGCTCTCTGTCAGATTAGGTTTAATTACTCTTTGGGTCAGATGAAAGAAAAAGGGACGCGGAATTTAAATCAATTGAAAAATCTTTATGAACAGTAACTCATTGTGATTCCTAAATACAAAGTACTAAGTTTATAGCTTAAATATGTTTGATGAGTAGGTAATAGTGGTAATTGATAATTTTCGATATAAAGGGTGAATTAAGTATGAAAACTACTTTGATGGAGTAATGGCGTTGCTATTATGTCGGAGTTCATCGCTGCGTGAGCGTCAGGGCATTGTTGTGTTCAGCTTAAACAAGCCGTTAATAGTGTGTGGTTATCTTGCGATACTCCTTCCTACAAAAGTGTGAAACATTACACACACTTCCATGCTTTTGACACATTGACAAATGAGAAAAGATGACAAACTGAGTGTCAAAACTGAGAACAGATTAAAATTATTAGTCTTTTATTAACCTTTGACAATATAACCTTAATTAAATGGATATCGAATTTTGGACAAGTATGGTAAAATTTGACGAATCATAGAGGCGAGTACAATGACGTTTTTATAAATAAATATTATTAATATCTTTTCTCTCTACTAAAGTAATTTATTGTATATACGGATCGAATAAATTATTTATGATCATTCTAATTTATATCTATTCCTATGTTCAACGAATAAAAAGTATAAATTAAGAATAATTCACATTTTTACATTTTTATGTTGTATTGTTATACGTCTTTGTGTGTGAATGTATAATTATTAGTTGTAGAAGAAAACTCATGGTAGCATTGAGTAAAACCTTAGTGGATTTTAGATGCACCTCCAATGTGAATTATGTATTAATGTTTTTAAACAATAAAAATACAAAAAAAATATACCTCTATATAATAAAATTGATTCATTCACTGAACACGATTCACATTTTTATATTTTTATGTCGTATTGTTAGGTTATGGTATGTAAAATTATTAGTTGTAGAAGAAAACTCATGGTAGCACTGAGTAAAACCTTAGTGGTTTTTAGATGCTCCTCCCATGTGAATTATGTATTAATGTTTTTGCCATAAAAATAAAAAATATATACCTCTATATAATAAAATGTATTCATTCACTGAACACGGGTACAATTTGTTACAATAAATTAATAGAACTTTGTGTTCTAGCTAAGGCTTGCAAATGTATACTTAATAAGGTCTTAATAGATTAAAAATAATTTGAATTAGGGGGGGCTTTCAAGTATTACATAAGTGCTTGAGGGGGGCGGGGAGGTCTTTGATTTGCTTATTTTTGATGACATGTTGGAGGGGGGAGACAATATCGTGATTACGTGCAGTTATAAATAAAATTATAATATCAGTACATACCTTTCTGTAATAAATAAATGAATCTTTTAATTACCGTGTCAATAATAAAAACCAATGATTACGTACGTATGGGAAGGGGGGAAGAGGTTTGCTTACTTTTGCACAGACAAGGGGAAGGGGGGAAGGGTAAATAATTGTAAAAAATCTGCTTACGTAATGATGATATATAATATTTTTTGACTCAAAAATATAACATAATGATGTCAAATAAGGTAAAGGAAGGTATTTAAGCGTGTAGTTGTTAGGTCACGTGTAATATGATGAATAAGTGGTCTTTATGGAACAGCACAATAGCTAGTTAGCCAGTGCGACATGGGAAGCCTTGTTAGAAGATATACACACATCAACACAATCTAGGGATATTGAACATTTCATTGATTATCTAGAAAACTATAAACATTTTGTTATGACTGTAAATGGAAGAATTAAAGATAATTTCATGGCCGATATTTAAACATTAACAACACGATGCGATTTTGTTTTTCTAATTAATAAAAGTCTTAAATTAATTAAGCCATAGAAAATTACTGAGTGAACAAAAACATTTTATTCTTATAAAATTATTCAATCGAATTAAATGAATAAAAATCTTACCAAATCTGATAATCAGTAATCGGTATTTCCTCCTCTAACATTAATCACACAGCGGCAACGATTTTCCATACTTAAAATTAAGGTGTCAATGTCTTGCTGGGGTATGCAGTCCCAAGTTCTTTTTAAATGTTCGAAAAGTTGTTCTTCTGTTGTCAAGTTGGGCGGAAAATCCCTCAATGCTCTTCGCTGTAACATGTCCCAGGCGTGTTCAATTGGGTTTAAGTCTGGCGACTGTGGAGGCCAATCTAATACCTGAACATCGTGTTCTCGAAGGGCGGCCCTCACCAGCCGCGCTGTATGGGAAGGTGCATTGTCATGCATGAGCTGAAATTCTTGCCCCGTTAGGGCCCTGAGCGGGACAATGACACGTTCTACTACCTCCTCACGGTATCTATGGGCAGTCATGCTGCCCTGAATCCAAATGAGTTGGGTTCGTCCGCCGATTCGTATTCCTGCCCACACCATAATTGTCCCGCCTTGGTAAGAGTGGACCTCCTGTGGATGTCGGAGACGGCTGACCCTGCCTGGAGTTCTCCAAACGCGTGTTCGTCTCGAATCTGGATGAAATCCATAGCGGGACTCATCAGTGAACAGCACCAATGACCATTGTTGATCACTCCATGTCAAATGTTCTTGAGCCCATAAAAGTCGCCTACCGCGATTGCCACGTCGCAGCGCTGGGACTCGTAGCGGTCTGCGAGCATGAAGACCAACTTCATGCAGCCTCCTTCGCACGGTTTGGTCGCTCACCAGCAGCTGCTGACCCTCCTGGAGCCTTTGCACTAGTTGCATCGCTGTGATATTGGGTAGTCTTCTGGCGGTCATTTGGAGAAATCGATCCTGTCTCTGAGTGGTAACACGATATCTACCTGTGTGCCGTTCTGCCACATCTCCAGCAGCGCGATAACGTGACCACAGCCTGGATACCACATTTTGGCTTGTGCCCAGAGACTCAGCAACGACGCGTTGAATAGCACCGTTTTGTAACGTCATGCCAACTGCCCGTAACATTTCATCTCGACTCAAATGATGGCGTGGCATGACGCTAAAAAGCTTACACAACCAATTGAGAAAAGAAAATAAAACAATTTATCAGGTTTTCTTCAATTAACACGCAAAAAAAATTTTAATGCAACTTCTTGAAATTAGATACAACTCAAGATTGCGCTGTGCTTTGCGTGTTTTCATTTGTTTCTCATTTTAATTTTTAAATTTTGAATAAAGAATAGACAAGGTTTAAATCTGTAAATAAACTTTTTAAGGAAACTAAATAGGTTTTAAACAATAAAGCCATGTTTGATTTCAAAATAACGTATCCCTAGACTTTGTTGATGTGTGTATATGTACATTTTGGCTTATTTTGAACACACACACTAGATCTGGTGATTATGATCTACTCGCTGAGAGGAAAAGACTGGCTGGAGCGATTTGGCGGTTGTTATTCTCTTATTTCTGACTAGCTGTGCCCGCAACTTCGTCCACGTGTTAATTAGCTTATTTCGTTTTTAGATTTTTCTAAAATAAAACATATTTTCTAAAATAAACGTAGCCTAAGTTACTCCTAATTACATCAGCTCCTAATTACATTACCTGCCAATAAAAGCCCCGTCAAAATAGGTCCAGACATTTTAGAGATTAGCCGGAATAAACAGACAGACAAACAAAAATATTAAAAATGATATTTTGGTGTATGTACCGTATATATGCATAAACTTGTAGTAAAAAACGGTTATTTCAATATTACAAAAAAAACAACATTTAAATTTTATTTATTTGCATAGATTATTTGTGGATGGACCGATGATATTGTGAGGGTCGCTGGAAATTGCTGGATGCGGTAGCGCAAGACCCGCAATTGTGGAGATCTTTGGGAGAGGGCTTTGTCCAGCAGTGGACGTCTTTCAGCTCATATGATGATGAAGATTCTCTTATTAAGACGCCGCGACGTCAGTCAGTAGTATACTAATACCTCAGGGGAAGACGCGAGTTTCCCGCTTTTTGTTCACCTAAAGAGTTGTCATCGAACCTAAACTAGTTTTCACTTCAAAAATTGCTATTGATAGTAATCTAAACTATTATATTAAAACAATGTTCCCAATGTTTATAATATGCATTTGTAAACACTATAAAGGCAATTTTATTTACAAGCCAATTGACAAAGATAACTTTGCCTTAAAACATCTCTAAACATATTTATTCTGAATATTCTGGAATATCGATCTTACAAGTAAGGAACCAGCAAATTTCTATTATAGATTTTCAATTTTATCACATAAGCATAAGGTTCACTTACAATTGGGGGAATTTGACAGATTGGGCTAGCTTGATGTGTAGTATAAAGAGTTCCTTACTTGGAAGATCGATATTCCATAACTTAAACACTAAAAATAAAAACATACAAAGAACTATGAATATTTTTAACAAGATTGTACAAAAACTGCCTTATCGCTAGGTGTGATCTCGTCCAGGCAACCGTTAAATAGACCCTGGAGTGAAGAGAAGGTAATAATAATAATAATATCTGGGGACAATGTCACACAGATCATCCTAGCCCCAAACTAAGCAAAGCTTGTACTATGAGTACCAGGCGACGATATACATACTTATATAGATAGATAAATACTTATATACATAGAAAACATCCATGACTCAGAAACAAATATTCGTGCTCATCACACAAATATTTGCACTTACCGGGATTCGAATCCAGGGCCACCAGCTTCGTAGGCAGGATCACTACCAACTAGGCTACGGTGACCGTCTAAGGTAGTTGGATATTTGTTACTATATTAAGAGAGTTATGAGAGAGAATTTTGTACATGCAGAGTTTTGCGTGGCTGACGTCATAGAATATCACCAGCCCATCTCATCACGTGGAATGGGTAGAAGTCATCCCGAAGAAATATCTCCCCGAAAAGGAGTAGCGTCTCGCTACGACCATTATACTCCAATCGCCAGCCCGTCTGCCAAGCGTGGCGAATGGCATATGCCCCCATATGATGGACACAACTTGATTGTGATCTTTTGAGGAGCACTTTGTCCAGCAGTAGACGTCATTCGGCTGGTATGAGGATATGACGATGATTGATGTATTTATTTAGTCCTTGTTCATATTAAAACTAGGTAGGTTCCTAGGCCGGAAAACACGCAGCTAGAAGTACCTACATTTAGGTTACAAATATTACCTAACATGCGCACTGACTAAAGTCCACGCTGCGAAGGTAGATACACTTTGACCTTGACAAAGTCTTTATTACGTATGCAGAAAGTGCAGTTTACAAATTGCAAGTGTCTCCACTCACGTGCCATCGACCATACCCATACTTAACAATGCAGTAATATTTATTGCCGACACTATGTTCGATAGCGACTCTCGTAGATATACCATAATTGCAACAAAGATGCAGTACTCCTGCTCTTATCTTTGGGATGGCTCTGCAAAATATCAGCTGGACTCTTTGGATTCAATAGACGGACGCGCTCGCAAGATAATCGATGACTGAGACCTAGCAAATAAAAAGCTGCAAAGCTTGGATCATAGGCGTCAGGTTGCAAGCTTATCGGTTTTCTATAGGCTGTTTCATGGAGAATGCGCTCAAGACCTCCATGAACTTATCCCTCCTTTCCCCTTTTTTCATCGGACAACTAGGCGTCGGGAGTGTTTTCACCGCTTTGTTGTTTACATCCCATTCTGACGTACAAAGCGCTTTGCTTCCTCCTTTATCATACGCACGGCTAAGCAGTAGAACACCCTCCCGAACGTGTTTCCAGACTCATACATGACATAGGATAACATAGGTTTATTCAAGGCTAGAGTGAACAGGCATCTTATGGGTACGCGCGGTCCACCTTCGACCACATGATCGTAGTCAAGCGAAACCCAATTCAAAAAAAAAAAGTTTATAATGATATAATATGCACATGATATATACAGTGTTTCTAATAACATTATTTGAACGGAAAGACGCGCAAATGCTCTTTCTATAACACATGCAATCACGTACGTCTAAAAGTGCATCGCGATGACGCCGCATGCCCATGAACCTGACCTTCACTAACACCACGGCGTGATACCATAGCACATGACATAATTGCCATACAGCTAATACAACGCCCGTCCACATAAGAGACCTTTAAACAACGCTAAAATTAAACGAGTAATGGATATGTATGACGTGGAACATGACGTTGTCGCCTAAGATGCAGTAGTAGATTACACGTGCCGCGTGCTGATTGTAAGTACACATAACATAATATAATGCTATTGCATAAAATGCACTGAGTGTATGATATGTACACAGAAATTACTCGAATTACTTGATGAATGACATTGTTAGCGTCATGATATTCAGTGGATCGTATCGAACGCCTAAGCATAATCGTATTCCAATATATTTAATCATAGTACAAGGAGCTCTCCGTGCAAACTGTAATTCGTACAGCGATTTGACAGTTAACCCAACTGCCATCATAACAGCTGTAATAAGTCCACTGCTGGACAAAAGCTTCCCCCAAGAAACATCGTGGGGGATATGCCATAATCGCCATGCTTGGCAGACGGGTACCGCAGTAAGATGGTCGTAATACTCAGAAAGAAGCTGCTGCCCGTCCTTGCGTAGACTTCGACGCCACCCATGGGATGAGATGGGGTGATAATATTCTGATATTCACCGCTGTCACCACACAGCAAAATACCCAACTTTATCAACCCATAATACGATCACCAACTAAAACATGTTTACAGTAAAATATAAAACCGACATATTATTGTACAGACGCCACCACATCAAGCTATCCCAATCTGTCAAATTTCTCCAATTGAAAGTGAAAACCTTATGCTTATGTGATAAAGTTGAAAATCTATAATAGAAATTTGACAGATTGGGGTAGCTTGATATGCTGGCGTACAGACGCCAGCATATCCAGCTACACCAATCTGTCTAAAGTACTTACAACATCACTTCGCATCATTAACCTGACGGTCACCGTAGCCTAGTTGGTAGTGCTCCTGCCTACGAAGCTGGTGGTCCTGGGTTCGAATCCCGGTAAGTGCAAATATTAGTGTGATGAGCACGAATATTTGTTTCTGAGTCATGGATGTTTTCTATGTATTTAAGTATTTATCTATCTATATAAGTATACATATCGTCGCCTGGTACCTATAGTACAAGCTTTGCTTAGTTTGGGGCTAGGATGATCTGTGTGACATTGTCCCTAGATGTTATATTATTATTATAGATATTATATCGTCCACTGCTGGACATAGGTCTCTCCCAAAAGTGACTCATAACATTGCCATTTGGCAGGGTTTGCCGTGGACACCCTGACGAATTGAAATAATGTATCTTGTATAGTGGAAAATGGAATTTCTTCATTACAAATACTCATCGCACTAATATTATAAAGGTGAAAGTTTGTGAGTGTGTATGTTTGTTACTTCTTCACGTCTAAATGGTTGGAGTGATTTAACTTTGACATACCATCCACATCATCATAATATTACAATTTTAATTCAATTAAACTTAAAATCAATCATTTTTATTGTGATACATAGCCTTAAAGAACCTTATTTATAATATTCATACAAATTGAAAAAAAAAAGAAAATGTTGTTACTGAATAAATAGCTAGTAGGGTTTTAATTGGTATATAATAATAATGATGTTCAGCTATGATCCACCGTACTGGCATACAATAGTAATAAAGTTACTCACCTACATATGATTATCATTTAAAATATTCACTTAGACTATAATAACATGTTCCATTTAAAAGGGCAAAACGGTTTATATAATTGTTGAAGTCTCATATATCTCTAATGGTCTTGGGTATTTTATTATATATGCCGGGAATCAGCTAAAAGTATCAGGTAAACACTTTTATGAAATAATGCTGTTTTCTGTCTAGCGCGATCACAAAAATTAAATACATCAATATTTGATTTCGCGAAAATGGCACATTCATAGATAGATATACATGCATTGAAGGGGTAATATATTTAGCTCTTTGAAGGGCTTGCAGGAATCAATTGATTCAATATTAACTATTGATCGTATGCATCTCTTGTGGCCTTTCAATACTAGGCCTTTGTTTGTGGTGTTCATAACAATTCGCCTATTATTTTTATTATAAACTAGCGGCCCGGTACGTGCTTCGCTACGTATAAGGCATAGTAATGAAAAAAAAATGATTATTAAGTTCATTTATTCAAACAAAAAAAATATTAAAATTGCTAAAAAAATTGATTTTACACTATTTAAAGACATTTTTTAAATTTTCTCTACGTACAAACCTTCCCTGGACTTCCACGAATAATTCAACACCAAAATTAGCCAAATCGGTAAAGGCGTTGTTGAGTTATAACATTACAACGAAACGTGGCATTGATTTTTATATATATAGATAACTATTCTTATATAAAATTGTCCATTTATTAAAATTGATTTCTTTTATACTCCATAGGAGTTTCTAGAAACCTTAGGTTTTTCAGGGTTTCCTTTCATTGTTTATTTAGTTAAAATTCTAATAAATAATGCACTTTTCAAATAGAACCCACATAAAATTTGCCCATATATAAATATTGCCGCAATAGAATTTAATTTCTCACAGCAATTATAAACATTTGCATCCGAGAGTCATGTATTTTACATTACTCTTGATTAACTTTTACAACAGAAAAAAATGAAAAACTAATATTAAAGTTTTAAGTCTCCATCATTTTGAAATAAACACTTAAATCTGTTAGCAGAATAAAAAAAATATGATGATGCGTTGCAAGCCTTGAAAAGACTCCGCCAACAATTGTTGCTGACTCTCCCCACCCCCACACCTATGAGCTCCGGCGCCAGACTCAAACTCAGAAACACAACATTAAATTATTATGTCATTATTAAGGAATGTCTTCTGTACGGTACTTCCCCAGTCGGGCTGCTCTTTGAGCGAAAGAACGCTGCGCCCTACTTCTACTGAACTACCTTCCGGCACAATTTAGATTGAGCACTGATTGGTGTGCAGTGCCTCACTGCCCCTCAATCAATGCCCCATACCACCGCCTACCGTAAAAAATACCCAATTATGGTAGGTATTCTCGTTAACATTATCTATTCACATTGGAGGTTACATATAATTGTGCAATATTCAAATTATCAATCGTGTGAAATCTATATGCATTGCAATCTACTTCAATCAATCATATAAGAGCTAAGGTATTCCGGTATACCGTTATAATGCAATTACGTAATTACACACTTATTTTTCATTACTGGTATTTACGAGTCAATATAGTAACAAACATTAATAATACATACGATCGCGATTTAGTTTAGTAAGTGATAGGAAATTTTTTATCAGATATGATTTTATCATCACCACCATCATCATCAGCCTGATATCGTCCACTGCTGGACATAAACCTCCCCCAAAGTTTACCATAATGTTGCCAATTGGAGGGGTTGCCGTAGTAACTGCGCTTGGCATGCGAGTTGGCCGCAGTTACGTATTAGCTCTAGTACACAGGAGGCACTGTGCCCGAGTACCTTCTGTATCCCTTAGTACGTATTTTTCGACATGATTTCTAAAAAGGTAAAAAAAGGTGGGATAATCGTGCAGACTTTGGGTGGAACTACAAGCGGATTGACCACTAATATAAAACACATAAACCCCTAATAAAATATACATATCTTTCAATATCCAAAGGAAAAAACCCAAAAGTATAACACGCAAAGTAAACAAAATTAAAAGTATCCTGTACTTTACGTTACGAAGGAAAACTTCAGTCTGGGACTACATTCAATGGTATCCTTTCGAGCAAGTTTTGCAGACTTTTTAAGAATTCCGGCTAAAATTTACCGATGTCACTAGTTTTTATAACCAACTAGCTGCGCCCCGCGGTGTTACCCGCGTTAAATTTTATAAATTTTCTTTGCTATAAACCTCACGGAGCCCGAGACCTTTCCAACGAATGAAAAACCGTGGAAATCGGTTCGTCCGTTCTGGAGTTATATCGTCAGGAAGGAAAACCCGACTTATTTTTATATAGTAGATATTATTAATTACTATCCCTCCATCCAAAACTTAAGTGCTTGGCACTTGTTTGTGTAGCATACTCCATTCATCCCGTTGTAGAGCCATCTCTTTTACTTCTTTATAACTGTCTTGTAATTTTTTTGTTTAAGTTGATCAGTAAACTTTCTTCTCGGTCCTCCTCTTTTTGTTCTTGCGTCTATTCTTACTATATCCAGTCTATTTCATTAAACTTATTGTAAAAAGAGACAACAAGTCATTTAATTAAAATTAGCTTAGTCGTGTTTAATACAGAATAGTCTACTTTATTTTTTCTTTATACATACTTACATAGACTCAGACCTGTTTCCCAAATATACAAGACAACGTTTCGTATATAAACTAAGATATTTTAGCAATTTGGGATTTTTAATATGGCTAAAATATGGTAAAAAGCAAGAACGAATATACTTTTTAAATTTGATCTTTACTTTATTTCTTCTTAAACTAACAAACCGCGTAAAGAACCCTAGTCGTAGGCTCCTTTACTGGGGTTTGATTGAATAAAACCAAAAAGATCAGTGAATCCGGGGGAGTGGAACCAACACCCCGTCTGATTTATTTCAATTTCCAAAGTTACAAAGCTTATAACTACTGATCACATTAGTTTGGATAACAAGAATTCGCTTATACTGTTTCACCACATATCTTATTAACGGGTGATCTTGGTAACAAAAATATTTATGTTGCCACAGGGACTACTATCTACGTATGAAAATCTCGATAGCGACTTTTAAAAAATAATCAACACCATCTAGTGATAAAATATACGATACTATTTTCCTTTCACTTTAACTGTCACTAAATGGTTAGACACCGCGAATGATACAATCTTCACTTTCAGTCCCAGCTACCATTTTGCCCCACATATTCTTTATATAAGTCTGTCCCTAGATTTTAAGATCACAAAGACTAAATAATGCCCTTTTACACCAATAATTTTGTGAGGGCCGCTGAAATGAGCATGCAGGCCTCCGCGCATGACCGTCATTTAAAGAAAAAAAACCCCGTATTAGTGAAAGTTCCGCATTCTAAAAATAAAAAGGGCTATTTATATAAACTTTTGAGAACAAATTTGATTTCTTTAAATAAACGGTCCCCTTTATACCTTTTGTTTCAATAATTAAAAATAGGAGGCGGTAAAAATGGATACTAGAGTATTGTGAGTATTTTAGGAAATATCTGCCAAGGTTGTTGGGGGGGTTCTTATGGTCAAAAATAACCACTCATACACGAAAACTTTCCTGGAAATAATTTTCGTTAATTTAATATACGAAACCAATGAAAGAACGTTTATTTTTAGATAGCTAAGTTGTTATTCTGACCCAAATTTAGGCGGATTTATTAAAAATTATTAGTGAATTTTTTCTCATTCGCTTCCATACTAATAAACATACAGAAAATCAGCGCAGACACGATTAACTTATTGTTTGACTGCACGTATTGCAGCGGTTAAGATAGTTGCCTCGCCCTTCGTGTCCCAGATTAGATTCCCGTGCAGGACAGCAGTGTGACCCATAGTTGTTTTGGGTCTGGATGTACTTTGGCTCCTTCAATCATAAGTTGTTAAAGTGCCCCGGGACATAGAGATGAAATGAAAAGCGTTTATTCGGCATATACAAGTCTGGTACAAAAAATAATACTACTTCCAAACTATATAACAGTTTGTTGGCAGATAACTCCCTATTTTATCAAATAATCAAACTTAAGTTAAGACAGTCGCCTCGCCGCTTCGTATCGCGGGTTTGAGTCCCTCGCCGGACAACTTCTAATGTGACCCATAAATAGTTGTTGTAATTTCTGTCCGTCTATTATATGTTTGTAAAGTACCCCGCGAGTCGCGACACAGGGAAATGATTCCCTAGTGCGGGCGTTGTCTAAAAAATACTAACTAGATGTGACCATACATTCTACCAGACTATAAGATAAAAAATTAGCCTTACATAAAATATATATATTAAAAGATAAAATTTTAGCCTTATATTTAAACACCTTAAACTACTACATTAAATTGAATTTCCGTAACGCGACCAACATTCGTCTTTTAAAAAATGAAGAAAATAATAAATATTGTGAGTACTTACTTAGAACATATACATATGAAATATCGATTTAGCGATGCTACATTGTTGTAGAATTATTGGCCTACTAGTAGTGAACCCGCGTGATCCCAAATTAATAGCGAACGGTACATGACTTGTGTCTGATAACAATAACCTGACCGATAGCAATTATATGAACAGATTGTTTATCTACATCAAGTGTTAATTAATCAAACTGAATAGAAGTACTAAGTAAATAGGTTTCCTACGATTTAGGAACAAGGGCTATATTATTTACGGACATTTACTCAGCACTTGAGTGATAAATATAACATCCACTTGTACTTGTTCACCCGCGTTAAAGTAATTTTGGCGTAAAAGAGTAACAAACATACGAGTACATCTATACTCACAAACTTTCGCATTTATAATATTAGTAGGATGTGATTTTGGCAGTGCACGCCGGAATAGCTCGCAGATGGTAGATTTTTTCCTACTTACTTGACACTTATCGTCGTATTTCGGACAATTCACACAATATCGTATCGGTCACCGTAGCCTAGTTGGTAGTGCTCCTGCCTACGAAGCTGGTGATCCTGGGTTCGAATCCCGGTAAGTGCAAATATTTGTGTGATGAGCACGAATATTTGTTTCTGAGTCATGGATGTTTTCTGAGTTATGTATATAAGTATTTATCTATCTATATAAGTATGTATATCGTCGCCTGGTACCCATAGTACAAGCTTTGCTTAGTTTGGGGCTAGGATGATCTGTGTGACATTGTCCCTAAATATTATTATATATATTTATAAATAGTACTATGTGTTATTCTGATGTATAAGCTATATTATTGTAAAGTTTCATTAAAATCTATTCAGTAGTTTTTACCTGAAAGAGTAACAAACATCCATACATCTATACTCACAAACTTTCGCATTTATAATACATATTAGTAGGAAGTGTACCTCTAGCGGTTTTGGCAGTGCACGCTGGAATAGCTCGAAGATGGTAGATCTTTTCCTACTTACTTGACACTTATCGTCATATTTCGGACAATTCACACAATATCTTTATAAATTGTACTATGCTTTATTCTGATGTATAAGCTATAATATTGTAAAGTTTCGTTAAAATCCATTCAGTAGTTTTTACGTGAAAGAGTAACAAACATCCATCCATCCATACTCACAAACTTTCGCCTTTATAATATTAGTAGGATGTGTACCTCTAGCGGTCTTGGCAGTGCACGCTGGAATAGCTCGAAGATGGTAGATATTTTCCTACTTACTTGACACTTATCGTGATATTTTGGACAATTCACAGAATTTTTATAAATTATAGTCTATGTGTTATTCTGATGAATAAGCTATTTTAATGTAAAGTTTCATTAAAATCCATTCAGTAGTTTTTACGTGAAAGAGTAACAAACATCCATCCATCCATACTTACAAACTTTCGCATTTATAATATTAGTAGGATGTGTACCTCTAGCGGTTTTGGCAGTGCACGCTGGAATAGCTCGAAGATGGTAGATATTTTCCTACTTACTTGACACTTATCGTCATATTTTGGACAATGCAGAATTTTTATAAATTGTAGCCTATGTGTTATTCTGATATATAAACTATATTATTGTAAATTTCATTAAAATCTATTCAGTAGTTTTTACCTGAAAGAGTAACAAACGTGAAAGTTTGTAAGTATGGATGGATGGATGTATTCCATCCATCCATACTTACAAACTTTCACGTTTATAATATTAATAGGATTTTCTTAGTAGTCGGTTTGAGCCTTAGTTAACCTATGAATTATGAACTGCCAGGTAACATTAAGACCGCTAGTCTAACCTCTAGTAAATTGTTGCCCTTAAGATCCTGAAATGATCATTTGTTCTGTAATCAAAAGGGTAAAATTGATTTACAAGTAAAATATAATAGTAGGAATTTTTTTCCCGCAAATTTTAAAAATATTTTTTTCAATCCGTGTACCTAAATATCTATGATATGTAACTAGAAATCATTATGTATACTTAACTATATTGCTACAAAAATCTTCTGACTATTTACAAGCGCTTTTTTAAAGTCTACGTGACTAAAAATGTTTTTATTTTTATATATTTGCTTTAAAAATATCTCTCCTGGCTTCGTATATTTTTCGCATGGTTTCCCTCCATCCACGCAGTAAATTGTCAAAAATATATACAATAAAGGATGTGAACAAGTTAGCTTTTCCAAGAGTAAATCTGAAGTGTCTAATGGATCTTTAACACTAGCAATTATATTCTGAATCTCAATAAAGTATCAAGAAACGAAAGAAATTTGATACAGTATATGAAATAGTAATCGGGCGTAGTGGATTCGTAGAAATGCGTGCGCAACTCACTTTTAATGAATTTCAACAAATTTTTCACGCCTTTCTTTCCAAGCAAGATTTAAAACTCAAGTGCCTTCAATTTCTCGAGGACTAACTAGTCTTAGAGAGAGCATATTGCCTTAAACTACTTGAAAGGCGTATTAGAATGTTACAACTGTTACTACGAATATCTACATTCTCCTATATTAGAATACTAGCTGTGCCCCGCGGTTTTACCCGCATTAAACTTTATAAATTATTAGCCTATGTGTTAATCCAGCGTGTCAGCTAACTCCATACCAAATTTTATTAAGATCGCTCCAGCCGTTTAGACGTGAAGAAGTAACGAACATGCACACTCACACACTCACAAACTGTCGCCTTTATAATATTAGTGTGATTATTTTATACACACTCTAACACTCGTAAACTGTACGGGCGCATTGTCCTTAAAAATTTTAAACGCATGGTGATTTTATAATAATAATTCAATCCTGGGACATTATACACACGGCCATCTGATCCCAAACTAAGCAGAGCTTGTACTATGGAAGCCAGATAACTGATATACTACGTATACTATTTTACTTTTGTAAATACATACTTATATAGATAATTAAACCCAGACTAAGGACAAACAGACATGTTCATGCACACAAATATTTGTCCCGGATGGGAATCGAACCCACGACCTGCGGCGTGAAAGACAGCGAATCTACCAACCACGCCAACAACCCCGTCGAATTTGGGAAGTACAAAATATTTTTTTTATATCTAAGATGTCTTCGATGAAAATCCAATACCGGCGAGCATTTATAAAGAATATAAAGATACTAATCATGACAATCCGCTGTCTCTGCCTACCCCACTGAAAAGAGACGCGAGACTATGTATGCATCAATACTTTTTAACCATTGTTTACATTTTGCGAAAATAATTATTTTTAATGTTGTCGATTTGGTGCAGAATTAAATGAATACATAATTGTTTTCTCATAGGTATTTTGTAATCACGAAATGACGAGATAACCCCTATTAAACGACTCACTGTATATATACATATAATAAAAACGTAGGAAAGTCAAAACTGTACATTGAATATTTTTTTTAATGATACTTGGGGCGTGATCTACATAAGATATCGAAGCCAAAAATATAGTTTATAGAATTTTTGTCTGTGTGTCTGTATGTATGTCCGGACTAAACTCAAAGAGTACTGCATGGATTTACTTCAAATTTTGCATGAATATTACTAAGAGGTCGGGTCAACATATAGGCTGCATATTATCACGCTATCACCTACGGGGGGGGAGCTGTGATAATTTATAAAATTTAACGCGGGTAAAACCGAGGGGCACAGCTAGTTTACTTATAAATACCGCTATTTCATCAAAACTGTAGAAGCAGGCAAAGTATATTCATATTCATTTTTGTTACCATACTGTTTTCAAGTAAGGTATCCAAATTCAAGTAGCCCTTATCCCAAATAAGTGCCCTTTTATTTCAATCATACCTTCGAAAGGTCCCTGAGGTCGCCCAGTTATCCATAGTTCCTAAAAGTTTTTGTCCTCGTCCCAGCTCTGCAATAAATGTATTATACAAGACGTAACTGCCTCGTTGGTCTAGCGGTAGCGTGTTCAACCGCAGACAATGAGGTCCTGGGTTCAAATCCCGGGTCGGGCCATAGTAATTTTGGGATTTATCCGTAAAAAGTAATGTCTCATTATGCCCGAAGTCTGGAAGTTGGCGGTATTATATCCCCGTGCCTCGGAGAGCACGTAAAGCCGTCGGTCCTGTACCTGACCTCTTTCCGGTCGTGTCGCTAGTTGTCCCATCGGATCATGAGAGTGATGGAATAGAAAGTGCCCCTGTGTTTGCACACACACTCATGCACTCATATAATATGCCCTGCGCAATTACTAATCTTCATTGAGACTGGCCGCCGTGGTCGAAATTCGGCCGGGAGGACATCATACAAGACGTCATAAAAATAGTGGACGAAACTTACAGGAATTAATATGCCTCTGAAAAAAAAACTATGTAACATAAATAAAAATAAACTAAAACGTATTATTACGACGGACGAACGGGCCTGTGACGGGTGTGTGCTTGCTTTGCACGCCGCAGGTCGTGGGTTGGATTCCCACCCAGGACAGATATTTTTAAAATAAATAAATAAAATAAAAAAGGTTTTTATTCACGTAGACTTTCAAAAAGCGCTTGTAAATAGTCAGAACATTTTTGTAGCAATATACTTAAGTATACATAATGATTTCTAGTTACATATAGATATTTAGGTACACGGATAAAATATTATAAAAAATTATTTCATAATAGTAATGATATTTTGTGTGCAGAACATGTCTGTTTGTCCTGAGTGTAACTATTTAAATAAGTATGTATTTACAAAATAAAAGTAGTATATGTTGTATATTTTATCTGGTTTCCATGGTAAAAGGTCTGCTTAGTTCGGGATCAGATGAACGTGTCTGAATAATGTCCTAAGACATTATATTATTATATTACAAATACATACATATTTACAATTAATAGTGTACTTTTTTTTGGTATACTACAATTCGTTACACCGTTACCGGCATTACTTAAATTTAGTTCCATTAAAAGGTTTTTTGGAAAAAAACGCTCAACGCGATTAGCGTACGCCCATTTTAGATTGGATTCGATTTAGATATTCATCGTTTCGATGTAGAATGTCCATTTTTGTGTATAATAAAGTGTATTTTTAACTATTATTTTAAATAAATAATTTTATTTTCATTAATCATAGCATTATATTTATATTATTCTTCATTTCGAGGCTTATCAATTTGTGCTTTTAGTCTTATCGTCAAACGACAAATAAGAGAGTAAACGCGGTTGTATCTCTTCAGCGACTTTCTGTCTCTATGTCAGTTGGAAGTGAATATCCACGGATTCTTTAAATGTAAAGCTTCATGTCAGGGTTTGGAACTAGAGTTATAAGGGCTATAAGTTTAGGGCTAACAGTCTACCTCTGGCAATGTTACGGTTTAGACTCAATAACAGGCAACGAGTCCCAATGAGGCCCTAAATGATATCATCCTTCGGGCCCTTGCCACTGTCAACGTGCCGGCTGCTTTGGAGCCGAACGGTACTTCACGTAGCGATGACAAAAGACCAGGCACCTCGTGCAGAAAAAAAACACTACGATCTTGTCCCCTACAAAACAATGTTTAACATAATTGATCTAATAACTATACATGAGGCTGGCAGTCGGAACTAGAAAGTGATCCAGCCGATTAAATATTCAGGAGCGAATAATAATCAGATAGTCACAGTGGACAACATGTGCAGACATGTGACATTATGCGGGAAATCATTGACTTCCTACACAAATAATAATACAATGCCTACATTATTATTTTCAACAATATTAAGCAAACAAGATTATTCAGATTTTTATTCTTTGTTCTTTTAGAGGGTTCTTTATAAATGTTTTTCTATAAAAAAGGAAAAGAATAATTACGAACACAATAAAAAAGAGTATACTTCAGACCACTCAACTGAAGTATAACTAAGATATACGAAACTTAACTGTCTATGAGAGAAAGAGAGAAAGAATAATGCTCGCAGCACAGATAATGCTCTGAGGCTCGCACCTATCTATCTGCACTAAATTATATCTCCCTCTCAACTTCCGTTCGCCACACACGATCATACTTTTAGTAACGCTCTCCTCACGCATTCACTCTCAAAGTGAGGAGCGAGGTGATAATAAGGAAAATGGTGCAATCATATAAGAAATATTTTTCAATATCTACAGATTCAACTCCCAACTGGATATTTCAATTTCTATATATTTATTTATAAACCCATGAAGGGTTATACATAAGTATTTTAGGTAATAATACAGTACCAAACATGAACCCTGTAAGGGCACTGCAACAATACAATATACTTACAAATAAATGTCTGTCAAAATTCACATGTTTAACTTATCAATTTATAATTAAAATTTAAATGAATACAATAAAATAGCGTTGTGAATATCTGTATAGTGTTTTTATATGTTGTTTTTTCTTTATTTAAGGGGCAGCCAGACAATAATGTTATTTAAAAAAATATTTATGAAGGGAGTTATTAATTAGGATTTATTTTCTTACCGACCACTGTATCTTATTAATGTTTACATTATTTATATTTATATGTCAAAATTTTGTTTATGTATTGTATTTTTTTAGCAGCCTCTACTGTAACTTTTAATATTTTTACGTAGGTTTTATAATATTTTTTGAGAATTTCATTACTAGTTTTCAAAGTATTTTTAGTAATCGTTTATTTTGGCATGATATTTTTATACCTTTAGTCAACAATAGTTTTTTGTATTTTGATTTTACTTTTATTCTACGTTTAGGTATGCAGGTATTTAGTATGTTTAGTAATATGTTTTGGAATACCTTATAGTTTTCGTTTATGTTGTTACTAGGTACTACGCTTTTAGTTTTAGCATGATATGCAACAAAAATATCACAGGTAATAGAAAAAAGAAAATCTAGTTACTAAGGCTTTCGAGGAATGAGGTGGTTACCAACACCGTGACTAATTGATACAAACTAAACTATGGTGAGCTATGTGTATGTTTAATTAATATTGTATGCTATAATGAGCTTTTACAAAGGCAAAACTAATGTAAAAATTATTTTTATGAAAATCTGAAAATCATGGTTTTTGTTTACGAATGCAAAGGGGTTTTTACACATATTGCACTACCATATAGTATGCACTTAAGTGCTTCATTTGCGGCATCTTCTCATAATGCTCCTCTCAGGTTGATGGAGATTGCATTCTAGACGAATTTCTTCATTGACAGTAGGCTTGTGACGTTTTATAAATACAGTTGGATCCGGTGGCAGCATTAAAGCGCGACCGTCGTTATAAACACAAGGTATAATATTTAATTCATACCCTAATATAGACAGAACCATTCAGACAATATGTAGAAAAAATTTAAAATTCCGATAGTTAAACCTACACATGATCCTTGACAATAAAGCTAGCTAAATATCACTACTATTATAAAATAAATCCTCTTGTTATTTTTTTCATACAATCCGCGTACCTAACAATATCTATATGTACCTAGAAATAATTATTAATTAATTAATTTTTATTTGTAGGTAAAAGAGTCAAGTTTTAATTATTTACATTTTATACGTTTTATAAATTAATTTAATAAAACTAATTTATCATTCCAATAAAAACTATTCTAGTAATTAAAATAATTAACGCTAAATGAATAACTAAAAATATCAAAATCGAAATTCGTGCCAGTGGGTAACGTTCCTAGAATGCTGGCAGCATTGCCACGTTGTATAGCAATGCTCAGTTGTTGAGCTAAATATAGGCCAGCATTTCGGGAACGTGTCGTTTCTCCTAGTCGAGCTGCCGTTTCTCTATAGATTTCTTTGGCCCCCGGTCCCCACGGCCCCAAAGTTTCAACCCCAAAAGGCGTAAATATATAACTTCTATTAAGCGTGCTATATTTGCGCCTCTTAAGGCTCTCAGCTGATTCAGCCGCCGCACCAGCCCTTATTTGAGTCCCGGCAAGATGAGAAGGCGCAAGGGTGTATTAATTAATTAATTAATTATATGTTACTACACACATGTTCTGACTATTTACAAGCGCTTTTTTAAAAGTCTACGTTAATAAAAATTTTGTTTATTTTATTTTACAGTTCCTGGAGAATAGGCCACGGAACTACGTAACATAGCACATCTCTGGTGGAAAAGCAGCTTTATCGTTGGTTTCTTCCATCGAGGGTTGTTGCCCCATTGGGGCAGTAAACCTAGAAGATAGCTTTATATGGATGATAACAACAAATTAATTAGTCGTGCCGGCGGGTACCAAAAGCAAGTACCACGTATTTTCATATCAAATACTTCCACGACTCAAGTTGTTTGTATTAATTAATGATCAATTATAATTATGTTTTATGAGTTGACGTGTCAAAGAGTTGACTATAAGCCGTTTATAAAATAAATTGTATAAATGTTTTAACATTCCGTGTACCTAAATATCTGTAATAAGTAACTAGAAATAATAACTGTATTACTTCAAACATGTTCTGACTATTTACAAGCGCTTTTCTAAAGCCTACGTGAATAAAAACATTTTTTATTTTATTTTTGTTTTACTATAGTGTATCCTTTGAGCAAATACTTGTTCTAGCGTCGATATATATATTTACTAAGCTAAGCACAAACTACTTCATAGGGTTTCGTTATTATTAACCGTGTCATTAAGTCTGTAGTATCAAGTAATTTGATTAGTTTTGTCTACCTCGTTGGTTTAGCGGTAGCGTATGCACCCGCAGAGTACGAGGTCCTGGGTTAAAACCCAGGGGCTCTACTGGCTTAGTCGCCGAACATCGATTTCTTAAATGGCGTTCAAATAAATAAAGGTTAAAAATCACTTAATCAATCGTTAAGTCGGCTTCCATGAGTACATGTGACGTCATAAATGGTCCGGAATCAATTGTCAACGTTGAAGCCGATTTAACGATTGATTAAGTAATTTTTAACCTTTATTTATCGGCGTTCAACGCTATTTAAGAAATCGATGTTCGGAGACTTAGCCGGTAGAAGCCCTGGTCGGGCCATTATTCTTCTCTTCTTAGCGATGGCAAACTCATTAAATTTTTGTGGCCCAGTACGTGGCCACACTGATTGCCCTGATCGCCAAAAGGGATTTAGGGACTTTCCTGTAAAAAGAAAAAATTCTCAGCAACAGCCCGAAGTCTGGGAGTTGGCGGTATTATACCCCCGTGCCTCGGACAGCACGTAAAGGCGTCGATCCTGTACCTTACCTCTTTCTGGTCGTGTCGCTAGGCATCCCATTGGACAACGCTCCGCGCGCTTTTATTTTTTGCAATCGAAATTATTTTTCTAACAATACAACAAACTTTTTGCTTATCAAGTAGTCCATTTTACTGCATATTTTTTTGTGATAGGGATTTTAGGGAAAAATTTAGTGATTTTTTGGGTTTCGCAGCCAAATGGCAAAAAAACGGAAACCTTATAGAATCTTCATGTCTGTCTGTCTGTCCGTCCGTACGTCAGTCACTTTATCCGAACTTGGTAAGTAGATGTATTCTGGGAAACGCATTAAGATTTTCACACAAAAATAGAAAACGAACAATAGTTTTGGGGGCTGCCCATACATATAACTGAAACTGAATTTTTATTTTCATCGTACCTATACATGTGGGTTATCTATGGATAGGCCTTCAAAAATGATATTGAAGTTTCTAATATCATTTTTATCTAAACTGAATATTTTGCGCGAGAGACACTTCTAAAGTGGTATTATTCCCCCTGTAACTTCTAAAATAACTTCCATACTGGGCTGGAAGCGGCAGAAAAACTTCGAATGCCCCAGTAGCCTTACTCCTACTAGGCTGGTGGTAAAAGTCCACCAAAGGTAGGAATGTCATCGGCATCTGACCAACAACCAGAAAAGGAAAATTCGAAATAAACCCTATACCAACCCGTCTGGCCAGCGTGGTATAGTAGGCCAAACACCTCCAACACCCAAATGATAAGGCACCCAAAACAAAGGCCCCCAGTTCCCGGTCGTCCCACTGTCCGCAGCCACGGTAGCGGTCGCGGTAACAGCGGGGCAGGGGGTGCGAAGAATCTCCGGGCTACGGAAAAAGGCTACCCAAAACATCTGACCCTGGCAACGTATAATGGACGCTCTCTACGGCTTGACCAACACCTCACCGAACTCGAGGTAGAACTAGGTCGCATAAACTGGCACATATTGGGGTTATCTGAAGTCCGAAGACAGGGCGAGGACACGATAACCCTTGAGTCAGGCCACCTGTTCTACTTTCGGGAAGGTGATCGGCCTTCTCAGGGCGGTGTTGGTTTCCTAGTCAACAAAGCTCTCACTGGCAACGTTGTAGAAGTCAGTAGTGTGTCGACACGGGTAGCGTACCTCATAATTAAAATCACCAACAGGTACACCCTGAAGGTGGTACAGGTATATGCGCCGACCTCGACATACTGCGACGAAATAGCCGAAGCCATGTACGAAGACATAGTCAAGGCATTACATGGTACCACCAATGCTCACTACAACGTTATTATGGGGGACTTCAATGCCAAAGTGGGAGTACAAGAACGCGGCGAAACGGTAATCGGATCCCACGGCGTGGGGCGCCGAAACCACAGGGGGCAAATGCTAATCAACTTTCTGGAGTCACAGAGGCTCTTCTTAATGAACTCGTTCTTTAAGAAGAAGCCTCATAGAAAGTGGACATGGCGAAGCCCCGACACTGTGACGAGGAACGAGATATACTTCATCATGACTGACAAGAGGTCTATATTTAGAGACGTCTCCGTGATCAACAGGTTTAATACCGGCAGCGATCACCGACTTGTTCGAGGCGCTCTAAATATAGACTTCAGGGCCGAAAGGAGTCGCATGATGAAGTCTACTCTCAGACCTACTGCGCCTCAATTAGCTTTAGGGTCCGAAAAGTTCCAACTTGAGCTTCAAATCCGTTTCGACCTACTGGAAACCGAAGGCAATGTTAACGAGAAAACCGACACAGTGGTCAAAACGCTACAGGATGTGTCTCGAAGGGTGTTTCCCGGAAAAAGCGGTAACAGAGAGTCTAAACTCTCGCTCGAGACTCTCGAACTTATGAGGCAGAGACGGGAAATGTCATCCACGCAGGCGTATTCGCCGGATGGGAGAAACCTCAACCGGAAGATCCGGAAGCTGGTGCGACGTGACCTCCGATGTTCCAACACCCGCGCCATCGCGGCTGCGATTGAACAGAACAGAGGCACCAAAGTTTTTGCTCGCCAGCTAGGTAGATCTCATCTGACGAAACTTAAAACTGCGGATGGCAAAACCGTGACCTCCAAGTTCGAGATACTCGAGGAAATTGAGAGTTTCTACAAAGACCTGTACGCATTACGGACGACTAAACCCACGAGGCCCAGCGCTGACGACCACAGAGCCCCACTCAACCAGGACGAGGTCAGAGTGGCTCTCGAGCAGCTTAAGAACAACAAGTCGCCAGGTGATGACGGAATCACCACTGAGCTCCTGAAGGCAGGCGGGATTCCAATCCTGAAAGAGCTAGCGAGTCTCGTTAATTCCGTCATTTACCAGGGCTTAACACCTCAAGCGTGGAGCGGGAGTGCGGTGGTTCTGTTCTTCAAAAAAGGTGACAAAACCTTGCTGAGGAACTACAGACCCATCTCACTGCTGAGCCACGTTTACAAGTTGTTCTCGAGAGTACTCACAAACCGCCTCGCCAGAAGACTTGACGAGTTCCAGCCTCCGGAACAAGCCGGGTTTCGAAAAGGCTACAGCACCGTAGACCACATCCATACTGTTCGGCAGATTGTACAGAAGACTGAAGAGTACAATCAGCCGCTGTGTATGGCCTTCGTGGACTACGAGAAAGCCTTCGACTCCATCGAAACCTGGGCGGTTTTGGATGCTCTGCAGCGAAGTCGCATCGATTGGCGCTATATCGAGGTGCTGAGATGTCTGTATGATACCGCCACAATGACCGTCCAGGTCCAGGACCAAAAGACCAGCCCGATCGAGCTGCGTCGAGGGGTGAGACAGGGGGATGTAATATCCCCTAAGCTCTTCACCAACGCGCTCGAAGACGTCTTCAAGACGCTGGACTGGACTGGACGGGGCATTAACATCAACGGCGAATACATCTCACACCTTCGGTTCGCCGATGATATCGTCATCGTTGCAGAGTCACTGGAACAGTTAAGCGAAATGCTGCAAAGCCTAAATGGAGCCTCTCGAGGTGTCGGTCTCGACATGAACTTGGATAAAACCAAGATCATGTTCAATGAACATGTCACGCCGGGACCAATCTACGTCGATGGTTCGATGCTCGAAGTTGTTCGGGAGTATGTCTACCTTGGACAAGTTGTCCAATTGGGTAGAAACAACTTCGAGAAAGAAATCAACCGCAGGATCCAGATCCAGGTTGGGCAGCATTTGGCAAACTACGTCATGTCTTCTCCTCGCCTTTACCGCAATGTCTGAAGTCTAAAGTCTACAACCAATGCGTCCTACCTGTTATGACCTACGGTGCTGAGACGTGGACACTCACAGTGGGACTAGTCCATAAATTGAAAGTCGCACAGCGAGCTATGGAGCGGGCTATGCTCGGCGTCTCTTTGAAGGATAAAATCCGTAACGAAGTAATCCGACAAAGAACCAAAGTTACCGACATAGCTCGCAGACTTAGCAAGCTGAAGTGGCAATGGGCTGGTCACATCTGCAGAAGGACCGACGGCCGATGGAGAAAACGTGTTCTAGAGTGGAGACCGCGACTTGGTACGCGTAAGGTAGGACGGCCCCCAGCTAGGTGGACCGACGACCTCAAAAGGGTCGCTGGGACAGACTGGATGCGGAAGGCGGAGGACCGTTTGCAATGGCGCGTGTTAGGAGAGGCTTATGTCCAGCAGTGGACTGCGATAGGCTGATTGATTGATTGATTGAACTTCTAAAATAAGAGAATGATAAAACTAAAACAAATATATGATGTACATTACCATTCAATCTTCCACCGAAAATTGGTTTGAAAGAGATCTAATAAGTAGTTTTTTTTAATACGTCTTAAACCGTAAACCGCACTTTACTTTTCATTTAATCAACTGAAATACTTGCTGCTACGGAACCCTTCATGGGCGAATCCGACTCGCACTTGGCCGGTTTTTTTTATGTAGCAATCAATTTTAGTTGACTAACATGTTGGGATTAACGATGTTCTTCAAAATATTTTGTCAAATTTGGCGTTTATATTGTTTAAAAACATGAACTTTGAAGTATTGCCTATTAAATGTTTGCATGCATTCTTCATTATAAAAACATTTTTTATGTACCAGTTAATTGGATTATTTCCCTGTAGTATATCTAGCTCTAGTGTATTATTGTTCCCCTATGATCAGAGAAACCAAACTCTTCTACAGTCCTATACACTCTATTATTGTTAAAATTTGTGAAAATCAAATATAAAATTTATAATAAAATATATAGGTACCCTAAACCGGCGAGCATGTATGAAGAATATAATGACAGTAATCGAGGCAAAAGACGTGTGCAAAGATCGTGACAGATGGAAATCCGTTGTCTCTGCTTACCTCTCTGGGAAACAGGCGTTAGTCTATGAATGTAAATAGGTCAGTAAAAATATTGTATACATATTTCTATAAGGTACAGTTACTCGTTACTCCATCAACATGGGACATGTATGTATATTCTAAAGAAAGTCTAGAACATCAGTCCACACATAAACATATTTGTCTTGTACACACGGCTACATATCAAGCTATACATTTCCAGTATAAGCTGATCCCGGGTTGTATAGGAATTCGATTTTTTTTTCAAACAAAACAACGTCGAAACTTTTCAGCAACGCGCGTCGACGGCGCGGTTTTATCCTACAGAGCAGTTTGGTGTTTGTTTAAATCGATACAAACGCGCGTCACCGGCGCGCTAAATAAACGTGGTGTGCATAGACCCTTATGGGGTAAATCTTAGTATTTAAACAAGTTTCAAGTTTATTAGACCAAGAAAACAGGTTGTTCCATACAAACTTTGCAACCCCTTTTCACTCCCTTGGGGCTTGAATTATCATAAATCCTTTTTCAGTCCACACCTACGTCATTTAAAGAATATTTCATTCTTTAATTTCATGGTTTAAACCCAGCGGTTCGCTCGATTTGATCGATCAGTCAGTCGGTTTCTGTTCATGTAAATATAGATTAAGAATCGTAACAGAACACTCTGCAATGAAATCGAAGTATTTACGTCACAGACAATCAACATAAAAATAAAAAACAAACATTTTCAATTAAGAAAAACAAATAGAGGCCCTGAGGTGTCCAGTCCAGCATTAAATTATCAGGCCACTGTTACATGAGACAGTTAATCAGCCCTCTCGCCCTCGCACTGTCCGTCCAATCGGACACTTGACACCCGATATTTAGCTCACCAATTGTCATCAGGCTGCGAAATAATTTACACTACGACTTTATTTTCTTTTTTTTGGCATACCAACAGTAACTTATACTAATACATAAGAGTGAGTCGGTACACAGAACAAATTCCAGTGTGGGGCAACCCCAGCATGGTTGCCAGTCGACTGGACTGTAAATACGTTGGTCACTGTTATGCAGTCTCCCATGGGGTGGCACAACAGTGACAACCTTCATTTAAGAATTGGAATCAGGCGTCACTTTGCGGAAATCCATAACAATCAAAATACAAAATCAATATGTAGTGTTAATTCCGCTAATTGTCAGTTTAATCATGCCGGGATGCGAGTGTTCGACGAGTAAGCAGCCCTTGATAATGGTCCGTCGAGGACTGAAACACGTGTTGGGTATCGTACTGGCGCATATAATTTGCTTTTTTATATTGTCCTTCTTGCATGTGCACACTTTTTCGGGCGGGAGGCATCCCGGCATGATTAAACTGACAATTAGCGGAATTAACACTGCATATTGATGTTGTATTTTGAAACCTTCATTTATTTATTTACGTGTTCCGTGATTTTGATTAATGTCAGCGATTACTAACATAGTCGCAAGTTTATACTAACAGTCTTGTTGAGTCTTAGTTATTCTAATAAAGAATGTTCTATTCTATAGTTACCTCTTATAGGCAAGTAGCACAAGCTCAATATAAACAACGTGGGGTACAATTGTTAATTAAACTAAATAACAAGCTACAATAAAATACGAAAAAAAAATTAAGATCAATATACATTTTGCGGCAATAATGAACAATGTCAAAATAAATAAATTAAATTGAATGAAAATTATATAAATTATAAAGTTAAAAAGTTGGCGACTAAAAGAATTAACCACAGAATAAAAAGTACTTTACTGAACTTTGTCTTATGTGAGAAATGTAGGTATGATTAATAAAAACAAGTTTACAAAACCTAATTGTTGATGAATCTTGTAACATGAAATTAAATAAAAAATTATAAAGATTTTTATTCACGTTGACTTTGAAAAACCCCTTGTAAATAGTCGGAACATGTTTGTAGTAATATATGTACCTAGAAATAATTATGTATACTTACATAATTATTTCTAGGTACATATCGATATTTTGGTATAGGTACACAGATTGAATGAAAAGATTTAGAATCAAATTAAATTTATAATATTAATTATATTTAGCTAGCTTATTTTAAGTGATCATGTAGAGGTATAATAATCGAAATTATAGTTTTAGCTATATTTTTCTACATATTGTTTGAATGGTTATGTCTATATTAATGTACGAATTCCATATTATAATTATGGTGGACCTTGTGTTTATAACGACGGTCGCACTTTAATGCTACCACCGGATCAAATGCGCCCCAATTGAGAAAATCCAGGGAAACAAACTAAAAAAGGAAAAGGAGAAACTGGACAATAGGTGAAAAATGCCTATTGTTTTTTATTCGAGGTCCACTGTTCGCTTAGAAGTGTTGCAATGCTAGATTTACTGAAATTGAAATTTTTTACTGTCGTGAAACTATAACCGGTAACTAAACGTTATTACAGCTTACTTTTAATCAAAATCAACCAGAAGTAATTACCCGAGTTACCCGTTACAGTATTTCAATTTGTTAGTTACCTTCTCAGGTCAGTTTTATTAAGAATCCATATAAATATTTAAAATATAGAAGCTGCTACAACACAAATGACCTACCTAAAATGGCAACCCACCAAATATGTTTGCGATTCGTTAAAATATCAAACAACAAAACCTTAATAATGACCACTAATTTTATTTTTATACATGTTCTATATTTGGGTTTAGAAATAAATTGCTTACGTAGATTTGTCGGAAGTTTACATTTTTTGCACAATTTATTATTTCTGTCCAATTTCACGTGACTGTTTCACTCGTTTTGTAAGTTTTTGTTCATTCTATATAGATATATATCGGTAAATGATCTTTGTCCGTTATTAAAAAAAAACATGACGCAGTCTTTGAGTACCGCCGATGGAAGTGAAAACTATATTTTCATTTCACATACTCGGAAAGTAGTGTTTATTTGATCCGTGTAGCGACTGGAACATGCTAGTAATTGCTTCCCTCTATAAAGTGAGAATAAATTTTAAAAATAGAACTATATTTGGTTAGGCAGTCGGCGGTTTAAAAATCTAACATAATTAAGAAAAAAATTGCACATCGCCGCTAAAGAAGTTTTCACTTCAAAAACGCTGGGGTTATGTGAGTGTATAAACGGCCAGTGTGAATTCACTTAACCGGCCAAGTGCGAGTCGGACTCGCGCACGAAGGGTTCCGTACCATTATCTATAAAACTGAGCAAATCACGTTTGTTGTATGGGAGCACCCTTAAATATTTATTTTATTTTTTAGTATTTATTGTTAATGCGGCAACAGCAACACATCATCTGTGAAAATTTGTCTAACTATCACGGTTCATGAGATACAGCCTGGTGACAGACAGACAGCGAAGTCTTAGTAATAGGGTCTCGTTTTACCCTTTTGGTACGGAACCGTAAAAAAGACCCTCCGTCTTACGAATATTCGATGAAGTCAGGTGTCCTGACGCGCGTTTAACATTTTTTACCCATCCCAAAAAGTGTACAACGCCACTAAAGAAGTTTTCAGTAGTCAAGGTCACAAAAACTAAACCAACAGGCCAGTTGGTATTGGCACATAAGCACTCGCTATCTGACCCATACACAGTAGAGGTATTTCGCGTCTGGTCTTCCATGTGATACCACACTCATAGTTCCACAATACTCAAGACTTTTTTCCAGCGTGCGGTTTAAGAATATTTTTCAATATATTATTTCCTCTACTATAAGAGGGACGTTCAGTCGATAGAATACTCATTCCGGGAGTAACAAACACTGCGTTACCGTGTTTCGGGTGGGAAGTCTCGGAACTGAGGGTCAGTCCAGCTATGTGGGGACGGCTCTGTGTTTCATCTCGGTGGGTCTCCTGAACGCAGACTTACATAGTTTTTTTATTTTTATTAGTTTGCAACCTCAAAATGGACTGTATTTGCGAAGCATCGGTCCAATCCATGGCCCATCTAACATGTTCATGGCAGGATCTTAGAAATGCCACAAGCAGGGCAATAAGTATGGCCACTTTCTGAGCCACAAAAAATTAACGAGTTTGCCATCGAACCGCTAAGAAAAGAGGGTAGTTCTCAGTAGATATCTTTGAAATCACAATCCCATAAAAATACCTGCCTATAAGACTAAGTATCAAAGACAAAGCTTACTCTGGCTACTAAACTAACAGAACCAAACATCTCCGAAACTATTAGCCGCAACGTTTGCTTATCCTGGACTAACATCCGAATGCCTGCAGCAATGTAAACGTAACGTTCAAACAGATTTAATACAATCACTTCAATCAGAGAAGCAATACAGGGTGTTAGAAGTGCTGTTACTAATGACGCGATATTTAGGGCTCTCCCCAAAATGGTATCGTCTATAGTCTGTCTGCCAAGTGGATTCTAAATTTGAAACGGTAACAATTGTCTTTTCTTCTCCATTATTTTACGTTCGCACATGAATGATATGAAAAACATGTGCAACGTCTAAAATTTTTATAAAAATTAGCGCTAGCACTTGTTCGAAATTCAACCATCAAGGTTCTACTATCAAAGACTAGATATTAATGACAAATAATATTCAAAGCTGTGCCCCGGGGTTTATGATAAACGCGAAGTTTTGTGAGTTTGTGAGTATAGGTTTACGGCACGGATTTTGATGTAACTTTGTAGTCGTATAGCTTATACATATATCCGAATAATACAGGCTTTAAATTATAAAGTTTAACGCGGGTAAGATCGCGGGGCGCAGCTAGTAACCTAAATTACTAGAAAAATTTCATCAAAATCTGTTAGGTAGTTTTTGCGTCAAAGAGTATCAAATATCCCTACATACATTCTCACTAACTAGCGCTGCTGAGAGCATAGATAATTGATGATTGCTGGCGCATCAGCAATCAACAATCGCTTGACGCAATTTTTATGGGGACGCAATTTCTTCTTTTTGCATTTCACTTGCTTGTTTATGATTTGCTTTCAGCAGATATGAGGATGACAATAACTGTATATCTATTGGTATCGATCAACATTTCGCCTTTATTATGGGTGCCACCAGCGCGCACTAATCTGCTGCAGAAGGCACCCCTGACACGAGCGCTGCACGCGGTCAACGCGGTGTCCCAACATACTGATATATTTACGTGTACTCTGAGTGAATTCACATGGGCAGCTTATTATGTAACAACACTATTGAATTAGGTGTTCTTAACCTGTAATGATAGTTGTTGGTTGTTAATAAATAAATAAAACAATACTCCTACCTTCATCAACCAACTTCTTAGTAAATCGCAATAATCTTATCAATCACGAATATTTCTTAATTTGTTCTTCGTAACTGAGGAATATCGGATGCTCTGTAGTGTGCAATGAATTATTTACCTTATCTTGAGTTTTCTACATACACATAATAATATAATAATTTCCTACAAATACGACATAGAAACAGTTTCATTACGCAAACAGAGGCTAGCTTAATCTATGTAGAACGGTACAGTCAGCAATATACGTTTATAAAATTAGCCAATCCACGGATATTTCAATTGCAAATATACATTATTATTTAATCGGCAAGAGTACAAAACTAGTGACCGTGAATGATAAATATTTTATTTCTTCAACATGTCGCATAATCGGTAAATACTATCTTATACTGGCTATACCTCCGTCCGAGTGTTACACACACGGTTGCCAACTGACAACCAGCGCTAGGTGCCCCCACCTAGCTTATGCTGAGATGGTGACCCTTCGGCAGAGCATGCAGGAAAAATATAAGTAGCAGCTTCATCATCATCATCATATCAGCCGAAAGACGTCCACTGCTGGACAAACGCCTCCCCCAAAGATCTCCACAATTGTCTTGCGCTATCCGCATCCAGCGATTTCCAGCGACCCGCACAAGATCATCGGTCCATCTTGTAGGGGGCCTGCCCACGCTGCGTCTTCCGGTTCGTGGTCGCCACTCGAGAACCTTTCTGCCCCAGCGGCCGTCGGTTCTACGAGCTATGTGCCCTGCCCACTGCCACTTCAGCTTGGCAATTCTTACATCTATGTCGGTTACTTTGGTTCGCCTGCGGATCTCAACATTTCTGATTCAAACTCGCAGGGAAACTCCAAGCATAGCCCTTTCCATTCCTTTCCAGTAGCAGCTTATTCTTGTTTAATTTGACTATATTTTATGTTCAAGTTTGTATGTATTTTATCGTTGTAATTTTCATTCCTGTCTGTGTTTGTTGAATAAAAATTTATTATTATTATACTGGTACAGATAGATTTTAGTTCTTGAGACCTTCTATTAAGTTGACCTGTGAAATGAAATACTCTCGTATCAGGAGGTCACGCCCTTCCATATGGGATGGCCTCCATGCCGTCATGTGAAACAAAGCTGCCTCTCTTTTTGCACGGGTCAGAGATAGCAGCAATGACATCCTGAGGATGATAGCATCGCGTCAAGATTGTCCTATCCCAACCAAATGGATGCAAATAGTAACTGGGCAGCTACACTAGTGTTTTGTTGTTCAGCTTAAAGGTATTATTGAGCTGAATAGCAGAACATTACTGTTGTTGTCTTATTTATTATTTGACATATGACCTGACATTCCCTAATTAATTTAAATGTTAGATTTTACATTGATACTAACATAGGATAAGACTTTTATAACTAACACTTTATGGAGTAATCCGAAATAAAATTATTATTATTATTATATCTAAACTATACGGTACGCGAGAAGTTTCCTACGGTATAAATACAAGGTATATATACGGTAAGTTATTTCTTTTTATTATTTATACTATTCTAGTACTATATGGTAAATCATGCTGAAGGTCGTATATGTATGTTGCTATGTGAGGTATGTGTGTTGTGTGTGTTTATGGGGAGTCATAGTCAAATTGAGTAATAAACCACTCATTAATAACACAGCCATGAATATTTTTTTTATAATTATTCTGTGTCTTCGTAACTTAAGGTTTTCATCATCATATCAGCCGTAAGACGTCCACTGCTGGACAAAGGCCTCCCCCAAGGATCACTACAAAAGCCGGTCCTGTGTTGCCCGCACCCAACGGCTTCTCGCGACCCTTGCAGGATCGTCGGTTCACCTTTTAGGAGGCCTGCCCACGCTGCGTCTTCCGGTTCGTGGTCACCACTCGAGAACCTTTAAGGTTTTCAGGCACTTTGTAATTTTTGATGTGAAACATCTATAGCCGCACGTAAAACAGATTTCTGGCGTGGCGACGAATGCCGTGGCGACGCGTCGCCACGCTATACGATAGTAGTGTGTACGGTGTGGCGACGCGTCGCCATGCGCACATATTTAGTTCCTATCACAATATGTTATGTAGTATGTAGTAAATATATTAGATTTAAACTAGATAATTAAACATAATCTCTTGACAATAACTTGATACGAGCTAGCTAAATATCATTGCTGTAATAAAATAAATTTTATAAATGTTTTCATACAATATGTACCTAAATATTTATGTTAGTAGAAATAATATCTAATGTATACAACTATATTACTACAAACATGTTCTGACTATTTACAAGCGCTTTTTTAAAGTCTACGTGAATAAAAACCTTTTTTATTTATTTATTTAGTTCTTTTCTGCATATTACTTTTACAAAATAATGTCAATGTTTCACATCTGCCAGGCGTCCCGTGACGGCTCACATATTTTTTTATCACACTAATACTTTGTTACTATGCAGATAGCTAGATTTTTATTGATTAAATTGTTCAAGTGTTTTTTGTTAATAATATAATTATATCCTGGGACATTATTCCCTCACGGCCATCTGATCCCAAACTAAGCAGAGCTTGTACTATGGAAACCAGATAACTGATGTAAGTACTACATATATTATTTTTCTTTTGTAAATACATATTTATATAGATAATTACGCCCAGACTCAGGACAAACAGACATGTTCATGCACACAAATATGTGTCTCCTGTGTCTTCCTAACTAAAGGCCACTTAGTAATTCGTTTTTACACTAATAAATTAGATTTAAGATTAAATTGTAGAAGTGTGCGGTTTGTTTGTTAAATCGTCAACGCCACTCGTGAGCCGATAATATGATTAAATTGTTTTGTATAATATTTAAGATTGAATTTCCCTTGAATTTGTATTATTTGCAAATCGGGTCTACAACAGATCACTTTTTCATCAAAACTAAGGTTATACTTTTGAAAAGTCATAATTTTTTCCAACACACATAAGCCACCTAAACACCTTCCACAGTCAAGATATCTTTTTTCACAGTATCATCAACGTTAAAATGTTATATACTTGCTAACAGAAAACGAGGCTTCACATGTAAACAATCATAGCAAAAATAATGCTACTAAAACGTAATGATAATAATAATTGTTTTATTTTGATCTAATCATATAAAGACATTGTTTAAAATTGTTACACAGCTAACTTCGGAGCAGATGACTGCGGCATCTGACGTAGTATGTCGTGTATATATAAAATACATTGTTGACTACTTTGTCGTTTGTGCGCGCAATTTGTAACGCTGTGTGCCAAGTATTTATAGGAAAGAACATACGACTCGGTGACGTGACACGAATAGTTTGTATCTCTCCCGTCAGTTTAGCACAGCAGCGCTAGCGCAGCAATCATTGACAAGATGTTACTTCATGATACCACTGACACTAACGTTGTTTTCAAGTGAAATCTTTTTTAGGCAACACAAAAATCATCGAACTCGCGTCATTCCCACGTCACGCTTCCTAAGAGCTATGTGAACTTTTTGGGTGAGCAAAAAGCGTGCAACTCGCCTCATCTTCACGTGACCCTTCCCGTGAGCTATATGCATAACTATTATATTGTAGATATTTAACTGTTGTTGTTTTCTTTATACTAGCAAGGCAATAGAGCAAGTGGAACACCTGATGGTAAGTAATCAGCGCCGCCAATGGACTCTCGAAACACTCGAGAAGCTTCAAGTGCATTACCGGCCTTTAAGAAAGGAATTTGAATTTGGTATAGCGAGTTAAAAACTTACATTTAGTCCTGAAGGCTCTCTTTGCTACTGTCTCTATAAATTATATTATAATTATAATAATCTATTTGTACTTAGAATCCATGGTAGGTAACATAATTATATACAATATGTAATATATTTAGTGGAGAGATGTTCATTACCGGCCTTTAAGAAAGGAATTTGAATTTGGTATAGCGAGTTAAAAACTTACATTTAGTCCTGAAGGCTCTCTTTGCTACTGTCTCTATAAATTATATTATAATTATGATAATCTATTTGTACTTAGAATCAATGGTAGGTAACATAATTATATACAATATGTAATATATTTAGTGGAGAGATGTTAAGACTAGCTATCCTTCGCAAGTGAAAATAATTCGAAAAAATTCAAAATAATATATGGAATAAAATATTTTGTATGTATTTTTCCTTTTGATGTGCTACGCGTTAATCGGTTTTGGAGGCAAATTAAACTCCTTAAGTACGGTAGGAAGTAAAGAGTTTAATTTTACTCCAAATTTATATAATCCGCTATTGATATTATATCTTGAAAAACAACAATATATATTCTGCATATTTACAAGCGCTTTTTAAAGTCTATGTGAATAAAAAGCCGTTATATTTTCAATTTTTTTTAGTATCTCCACACCTGATTCTTAAGGAGCGTTAAATGGTCGCGTCATTGAAGTGACATTGTGCATAAATGTTTTCCACTTTGCCAAGTTTCCGTGTACGTTAGGGTGAATAATAAGCTCTATACCCAGCGAAGCGAGATTGCACGCGACACAACAAAAAACTGACAGTCGTACCGAGGACAGCGACTAAAAAATTCCACCACTCATTTATGGGCTGCACAGTGCATAATAAACCACCAACGAGCATATCGAGCACCCGACCTTAACGAGTTTTTAAGGTTGGTTCGAACGGTGGTTCATCGAGCAATCGTTCTATTCGCGGGTCTCAACCCGTTCGCGATTTTCATCGGACGCCTGGAACATATTGTGGCCACCCATATGGGAGGAGCAACACAACCATCGACAACGAAACCTAGCCCTGTCACAGAGGCACCTCACGGAGCCGGCCATACCACACAGAGGCACACTGATGCACCTTAGATCAGGGTGTAGAACATTAGCGTCCTCAACCGCTGTCGAACACTGGTCAACCTTGCTGGGCCTCGCCCTAGGGCGTCTCAAAAAGACGCGACAGACGTCGATTTATCAGAGGACACGGCAATCAGTGATGATGATTCCTTTTTTTAAAGTTAAACATCTTAACACACGCTTGACTTGGAGAGTAAGTAAGTAAGTAAGCATTTATTTGCATAAACACGTGTACACATACAAAAATATTATTGCATGCAAGATGTACCTATTAGACATTATTATGTTCGGACATGTTTGCTATACAATAGCGTGCAAATTTTTTATAATAATAATATTGAAGGTTTTCAATTTAAGAACTATTATTTGGAAAATCTAAAAATTTCATTTAACAAAAAAAAAAATTACATTTAAAAAAAAAATGAGTAAATGAGTAAGCTGGTGAATGCGTAACGAGAGCGTTACGAAGTTGAGTGGGACATATAAGTTGACAGAAAGAGAGTTAGAGGCAAGAGAGAGGTGCGACCACACATTTACTTTTTCTCATAGTTCTTCTCTCATCTCTCTTTTTGAATCGTCTTATTTACTTTCATTGCTGACCGTACGTTACAAAGGCATTCAATACAAAATAGTATCATCAAATTTATATTATATTGAAATTGTTAAAACTGTTGTTACAATTCCCTAGCGATAGCGCCCCGTGGCTTGACGGGAACAAAATGGAATGTATACCTGTTGCGTCTGGAAATGGCAGATCTCACTTAGCTAGCTATACGTAACAATCGCGGCGAGTACTACGGATTGTCGATGCGAGTTTCATAGAGAAATATAAGAAAGATAACGAAATTTTTATTTATTTTATTTCGTGCATGAGGTTTTATTTGATATGGATTCTCTGACCGCTGTTGCATGCAGGGTAAGCTTCGGAAAATTAATCATAATCATTATAATTAACCCCCGATGTAAGAACGACGGGGTGTTGTACGTTTAACGTGTCTGTGTGTGGTATCGTAGTTCTCGAACGGATGAACCGATACTATTTTTTTTTTTATGTTTGAATGGTAATTTATTCGGGAGTGTTCTTAGCTAAGTTTGAAGAAAATCGGTCCAAGATGGCCACCGCCACAAAATGGTGGATGACATATTTTTACAAAACCCATTCAATATGGGTATCGATGAGTCGTGTTGCAGACTTGGCCTAAAAATCAACATCAAAAAAACTGAAGTGATGGTCCAAACGTTGAATAGTGCCCCAGTTGACATAAAACTCGGTAAGGTTTCACTTAAGCAGGTAGACACATTTAGGTATCTAGGTAGCAACATAACGTCAAGGTGCCTGACGGTGAGTTTAAGGAACATTTTGTTCAACACAGACGCGAAACCGCTGAAGCCGGATCAAGTAATGAAGGGCGATCGTGGACGCCGCTTCGCTTAGTTTTAATTAGTGTGATTGCCTACAATAACACTAGAATTTCTAATAACATTGACATACTATAAATCTCCGAATCATTTTGGACGTGTCAAATCATACGCACATCTGTGACTCATCATGGCAGACAGCTGAAAATCAGCGTTGCAGTTGGTTTCTGGCTGTAACAGTGTGCTGAGCTGCCTACCAATTGAACACATAATGTTATATTAACTATTCCTTGTTATTTGTTTCTTTATATGTAAGTAAATATAAGATTAGTACAAACTTCATTTGTATGTATGTGTTCAATAAAAACATTTTCTTTCTCTCTTCTTTCTTTCAATATACAGCAGCAGCGTCGATAGTTCTCATAGTGCTGTACGATAGTAGTGGTAACGCATTGCGTATGCCGTGTACAATAGCAGAGCGCACGGCCACCCGCAGACACTATTTAATAAACTTCCACCCTCCTTATTGACCCCCGTAAAAGTGCAACTACCCAGTTCATCTTTTCGGAAGGATGATATTATTACCTACTACTAATACCAGTAACGAAAGCTTTCCTTAACCGGGTATTTCTCGTCATAAATCATAATACCTATTTACTTGGCAGGTCGCAACCAACACTTATTTCTGATTCAATCCCCGAAAGTCATATTTAACCTTTATTTATTTGAACGCCATTCACAAAAACGATGTTCGGTGACTTAGCCGGTAGAGCCCCTGTCTACCGGCTAAGTCACCGAACATCGTTTTTGTGAATGGCGTTCAAATAAATAAAGGTTAAATATGACTTACCCAATCGTTAAATCGGTTTCCATGACCTCATGTGACGTCATAAATGGCCCAGAATCGATTTTTAACCTTCATTTATTTGAACGCCATTCATGAAAACGATGTTCGGCGACTTAGCCGGTTGAGCCCCAGAACAACCCATTGCACTAATGTACAGACGCCAGCATATCAAGCTACCCCAATCGGTCAAATTTCCCCAATTGAAAGTGAACCTTATGCTTTTGTGATTAAGTTGAAAATCTATAAAAGAAATTTGACAGATTGGGGTAGCTGGATGTGCTGGCGTCTATACTATTTGTCTGATGATACCGGCCATGCGCTGGACATATTATAGTGCACAATTGTGTGCGTAAACACAGCGGCACTTTCTGTTTCATCACTTCCATGATTCGAGGGGACGACTAGCGACACGACCGCCAAAAGTCAAGTACAGGATCGACGCCATTACGATTTGACCGAGGCACGCCGGTGTAATACTGCTAAGACTTGAAGACTTACTGAGACTCAAGATCACTTTCTGATCCTATCCAGGTTTTTAACCAAGACCTCATTATCTATCTCTCCGATTAATTATGGACCGGTGCGAGCACTAGCTGTAAGCCTCTCCACACCCCTGGTGGCAGCCAGAGACCATTGCTATGACATTGCATCATGAGTTCATATTTATCGCATATTACCACAGTGTAAGACGTAGAAACCTAGAAGAACAGACATAGGAAGCGGATACCTCAATAATTAGAACACCATCTCTTAAAAAGTAGCAACACATTCCCCCCCTAAACCTCTAGAAATAATAGGTTATCTTACAGGAGGTGGTTTGGGTACAAATAAAAGGTGTATATATCACCCCCTAATAATTTTGTTCTGGTAGATGACAACGATCCTGTGACAGCATACATGACGGCAAGTCCTACTGATAAATACATACATAGACACGACTGTTTCCCAGAGGGGTAGACAGAGACAAGGATTTCCATTTGTCACGATCTTTGCACACGTCTTTTGCCTCTATTACTGTCATTATCTTCTTCATACATGCTTGCCGGTTTAGGTTACTTCTGACCTGCCCTTTCTTGATAAATCACAAAATTAAACAAAAATCAAGGCGTAAAAACTAATCTATATGTAACAGAAGAAGAGCTAGCCCGCAACAAAAGCTCAAAAAAGCTGCACCTCCTAGAACTCAAGTCCTACTTGTTGCATGTAAATACGTATTTATATGTAATCGTATGTGTATAGGAAAACAGCTGCAATGAATCCGACGCAATTTAAATATTAGGTGTTTACGGACAAAGAAATCGATGTAGGAGTCTTCAAATGAGTATACGGTTCACCTTTATGTTTTTTAACGGGACTAGTCCCTCCCTTCTACTCACCACTGCTACTCCTGTAAGCTAGGATCAGCAGCGGCACACAGTGAAATGACATTGAGCGGTGATGCTCAGGCATGTCCCGGGGAATCGCATAACTGTCTTGGATCCCGCAACGAATTTAATCAGAAAGAAAAAAGGAGGAGTTGGAAAATGAATAGTTCCGCTTCCCTCCAGAGCAAAGCGGGAGACAAAATGATGTAGAGAGGCTATAGCCTCATAAAACGAGAGAATTACAAGTAGAGAACCCAGCTGCAAAAGCACCGAGTCCTAAGAGAGCTGTTATATTTGATTCCAATAGTAAGTATGGCAAAAGCGTTTAAACGCACGGAAGTTGTTCATTGTTGTTACAAGATCCGTATAATAAACTACTCCAGATATTGGTGGTAAGCTATTTAACATAATAACACGCTGATTTTGCCACAGATCACACTCCCAAAGTATGTTCATATTCGTTACAGGAAGTTCACATTGCGGTAAGCAGTTACCATATTCTATGACGCTTGTACACGTATGGTATAACCTTTGATTCCTGCCCTGGTGACATTAACCATAGACATAACAATAGGTACTATTTCTATAGTGTATCTTGTAATGTGGTTGTAGATACCCAGTCGTCGAGCTGCTCATAGATCTAAATAATGATATGATCTAGGTACTTTAAGTGCAAAATAAAAAAAGTTTCTATTCACGTAGACTTAAAAAAAGCGTTTGTAAATAGTCAGAACATGTTTGTAGTATTATAGTTAAGTATACATAATTATTTCTAGTTTCATATTTAGATACACGGATTGTTAAAACATTTATAAAATTTATTTTATAATAGTAATGATATTTAGCTAGCTTGTATTAAGTTGTTGTCAAGGAGATTATGTTGAGGTTTAATTATCAAAATTTATAATTCAAGCTGTATTTTGCTACATATTGTCTGAATATGTCGGCGGCTAAAGGGCGGGTCTTCATCATCGATTAGTTATTCTTCACACTGAGCGCTGACCGAACAAACGCAGCGACGGATACCGCGACAAGGAGTGGGCCCAATGAATAGACAGAAATAAACGTCGCATTTCCCGTAAATACAGCTTGGGGTACACGCATCACACAATACTACCCGTCCAATGAAATAAAACAATGCAATTTATTCATGTATAAGCCGTTTGGAGACGATAAGCTCTTGCTGTGGGCTCCAAGCTCGAGGATATTATTCTCTGACATTTTAAACGTCTGTAGCTTCATGAGACCATAAAGCGGACCTAGGTCAAAGAAGCATTGTCATTCAACGAGAGAATGCTGCAAGCCATTTGTCACCTAGCCTCATTGTCAGGTTAAGTTAAATCTATTTATGCTATGTTGCTATAGTCAATAAGTTTTTAAATTAACATATGACTCATAACCTTAGCTAACGGTTTCTCTTAACTATAAAATCATAGACAAAAAGAAATCTGTTTTTAAATTAAAGAACAAAATCAATTTGCTTTTTGTTTATGTTGCTATGTACGCTTATGCACGCAAAAGATCATTTACGTTACCAAAATTATTGTGAAATGATCATTAATAGCTATCATTTTTACACAAGCAATAACCTCCTGCCAGACGAACGAACGGTGGTTGAATCCGCCCACTTTGACAAAATTAACAAGTCTCACGAATTCAACCTCAGGTGAAGTCATAACAAAAATATGCACTGATTCGCTCAAATTATACATGAAAGCGAAACGAGCTGAACAAGAAATATCGATAGTAACTTGACCTATGAACCTCATATTTGATATGTCGGTACTTCATAGATAGGCTTCGGCTAAGAATAAATCTTGCGATAGGGAGGTAATTCAGAAGTTTATATGAAAGCTCTATATATGCTAATCTCTATAGATGGTAAATATTATAAAGGCGAAAGTTTGTGAGTGCCTGAGTGTGTATGTTTTTACTTCTTCACGTCTAAACGGCTGGAGCGATTTTAATTAAATTTGGTATGGAGTTAGCTGACACCCTGAATTGACACATAGGCTATAATTTATAAAGATTAACGCGCGTAAGACCGCGGGGCACAGCTAGTAGACACAAAAATCAGTTATTTGAGACTGAAAACATCTTTAACTTATGACAGGGCAATGGTTGATAGATACGCGCCTTTGACGCCACAAGTTGTGGTTTCGATTCCCACCCAGGGCATATATGTATTTGTGTGCATGAACATGTCTGTTTGTCCTGAGTCTGGGTGTTTTGTCTATAAAAGTATGTAATTACACAAGAAAAGTAGTATATCAGTTATCTGGTTTCCCTACTACAATTACTAATTAAGTTGGACCGATTAGAACATCAAATCAATACTCATTCGCATTTGGCTCGGGCGGGCAATTTGTGTTGTTAAGAATCGAATGAATTTATTTTTTCTTTAAAACACCGATGAATCAATCAATATTTTATTTGCTATGAATGTAAGTAAGTACATAGTACATAGACTTTCAAACTAGTAAACTACGCATATATTTGGAAATAACGCGAAAATATTCAATTGTTTGATTGAAATATAAAATTTACTCAACACTTGTTTTGAAAAATAGCCCATGACTAGCGCATTTACGCACACAATAATTTAATAAATCTGTTTCCTTTTTATCTAAGCGTCATAATCTAACGTTTCTTCGCGATATAATTGGAGGTTTGTTATTCTTAAAATAACACATTGTATTAATATCGGCGTGCAAAACAAGTGACCTGTCGAGGGAATCACAACATGTGTATTGTTTGAAAAGTTATATTGCGAAATTGCGCTTTATTTAGAAACATTAAGGGTGTTGTATTCAATTGAAAAGAAATATGTATTTTTAGGTCCTTTATTCCCTCAAATAATTTACAGTAAATAATTGACGACAATAATAAAACGTGACCGAAAAACGGAAGGGGTGCACATATTAGGTAGGATTTTATTTCTTTAATTATTTACTTTATCTGATAATTTAGTTAGAATTCCTGACAGTAAATTGCCCCATATATTTATTATAAGTCACAATTCCTGACAGTAAATTGCCTCATAGATTTATTATACCATAATTATAATCAATTTGATTTTCCTCTGTTGCTATATTGTAGTTTATGTACAAAAATTGTTCTTGTACTTGTACAAAAAGAAATATTACAGTAATATTTATTAGATTAATAGTTTATTGCTTTTTGTGGTTTTTAGATAAACGTACATTAACTTAATTGACTACTTATAAAAACTTGACGATATAAAAAATATGAGGTCATCAAATGGAGACCATATATGTGTACGAAACTTAGATTTTTATAGACGCATAATGGTGTCTAGCACATAAGGCGACGTGATTTTGGACAGCGTAAAAACTTTGAACCCATTTTTATGAAAATATCGCGAAAGAAGGAGTATGAAATGTGTAATAGTTAAGGTTCATACGGTAACTAATATTTTATATACTAGACATTAGAAGTAAATTATTTTACATGCTTTTGACAGACTAACTAACTGACAAACTGAGTGTCAAAACTTAGAACAGACTAATATTATTTGTCTTTAATATACTTGACCTCTTTCTGATCGTGTTGGTAATCGTCCCATCGGATCATAAGTGTGATGGATAGAAAGTGATTGCGCACACACTTGTGCAATATAATATGTCCTGCGCAGGTGGCTACTCTCCATTGAGAGTGGCCACTGTGGTCACCAATAAAATCATCTTTACTTCTAACCATCTTTGAAACTATTAAGACTCCCGGAAAAGTAATCAAACTCAGGTAAGGGGCTCTACCGGCTAAGTCGCTGAACATCGTTTTAGCGAATGGCGTTCAAATAAATACATACATACATAGACTCACGCCTATTTCCCAGAGGGGTAGGCAGAGACACGGATTTCCATCTGTCACGATCTTTGCACACGTCTTTTGCCTCGATTACTGTCATTATATTATTCATACATGCTCGCCGGTTTAGGGTACTGCCCTTTCTTGAGAACGTCTCCGATTTGGTCAGAGAATGTTCGACGAGGTCTTCCCCTTCCGGTTGTTCACACAGGCCAAATAAATAAAGGTTTAAAATGACTTAACCAATCGTTAAATCGGTTTCAACGTTGACAATCGATTCCTGACCATTTATGACGTCACACGTGGTCATGGAAGCCGATTTAACGATTGATTAAGTAATTTTTAACCTTTATTTATTTGAACGCCATTCACGAAAACGATGTTCGGCGACTTAGCCGGTATAGCCCCTGTACACAACTACTGATCGGACGCAAACATACATATATAGTTACCTACAATCTACTGACTGGTCTGTTGGTCTTTTCGTTTGTGACTACTAAGGCAGAGGTCGTGTATTAGATTCCCACCCAGGACAAATCCAAATTTGTGTGATGACCACCATTATTTGTCCTATGTCTAGTTGACTTTATCTACAATATGTATGTATTTAGAAATACTCGTAGATATGTTTCTCAGTTGTCTGATTGCCATTGCCATAGCTCTGCATAGTTTGGGATCAGATAATAATATCTAATAATATATAGGGACAATGTCACACAGATCTTCCTAGCCCCAAACTAAGCAAAGCTTGTACTACGGGTACCAGGCGACGATATACATACTTATATAGATAGATAAATACTTAAATACATAGAAAACATCCATGACTCAGAAACAAATATTCGTGCTCATCACACAAATATTTGCACTTACCGGGATTCGAACCCAGGACCACCAGCTTCGTAGGCAGGAGCACTACCAACTAGGCTACGGTGACCGTCAGATGGCAGTGTATTAGTAGGCTCAAGATATTAAATAGCATATCTACTAGTTTCTAACCAAAACGCCAGTAAGTGAGGTGGTATGAAATGTAGATCACACTCGTCCAATGACAAACTTGTAGCTTAGCAAACAAACTTCAATCCTTGGGGACATCACTTACATGTACATATGGATATCGGATGTGCCTACCAAATCGAACGCCAAATAATCGAATGTCTAAATACTCGAACGTTCATAATATCGAATGGTTAATAAATGGAACACTCGCTACTAGATAAGTAGATTAGGGTACGTTAGAACTGCGACCATAATATAGGCAGAAACAAATGAATGGTATTATAAATGATTCATTTGTTTAATTTATTTATATTACGGTATTATGAACGTTCGATAATTTAGACGTTCGATTAACTGGTGTTCGATTTGGCTTAGGACACCTAATTGTCTAAGGTGAGCTGAGAGCCTATGGTGTTCCATAACATATGTATACCTACCTTACCTAGATATTTACCTCATTCATTAGGCGTAAATTAAGTTCAAATATAACAATATGAAATATTTGTTTTTTGCACGTGTGGCGCAGCAGAATCTCGCCTAGCCATTTCGTGGTTTCCCGCGGAGGACTAATATTTGTGGGACTCATAAATAGTTGTTCTGAGTCTGGATGTACTCTTCCCGTCAATAATACATATGTTTGTAAAGTAGCCCTCAAGACAGCGATTAATGTGCCTAGTGCGGACGTTGGCCAATACAAAAAAAATCTACTTGTACCCGCGCTTTAGCCAAAAATCACGGTGAATCTTTCTCTATAGAACGACGGTCACCGTAGCCTAGTTGGTAGTGCTCCTGCCTCCGAAGCTGGTGGTCCTGGGTTCGAATCCCGGTAAGTGCAAATATTTGTGTGATGAGCACGAATATTTGTTTCTGAGTCATGGATATTTTCTATGTATTTAAGTATTTATCTATCTATACAAGTATGTATATCGTCGCCTGGTACCCATAGTACAAGCTATGCTTAGTTTGGGCTAGGATGATCTGTGTGACATTGTCCCTATATATTATTATTATTATAGAAAAAGCAGTTAAACCATGTTTTGAGAGCAATGAAGTTCCAAAAAGATTATCAACTTATACATTTTTAATAGGATGGTGGATAAAACTGACATGAAAATGAGGCTAGTTACTGTTTCACTGTTGTCAGCGTCTTAAGGAAAACAATAAGTCGCGTGCACTTAGTCCTACAACTGTAGACCGCGGTCTGTAGGAACAATCGAGAAAGCATAACGACCACGGGGCGTTGCGGTGTCTCGGTCGATATCACTACACATTCTCCGCTCCTCTTTTTTATACAACAAAATAAATAAACATCTAGATATTTATAATAAACCGTTTAAAGAATGCAAGTCATTGTTGATTGAGTGGATAAACAAGTTATGCTACGATGAAGTAGAGAATCTCCTATTAAATATAATGTAAAAACGAGTCCGGATACATTAATAACACATACACACACACACACACACACACACACACACACACACACACACACACCCACACACCCACACACACACCCCCAAACACACACAACACACACAGACTAATTATAATAAATATGTATTATTAGTTTTCTTGTTTAGTTACATGTTACACGAAATTTTAGAATTGTAAAGAGTGGCGCTTCCTGGCACAGGCATCTTTATGCTTAAAAGGAAACGCCACCAACTGTAAAATGAAACACGTGTAATAACGAAATAAAACATTTTGATTTGATTTTGATTTGACATATTACTCATAAGTTAGGAGTTATTAACATCGTTTATCCCACAGGAATCTTCTAAAAGAAGCAAAAGGTCGTTGTTTGGTTTCTATATCGGGACAGGGTATATATCCCAAGAATCTCTCCAAATGAGTTGGATCTTCACCACCACGAAATTAAATAGGAAATGTAGTCTTCTTAAGTTATGTTTACTTTTTATGTTCCCATTTTATTATAAAGTGTCTTAACGTTAGAGGTACAAAGTGGATCTTAAACTTGAATATTATAATAGTTGAATCAAATTGAAGGTAGAAGGCAAAATTTTACGGAATATTTTGGAATAAATATGATGAGACCATTTGTTATGTACGGACGCCAGCACATCAAGCTTCCCCAATCTGTCAAATTTCTTTTATAGATTTTCAACTTTATCACTTATGCATAAGGTTCACTTTCAATTGGGGAATTTTGACAGATTGGAGTAGCTTGATGTGCTGGCGTCTGTACAACTTGCTATTATAACCATGTTACGGAGAATATAGACAGAAGCACTCAGACAAAATGTAGTAAAATATATGTAAAACTATAAATGTCGATCATTAAACGTATTCATAATCTCTTTGACAATAACTTAATATAAGGTAGCTAGCATATAAGTGAACTAAATCATTGCTATTATAAATTACATATTATTTCTAAATGTTCATACAGTCTGTGTACCAAAATATATATACGTACTTAGAAATAATTATTAATAATTACCTACATTACTACAAACATATTGTGAATATTTTACAAGTGATTTTTAGGGTTCCGTAGCCAAATGGCAAAAAACGGAACCCTTATAGATTCGTCATGTCTGTCTGTCTGTCCGTCCGTATGTCACAGCCACTTTTTTCCGAAACTATAAGAGCTGTACTACTGAAACTTGGTAAGTAGATGTATTCTGTGAATTTACATTTAAAAACATTAAGATTTTTACACAAAAATAGAAAAAGAACAATTATTTTGGGGGTTCGCCATACATAGAACTGAAACTCGAATTTTTTTTTTTCATCGTACCCATTACATGTGGGGTGTATATTGATAGGTCTTCAAAAATGATATTGAGTTTTCTAATATCATTTTTTTCTAAACTGAATAGATTGCGCGAGAGACACTTCCAAAGTGGTAAAATGGGTGTCCCCCCCCCCCCTCTAACTTCTAAAATAAGAGAATGATAAAACTAAAAAAAATATATGATGTACATTACCATGTAAACTAACAACGAAAATTGGTTTGAACGAGATCTAGCAAGTAGTTTTTTTTTAATACGTCATAAACCGCAATTTGCATTCATTTAATCAACTGCAATACTTGCTGCTTTGGAACCCTTCATGTGCGAGTCCGACTCGCACTTGGCCGGTTTTAATGTCTACGTTAACAAAAACCTTTTTTATTTTTATTATAAATAGAACCCATTTTGCCAAGATGGCGGCCGTACAAGCGGCTGTACAACCCCACAAACTTGGTTTAAACTTTATTCTGATCTCCACTTGATATCTAAAAATAAATATGCGTCCTCTGAAAAAACCAGCTATAAAATGAAACATTGTAATGTTTTTTTTTATTATCATTAATTTAATTTTGTTTCTTATAATTAAATTCTTACGCGGCATACAAGATTGGAGAATGCCTGGAGTACTGTCAATACAAATGTTATACAGGTTTAGAGCCTAGTACAGGCCCCTATCGCTCTAAAGTTCTATTTAACCACTTATAATTGTCTAAACAACGCAATGTTATACATGAACTCTTACGAGATATTTATAAACCATATTTTTATTTTATTATTTATTATATTAATCCTCATCTTTATTACTATGAAACACCAGCTAAAAAGTCTGAATACAAGATGGTATCACTGTCCTGATTAGTTAAAAATTATGGATCGTACAGTAGTATTTAAAGATAGTGGAAGTATAATATACCTATTGGTCTACTGCTTAACTACCACCACTAAAAACAAAGCAACGACTATCAGCTCACAGAACCTTATTCAAGTTTACGAGAGTATACCTACTTTCGTGAACTTGAATAAGGTTGTTCTCCTAGATATTTCTATATATGGGCAATCAAATTGCATTTACGAAAACATGACAAAGTGAAACCACAGTAGGATAAAAAATACGTAGAACACATTTTGGATAAAGCACCTGAGTCTTGTGTTAATTTAGCTTGGCCTAACCCCAAAGTACCATCTACCTTGGCTAACTGACTATATCGCATATCGCCGTTTTATATGCTTTTATTATTATTTAACGAAAATAAGTTTAATGTCTACTTTTTTCGCTCGCTGCGCTTTGATAACTGGAGTATTATATCAATAATCACAATCTCTGTCAAGGAAATGTAACACAGGTGTCTATTTATCAACTGGTAGACTGGACTACTTATCAAGGTCTCGAAATGTATGAATTAATAGCTGACAGACGTACTCCAGTCCTGGAAATATAAAACAATCTTGACCGCATCAACGCTGTACGAGGTCAATTGTAAATGCAAACTATCCGGGACCAACTAAAACACAAACGAAAAATATTCCTTAACAGGAACAATACAACGAACTTTATTGTACACCAGAATATTATAATGTACAATAAATGGTTACAGATTGCAGCGTAATAATTGTATCTAATTGCGTCATTTTAAGTTGTAGCGTAAAGAGGTTATATATATTCATTTTGTTTGTTATGTTACTTCATTTACTTTCTTTTTAATACGGATATGTTTTTTCTTATTTTCTTTTCTGTGTAAAATATGGAGTGTAAAGATTCCGAAATAAAGATTTATTATTATAAGTCGCGGTCAGTCCAAAGTGGTTTAATTATTGAACGTCTCCGTGCTTCGGAGGGCACGTTAAGCTGTCGGTCCCGGTTGTAGCCATTAGGCAACAGTCGTTAAGCCCCGTCAGACGCCTAATGTAAACCCTGTCACTAAGTTAACAATTGCCCATACAAGTAAGTGCCAGATATAAAATTTATTACAAAACAGTTATTATAATTATGTACAGTCGCCAGCACATCTAGTTACCCCAATCTGTCAAATTTCTTTTATAGATATTCAACTTTATCACAAAAGCATAAGGTTCACTTTCAATTGGGGAAATTTGACAGATTGGGGTAGCTTGTGTGCTGGCGTCTGTACAAAGGGCGGTCTTATCGCTAGTTGCAATTTCTTCCTGACTACTTTGGGATGGAATTAGATTTTAGTTATAATTAATTAGTATTAAGGTATATGTTCACCCAGGTACGACTTTATTTAATTATGGTGTTACGGATCGTGCTTCGGAACATATTTTTTTTCAGGGTTGAAAATCCTGCATGGATTTCCTTCCTTGGGGGAGGCGGAGGGTTTATCAGACTCCTACTGACTAAAAACCACCCCGGTGTTCCATCTTACACCTGCACCGGGGGTCGCGGGAACTAATCTTCCACAAACAGAAAGCCTCCTTTTTTTGTTTTTTTGTCGGGGTGGAAAATCCTGCATGGATGTCCTCCGCCTTGGGGGAGGCGGAGGGGTCTGTCAGACTCCTACTGACTAAAAACCACCCCGGTGTTCCATCTCACACCTGCGCCGGGGGTCGCGGGAACCAACGATACTTCCGCAACCCCCAGCTGGTGCTGGCCCATGTCTGCGGGCCTCCTAAGCCTCCTAGGCTAACTGTAAACTTCAAGTTAAAAAACATAATAAAATACCTTCTACTATTGTAAATCTAAACAACCAATCTAAATATGCACGATTAACTCATAGTTATATACCTCGATTTTATTCAGCGGCCTCTTAATACCTCCTTGCTTACGCTCCCTCACTATGTTGTTCCAACACTAATAGAAACACCAAACCATTAACTATTCCCAGACACTGTGTTTTGTTTATCTAGTCAAATCCCCTCGATACAGTATTAGTCTGAAAATAACATATTTAGTAAACATTATTACATGTGGCCGCGTCATAGCGGCGATGACACGCAAATCTAGCATTTGGCACATAGTAACAGTCAATAGCAGGCAAAATATTTAAGTATTTATATAATTTATGTAAACTCCATAGAAGCCTCTAGTAAAGGCTTACTGCCTTACTGGAGTAAAACTTTGACTTATTGTGACGAACATTTTTATAATTTGACTGTAACTATTTCCTCATTTACTCAAATGACGAAAACGCTAATGCTAGCAAACTATTATTTATTACGACTGAATGGTTTAATATCCATGGTTAAGACATACATTTAAAAAAATACCTATGTCAGGTAGACGCACCGAATAGATCGGCACTTTTGCTCTGGAATGCGTTACGAGTTTATCGAGCCAAATTGAGGTGTCGCTAGTACTCCAGTAATATTAGAGGTTTCACCTCTGAATAATAAATAGCCAGTTCTAAACCTTTATTTTGACACCCTAAAACTTGTAAAAGCCTACGTATCGTAGGATGTCCGCATCTAAAGATTAATCCAAGGTATATATTTTTTTTTTACTAATGTATTACAAATATCTCGTTTTCTATGGGTTTTATGCTATTTATATTCACTATAAATATCGTATAGGATTTTCTACAACTATTGTTTGAACTATTTTCGAGATAAGGGTTGAGCGCACCCTTAACTATTTAGAGTATCATTCGAGGTCAACCTGTACTCCCGATTAAAAACACGCCATATAAAAATTATACATTATTGCGGTCATCATGCATGCAGCTCTCAACCTACAGCAATAATCACCAGAGGGCACCAATATCGGGCTCGGATTACGGTACCTCTGAAGCAGATCAGATTTACATCGATTGATCGTAACGATAGCTCGGCCTATAGACAGGAGATCACAACACATCAGGGGCTGGGGGTCCACCACGGTGCTCGCCGGAGGAACTTACTCTAGCTAACGTGCAGCAATATATTATATGTGTACCTGTATTTGAATCGCGTCATGAGAGACACCAACGCTGCCCTCTGCCGGCAGCTCTTCTACCTGCAACAGAATAAGGACTCAAACTTCCATCTCACTTCTAAGAAAAAGAAAAGCTTTCGGTCAATCAGATAATAATGGAGCGCTAACTCACAATAATCGATTAAAATTTGGGCATGATTACCATCTGTCATTCAATGGGGACCTCTTTCATAGTAAATACAGCACAGGTCACTTGCGAAGACATCCGATATATAGTACTCGCCGGCCAACATAGCCCCCGCCATGACCCTTAGATTAGAGGCCTATATAGTATCCTGGGACATTATTAACAAAGCTGATCCCAAACTTAGCTTGTACTATGGAAACCATATCACTGATATAGATCCCACTAATATTATAAATGAGAAAGTTGGTGAGTATGGATGCATGTATGGATGTTTGTTACGCTTTCACGCAAAATCTACCGAACGGATTTTCATGAAACTTTGTAGCTTATATATTCAGATAACACATGGGCTATAATTTATATAGCTTGACGCGGGTAAAAGCGATGGGCACAGCTAGTACTACATATGTATACTACTTTTATTTGTAAATGCATTCTTATATAGATAACTAGCTGTGCACTGTTATTCTGATATATAAGCTATATTACTACAAAGTTTCATCAAAAAGAGAATGAAGGAACAAACATACACACTCACAAACGTTCTTCTTCTTAGCGTGTCGATGACAATCTAAATTAAGTCAGCCCAGAATTCAGCTACGCGTTGAGCGTTGTCAGTAGAGTCCATTAGATCTTGTAAAGTGCAGGCATTAGGGCACGCAGGACATTTTAACAAGTGTGCCATAGTTTGAGGAACAGAACCACACTCACACACGTTGGCCTTTTAATATTAGTGTGATTACACCTAGACACAGTACAAACAGACATGTTCATGCACACAAATATCTGTTCAGGTTGGGAATCGAACCCACGACCTGCGGCTTGAAAGATAAGTATTTACCAACCACTCCAATACTCTCCGATCCCATCCAATCGTAGTGCGATGGTTGCAATCAATCAACGGTCTCATGCAATCCCTCGTCCCTGACCCTAGGATTACATAATAGGAACTCGCATCAGAGCCGTCCTCTGAGTTTCTAGTATGTAATCTTATCGTCTAGACGGCTTGAACCCCCGCCCGTTCCTGTGAAGTGGAACCCTTCTAGTAAACATAATCTACAAAATAATATCATAATAACCTTCAAAAATAAATAAATGATGATTATAATGCAGTTTTATTATGAATTTTATTTACCTACTACAATTGTAGACAATATAATCTCATGATATTTTTAATCTGGACAAGGTTGTTTGACAAATTTTATGAAGGTCAGTCGGAAATCTTGTTTAAGACTAATAATAGCACATAATCAAACAACAAGTTATTCATTTGTAAACGTATACTATTAACGTATATAGATACAAAATAAGAAATTATTATTTTCGTGGATCGAACGTAACATCTCCTCAACTCAAAATGGGACGCAAAGTGAAATAGTCAACAAAACCCAGCATGGGACGGTGTCTTATGTCTTTAACTATGTCTGCAATCTCACAAAAACACAAAGTATATGACTGTAGATAAGAAATGGAATCAGGCGATACTTTGCGGAAATCCATAACAAGCATAATACAAAATATGTAGTGTTAATTTCGCGAATTGTCAGTTTGATCATGTCGGGATTCAATTTGCACCGCCCTCCCGCCCGCCTAAATGTGCACATGCAAGAAGGACAATATAAAAAAGCAAATTAAATGCGCCAGTATGATACCCAACACGTGTTTCAGTCCTCCACGGACCAATCTCAAGGGCTGTTAACTCGTCGAGTGCTCGAATGAGACTCATGTCTGCGCATGTAATTTGCTTTTTTATATTGTCCTTCTTGCATGTGCACACTTTTTCGGGCGGGAGGGCGGTGCGCATTGCATCCCGGCATGATTAAACTGACAATTAGTGGAATTAACACTACATATTGGTTTTGTATTTTGATTCAATGATTGTATGTGAATTGAATTCCGAGCCTTCGTCGCCATGCTAGGCTATGCTACGCCAGTGGTCCTACGTAAGCGGTGGTGGTACGCTACGCCAGCGGTCCTACGTAAGCGGTGGTACGCTATGCCAGCGGTCCTACGTAAGCGGTAGTACGCTACGCCAGTGGTCCTACGTAAGCGGTAGTACGCTACGCCAGTGGTCCTACGTAAGCGGTGGTACCTACGCTATAAATGGTCCTCCACCTATAAGGACTGACCGGGTGTTCAGGGAATAAATACCCCTCCGTCCTAACGATACGAAAGTGAGTGCAACAATATATGAAAGCCATACACTATAATAATACGTGTGGTACTATCCAATGCAATGTTATTTAGAATTCGTTCAAGTATTTAGAAAGAAATCCTACTAACATTATATATAATAAACTACAAATATTATAAGTCACACTAATATTATAAAGGAGGAAGCTTGAGAATGTGTGAGTGTGTATGTTTGTTACTCTTTCCCGCAAAAACTACCGAACGGATTTTGATAAAACATTGTAGTAATATAGCTTATATATCAGAATAAAACATAGGCTATAATTTATAAAGTTTAACGCTGGTGAATCAGTGGGGCGTTGCTAGTAAAAATATTCTATTAATATTATAAACGTGAAAGTTTGTAAATTTGGATGGATGGATGTTTTTTACTGTTTCACGTAAAAACAACTAAATGGATTTTAATGAAACTTTACAATAATATAGCATATACATCAGAATATCACATAGGCTACAATTTATAAAGATATTGTGTGGATTGTCCAAAACATGCGGACTATTCCGGCGTGCACTGCCAAAACCGAAGTACACATCCTAATAATGATATAAATGCGAAAGTTTGTGAATGCAGATGTATGTGTGTAACTCTTTTACACCAAAACAACTTTAACGCGGGTGAAACCGCGGGGCATAGCTAGTACCTTTTTAGGGTTCCGTAGCCAAATGGCAAAAAACGGAACCCTTATAGATTCGTCATGTCAGTCTGTCCATCTGTCTGTCTGTCCGTCCGTATGTCACAGCCACTTTTTTCCCAAACTATAAGAGCTGTACTAGTGAAACTTGGTAAGTAGATATATTCTGTAAACCGCATTAAGATTTTTACACAAAAATAGAAAAATAACAATTATTTTGGGGGGTCGCCATACATAGGATAGGAATAGGATTTTTTTTTTTCATCGTATCCATACATGTGGCTTGTCTATAGATAGGTCTTTAAAAGTGATATTGAGGTTCCTAATATCATTTTTTTCTAAACTGAATAGTTTGCGCGAAAGACACTTCCAAAGTGGTAAAATGAGTGCCCCCCCGCCCCCCCCCCCCTCTAACTTCTAAAGTAAGAGAATGAAAAAACTAAAAAAAATATATGATGTACATTACCATAGAAACTAACAACGAAAATTGGTTTGAACGAGATCTAGCAAGTAGTTTTTTTAATACGTCATAAACCACAATTTGCTTTTATTTAATCAACTGAAATACTTGCTGCTATGGAACCCTTCATGTGCGAGTCCGACTCGTACTTGGCCGGTTTTTTATATTCAGGAATCCGCACAAACAACATAAAAAGCAAAACAAATGCAAGTTAAAGATGGCTTCATCTCAATACTGTCTCGACCTCGGATCATATAAAACAAAGGCCAAAATTTGCTGCAAACAGTTTTCATGGAAAAAATACGAGCTACAAATATGGTTTTTCTTTTTTCTCAGTGACGGAGTTCAAATGTAGCATTCACCGAAGTTAGGAATGGGTTGTAGAACATTTATTATTATTTTATTAGACCTGGAAAGTTTTACCCTATATTGAACAGACAGCACATCATGCCACTCCAATCTGTCAAATTTTTCTCATTAAAATTGAGCCTTATTTAAGAATAAGGCTATAGATATAGATTTTCAACTTTATCATATAAGTATGATAAAGTTGAAAATCTATAAAAGAAATTTGACAGATTGGGGTAGCTGGATGTGCTGGCGTCTGTACATAGCTATTTATGAAAAGGGCTTTTCATAAATAGCGCTCTAACTTTGAAATGATATAAAACAACTTAAACAGGGGAGTTTATTATTTTGGACGAATGATATTTCAGAACCCTGTAAGCAACGGCCTAAAGGGAAGTACGCCGTTGACATTTCAATACTTCAAACAGTTCTTTAAACTTCGCTCGCAAATCATAATTGATTGTTCAACCGCAGATAATGAGGTCCTGGGTTCAGTCCCAGGCCGGGCCAAGAAGTGATTTTAAGATTTTTCCCTAAAAAGAAATTTCTCAGTATCAGCCCGAACTGGCCGAAGTCTGGGAGTTGGCAGTATTACACCCCCGTACCTCGGAAAGTACGTAAAGCCGTTGGTCCTGTACCTGACATCTTCATCTCTTTTACTAGTCGTCCCATCGGATCATGAGAGTGATGGAATAGAAAGGGCAGGGATGTTTACGCACACACTTGTGCACTATAATATGTCCTGCGCAATTAGCTAGTCTCCATTGTGACCGACGTGGCAGATATACGGCCGGGAGGAGATTATTATTAGATTTTCATTATACGAATATAATCCGAGAACTTATTATAACTAAGTACAGAGGTTTAAACCCGCAAGAATATCCCAACTGTTAGCCACAACTTGTGGTGTTTCGTGTTGTTCGGTTATAGCTTCAGTTTCCAACTAGACGGACGGAAAGGTTTGAAACATGGGCGGGCCGTGGAATATTTACTTGGCAAATATAGCATAGAATTAGGGCCCATATGTAAAAGGATGTATTAAATGAATTAATAAATGTTAATTATAAATTAAATGTATGTTTCATGATCGGATTGTATAGGATAGTATTGTATTTTATAGTATTGCATAGTATAGTACCCACTGTATTGTCCAGTTCTGAAAAACATTGTTTTTCCATTTTAGAAGTCACTTAGTATAGCGCCTACTTTCTTACTATTTGATGATTGTAGTATCTGTGCATCCACCATGCTATCTCTGCACCAGCCTAAGGTTGCCTGGCAGAAATTGCTTTGCGCATTAAACCGCCTTTGTACTATTTTATGTGCATGAAGTTATAAGTAAATAAAATATAAGAAACAATCCTGCTATTCTTAAATCGGGCTAGCCTTATAATTGACAGAAAGAGGTCTGAGGCATTGTTCGACCATATATCCTGCCGCCACGTTCCGCTATAGATCGTCTCGCCAGAAGTGGAAATATCATTCATATCACCTGGATGATATAGCGAAAGGTATATCCTGGGACATTATTTACACACGGCCATCTGATCCCAAACTAAGCTTGTGCTATGGAAACCAGATAACTGATATACACCTACACTACTTTTCTTTTGTAAATACATACTTATATAGATAAATTACACCCAGACTCAGAACAAACAGACATGTTCATGCACACTAATTCGTCGTGGGTTCGATAACGACCAAGAACAGACGGCGTGAAAAGCTAGCATTTACCAACCACGCCAACAGGCCGGTCAAGGTGACATAGTTTAGGGGTTCAGTTAGCTATAATTGTATTCTTAAAAACTTGTTCACCATAAATTGAGACCTGCTTATGTGATGATGATGATAATTACTATCCTACTGCAGGGCAAGGGCCTCCTCTCGCAATGAGGAGGCGTAGGCCAAAAATCCACATGGCTAGCCAAGCAGTCAAGGCCATACCCTCAAGAACACTTAACTAACAACTAACACCTAACTAACTTTAATAAATATGGAGTGCGTGCCATGATTTTGACCACATGGCCACTGCTTCCACAGTCCAATGGTTCAACCAACTATCTAAGTACAGACGCCAGCACATCCAGCTACCCCAATCTGTCAAATTTCCCCAATTGAAAGTGAGCCTTATGCCTATGTGATAAAGTTGGAAATCTATAAAATAAATTTGACAGATTGGGGTAGCTGGATGTGCTGGCGTCTGTACAAAGCTATTTTACAAATCGAAGGTAATTAAAGCAATGAAATGGCTTACTCACTGCCTGTTACATGGCTGATCGTAGTTGCTATTACGACACTGTAATTTTAATATTAATTAATAAAGCTTTGAAGTAGGTGGGTAGCTACATAAAGGTGCGTTACGTGCACCAAAGGCACGTTGCTATATTAGTAAACAACGTGCTAGTACACGTTGGAACAAACTCGAATAGAACCGCCCCAGTTATAAATACGCACTTATTACCTGTCATCATGGAAATAGATAGGTAATCAGACATATTATGCATCCATATTTAATAATGTTTTAAGTTTATATATATATAACTAAAATATATAGCTGTGTGGCTGACGGCCATGAAGAATATCATCACCCTATCTTATTCCGTGGAGGGGACAGAAGTCGTCCCGAGGGAATCGGAGCACGGGCAGCAGCGTCTCTCTGTGTACTATGACTATAACATACGCTCGCCAACCCGTCTGCCAAGCGTGGCAATTATGGCATATCCCCGCAAGATGATTCTTGGGGGAAGCTTTTGTCCCGCAGTGGACTTTGTGCGGCTGTTATGATGATGATGAAATACAAACATTAAATTAAAATAAATATATTCTGGGACATTATTCACACACGGCCATCTAATCCCAAAATAAGCAAATTTTGTACATACGCCAGCACATCAAGCTACCCCAATCTGTCAAATTTCCCCAATTGAAAGTGAATCTTATGCTTATGTGATAAAGTATTTTTTTTATAAGACGACATTTTTTTTTTAAATAGACAACGCCCGCATTAGGGAATTTGCTTCCCTGTGCCGCGGGGTAGAATAGAATAGAATAGAATAGAATACTCTTTATTGTACACCATAGAAATAAATACAACATGAGATATTACATAAACAAGGGGTCGGTACTTTACAAACATATAATAGACGGACACAAATTACATCCAGACTCAGATCAACTATATATGGGTTACACAAATAGTTGTCCGGCGCGGGACTCGAACCCGCGACACGAAGTCACGAGGCGACTGTCTAAGCCGCTGCGCCACCCGTGCAGTCATATAACTTGAAAAACTATAAAAGAAATTTGACAGATTGGAGTAGCTGGATGTGCTGGCGTCCGTACTATGGAAACCAGATAACTGATATATTACCAATAATACTTTTCTTTTGTAAATTCATACTCATATAGAGCATCCAGACACAAATATCTGCCCTGAAAAAATTAAATGTATTGGTTCAAAATTTGTATCTATGTATCTAGAATATTGGCAGCATTGCCACGCTGTATGGCAATTATTGCTTCAGCAAAATATAAGCGAGCATACCGAGAACTTGTCGACATATTATTATATTGCAATAGTTATTTATTTTACTCACTACAAGTACTAGAGACGATGACGTCATAATAAACCTACATTGATGGAAATGTTTCAACTTCAGTAAAGAATTATACATGAAACGCGACATTTAAATTGTTTATCATTTTACCTGCATAAAATGTTGGACTGGCTATATCTACATATCTACCGAATGTCTGATGAGCCGTGAGCAGAAATTATCACTCTAAGGTTATGCAAGAAAGCCAAAAGATCCCGTGATAGACCCCAGCTAAAAGGCAAGCTGACGCAGTGTCTTCAAATTCCAAATTCAAAATTCATTTATTACGTAAAATGTTACATTTATATGGAACCGTCAATCGTTTTTGAACTACAACTTCTTGACTTGGGGAGAAAGCTGAGTTGAATGGTGGTGGTGGTGGAAAAGTGTGAACGGGAAAGACGAACGGGAGATATAAGTTAGTAAAATAAAAAGAGAGTGAGTTACGTTTCGTATGTTACTGAAGGGGCAAGATAGGTAGGCGCATCATCACATCAACCGGAAGACGTCCACAGCTGGAAAAAGGCATCCCCCAGCTCTAGCGCTTCCCGCGACCCTTGCAAGATCGTCAGTCCACCTTGTAGGGGGCCTGCCCACGCTACGTAACGTACTTCCGGTGCATGATCGCCACTCGAAGACCTTTCTGCCCCAGCGGCCATCGGTTCCACGAGCTATGTGCCCCACCCGCAGCCACTTCAATTTGGCAATTCTTTGAGCTACATCGGCTACTATGGTTCGGCTGCGGATTTAGACGCTTTCGATTTAATCGCGCAGCGATACTCCGAGCATAGCCCACTCCATTGCTCTTTGGATGACTTTGAGTCTTCTGATAAAGCATGCAAAATATAATTTGACACATGCACAAACAACTGATTTCAAGAATGAATAATATCACATTTTTATGTAGTTTTCTAAAATATTCTTACTCCAGTCTGTTCACATCATATATCCTTAAATAATACAAACATTAATAGACAATGGAATTTAGACCATAGAATTTACTAGTTTTGTAATAGTACTGCTAGTTCTCTACTTAATCCAGCTAGCTAACAATCCATCTAGTTCGTTTGCAAGCGATTAAACTCGTTACTGTCCCTGTGTGTTACCGTCCTGTGGCGAGGGGTTTCAAATAAATACAAAATATTAGCTAACGCACACCGATGCAAATAGGCTTATAACTATACATGGTCTGGTATTAGATGATGTACAATGTTTGTGCATTAACCATAGACGGCGGCGACGTAGCGGCGAATTTTATTTCAATTTTATTAAACTCGTAATATCATTCAAATGAAATGTCCGATTTTTATAAACTAAAAAGTACATTACAGGTATTTAAACAGCCTTGCTTGAAAAATAATTTATTTAGGTAAGGATTAAGTGAAAGGTATAAATAACTTGGTCTGATTTTGGTCGGAATCTCTATTAAATGTTAAAGTGTTAAAAAGTCGTTATAGTGACATAACTACAATAGTTAGACACATGCTATCGCAACATTTTTTGTAGATATTTATATGTTCTTTAATATTGTGGAACATTTTGTCCTATCATCAATAGTTTTCGCAGCCCATGCGATGAGAGATATTTTATAGGCATTTTTTACACCTTATTTTAGTTTTAGTAGAGATCCTTATTTTTTTCCTGCAGTTAAAATAGCCTATAAATAAATAAATAATAAATAAAAAAGGTTTTTATTCACGTAGACTTTAAAAAAGCGCTTGTAAATAGTCAGAACATGTTTGTAGTAATATAGTTGTATACATTATTATTTCTAGTAACATAGATATTTAGGTACATATTGTATGAAAACATTTATAAAATTTATTTTAATAGCAATGATATTTAGCTAGCTCGTATCAAGTTATTGTCAAGAAATTATGTTTAATTATCTAGTTTAAGTCTAATATTTTTACTACATATTGTCAATGGTTCTGTCTATATTAAGGTATTAGATATTATTATGACGGACCTTGTGTTAATAACGACGGTCGCGCTTTAATGCTACCACCGGATCCAATGCGCCCCAACTGAGAAGACCAGTTTCAACACGACCCAGTTGAGACGGTCCGGCGAAACATACTCAAGCGGGCATGAACACGGGATTTCGTCCAATTAGAGTAATTATTTAGTAGGCAAACACAATATATGCTCGATCGGTTGTCTGAATGCTTATTATTTTAGATTATATTTAGGTATACAAAAGAAAAACTTCGAAACAATAACATTAGTCATTTTGAGACGGAGCAAATAATTTTAAATTAAGTATATGATAGCAATCATTTACAGATAGTTCACGTAACACAGCAGATCAGTAATGTCTATATGGCTACAAGATCTCCAGCGAGCAATGTGCAGGTAGGAAGTGAGAGCCAGACGTCCCTGTCATCGATGTACTCTTTAGTGGTGTAATAACCCCTAGCCATAAGTATACGTTTAATATGTGTTTTAAAACTTGTGTCAGGCAGATCAGTAATTTGAGTAGGAAGCTTGTTATAAAACCTAATACAATTTCCTAAAAATGTTTTTTTAGTTTTACATACATACATACATAGACTCACGCCTGTTTCCCAGAGGGGTAGGCAGAGACAACGGATTTCCATTTGTCACGATCTTTGCATACTTCTTTTGCCTCGATTACTGTCATTATATTCTTCATACATGCTCGCCGGTTTAGGGTACTTCTGACCTGCCCTTTCTTGAGAACATCTCCAATTTGGTCAGAGAATGTTCGACGTGGCCTTCCCCTTCCGGTTGTCCCATTCACACAGGCCAGGTATACTTCTTTTGTCAATCTTCTTTCATTCATCCTTTCTAAATGGTCAAACCATCTCAGCATGCCTTTTTCAATCTTTGTGACTACATCCTCTTTCACACCACAAAATTAAAGTTGGCACTAACACTCCATCGTGCACGGCTAGTCGAGCCTTCTTTGATACTTGCCGGCTACTCATAAAGGCGTGTAGTGCCCCATTCACTCTGTTCACCGCATTTACTCTTCTAACAATATCTTTTTCATATTTCCCATCTCTCGTAAACAAAGTTCCCAAATATACAAACTCATTCACCTGTTCGACTTTCTCTCCTCCAATCACAATATCATACGTTGTCGTGTATTCATCCCTCTCAAATACCATTACTTTCGTCTTACCTACATTCATTTTCATCCTTTTCCTTTCAAAAGATTCATGCATACTTGTTACCATCACCTGCAACTCGTCCGCCGATGATGCAAGTAAAACTTGATCATCAGCGTAAAGCAGACATTTGATGAGTAACTCATTCATCCTTACACCGCATTCACTTTCTTTCAAATCTTTTAAACAGCTATCCATGAATAGGTTAAACAACCACGGTGACGCTACACATCCCTGTCTAACACCCTTTTGGATGCTAAACCACTCGGTGTATGACCCGTTAATCCTCACGCAAGCTCTGGAATCCCTATAAAGAGATTTTAGTGCTTGAACAAGGTTGTCGTTCTACCCATACATGGACAGTACCGACCATAGTTCACTCCTCAACACTCTATCGTAGGCCTTTTCTAAGTCTACGGAGGCACAGTAAACCTTTTGGTTTTTGCCCAAAAACTTCTCTACTATGCTTCGCAGAGAAAAGACCTGATCCGTGCATCCCATTCCTTTCCGAAAACCCGCCTGTACATCCCATATTTTCGCATCGGTTTCTTTCACAACTCTTTCAACCAATACTTTTGCATACAACTTACCAACGACGCTGAGTAGACTAATGCCCCTATAGTTTTTACAGTCTTGCCGTGAGCCTTTCCCTTTGTAAAGAGGTACGATGACAGCCTTGCACCAATTTTTTAGTTTTGCTTACTCTAAAGCCTGGCATGGCTAGTTTGTTTTCATTCCTAGTAATTATATTATGCAGTTCACTTTTCTTTTTATATTTATGAATATTTTTTCTAAGAAACATTATATTCTGATATATATATTCCGATGGCACAGTAAGTATATTTATTTCTTTAAACAATTTTCGCAAAAATCGCGACTGCCTAAACCATAAATGGCTCTGACTGCTCTTTTCTGCAATACAAAAATAGTACCTATGTCAGCCGCCGAACCCCACAGCAGAATGCCATACGACATAATGCTATGAAAGTACGCGAAATACACTAATCTAGCAGATTGTTCATCTGACAATTGCCTTATTTTCCAGACAGCATAGGAAGCCGAACTTAATTTACCTGCTAACTTTTCAATCTGAGGACCCCATTGCAATTTTAAATCAAGTGTCAATCCTAAAAATACGGTCGATGGGACTAAATCTAATATTTCCGCATTAAGTGCAACTGTTGGTACAATTTGAGTCACATTCGGCAATGAGAACCTGATGCATTTAGTTTTCCCTGCATTTAAAAGAGATTATTTGCCGAAAACCATTCTGATATAAGGCTGAATGTTATATATATTAATCAATGATAATGTAGCATTCAAAGAAATTTTAATATCGGTTTTTATTATAATTTTTAAAAATTCAAAATTATTTTTAGTCTATTCACATTACAAACATACATACAAACATTTCCCCTTATAATATTAGTATAGAAGTATAGATATAGATTAGCTATCTAGACTCCATCTCCATATGATAATTTAACTGTTCCAAATATCATATTCCTCCGTCAGCGCTATTTTCGTAACAAGGGGAACAAAGGTTTTGTGTCACTTTTAATATTATGATAATAAGTCAAATCAGCGACTTTGATCATCTTAACCGATTGTATTTTTCATGAGTACTTCTTTCTTTTGTTCCCGGCAACCGTTGTCCTGTCTTAAATAAAAGAACTTGGAATCTGATAGCAGTGTCACTCCTATAGCAAGTCTATTGTAAATCTAATGAAACTATTCAGAGAACTGCTTCAACACACGCATAAAATTTACCAAAATAGGTCCTATTGTCTAGGAGTTCAGTCAACTGTCTTGTATCAGAGATGGTGTTGTATATGAATTTAATTACTTTGTGATTTTCTTATAGTGCGAGCCAGACGGCGACGCGACGGCCAGACCTTTGTTATTTTATAAAAGCTAAAAGCTTTTCTATGCGTGTCCTCTATACAGGTAAGACGACCGGCGACTATGGAGTTTGAGTTATGGTTACTTTGGCAGATAATAGGTAGTACAGGTGAAATAGTACCTAAAATTCGCGTCTATGCCTCTATTCTAATATAATGCAAGGTTTCATTGCATTATATTAGAATAGAGGCATAGACGCGAATTTTAGGTACCTACTATTTTATATAAGGGGATCCTACTAATGTAACAAATACAAAAGTTAATGAGTATGGAACTATGGATGTATGTTACTCATTCACGCAAAATCTACGGAACGGACTTTGATGAATCTTTGTAGTAATATAGTTTAGAGGTATATCCGTAACACGTAGAAAGGCTATTAATTATAAATTTTACGTGGGTAAAACCGCGGGGCTTAGCTAGTATTATTATTCATCGTCATTATTAAAACATTTAAACATATAATGCTTACTAAATGTGCCCCGCGGTTTCTCTCGCGTTAAAATTTATAAATTACTAGCGGCCCGGTACGTGCTTACCTACGTATAAGGAATAGTAATAAAAAAAATATATTAAGTTCATTTAGTCAAACAAAAAAATATTTTAAATTGCTAGCTAGTAAAAACTACGATTTTACACTTTTTCAAGACTTTTTTAAAATTTTCTCTACGTACAAACCTTCCCTGGACTTCCACGAATAATTCAAGACCAAAATTAGCCAAATCGGTAAAGGCGTTGTTGAGTTATAACATTACAACGAAAAGTGGCATTGATTTTTATATATATAGATAGCTTGTGTATTATTCGGATATAAAGGCTATATTATTAGATAGTTTAATTAAAATCCGTTCCTTAGTTTTCGGTGAAAGAGTAACAAACATCCATATGGCCATACTCACAAACTTTCGCATTTATAATAGTACTAGCTGTGCCCCGCGGTTTTACCCGCGATAAACTATATAGATATAGCCTATGTGTTAATCCAGGGAGTCAGCTAACTCCATACAAAATTTTATTAAAATCGCTCCAACCGTTTAGACGTGAAGAAGTAACAAACATACACACTCACACAGTCACACTCTCACAAACTTTCGTTTTATAATATTAGTAGGATTATAATTATAATCATCCTTATTATTCCATTAGTCATTAACCAATTTGTTTCTGAGTCATGGATGTTTTATGTGTATTTGAGTATTTATCTATCTATATAAGTATGTATATCGTCGCCTGGTACCCATAGTACAAGCTTTGCTTAGTTTGGGGCTAGGATGATCTGTGTGACATTGTCACTATAAAAAAAAATTAAAATACATATTATGAACATATGTTATTTTGATTTATTTTATTATTCAATATAAGCACGATTTAAATGTATTTAAAAAGTTTTTGTCCATGAGGAGATCCTCAACTGAATAGTGCATTTTTTCTAGTGATCTCCTGAATAGCATGTTTTTAAAACGATCCCAAGTCATAGTTTCGATTACATCATGTACTCACATCCATATTCAGTACATAACAGTGACTGCATGACTAAAGTTGACAAGATCTGTGCCAGATAAAAACATTGTTCATTTATTCACGTAAACAACTGTGATTATTCCAGATCTTTCCATAGCAAAGTTTTGATATACGGCGGAGAGTTGAAAATCTGTAAAGGAATACAAATTGCTATATATATGTGTATATATATCATTAGACGGGTCTGTTGGCGTGGTCGTGGGTTGGTAGATACTTACGCTGTAAGATCAGTTATCTGGTTTCCATAGTACAAGCTCTGCTTAGTTTGGGATCAATTGACCGTGTGTGAATAATGTCCCAGGATATTAATATTATTATTATATGTTTAATCGCATTGCACCCTCGACTCCGTTTTTTTACTCACATATTTTTTATTATTCCGTAAGATTTTACATTTATGTGGAATAGTCATTTTTTTACCCTACTGTGCAGTGAATGACTTGGCAGCTATTGAGAATCACTGCCAGAAAACTTAGTGGGTATCTTTTTTTAACATAAAATTTACTTAAAACACTGTAAGCGCGGTTGGCAATAGCTTGCTTTTCACGCCGGACGTCTTGGGTTCGATTCCCACCCAGGACAGATATTAGTGTGCATGAACATGTCTGTTTATCCTGACTCTTGGTGTAATTATCTATATGTAGTATATAAGTAAGTATTTAGACAACAAAAGTCGTATATATAGTTTATCAGTTATCTGGTTTCCATAGTACAAGTTCTGCTTAGTTTGGGATCAGATAGCCGTGTGTGAGTAATGTCCCATGAATAATTAATAATAATAATAACATATTGTTTATGTGTGTTGACTTAGAACAACTCAATCCCAAGCACTTTGTCACTTAAATCGGAAATAACGTAATACGCACAAACAGAAACGTAAAATATATATTTTATAATAATAAACTACATCATCATCATCATTATCAACCTGATATTGTCCACTACTGGACATAGGCCTCCCCAAAGGCTTCCGCGACGTTGATATTTGGTGGGGCTTGCTGTTTTCACTGCGCTGGCATGTGAGTTGACGACCGTATATAGATAGATACACTTTATTGCACAATATATAAAAAAGAAGTTTACAGGAAGAATCTAAATTTAAAATAATGTACAATTAGCGTATGGCGTATATAGTACAGACGCCAGCACATCAAGCTTCCCCAATCTGTCAATTCTCGCCAATTGAAAGTGAACCTTACGCTTTTCTGATAAAGTTGAAAATCTATAAAAGAAATTTGACAGATTGGGGTAGATGGATGTGCTGGCGTCTGTACACAGGATACGCTGTTGCCTGACTACCTGGTGTATCCCTTAGTCGTTTAACGACACCCACGGGATGGTATGGAGTGACCTTCTTACTCTGTCTGTGACGGGAACCACGTTTAAATAAACTTAGCAACAAGTTAATATTTAATATCAACTTGTTTCTAAATAGTATAATTAATAGTATAATTTATTCGTAGATTAGTTAAGCCTAATTCACTTTACAAGTGCACTTACATTGCAAACTTGTCTTATCGGATCTAACCACAGATGTTAGAACGGAATAGACAAGAATATAAGAAAATGTCGTGGAATGTTAACGAATCTAACCAAATATTCCTATGGAGCCACTCGCCGTTCGCGTGAGATCATCGCGAGATTTAAGACACTTCGAAATTAAATATGGAAAATGAAACTCAATCAGTAAATACGTAATATAAAGAAAATACTACTAAAGTTTGACATTAAATTTAGCCAAATGAGATCGGAATATTACATTTAAAAACACCGGTCAAGCTATCAAGATACATTGCATTAGAGAAACTTTAAAAATATGTGCAGGTGCACAGCAATAGACAAGAAAGAATAAAACGGAACAATGTTCGAAGGAACTGCAGTACATCAGTATCATCATCATATCAGCCGAAAGACGTCCACTGCTGGACAAAGGCCTTCCCCAAGGATCTCCACAATAGCCGGTCCTGCGCTGCCCGCATACAACGGCTTCCCGCGACCTTGCAAGATCGTCGGTCTAGTATCATTAATACCGAACTAGAAAACATTAAGACCCAGAATATAAATCTGATATCGGATAAAAACCTCAGGATGGCCTGCAATGTATTGAATTTATTGGAGTACCTGTACCTTAAACAGAGGACTGAAGTTGAAATTATCTTGCAACTAGGAAAACACTCATCCATAGATTATATATATGATGATATATAGATTTGTGTGATGAACACGAATATTTGTTTCTGAGTCATGGATGTTTTCTATGTATTTAAGTATTTATCTATCTATATAAGTATGTATATCGTCGCCTGGTACCCATAGTACAAGTTTTGCTTAGTTTGGGGCTTGGATGATCTGTGTGACATTGTCCCTAGATATTATTATATATATATATATATATATATATATATATATATATATATATATATATATATATATATATATATATATATATATATATATATATATATATATATATAATAATAATAGCCGCAGACCTGACAAGAAAAGTTTGCGTTGGTTGGAGCCGATCCGCTTTCATGTCGCTTCTGTCTCTTATCAGCAAGTACTCCGAACCAGGCTTCATCACAGATCTTACGACCCTCCACTACACGTTTGCGCCATTCAACTCTATTTTCAGCGAGCTTTTCCCAGCTAAAGTGGTCAATTTTAAAAGCGGCCATATCCCGCTTGGTGCAGTCTTTAAAGCGAAGTAGAGGTCTGCCGCCATCTCGCTTCGCATTAGCTACCGCACCCAACAGAACACATCGTGGTATTCAAGTGGGTTCCATTCTGTGCACATGCCCCAACCAACGTAAACGCTTCTGTTTAAGAAACGCTGTCAGGCTAGGTAGCTGTGCTAAATCTAGAACTCTCTCGTTAGTCACCCTATCTTGCCATGTAATGCCCAAGATCTTACGGAGACAACGTCTGTAAAAGAAATCTATTCGGCGCTTCTGTTGCGCATACACGTGACGTCATATGACGTCCACGTCATAGATTATATAATGTATAATTAGGGAAAAGTCGTTGTGTGAGTGTAGCCTACGTGTGATGGAAACACGGCTGAAGAAGGTGCGTCCTTTATGATTGTTTTATACATTAATTATTTATAATTTTATGCAATCTCTATATATGGTAGATTAATAATATCCTGGGACAATGTTTACACACGGCCATCTGATCCCAAACTAAGCAGAGCTTGTACTATGGAAGCCAGATAACTGATATACTACATATACTATTTTTCTTTTGTAAATACATACATAAATAATTAAACCCAGACTAAGGACAACCAGACATGTTCATGCACACAAATATCTGTCCTAGGTGGGAATCGAACCTACGACCTCCGGCGTGAAAAGCTAGCATTTACCAACCACGCCAACAGGCCCGTCAATACACTCTATTTGTAATGTTTCATTGTTTGCCAACATCATACTCATGATTTCACCATAACTTTCATCAAATTGGAATAGACTGTGCTTAGTGAGGTGAGCTTAGGGTGTCTGTGATTAAGTGCTTAACCTATTGTTTCAATCTGGGATTACCTGCCAACACCATACGAAAGATTTTATGTTTTTATTCATTTATTTAAGGAGCTTTTTGTCCACAGATATATCAGCTCCGTGAATAAAAATACAATTATATTACATACTAAACTACACTAAAAAGCATTTGCGCTGCTTCTGAAGTTGGCTCAGCGAGTATACTGAGACAAATTCCTACATCTAGTTTATTGTAATTAAATTTGTGCATAAATATTTGTCGCCGATCTTCGTTTCGTGCACAATCCATCAGTAAATGTTGCACATCCTCGATTACCTCGCTAAAAAGTCGATTCTTAGGAGAATCGACTTTTTTCATTAAATACGCAAATTTCTTGGATAGATAATGTCCCGAACGAAGTCTATGTGCCAACACTATATATGAACGACTCAATCTGCTTGCATACAAAACATAATATTGCCGTATATAATTACGACGCAGCCTGACGAAGCGTATAACGTTTATTTCCTTCCATAGCAGCGACCTTTTACTTTGTTGCACGAAACCTTAACAAGTTACTTGGAAAAACTTTTGATAAAAGTTTTAGAGTCCTGATTTTAAGATATATTTTATTTGACCTTTATTATTATTTTACAAACTCGTGACAATTAATGTAAAAAAACAAATTGAAAGTTAAACGTATGGATTATGGTGAAGCTCTTCAATAACACTTATTATTAACATTTATTAATGAGGTATTTCTCGAAGCGCTACCATTTTGAAGCGCTACTAATGAAGCGCTCCTGTTTTATTCCTCGGAGCGCTACTAAAAGTAGCGCTCCCAATAGCAAATAAAAATATTAACTTTTATTTCCTCGAAGCGCCACTATGATTAACTTTCGAATAGAGATAGGATACTAACTGAAACTATCGATAATAAGTAAAACACGTTATTTTATACAATTTGCAAACTCCTTGAACATAGATTGGTTTAACAAAATTGAGCTTGCTTTGGCATTGCTTTCGGCGCTATAATGAAATAATGACCAATGTTATTGTGTATTCAAAGAGTAAATGTTATTCAAAGAGAATGCTATTAATAAATAAAAAGCACAGATATAAATGATATGCGTATAATAATCACATTGCAGCAGACAGGACCTACGTAATAATTACAAGATTACTTTGGGTGGTGTTATCGTAAATACAGTTTGCTACATCATTAAAAAAATTACAAATGAATTATGAAAATGTAACTGTAACTCACTCGTTTTTGGATTGGATTGCTGTAAGCTAATGATGTAGCAAACTGTATTTACGATAACACCACCCAAAGTAATCTTGTAATTATTACGTAGGTCCTGTCTGCTGCAATGTGATTATTATACGCATATCATTTATATCTGTGCTTTTTATTTATTAATAGCATCCTCTTTGAATAACATTTACTCTTTGAATACACAATAACATTGGTTATTATTTCAGTATAGTGCCGCAAGCAATGCCAAAGCAAGCTCAATTTTGTTAAACCAATCTATGTTCAAGGAGTTTGCAAATGGTATAAAATAACGTGTTTTACTTATTATCGATAGTTTCAGTTAGTATCCTATCTCTATTCGAAAGTTAATCATAGTGGCGCTTCGAGGAAATAAAAGTTAATATTTTTATTTGCTATTGGGAGCGCTACTTTTAGTAGCGCTCCGAGGAATAAAACAGGAGCGCTTCATTAGTAGCGCTTCAAAATGGTAGCGCTTCGAGGAATACCTCTTATTAATGTTTACTGGAATTTATAGTAATTAACAATAATGTCCTCCCGGCCGACTTTCGGCCACGGCGGCTAGCCTCAATGCAGATTAGCCAATTGCGCAGAACATATTATAGTGCATAAGTGTGTGTGCAAACACAGCAGCACTTTCTACTCCATCTCTCTCATGATCTGATGGGACGACTAGCGACACGACCGGTACGAGGTCAGGTACAGCACCGACGGGTGTACGTGCTCTCCGATGCACGCGGGTGCAATACCGCCAACTCCTAAACTTCGGGCTGATACTGAGAACAATCTTTTTACGGCAATATCCCAAAATTACTTATTGGCCCGACCCGGGACTTGAACCCAGGACCATCGAGGCAACAATTGTCATTACTTACTCACACACACACGCTCATAAACTTTCGCCTTTATAACATTAGTGTGATTACAAATTTGTGCCCTCAGAACTTAGAGATTTTATCGGTCACCGTAGCCTAGTTGGTAGTGCTCCTGCCTACGAAGCTGGTGGTCCTGGGTTCGAATCCCGGTAAGTGAAAATATTTGTGTGATGAGCACGAATATTTGTTTCTGAGTAATGGATGTTTTCTATTTATTTAAGTATTTATCTATTTATTTAAGTATGATCTGTGTGACACTGTCCCCTAGATATTATTATTATTTTATCACCATAAAAGCTTTTGAAAATGTGGTATTCACTTTAAGATCATGCAAAAATAACATGTGACTCTAAAAACTGTTTATTTATCCGATGTACGCAACATACTGGAATATGGGTGCCCTATTTGATCAGATTTGCATGATTTATACAAAACAAATGGACGCATTGGCTGCCACGGGTTGTTGACACGGCGACGTAACATCTAACACGTCACTGCACCGTGCTCGCCACACTCCAATGGTGCACGTATCCCGTCACGCTATTAAAGACACCCAAAGTATAGACGAAACACGCAACCTCCAACTAACAAGAGCACCTTCAAAAAAATTGATAATAATAATAATAATAGCTATCGGTATAATGGTAGCTTGATTCAGCTACCATTGTACCGATCGTCGATTCAGCTAATGGATTAATAGCAAGCTGCCTCGTTGGTCTAGCGGTAGCGTGTTCACCCGTAGATAACGAGGTCCTGGGTTCAAATCCCGGGTCAGGCCAAAAAGTGATTATGGGACTTTTCTGTAAAAAGAAAAATTTCTCAACATCAGCCCGAAGTCGGGGAGTTGGTCCTGTGCCTGACCTCTTTCCGGTCGTGTCGCTAGGCGTCCCATCGGATCATGAGAGTAATGGAATAGAAAGTGCTCCTCAGTTTGCGCACACACTTGAGCACTATAATATGTCCCGCGCAGATGGCTAATCTCTGTTGAGACTGGCCACCGTGGCCGAAATTCGGCTAGGAGGACATTATTATTAATAGCAAAGAGCTTCGAAAAACTCCTAAAGAGGCTGACGTTAGGCGGTTGGGTCAAGAACAAGATCCAAAAAGCTGTGCTTTTGGACACGGCTCGCATTGTCAGGAGGTTCCTGTCTCTAGAGCCATAACCTCCGGTAGCATAGACGCTGTTCTTGCTGCCGGTTGCAAAACCTATTTTTTATATTTTAAAATATATATTTCTTTCTTTTATATATTTTAAAAGGTATTTAATAAGAAAGATGTTTGAATAAACAATAATAATATCTAGGGACAATGTCACACATATTATCCTAGCCCCAAACTAAGCAAAGCTTGTACTATCGGTAACAGGCGACGATATACATACTTATATAGATAGATAAATACTTCAAAACATAGAAAACAACCATAACTCAGAAACAAATATTTGTGCTCATCACACATATGTTTGCACTGACCGGGATTCGAACCCAGGACCACCAGCTTCGTAGGCAGGAGCACTACCAACTAGGCTACGGTGACCGTCAAATTGATATGACTTCTTGTAAAAAAATTCTTTGCAACTATAACTTATGAAACCAAATTGATAAGTTAGAGTGCTCATAACTAGATTTTGACTGCACGTGTGGCGCAGCGGCTATGACACTCACCTCGCCGCTTCGTGTCGTGGGTTAGAGTCCCGCGCCGTACAACTATTTGTGTGACATAAATAGTTGTTCTGAGTCTGGTTATAATTTGTGTCTGTCTGTTATAAATTTGTAAAGTACCCCGCGACACAGGGTTTATATTCCCTAATGAGGTCCTTGTGTTTAAAAAAAAAAGATGTTCTCATCTGTTGGTAAGTGATCGACGAGGTTAAGCAACAAAGTGGTTCAATTTCTTAGCGTCTCCGTGCTAGGCCGTGAAGGGCACGTCAAGCTATCGGTCCCGGTTGTAGTCATTAGACAACAGTCGTTAAGCCATGTCAGAGAGTAGGCCTCTGACACGGCTTAACTACTGTAGTCGTTGGTAGTATGCCTAGCGGTATACTAACGTTATGTGTTATTCAGCAAGATTGTATTAAGTTATTATCAAAGAGATGATATTTAAGTTTAATTATTGAAATTTATAGTTTTAACTATATTTTACTACATATTGTCTGAATTCTGTCTATATAACGGTATGAATTCAATATTATTATCATGGCGGTCTTTGTGTTTATAACGACGGTCGCGCTTTAATACTACCACCATAAAACTAATAATATCCTGGGAATTTATTTACACACGGCCATCTGATCCCAAACTATGCACAGCTTGTACTATCGAAACCAGATAACTGATATACTTACTACATATACTACATTTCTTTTGAAAATACATAGTATACCCAGACTCACGACAAATAGACATGTTCATGCACAGAAACATCTGTCCTAGGTGGGAATGGGAATCGAACCCACGACCTCCGGCGTGAAAAGCAAGCATTTGCCAACCACCCCAAAAGGCCTGTCCATTATATCTTAACAACTGTCTATAAGAAGGTACGAATCCAATATTATTATTTTGGCGGACCTTGTGTTCTTAACGACGCGACGGTCGCGCTCGTTACCACCAGGGGCTCTACCGGCTAAATCACCGAACATCGATTTCTGAAATGGCGTTCCAATAAATAAAGGTTAAATATGACTTAATCAATCGTTAAATCGGCTTCAACGTTGACAATCGATTCCGGACTATTTATGACGTCACATGTGCTCATGGAACCGATTAACGATTGATTAAGTCATTTTTAAACTGTATTTATTCGAACGCCATTTAAGAAATCGAAGTTCGGCATTTAGCCGGTAGAGTCCCAGATCCAATTATAATAACTTAACAAACAAGGTGTCAGTCACGCTACGTTATCATGTTGTATAATCTGTGGTAGATTCGCAGCTCTATGTTTACATCCCAACCAACATTATTAATGTTTTTATGCGCATTATCGATATTCGTTTTAATTTTAGCAACAGATAGAAGTATCGCTACAAACTTGCAGCAGAAATAATGAATAACTGTATGGTAACTATGTCGGGTTAAGTGCGGGTTATCTCGTACAGAAATGTAGTTATGTTGCAATCGATCGGCGCAGTTTAATAACTTATTAGCAGTCTAAATACAGGTTTAATATTAGTAGCTTGCTTGCTTGCTTATCGTATGGGTAGTGGTAACCCTAGTGTCAGAGTTGCTCAAGCCGCCCAGTAGGCCTCTGACATGGCTTAACGACTGTTGTCTGATGACTACAACCGAGACCGACAGCTTAACGTGCCCTCCGAAGCACGGAGACGCTCAGAAATTAAACCACTTTGGCGATCACCCATCTATGGACTGACCGCGAGACTAGTTGCTTAACCTCGCCGATCACTTACGGACCGGTGAGAGCATCTAGCTATGAGCGCCTCGATTAGTAGCTATGCCCCGGTTTCCCCCGCGTTCAAGTAGTATAAGCGTAAATAAATAAAAAAGGTTTTTATTCACGTAGACTTTAAAAAAGCGCTTGTAAATAGTCAGAACATGTTTGTAGTAATATAGTTGTATACATTATTATTTCTAGTAACATAGATATTTAGGTACACATTGTATTGATTGTATGAACACATTTATAAAATTTATTTTATAATAGCAATGATACCTATTTAGCTAGCTCGTATCAAGTTATTTTCAAGAGATTATGTTTAAGTTTAATTATCTAGTTTAAGTCTAATATTTTTACTACATATTGTCAATGGTTCTGTCTATATTAAGGTATTATTATTATGACGGACCTTGTGTTAATAACGACGGTCGCGCTTTAATGCTACCACCGGATCCAATGCGCCCCAACTGAGAAGGCCCAGCGAAACAAACTCAGTGGGTTCATCTACTACCGGTTTCAATACGACCCAGTTGAGACGGTCCGGAATCTAAAAGAGTAACAAACATACCTACATCTTCACTCACAACTTATTGCATTTATAATGTAAACTAGCGGTGCCCCGCGGTTTCACCCGCGTTAGGCTTTATAAATTATAGCCTATGTGTTAATTCAGGGTGACAGATAACTCCATACCAAGTTTTATTAAAATCGCTCTAACCGTTTAGATGTGAAGAAGTAACAAACATACACACTCACACACTTACTACAACTTCGCCTTTATAATATTAGTGTGACTAGCTATGTCCCGCGGTTTCAGTCGCGTTTAAGTAGTTTTGGCGTAACTGAGTAACAGACATACATCTATACTCACAAACTTTCGCACTTATATAGTAAATGATGTGTACCTTTAGCGGTTTTGGCAGTACACGCCGGAATAACTCGCAGATGGTAGATTTTTTCCTACTACCTTGACACTTATCGTCATATTTTGGACAATTCACACAATATCTTTATAAATTGTAGCCTATGTGTTATTCTGATGTATAAGCTATATTATTGTAAAGTTTCATTAAAATCCATACAGTAGTTTTTACGCGAAAGAGTAACAAATATCCATCCATACTTACAAACTATCGCGTTTATAATATTTATTGGACTAGACTACTAAGAATAATCCCTTTCACGCACCCACGCCCGGAGCGTTGCCATGGAAACCGTTGCTATGGTAATCGTTGGCGTCAACCCGTGTTAAACGGCGCAGGTCGCTATGTATTGTAGTGATAATACCTCCTATACAATAATTTTATGCGTCGAGACTAGAATCTATATTTTAAGTTTAGTGACCTGTTGACGTGGAGGTCGTAGGTTCGACTCCCGGCCGGGACATCTTCGTGTGATGAACACGATAATTTATTCTGTGTGTGGGTGTAATTTATTAATGATATGTAGATATTTAGAAATATGTCTTTCAGTTGTCTGGTTGCTATAAGGCTTTGTCTATTTTGTGATCATGTGTTAATTGTCGCAAGATATTTAATAGATAAATTCCACGTTGAACATATAAAATATTTTCGTTATATTATAATTTGTTTGTGTATGATTGGAAAGCTTCCCTTGCACTGTGGGTACTGTAGTATTCGTTGCGAACTGTGGCGAGTGGTACATACATACTTTATTTATTATTTATTTATTTATACAAATATATTTTCAAAAGTTTGTACATATGTCCCACAAAACCGTGTAATCGGTTTGACTGTAGGATCGAGTCTCTGTACAGCATCTATTTATCTTATAACAAAAAATAACTAACTACTACTATAAATATTTACATTACATTAAATTAAATCTAATAAGTATTTTTTTAACTTAAATTTATTTTTAACAGATTCATGCCGAATGTCAATTGACGGTCACCGTAGCCTAGTTGGTAGTGGTCCTGCCTACGAAGCTGGTGGTCCTGGGTTCGAATCCCGGTAAGTGAAAATATTTGTGTGATGACGAATATTTGATTCTGAGTCATGGATGTTTTCTATGTATTTAAGTATTTATCTATCTATATAAGTATGTATATCGTCGCCTGGTACCCATAGTACAAGCTTTGCTTAGTTTGGGGCTAGGATGATTTGTGTGACATTGTCCCCAAAAAAAAAAATGTCAAATCTTATACATAGACTCACGACTGTTCCCCAGAGGGGTAGGCAGAGACAACGGATTTCCATTTGTCACGATATTTGCACACCTCTTTTGCCTCAGTGTTACAATATATACATATAATGTTAATATTTTAGCCGTGTGGTTTGCGGCCCAGAAAGAATAACAGGTCCATCCCATACCATAAATAAATAGGCTATAATACCGTCATCTGCCAAAATCACTTTTGGTCTCACCAGGGATTTGAACCCACGACCTCGTTCTTCTTCTTCTTTTTATAAATGGCAATTAGTGCCGATGTCGACAATTCTGCCAATGTCAGATTGTGAAATGGGAAAACGTGAAAATAAATTAATTCAATTTTAACGACACTAAATTGGTAACACTAATTGTGTATCTTGCTGAGTAAGTTATAACACTGGAATAGACATAATAATGATAATAAATATGAACATGAATATTTGTTAAAATATTAGAAATATGCCACTACAAAATTCACCTATACTTACCTACAATTTGATGCGATTGCATCGGATAAAAGCCATTAAAACTTTGAAAATTTCTGGGGATGAACATGTCAATAATGATGAAAAGTTAATGGGGATAGGGATATTTAAATTAGAGAGGCAACTGTACAAATTAAAAGCAGGATTAAGTTGCGAGCATTCAAAAAATATGTGGTCCAGAGAACCCTCATCCAACCCACACTCACAAAGTGATGAATCTCGAACCCGAATTTTCCGAAGGAAAACAGGTGTACAGCAATGACCTACACGGAGTCTGCACACGACCTCGTTATACGCGATTTAACATGCTACCGCTAGACCAACGGTGCACACACAGTATAGGTACATGTAGCTCATGGGAAGCGTGCGGTGACGATGATGCGAGTTTCACGGTTTTTGTTCACCATAAAAGTACACATATATACACAGTTTACATACATATAGCTCATGGAAAGATGTTCCAGATTGATTTTAATGTTCCAAAAGTCACCCACCGATAGAAAAAGCCCCCCCCCCCCCCCCCCCCCCAAAGATCTCCACAATTGCCGGTCAACATAATAATAAGAATATTCTAGGATATTATTCACACACGCCCACTGATCCCAAACTAAACAGAGCTATGGAAACCAGATAACTGATATATTACATATTCTACTTTACTGTTTTTAAATACATACTTATACATAGCAGACTCAGGACAAACAGACATGTTGATGCACACAAAAATCTGCCCTCGGTGGGAATCGAACCAACTACGCAAACCGGCCCCTCTAAACAAAAATTTACATACCTGAAATTCACGGGCACAAAGCACGCCCAGACTCGGAATAACAATTTATGGGTCACACAAATAGTTGTCCGATGGAAAGCCACAACACGAGCGCGTTTTATGGACCCAGAACCGAAACTGAGCTCAAAAAGGGAAAAATTTTTGGCAATTTAATTTCTCATGAAGGGGTTACTGCTTTCAGGCAGAGTACATTATTTGAATGGACTTTTCTAAAAGGGAAATCTTAAAAACTTCTATAACAAACTTCCCTAAAACATTTTCTACTCGTGCATATAAGTTTAAAAGAATGTTTAAAGCTAAATTGTGGAGAAGGGCGTAGTACAAAAATTCTGATTATTTACGTGAAAAATATTTTAATAAAGAATTCCTACTGAGTTTTCTAGCTCTCTGTAGCTGCGACCTTATTCACGGTAGGGTAAAAAAAATTACGATCCACAAACTTAATAATTGTTTTAAGGCTAAAACTATAAATTTTAATAATTAAACTTACACCTAATCTCTTTGACAATAACTTAATACAAGCTAGCTAAATATGATTGCTATGATAAATAAATTTCATAAATGTTTTCATACAATCCGTGTACCTAAATATCTATGTAACTAGAAATAATAATGTAGGTATATAACTATATTACTACAAACATGTTCTGACTATTTACAAGCGCTTTTTTAAAGTCTACGTGAATAAAAACCTTTTTTATTTAATTTATTTATTGTTAGGAATAAATGAATTTTGAATTTAGCTTCCACCTAAAATAGCTTTTGTTAAAGGTCTAGTACTATAATTACACACACCATAACAATCAAAACTAGATTATTTTTCGGACCTTCATTCATAATCAATCATCTGGTCGTTATTCTTGTATAATAAGAATATCCTAGGACATTATTCACACACGGCCATCTGATCCCAAACTAAGCAGAGCTTGTACTATGAAGAACAGATAACTGATACCTACTTTTGTAAATACATACTTATGTAGATAATTACACCCAAACTTAGGACAATCAGACACAAAATATCTGTCCTGGTTGGGAATCGAACCCACGACCTGCGCGGCGTGAAAGGCAAGTTTCTACTTTTTTCATATACTAGGTACACGTTTTTCTGTTTCGCAGACAATACAGCACTTTAAGTTACGTGCACTTTTTAAGTTACATCTAAATATAAGTGGATTAAACTAGTGACAGTAAGCTACAGTCGCCAGCATATCAAGCTACCTCAATCTATCAAATTTCCCTAATTGAAAGAGAACCTTATGCTTTTGTGATAAAGTTGAAAATCTATAAAAGAAATTTGACAGGTTGGGGTAGCTGGATGTGCTGGCGTCTGAACCCAAGGGATAGCACTAAGAGCCTAAAAATGACCTAAGGACCGTTTTGGATGAACTCTCATCCAAAATGGTCCTAAGGTCACTTTTATATAGGCAGACAGAAAACAATGGAGATACTTAATTCATTTTTTTATTTATTTTAAATAAAGTCATTTTTTAAAGATAGAAAGAAGAAAGAAAGAAAATGTTTTATTGAACACATACCTTACACACATTGAAATAAAGTTAGTACAAATCTTTCTTATAAATCTCTTCTCTCTCTCTTTCTAAATGTTTTAACAATCCGTATACATACGGCTAGAATCCAATATAAGCTGACCCCTCATTGTATGGACATCCTATACAACGCGGGATCAGCTTATACTGGACAAAATAGCTTTATGTGTGTACCTAAATATCTATATGTAACTAGAAATAATTATGTATACCTACTTAACTATATTACTACACACATGTTCTGACTATTTATAAGCACTTTATATAAGTCTACGTGAATAAAAACCTTTTTTATTTTATTTATTTACTAGCTGTGCCCCGTGGTTTTACCCGCGTTAAACTTTATTACAGCCCCTCCCCAGTGGGTAACAGCGTGATAATATGTAGCCTATATGTTGACCCGACCTCTTAGTAATATTCATGCAAAATTTGAAGTAAATCCATTTCATCATTAATATCCTTTTTGAGTTTAGCCCGGACATCCATACAGACAAACAGACAGAAATTCTAAAAACTATATTATTGGCTTCGATATCGATTGTAGATCACGGATCAAGTATCCTTTTAAAAAAATATTCAAGGTACAGTTTTGACTTTCCTACGATTTTATTATATAGATTGTCTCAATAGTTTTAAAAGATATAGTTTTGATTATTTACAAGATCTCTTAGTGCTCAAGTTTCGCGCGAAGACATCTTACTCGTACATTTTAATGTTTTAAATAAAAAAAAATCTTGAATATACTCTCTAAAAATATACTTCGGCTACCTTGATACTAAAATATTCAGAATAACTTTTCGGTTTTACTTTATTTTTGTAAGGTTCCACTTTTTTCGGTGAGTAAAAATAACATCAAAATTGAAAAGTTGTCTTGTATCTATATTTGGAATATGAATCTCATAAATTGAGGCCCATTTTTCGTATGTTCTGCGCTCGGTAAATTCCGTGAACAAAACGTAGATATTTTTCTATAGGTAACAAAGAGGAACCCCAAACGGCGATAGTCCGTCTGTCCGTTTGTCACAGCATTCACGTGATCTATTAATATTGTACTACATTTTGGTACATCAGCAATGACGCATAAAAAAAAACAGAAGTAGTGTCTTTACAAATGTTTAGAAGGTTGAAATTATCTTCCTATATGTTATACAAGTAAGTAAATAACAATGCAATATTTTTATAATAATAACGCTAGCCTCGGACATTATTCACACACGGCCGATTCCAAACTAAGCAGAGCTTGTACGAGTACAATGGATACCAAATATCTGATATAGGTACTACATACATATACTACTTTTATTATGTAAATACATACTTTTATAGATAATTACACCCAGACTCAGGACAAACAGACGTGTTCATGCACACAAATATCTGTCCTGAGTGGTAATCGAACCCACGACTTGCGGACTGAAAAGTAAGCATTTAGCAACCAAGCCACTGTTGCTACCTCATATGCCTGTACCTATCGAAGTAATTAAAACTGACGTGAGGAGGTAACCTCTTATTCTTTATTGTACACAGAAAATAAACATTTTATACATGTGTATTTGTAATTTAATGTACAGACGCCAGCACATACAGCTTCCCCAATCTGTCAAATTTCTTTTATAGATTTTCAACTTTATCACATTAGCATAAGGTTCACTTTCATTTGGGGAAATTGGATAGATAGGGATAGCTTGATGTGCTGGCGTCTGTACAAGGGCGAGCTTAACTCATTGATGAGTTTTCTTCCAGCAAACTACTGACAGAGGGATATCTGTAGAAGAAGGGTTAAAACAGTGTACCACATCAAAAGAAAAATCAAATTAAGTGATGCTAATTGCTACTAGCAACTGGTAAAAATAGATATATATCTACATACTAATAATACAAACAAATGACATACTATACACACTACATACATATAAAACTCCTAAATATACTACTAATACATCTATATATATAAAAATCAATGCCACTTTTCGTTGTAATGTTATAACTCAACAACGCCTTTACCGATTTGGCTAATTTTGGTCTTGAATTATTCGTGGAAGTCCAGGGAAGGTTTATACGTAGAGAAAATTTTTAAAAAGTCTTGTAATAGTGTAAAATCTACATTTTTTAGCAATTTCAAATATTTTTTGTTTGAATAAATTAAGTTAATAATAATAGGTCTTTACCTATGAAATTGCCGTTTTGTATGAAAAAATTTAAACGAATTTTTTTCATGAATTTTTTTATTTGTATTAATCGAAGTAATCACCCATGCAATCAATGCATCTTTGCCATCGCAGTGGCAGTTTATTGATGCCCTTCTTAAAGAAATCAGCTGGACGGGAGGCAACAAATTCTTCAAAGGCATTTTGTACTGCCTCTCGGGTATTGAATTTTTTTCCCGCCAAGAAGTTATCCAAATTCTGGAAAAAGTAGTAGTCTGTAGGCGCAAGGTCTGGTGAGTAGGGCGGATGACGGAGAGCTTCCAACCCCAGTTCTTGCAACTTGGAGACCGTCTGCTGTGCAGTATGAGGTCGCGCGTTGTCGTGCAGGAGCAGCGGAGACGAGCGATTGACCAATGCTGGTTGGAGATGCGCCAGCTTCTCCATCATTGTGCTCAGTTCTTCACAGTACACATCTGCAGTAATGCTCACCCCGTTTGGTAAGAAGCTGTGATGAATCACACCGGCGCTAGACCACCAAACAGTGACCATCACTTTTCTAGGGGTAAGTTTTCGTTTAGGGCATTGTTTAGGTGCTGAACCAGGATCCAACCAACTTGCTGAGCGCTTGCGGTTATCAAACAGAATCCATTTTTCATCGCAGGTAACAATGCGGTTCAAAATTCCTTCATTTGTGTGTCTGTTGAGCAGTGCAAGGCACGTCTCGACGCGTACTTCGCGCTGGCGATCATTGAGTTCGTGGGGCACCCATTTGTCAAGCTTTTTTACCTTGCCAATTTGACGCAAATGGACCAATATTGTTTTGACGCTAACGTCGAAAGCTGCTGCTAATTCAGCCGTAGATTGTGTATCATCAGCTTCCACAACCGCCTTTAATTCGTCATTGTCGACCAAAGTCTTCGGACGACCGCGAGGTTCATTTTTCAGGTCGAAATTTCCAGAACGGAAGCGAGCAAACCAATAACAGGTGGTGCGTTGGTTTGTAGTGTTAGCTCCGTAAACGTCGTTGATGTTGCGTGCCGCTTGTGCCGCGTTGCTGCCACGACGGTACTCATATTCCATAATTACTCGAATTTTTAACGTATCCATGATGACGAAAAAGATTGAAATGCGATGAAAATGTAACACTAATCAATAAAGAAATTACTACTTTTGGAAAAAAGAATCCATGTTTTTAAAATAAAATTAATTTGAAATTAGAATTCTTAGCCAAACAAAAATTATTTTGATTTGAAATGGCCAGTACTGCAGAACGGCAATTTCATAGGTAAAGACCTAATATTTTTTTTTATTACTATGCCTTATACGTAGCGAAGCACGTAGCGGGCCGCTAGTATATTATAGATTTCAGTGATTGTGACAAAAAGTGTTCCCTTGTTCTTCTTCTAAATACCTCTAAGGATGAGCTAGAAAGAATAGAGTGTGGAAGAGAGTTCCATAGTCGAACGGCACGTATTGTAAACACATCTCGCTCTTCATGAGGTCATCTTCAGTGCGAGACGGAACGTGACAATGTGCGGGTCGCATTCACCCTGAATCATCTTCAGGGTGAATGCGACCTATATTCTGTTATCAATATGGGTTTTAGCTAAATCTCTATTAACAACCCAGCACTGTTTCGTCAACTAAAGTATTATAATAATAATAATGTCCTCCTAGCCGAATTTCGGCCACAGCGGCCTGTCTCAACAGAGATTAGCCATCTGCGCGGGACATATTATAGTGCACAAGTGGGTGCGCAAACACAGGAGCACTTTCTCACACAGCAATTAATATTAAATATTTTCATGAAATATTTAATATTAATTACTGTGTGCATTTATAATTAGTACGATCTTTATCTGAATTTCCCTAAAGCAAATTGTATTTTATTAATAATAATCAAATTGTTCATATAATATGTATTAACTTAAATCTTTATGACGTGAATTGTGGGTTTGTTCCACATTTGCCCCACTTTTTCGTCCTACATTCCAAAGAATTCTTCTTTTGCCCCATATTAAATTTGATTCCTGTTTCGCCCTACTTTATAGTACCAACCAAAGTATGGTTAGCAAATTAAAACGTGTTATAATATTATTATGAAAGGCCTGTTGGTGCTTTGCTTAGATAATATACAAACGTAAAGTCATAAACGTCAAATCTTAAATAGGTAAGGCGGTATTTTGTTGTACGGGTGGAACTGATCTATTATTTGCAGGAAGTTAGAAATGTATGAGTATCTTTGTAAATTTTTTAATACCATATATTAATCATAATATTTATCATAGTTTTCAACCTCTGTTTCTCCAATACCAAGTAGGCCACCACTAAGTTTACCATAGTATCCTACCTAGTTTATGATTGAATAAATATTGTCCTTAAAAACTTTGCATGCTGTCTCTACTAAAATTCCATTAATTTGCACACAAAAATTATTCGAGACGAATAAGGAAAGGAAAATAGGACGAAACAGGACTAAAATATTAAATTTAAAACAAATATTACATTTGGGGCTATAAAGGAACAAAATGTGTGGCGAATGCGGAATTTTTTATGTGGAGCAAAACTTCGCGAGGCGAACGCGGAACAAACCGAATTGTGACCTAGTCCTAATGATGAAATGCTATAGTCCATTGATAGCCTCTATACAGGCTCTGCTGAGATGAGAGAGATGAGGCTGATGAGGCTCTCATTGTTAACTCGCTAAAATGGAAAATTGAATTCAAAATATATTTTTTTATCTTTCTATTCCATCACTTTCATGATCCGATGGGACGCCTAGCGACACGACCAGAATGAGCTCAGGTACAGGACCAAAATATATGTCTTGGAGACTAGAACTGTCAAGTATGGTGTACCACAGTGGAGCGTCTTAGGTCCTCTTCTCTTCTTAATCTATATTAAATGACATGCCTTGAATTTTAAAATATGATATGACACTATTAGCTGACAACTGTATTATTTTATTTGCCAATGACATACTAATTAATTTAGAAACTGTCATTAATAAATCACTAGAACTAATAATACAATGGCTAAATGACAATAATCTAATAATCAATTTTCTAAAAACTAATATTATGCTATTCAAAGACCTAACAAAATAAAACCACTTAACATAAGATATCTAGGAAATAATATTGAAGAAAGGACAGATACAAAATTATTTGGATTATATATCGAGAGCAATATAAACTTGAAAGTACACATATACCATATCTGCAAAAAACTTAACCAATTTTCATATGCCCTGTATAGACTTACAAAATTTTAAAATCAATCGGCTTTATTAACAGCTTATCATGGTTATGTCAATACAACACTAAGATATGGACTAATATTTTGGGGTAACTCGACCGATAAAAATCATTTCCTCCTAGATAAATTCAATCACGTTTAAGAATGACTGCTAAGTAAAATATGTATTATAATTAAGATGAGAATGAATGTACTTTACTTGACTTTAAAATAAGAAATAATTATTGGTAATTAAATGACATGTATTAAATTGGGTTAAAATAATTGTATTCACGTAATTGTATAAAATAATTTTAACTAACAAAATATTGTACGCGTAAATGGCTGGACATAGCTGAACATAATAAATATTTGTGACTGTAACCACTTTTGACCTATGGACCACAATATAAAGTTTTGTATTTGTATTTGAACTTATCCCTCCTTCCCCCTTTTTTCATTGGACTACCAAGCGTCGGGAGGGTCTCCACCGCTTTGTTGTTGACATCCCATTATGCCGTACGAAGCGCTTTGCTTCCTCCTTCATCATAAGCACGGCTACGCAGTGGAACACCTTCCCGATCGACGTGTTTCCAGACTCATACAACATGGGTTTATTCAAGGCTAGAGTGAACAGGCAGCTTATGGGCACGCGCGGTCCACCTTCGACCACATCTTCTTTTACCATCAGGTGAGATCGTGGTCAAGCGCAAACCCATCTTAACCGGTTCAGTGCGGTAAATAATATACATATAGATACTTCGTGGCGCGTCTGAGGAGTCAAGCGCCAGCGCTCCCAAACGTCATCCACCGTGAATTATAACTTGCTGCGTTTTCTTCATTTGCCACGTCTTTTAAGTTCAGTTGCGACCCTATATTGAACGTAAACCATAAGCCACACGTAAGATTTGCATGGCGCCTCTCTGGCGCCATACGCATTGAATCAGTTAAAAAAAACAAAATCTAAGTAGCAGAAGCACGGACTAAGTCATAACATAAGAGTAGACGATTGAAATTGCTAAATTACAGGCCGATTATACCAATCATGTATGAAAAATACAGGTACTTGACATTGTAGAGTCCTTGATATAATTATACCACATTATTTTTGAGTGACATGTTGTTCTTGTGTATATTGACCTTGACTTCTAAGCCAGATGTCATGGGGTCGATCCCACCTCAGGAGAAATCTTTGTGTGTTGAATACGATTATTTGTCCGGTGTATGGGTATAATTTATCTATAATAGCTGTGCCCCGCGGTTTTTCCCGCGTTACACTTTATAAAATGTAGGCTACCTGTTATTCCAGGGTGTCAGCTAACTCCATACCAAATTGTATTAAAATCGCTCCAGCCGTATAGACGTGAAGAAGTAACAAACATACACACTCACACACTCACAAACTTTCGCCTTTATAATACTAGCTGTGCCCCGCGGTTTTACCCGCATTAAACTTATAAAATTATATATAACCTATGTGTTAATCCAGGGTGTCAACTAACTCCATACCAAGTTTTATTATAATCGCTCCAGCCGTTTAGACGTGAAGAAGTAACAAACATACACACTAACAAACTTTCGCCTCTATAATAGTAGCTGTGCCCCGCGGTTTTACCCGCGTTAATCTTTATCAATTATAGCCTATGTGTTAATCCAGGGTGTCAGGTAACTCCATACCAAGTTTTATTAAAATCACTCCAGCCGTTTAGACGTGAAGAAGTAACAAACATACACACTCACATACTCATAAACTTTCGCCTTTATAATATTAGTGTGATTAGTGTGTTATCACACTAATCACACTAACTTAGATATTTCTAAATATATACTTATGTATATATTTAGAAATATCTAAGTTAGTTTATCAGTTGTCTGTTTACACTTTATCAATGATTTACACTTACATATATGAGTCGTATGTCCCACATACGACTCATATATGTAAGTGTAAATCTGGTAGGCCGAGCGAAGACTATGAAGTGTTTTATCGGAGCAGGGCGAGGTTTAAAGCCGAGATCGCCCGAGCTAAAGAGTACCGGAATCGCGTCTAGAGTCACCTGGCAAAAGAACCGCGTCAATTTTTGAATGTGTCTGTTTGTCCTGAGTCTGGGTGTCATTATCTATATAAGTATGTATTTGTCATGTGTCACGCATGGCAGAGCAGCGAGTGGCTAAGCGCATATTCTACTCGGAACTTGAGGAGGGCAAGCGAAAGCATGGCGGACAACTCCTCAGGTATAAAGATGTGCTTAAGCGCCACATGAAGAACTGTAGCGTAGAGCCCTCGCAATGGGAACAGCGGGCAGCCAAACGGTCAGAATGGCGGACTTTAGTCCAGGCCAAAGTCGACTGTTTCGAGTCTGGAAGGCGCGCTGAGCTGGATACCAAGCGGGATGAATTGAAAGCCAGACCACCTGTGGCGATCAATTACAATTATGACAATGGTGTGCTCACATGCCCGCAATGTGCGAGGATTTTCCCAAATAAAATTGGCTACATAAGTCACATGCGAGCACATGACCGTCGGCTACAGTAGGGGAAGAAGCGGTCGCCGTAGCCGAAATCGGCCGGGACCACATCATCAATCAATCAAGTATGTATTTACAAAAAAAAAGTATTATATGTAGTATAATATCAGTTATCTGATTTCCATAGTACAAGCTCTGCTTAGTTTGGGATCAGATAGCCGTGTGTAAATAATATCCCAGGATATATAGATATAGATGCGGTTTTTTTGTGGTTCTTAGCTCTATGTGGTTAATATCGGTCCAGCAGTGTAAGAAGTCTTTTCAATGATTTAATGAATATGTCCCACATACGACTCATATATGTAAGTGTAAATCTAGTAGGCCGAGCGAAGGCTATGAAGTGTTTTATCGGAGCATGGCGAGGTTTAAAGCCGAGATCGCCCGAGCTAAAGAGTACCGGAATCGCGTCTAGAGTCACCTGGCAAAAGAACCGCGTCCATTTTTGAATGTGTCTGTTTGTCCTGAGTCTGGGTGTCATTATCTATATAAGTATGTATTTACAAAAAAAAAGTATTATATGTAGTATATCAGTTATCTGATTTCCATAGTACAAGCTCTGCTTAGTTTGGGATCAGATAGCCGTGTGTAAATAATATCCCAGGATATATAGATGCGGTTTTTTTGTGGTTCTTAGCTCTATGTGGTTAATATCGGTCCAGCAGTGTAAGAAGTCTTTTCAATGATTTAATTATATTAGTTAGAGTCGGGGGTTTCCTAACGGTTAGATTAAGTTTTTAATATTTATGTAGATAGGCTATTGCATAAGGTAATAAGTACGTGTGATAATAGTTTTATGTGTAGGTGTTTGTTAATAAATAAATTTTTATTCTACTCTTTAATGATAATTAAACCTACACATGATCCTTGACAATAACTTAATTTAAGTTAGTTAAATATCGTTACTGTTATAAAATAAATCTTATTGTAAATTATTTCCTACAATCCGTATACCTGAATATCTATATGTACCTAGAAATAATTACAAATTGATTATATATTACTATGAACATGTTCTAACTATTTACAAGCGCTTTTCTAAAGTCTACGTGAATAAAACCCTTTTTTATTTTATTATCTATTTTTTAATGTTTTAGTAACAATAATATTTCAGTGCACTTTTAATGTGCGTCTAGAACTTTGCAACATACATCACAATATAAGTTGGAGATAAGAATTTCCTATAAATAACTTGTGGGCCTTGTTATCTTTAAAAGCTCATAGCTAGTTTGTGTTTATTCCTAGTTCGTATGTTATTTGTTCTCTATGCATTCGGATTGCTCACATAGTATATTTATCTCATTATACAATACTTGTTCCTACTAATATATTATACCTACGACTAACTAGCTAATAAATTTCTGAACCTGCTCTCTTTTGTTATATGATCATTGATTATTTTACATTAGCGGAAACCTTTTCAATATGAGGACCCAATTCCAATTTGAAATCTGATATAGTGTCTTCTTGGGAGTGCCAAGAATACTGTTGAAGAAATTACTGTGCGGTTTTGAGGGAACTATTTGTTTGATAGTAATTGCTTATTATAAAATTATTATCTGCTTTTTCGAAAAAAACAGTTAGTAGTTATAGAAGAGTATTACTCTTATGTATCTATACACAAAAAAATCCCAGAGTTCACTAAGAGGTTTTTGCGCAGGACTATTTCGATATTAAGCTAAGTTAAAGTGCTAAATAAGATCTTCAACTTTCTTACTTATTTAGAATACCAATGATGTTTTTTATCAGCAAAGATAACTTCGTCATTATTTTTATCTACTAGATATAGGATATCATTTATGTAGAGTAGAAACAAAATTGAACACAAAATAGATCCTTAAAGTAGTCCTTAGGTTAATTTAACACACAATTTGCAAAATATCAGTATTTCAATTTTTTTTATATAATATAGGGATACGTTATTAACTTCAACACCTAAAGTAATTGGATATTTTTTATAGTTAAAAATGGTCTTGATTCCTGGATAGTTTTGAAAGCGAGCTACTTTTTCATGCAAGCATACAAACTGGGATTTTTCAGGGCTTCTTATCTTTATAGTATGAACTGTGGTTAACCTGTCGTCAGAACACTTTTAGCGGGCCCTCTGAAGCACGGAGACACTCAGAAATTAAAGCACTATAACAGCCCCCATCTATGGACTGCCCACTTGTCTAGGCGCTTTACCTCGCCGATCACTTAAGGGCTGGTAAGTACAAGTGGACACGAGCGCTTCAGGTTTGAATTATTTTTATAGTACAAGCTTTGCTTAGTTTCGGGCTAGGATGATCTGTGTGACATTGTTTGACGGTCACCGTAGCCTAGTTGGTAGTGGTCCTGCCTACGAAGCTGGTGGTCCTGAGGTTCGAATCCCGGTAAGTGCAAATATTTGTGTGATGAGCACGAATATTTGTTTCTGAGTCATGGATGTTTTCTATGTATTTAAGTATTTATCCATCTATATAGTCGCCTGGTACCCATAGTACAAGCTTTGCTTAGTTTGGGGCTAGAATGATCTGTGTGTCATTGTCCCTAACAAAATAATAAGAATAATTCTTATTATTTTGTTATATTCTATTAATCAGTTATTAGTTAAAATTAGTTATAACTTAGTCGGGTAATTTAAGTTAGTTTAATTTATATTTTTATATGAAATAGATTACAAGTTATATTTAAGTTTATTGTTAACGTAGGTATGAAACCGAGCATGCTGTGACTTCCTGTAATTGGAGGAGCACACTGGAAAGGACCTGTTTTTTTGTTTGTTTTGACAAGACATTGTATGTGTGTATCCTCTGTCTGGAGGTCCATAAAAATAAGTATATAAATATTTTTTTAATTATTACTTAAAATAATCATGTCATTAATTTAAAGATGATGAAGTCCTATGTTAAAGTTCCAAATTGTTCAGTAAAGTTTGTGATGCATAATCTAAATATGCCCATTAAATTTAGAAATATCCTTCAAAATAATTTTAGATAGAGAAATTACGTAGCCGAATAAATTAACGTATTTTTACATTAACCATAAAACATTGAAATTGGTAACAAAATGGTTTCTTTCTAATGACGTCAGCTACAGCGCATTATGTATAGGTAACTATTAATCAGTTAAGAGGATTACAATACAACTGCCAAATCGGATTAAGCCCATGTTTAGCCATTTTTACTATGTTTGAAAACGTATATAGTATATGCGAAATTTAACTATGTTTTATAGACATTCGTTGACAACTTTCCCTTGACATTAAGAAAAACACAGCCACTTAATGAAAAAAAAAAAGTATCTGTATAATGACAACTAACTTTAAACGTATTTTAGGATTAGTAAGAACTTTGCCTTCACCCTGCTTTTTTCCAAAATATTTAATACGCAAGAAATGAAGAAGAACAATTTCTAAGGAAACTTCAAGACTTAGTCGCTGTCCGGTTCTTTTCCTTACACCTAACGTAAACTGAAAGAGTTATCAATGTAACATTCAGAAGTTGCAACATGGCAACATCAACTGTTTAAGTGATTCTGTTTAGGGTTCCGTAGCCAAATGGCAAAAACGGAACCCTTATAGATTCGTCATGTCTGTCTGTCTGTCCGTCCGAAACTATAAGAGCTGTACTGCTGAAACTTGCTAAGTAGATGTATTCTGTGAACCGCATTAAGATTTTCACACAGAAATAGAAAATGTACAATAATTTTGGTGGTTCCCCATACATGGAACTGAAACTCAATTTTTTTATCTAACCCATACATGTGGGATATCTATGGATACGTCTTCAAAAATGATATTGAGGTTTATAATATAATTTTTTTCTAAACTGAATAGTTTGCGGGAGAGACACTTCCAAAGTAGTAAAATGAGTGTCCCCTGTAACTTCTAAAATAAGAGAATGATAAACCTAAAAATATATATATATATACAAACTTCCACCGAAAATTGGTTTGAACGAGATTTGGAAATAGTTTTTTTTTAATGCGTCTAAATCGTAAACCACAATTTACCTTTCATTTAATCAACTGAAATACTTGCTGCTACGGAACCCTTCATGTGCGAGTCCGACTCGCACTTGGCCGGTTTTTTTCTATTTCTGATGTGTGACACAAAACAAATTAATCCCACTACGATTTTTTTTCTATACCTATAAGGACATTCGCAGCGTAAGCTAAATAACATTAATTTAAACGAAATGTCAACTTTTCTCACAAATATTAACTGATAATGAAATCCATTCAGCACTTAGTTATCACTTGTCAAGCTCACAATGCAGTACAGAAACAGTCAAATACAGTATCTAAGTAACAAAAAAATTGAACTAAACCATCAGTGTGGTCTGTATTATCACATATATCGTTTTTCAATCCTTAAATAAATAACAAGTTACTAAGTTATTATTAATTTAAATTTAGTGCTATTATCTATACAAATAAATAAAATTGGAGTGTCTGTTTGTAATATTGAAATAGCCGGTTTTTACTACATAAATATGAATATATATACGGTACATACACCAAAATAACAGTTTTTACAATTTTTGTCTGTCTGTCTGTCTGTTTGTTCCGGCTAATCTCTGAAATGGCTGGACCGATTTTGACGGGACTTTTATTGGCAGGTAGCTGATGTAATAAGGAGTAACTTAGGCTACTTTTATTTTAGAAAACGTCTTTTATTTTACAAAAAAACTAAATAAACTAATTAACACGCGGACGAAGTCGCGGGCACTGCTAGTATTAAATATAAAAATTGAAGACAACGAGCAGTTGGCTAGTGCAGAAGGCTCTCAACCAGTAGCTTGATTTAACCGACTACTACCTGAGGGCACCCTTATGGGGTTCGGGCCACAGCTACATCATCTCATCATGTTAGCCAAAGTAATAATAATATCTAGGGACAATGTCACACGGATAAATTCCGTCTCCTCGTATGATAGAGAAATAAGCCAGTCCTTCACAATCCGTTTCATCCTGCCAGTACAGTACTTAACTATGCCCGAATGCTGTCGGAAAATTTTGTTATAGATAAAAGGGCATAGGTAGGCCGCCTGCCGTTTTATGAATGAGCTCTTTATCACAGGGACGGGAACACGAAAAATCCGCCGTTGAGTGAGATGAGTAAGATCAGGAGACCTAATGATTTTCTTATGCATTGATGTTGTCGGTTTAAGGATGTAAATTTGTTATGTCATCTCCTGAATTTTCTTGATGGCATGTCAAATCTGAAACATTTATGGTATGGGGACTATGGCCTATGCCCTCTCATTGTGCGAGGAGGCTTTAGCTCTGCAGTGGGATAGTAATAGGCTGCGTAATCAATCTAATTGTAATTAATCAATTGTTATTTCGGGCCTCCTGGCGTGGTTGGTAGATACGCTGCCATTCACGCCGCAGGTCGTGGGTTCGATTCCCACCCTGGAAAAATATTTGTGTGCATGAACATGTGTGTTTGTCCTGAGTCTGGGTGTAAATTATCTATATAACTACGTATTTACAAAAAGAAAAATAGTATATGTAGTATATCAGTTATCTGGTTTCCATAGTACAAGCTCTGCTTAGTTTGGGATCAGATGGCCGTGTGTGAATAATGTCCCAGGATATTATTTAACCCGCGTTAAACTTCCTAAATTATAGCCTACCTATGTGTTAATCCAGGGTATCAGCTAACTCCATGCCAAATGTTATTAACATCGCTCCAGCTGTTTAAATGTGAAGAAGTAACAAACATACACACTCATAAACTTACGGCTTTATAATGTCATATTCTTTTTTTTTAAGGAGTGTTGTGGGGTACTTTCGTCATCATCATATCAGCCGAAAGCCGTCCACTGCTGGACAAAGGCCTCCCCCAAGGATCTCCACAATAGCCGGTCCTGCGCTGCCCGCATCCAGCGGCTTCCAGCTGGGGTACTTTACAAACATATAATTGACGGACACAAATTACATCCAGACTCAGAACGACTACGGTCACCGTAGCCTAGTCTGTAGTGCTCCTGCCTACGAAGCTGGTAGTCCTGGGTTCGAATCCCGGTAAGTGCAAATATTTGTGTGATGGACACGAATATTTGTTTCTGAGTCATGGATGTTTTCTATGTATTTAAGTATTTATCTATCTAAGTATGTGTATCGTCGCCTGGTACCCATAGTACAAGCTTAGCTTAGTTTGGGGCTAGGATGATCTGTGTGACATTGTGCCTAGATATTATTAATTATTATTATTAATATTAACTATTCATGAGTCATACAAATAGTTGTCCAGCGCGGCCCTCGAACCCGCTACACGAAGCGGCATGGGGACTGTCTAACCCGCTGCGCCACACGTGCATTCGTACTTGCAAAGTGGCAAGGAAGTGTAAAAAGAAACCTATTTTAATGATTTTATTTATAATTATTATTTTTTGTTCTATTTAATTATTTGGTTCTTAAGTTACACATATTTACTATTTATTAAATTAAAGGCCAACAAGGACCAATTATAAAAATACACTTATACAATACATACAGAACAGTGTGATGGCGGACGTTACCTATATCCTAAAAAAAAAATTTATGGAACAATTGATTCTCCCAAACTTCTAGCTAAATTACCTTTTAATGTACCAAGGTCGTCAGCAATACATCACAATCCCATCCATCTCCCGTTGGTTAACACAAATTATCGACAAAACGCATTTTTTCGGCGAGCGAGCAGTTATTTAAACAAGCACCATAGAATTCATGACTTTGACATTTTTAATACTACTCCAGAAGCAGTACGACGGGTGATTAGCAAAGAATTCTTTCTGAGTTATTTATAAAATCTATGTGTTTCACAATGTATATATACCGCTGTTCATATTAATTTACTTCTTACAAGCGAGGACCTTTTGCTTTATGACGCTTAGTAATGCTATTTATATTTGTATTTCAAGCTGTTGGTCTTCCTATTAAATAAATAAATAAACAATTACATTGCAATACAACAAAACAATCAAAACAATATTTCGACATTATCCCGTACATGTACCATGTCACAGTGATACATGTACTGGCAGTCGAATCGCTGGGCGAAGGCGCTCAGGATACTGTTTGGACCGACCCGCACCCTGCGCACCAGGGATCCACTCGCGCTTCGGCGAACATCCCTGAAGCGCTACAGAAGCGAGGCAGCCCCAACAACACCCTGAATGCATTATTGTATTGGACGCGTAGAGCGCCGTACTGCGTCATATGTGTGTGTCACTCTGGCTGGAGCTGAAAATCAGTGCTGCAGTAACCTGGAGCATAATTGTGAGCTGCAGCCCATTAGGCACCTCATACCAGTACACCTTTTAACTGTCAGTTATTTTATTGATTTGTGTACCTAATAAACGTATTTTTCTTTCTTTCCTTTAGCAATAAAGAAACTTGTATTATTTATTAGATCGTTTATATGCACCATACTGATTTGTCTATACATATAGACCAATGGGCAACAAGTTCATTTGTTCTTTGAAGTTAGGAACCATAGAAATTAAAACTACCAAACAATTTATTCATTTCTTTCATTCATTCAGGGGTGTGTTTGATGATAGGCATCTCATAAAGAATTATCAAGAAGGTTGACAAGGTAAACTCAATCTTATTGATACTATAATAATATTAAATATCCGGGACATGTCACACAACGCCATCTAGCCAGAACACAGCAAAGCTTGTACAGACGCCAGCACATCCAGCTACCCCAATCTGCCAATAGTGCTGGCTTCTGTACTATGGACTCTAGACAACGGAAAGAAATACTTATTTGTTTTTGTAAATACACAAACATATATAGACTCACGCCTGTTTCCTAAAGACAACGGATTTTCATTTGTTACGGTCTTTGCACACCTATTTTGTCTCGTTTATTGTCATTATAGGCTTCATATGTACATGCTAGCCGGTTTAGGGCACTCCTGACCTTTTTTTTATACTCTCGACCTACTTAAACCACTACGTAACGAGCCTCACAGTGCCTGTAGCGGGGATTCTGGGTACTCGTGAATGATCTCAACCGTACCCCCACCGTACACTGAGCGTCCGCAAGACTCTCACCCGGGGATGGGAGGGGCCTGAGTGCCTCCGCACTCCCCAGTACGCACACGCGTGTTACCTAAGCTACAGCAGGTTACCCTCCCGGGAGCGCTGGCGTTCTTAGGTAAAGAACTCAACTAGTTCCCTCCCCGGAACGCGAGCGGTCCCAGTAGGGTACTTCTGCCCTGGCCTTTCTTGAGATTGTAATGTATGTCTGTTTGGACGTAGAAATGTGTGCGGGACAGTACCAGTAGCCTCCTAAATACCATATTGCACAAAATTGATTGTCCAATATTGAGCCACTGGAACAGTGTTCACATGGGTTCCAGGGCTCCAATTTTTTATGTAAGGTAGATTTATTAGTGTAGTACTATAGTAATACCACTACCAACAAATTACTATGGATCTATGTATCTGTAATAAATATATATTATTATTTCCATTTAGAAAGGATGAATGAAAGAAGATTGACAAAAGAAGTATACCTCGCCTGTGTGAATGGGACAACCGGTAGGGGAAGACCACGTCGAACATTCTCTGACCAAATTGGAGATGTTCTCAAGAAAGGGCAGGTCAGAAGTACCCCAAACCGGTGAGCATGTATGAAGAACATAATGACAGTAATCGAGGCAAAAGAAGTATGCAAAGATCGTGACAAATGGAAATCCGTTGTCTCTGCCTACCCCTCTGGGAAACAGGCGTGTGTCTATGTATGTATGTATGTATTATATGTGTACATACAATACACAGGAAAAACCCAGATCAAGTCTAATAGACATGTATATGGAATCATATGTATGTATGTAATCATAGTGGAATCCGCAACCCTTGGATCAGAAGGTAGATTTACATCCAACTGAGTCAAGGTGATCGGCAAAAACTATTCATTTAAAACTTTGTATGTTTGGACGTATAAATGGTTGAAAATTTGGATATATAAATGTCACGCTACGACGCTATAGACGTCAATGTCCTAGCTTATCGGTTTTCTATAGGCTGTTTCATGGAGAATGCGCTCAAGACCTCCATGAACTTATCCTTCTCCCTTTCTTCATCGGACTACCAGGCGTTGGGAGGGTTTCCAGCGCGTTGTTGTTGACATCCCATTTTGCAGTACGAAGCGCTTTGCTTCCGCCTTTATCATACGCACGGCTAAGCAGTGGAAGTATAACACACTTAGGCCCACTTGCGCCACCCTGGGTTAAATGCATTAACTCAGAGTTAGTGGCTAATATGGGGTTAAATTACAATTGCGTCTTGCACCACCAAGAGTTAGGAACTAACCTTGGGTTATTGTATAAAAAATTTAACCCAGCTATTTTGGTGGGTTAAATCACTAACTCCGGATTAGTAATGTCAAATTTGTTTCGTTTGAGAGGTTATGTTGGGTTGCAGAAGGCAATGTCGGAGATTTTATAACAGTTTTGTGTTATAAACAATTATGAGTGATTTTTATTGTCTGTTGATGATGAAGAAATCGTCGAATATAATATTAGCTCGGACTTTTATAAAATAAGAGTTGCAGAAAGATCGATCATGTCAACGTTGCCATGACAATATTTTAACGACTCGAAATTGACAGATTGGTTTCAAACGATCAAATTGAAATGTCTTTGAAAAAACTTGACACATGAGACAGTCATATACAAAGTTTTCTAGTGACAAAAAGAGGTGTATAAATATTTCACTCATTGTTCACTCATTAATATTTGGTTGGATTACATTACGGAACAAAACCTCTTTAATGATACCAACGTAAAATAGAAAAACACGGAGTTAGTTGACTCGGTGTTATTTTTCATTGGCGCAACAGAATGTTGAGTTAAAATTTTAAAGAATTAACCCGAAGTTACTTAACTCGAGTTAGTTTATTTTAGCCTAGCTTTTGGTGCAAGTGGGCCTTAGGCCCACTTGCGCCAACCTAGGTTAAATGCATTAACTCAGAGTTAGTGGCTAATATGGGGTTAAATTATAATAACGTCTTGCACCACCAAGAGTTAGGAACTAACCTTGGGTTATTTTATTAAAATTTTAACCCAGCTATTTTGGTGGGTTAATCACTAACTCCGGATTAGTAATGTCAAATTTGTTTCGTTTGAGAGGTTATGTTGGGTTGCAGAAGGGAATGTCAGAGATTTTGTAGCAGTTTTGTGTCCTAAACAATTGTGAATGATTTTTTATTGCCTGATGATGATAAAGAAATCGTCGAATATAATATTAGCTCGGACTTTTACAAAAGAAGAGTTGCAAAAAGATCGATCATGTCAACGTTGCCATGACAATATTTTAACGACTCGAAATTGACGGATTGGTTTCAAATACGAAAACGATCAAATTGAGATGTCTTTGAAAAAACTTGACACATGAGACAGTCATACACAAAGTTTTCTCGTGACAAAAAGAGATGTATAAATATTTCACTCATTGTTCACTCATTCATATTTGGTTGGATTACATTACGGAACAAAACCTCTTTAATGATACCAACGTAAAATATTAGGTCTTTACCTATGAAATTGCCGTTCTGCAGTACTGGCCATTTCAAATCAAAATAATTTTTGTTTGGCTAAGAATTCTAATTTCAAATTAATTTTATTTTAAAAACATGGATTCTTTTTTCCAAAAGTAGTCATTTCTTTATTGATTAGTGTTACATTTTCATCGCATTTCAATCTTTTTCGTCATCATGGATACGTTAAAAATTCGAGTAATTATGGAATATGAGTACCGTCGTGGCAGCAACGCGGCACAAGCGGCACGCAACATCAACGACGTTTACGGAGCTAACACTACAAACCAACGCACCACCTGTTATTGGTTTGCTCGCTTCCGTTCTGGAAATTTCGACCTGAAAAATGAACCTCGCGGTCGTCCGAAGACTTTGGTCGACAATGACGAATTAAAGGCGGTTGTGGAAGCTGATGATACACAATCTACGGCTGAATTAGCAGCAGCTTTCGACGTTAGCGTCAAAACAATATTGGTCCATTTGCGTCAAATTGGCAAGGTAAAAAAGCTTGACAAATGGGTGCCCCACGAACTCAATGATCGCCAGCGCGAAGTACGCGTCGAGACGTGCCTTGCACTGCTCAACAGACACACAAATGAAGGAATTTTGAACCGCATTGTTACCTGCGATGAAAAATGGATTCTGTTTGATAACCGCAAGCGCTCAGCAAGTTGGTTGGATCCTGGTTCAGCACCTAAACAATGCCCTAAACGAAAACTTACCCCTAGAAAAGTGATGGTCACTGTTTGGTGGTCTAGCGCCGGTGTGATTCATCACAGCTTCTTACCAAACGGGGTGAGCATTACTGCAGATGTGTACTGTGAAGAACTGAGCACAATGATGGAGAAGCTGGCGCATCTCCAACCAGCATTGGTCAATCGCTCGTCTCCGCTGCTCCTGCACGACAACGCGCGACCTCATACTGCACAGCAGACGGTCTCCAAGTTGCAAGAACTGGGGTTGGAAGCTCTCCGTCATCCGCCCTACTCACCAGACCTTGCGCCTACAGACTACTACTTTTTCCAGAATTTGGATAACTTCTTGGCGGGAAAAAAATTCAATACCCGAGAGGCAGTACAAAATGCCTTTGAAGAATTTGTTGCCTCCCGTCCAGCTGATTTCTTTAAGAAGGGCATCAATAAACTGCCACTGCGATGGCAAAGATGCATTGATTGCATGGGTGATTACTTCGATTAATACAAATAAAAAAATTCATGAAAAAAATTCGTTTAAATTTTTTCATACAAAACGGCAATTTCATAGGTAAAGACCTATTAGAAAAACACGGAGTTAGTTGACTCGGTGTTATTTTTCATTGGCGCAACAGAATGTTGAGTTAAAATTTTAAAGAATTAACCCGAAGTTACTTAACTCGAGTTAGTTTATTTTAGCCTAGCTTTTGGTGCAAGTGGGCCTTAAAGTGCGAAAGTGCAAAAATGTCCAAATCGTGTTTGGACATTTTTGCACTTTCGCACTTTAAGTTCAAAAAAATGGCTATTGAGCTACTAAAATAGTTATAGTTAATACCTACTCACTAGTACCTACATAGGTACTTCTCTGCTTAATTAATGCGCGCATTTATTATTACCTATTTTTAACATTATTTCGCGGACATTGGTGTGGGTTACACGTTTACCTATTCTTAGAATTTATATTGTAATAATTTAACTATACCTAATGTGTAACTGTTTTATGTCCCAATAAAGTAAAATAAAATAAAAATAAAAAAACACCCACCCGAACGACGTGTTTCGAGACTCATACAATATTGGTTTATTCAAGGCTAGAGTGAACAGGCATCTTATGGGTATGCGCGGTTCACCTTCGACCACATCTTCACTGACCATCAGTTGAGATTAAGCGTAAACCCATCCAGCAAAAAATATAAAAAGGTCATGTTAACTCGTTAAAATTTTTAGATGTTTGAATGTTTGGATGGTTTCATGTTCTAATGTTTGGAAATTTCATTGGATTTTATTCTCAATCACAAAAAACGGTTAAACGAAATTGGTTGAAATTTGTGATGAAGACAGGTTATATCTTGAATGAACACATTTTTTTTTATATCAGAGGGCGACAAACGAGCAAGTGGGTCACATGATGGTAAGTGATCACCGCCGCGCATAGACACTCGTAACACCAGAGGTGTCGCGGGTGCGTTGCCGGCCTTTAAAAGTCAGCAAACAAGTGTTGCTGACCCTTCCCCCCACCCCAATGAGCTCTGGCGACCTTAGTCACGCTTGGAAACACAACATTAAAATTATTAATGTGATTATTAAGGAATGTCTTCTGCAAGGTGGAGGTACTTCCCCAGTCGGGCTGCTCTTTGAGCGAATAAACGCTGTGCCCTACCTCTCTTAATGACTACATTGATTACACATAGACTATATTCATTTTCTAACCATCAGCCCGAGGCGTAGCGAGTAAGTCAAGTAAACAAAAAGGCTGTTAATTGGTTTCGATGGCCCTATTTGTCGATAAATTATGGCCAAAAGACGTCCACTGCTGGACAAAGACCTCCCAAAAGTCCACTATTGCCGGTCTTGAGCTAAAGTGCCCATTATGTTAGTGGTAATGTCATAATAGCCACGTTTGGCAAACGGGTTGGCGCTCGCAATATCCATTCCCTAGTATATAACATACACACAATATATAATAATCTCCTCGACCGATTTCGGCCACGGCGACCTCTTCAACTCCGTTCTATCTGACGTTGGTGTCCTCGTGTGTGGCTAACGTAACCGATCTTATTGGTAGAAGTCCGCGCACAGTGCGGGCAAGTGAGCACCATTGCCGTAATTGTAAGTGATAGCACAAGGTGGGCGTGCTTTCAGTTCATCGCGACGAGCATCTAGTTCCGAGCGGCGATTATCCTCAAAGTTTTTGACTTTTGTTTGCACCAATGACCTCAATACTGGTCGTCGAGCGGCTGTTTGCTGCCAATCTGAAGGCGCAATGTTGCATTTTTTCATATGGCGTTTAAGTACATCTTTGTACCTGAGAAGTTGTCCGCCATGCTTGCGCTTGCCCTTCTCAAGTTCAGAGAAAAAGATGCATTTTGCCGTACGTTGATCTGACATTCGCAACACATGTCCACACCAACGCAGTTGTCGTTTGTTGCACATAAATTGGGAACGATAACATTTTAGGGAGTATTCACTATTCGTATAGAATTAGTAAACCATGATACCTTTACATAACGTCTTCTAAATACAATAATTCCTTAAGTTCATTAGTCGTAGGCAGTACAGGGATTTGAGACTATTGTGCAGTGATAGAAGTACCGGAGGATATTACTGCTGAGTTCCTTAAAATTAAGTGTCATTATTTTAAACTCGTTATAAACTATTACACGCGTATAACTTCGCATCCGAAAATTGAATATCTCGTCGATAAAGAAATAAGGAGTTTGAGTGCTTTTGCGTTCATAATGTGTTGTTAGGCACCAGTAATGTTATTGGTATCATATTTTTATTGGTTTAATTTCACAATTTCCCATCATTTTTAAAAGGAGGCCTTACCTAATCCTGTTTGATTGGCCTACAACATTCAGAAACAAGTTAATGTTTAATGAAATAACTTCTTTTATACGACATTATTAAAAGATTTTTTTCTCGAATAATTTGTTATTAATTTTAGACCCTTTTTGAAGTTATACTTCTTTTGGCGCGATGGAGAAAAATGATGAGAGTGAATTTTTACGATGCGCGCGCCCACCGACACCAAAAAATTTAACAGCATGTAGTTAGTTCTAGGTGGTATGAAAATTGATAACTATGTTCAAGTTGTATATTAAGAAGTATAACTTCTAACGCGTGTACATAAGTACACACGTTTTTTTTTTATAAGGCAGGGGAATGCTAATGCATGCCACCCGCAAAAAGTGTCTGCGGGTGGGTATGTCGGACTCGCACCGACTAAACCTAACCTGCCGTGGACTTCTTCTGGCGCCTGATAGGAGGAGCCCCGGGAACGCGGGTATGCTGCTCCGGTGGATTAATTTTAGACCCTAAAAGAAACAAAAGTAAAGTCGTTCATTTAAATTATATGAAATTTCTCAGTATCAGCCCGAAGTCTGGGAGTTGGCGGTATTACATTCCCGTGCCTCGGAAAGCACCTGATCTCTTTCCGGTCGTGTCGCTAGCCGTCTCATCGAATCATGGGAGTGATAGAATACAAAGTACCCCTGTGTTTTCGCATGCACTTGTGCACTATAATACGTCCTACGCCATCTCCGTTGTAACTGGCTGCCGTGGCCGAAATCCGGCCGAGAGGCCATGCGAATTAGTGGTTACTTAACCCACTACGTGTTAGGAAAATAAAGCTATAAAAACTCAAAATTTAATATTGAATATCTTCTTTTAATGTCGGCCATTATTGATGAAACAAATGAACGCGTCAAAATGGAATTCTGATTTCAAATTGGTAAAGTATGTGGTGGTATCATTAGATATCACATTTGGATCTTCAAAGCATTATGCATTGTAATTAAAATTTCGTGCTAAAAATATATTTATATCCAATTAATATTACATTAATGTCCAATTAGATAAGACTATATGTATACTGGTTAAACTATTTCCATGAGTACTAAGGTTCATCATCATCATCATTACAGCTAAATAACTCCACTGCTGGACAAGCCTCCCTCAAGAATTGTCTTGGGGGGATATGCCATAATCGCCACGCTTGGCAGGCGGGTTGGCGATCGCAGAAAGATGGTCATAGTACTCAGAGAGACGCTGCTGCCCGTCCTCTGGTAGATATTCCCGCGGGTCGACTTGTACGCCCCCCAAGGGATGAGATGGGGTGATGATATTCTGATTCTGATATTTGTCGCCGTCACCACACAGCTTAGAGTACTAAGGTTGCGCTGGTCTTATTACTTCTTGGTATCGGTTTGGATTAAGTCGCGGTGTCTGTAAGTGTGTAAGTAAAGTAATTGGTCCGGTTTGGTAGCATATCCGATCATAAGATACCATTAGTGCTTGTAGCAACCGATCGAAAAGGAAATGGCTAAAGGATGAAAATGACAAATGATACTAAAAACATAACAATAGAAAAAGGAAATGTTCGGAGAGAACCTTATTAATATATAGTTAACTTGTTATTTTATTTCCAACTAGCTGTGCCCCGCGGTTTTACCTGTTATCGGGACTAGTCCCTCCCTCTTACCCTTCACTGCAACTCCTGTAAGCCAGGCTCAACAGTGGCACACAATGAAATGACATAGAGCGGTGAGCAGGTGAGGAAACAACGAGGAGTTAGAAAATGAACAGTTCCACTTCCCTCCGGAGCAAAGCGAGAGACAATGATATAAAGAGGGTATAGAATGTTCGGACTACCGCGCTATTGCAGTGCCTCTGCCATGTTTGCAGAAAAGAGCGTAGATGGGTTTCATGCCACCATAAGGAAACGATATGCCTCTATGATGCAACGCATGCGATCCAGTTCAAATAGCATCTGAGTGTGTTGGGTGGTCGCTGGGATTCGCCTATGTTCCGGCACTGGACATCCCTACACCCTACAGGTGGTCGTGTTCTGGGCTTAGTTTAGACTTGTGCCCTCCACATTATACTTAAATTGTTATTACTAACACTCGTTATTAAGATGTATTAATAACAAATAATATGGACTGTGTCTGAATTAAATTATTATTATTATAGCCTCATAAAACGAGAGTTTTACTTACGTTACTTATTCAAATTATAGCCTATTTATTTCATCAATTAACATCAGAATGATAGCGGCGCCATCTGTCGAAGATTGGACGTACCAACTAAGACCTTTGTACGCTCGTGCACAACACTTTGCTGAAGATAACATGATCAAATTCATAGTTTATGATTCTATAAAGGACATACAGACAAATATTCATTTTTATATACATAGAATAGCTAAACTATTTCTATTATAAATGTGCTAGGCGAATTAATGAAAAAGGCATTAATGACAGACCTTTATTAAGCATGTTATGCGGCGGAGGATATTATTATATATTTCTTTTAATGTGAAACATAATATTGAGATGTTTGAGCATCATGCCGTTTGAACACGCTCCAAATACATAGTAAAGACAATGATTTACCTGCATATGTCAGGAATAAGTATATGTCTAATTTGTTTTATGAGCCGTGTGGTTTACGGCCCAGAAATAATGAGAGGGCCACCCCATATCATCCCGTAGGTGTCGTAAACGGGATACAGCAGCGCCACCTGTGTACTACGACCTAACTGCGTTCGCTAACGCAAGGCAACGTTACAGAACCTTTCGGGGAGGCCTATGTGTACAATTACAGGCTAATGATGAATTCTTTTTATAAGAGTATTTAAATGTTTCATCATCAAGCAATCTACGTAAACGGGATACAGCAGGTATTCGGGCAGCAGCGCCACCTGTGTACTAACACTTAACTGCGGCCGCCGACTAACATGCCAAGCGCTGTGACAACGCAAGGCAACGTTACAGAACCTTTGGGGGAGGCCTATGTTCAGCTGTGTACAATTACAGGCTAATGATGAATTAGTTTTATAAGAGTAATTAAATCTTTCATCATCAAGCAATCTACGTAAACGGGATACAGCAGGTATTCGGGCAGCAGCGCCACCTGTGTACTAACACTTAACTGCGGCCGCCGACTAACATGCCAAGCGCTGTGACAACGCAAGGCAACGTTACAGAACCTTTGGGGGAGGCCTATGTTCAGCTGTGTACAATTACAGGCTAATGATGAATTAGTTTTATAAAAGTATTTAAATCTTTCATCATCAAGCAATCTACGTAAACGGGATACAGCAGGTATTCGGGTAGCAGCGCCACCTGTGCCACCTGTCACTAAAGGATTATATTTAATTAAAATAAGTATTAATGTATGGTAAATTGGGGGTATGTAAAACAAAAACTACTAATATTTACTCGAAATAATACATTCATAAATACCATAAATATATTATTCTGAGCTTGTTAAAGCTTGTAATACAGACTTGTAAAGTTTATGATAGTTGTTAGTGGCTTTTTGTATCAAAAGTTTGTGTGGCATGTGATTCCTTGCCTCTTGTCTCAGATTAGATTTTAATATATAATAATATATAAAACAATATTTTAATATATATAATAATATATACAAAATAAAAATACCTTTATCTTTAAAAAAAACAAATAATAAATAAAATAAATAAATAAAATAAAAAAGGTTTTTATTCACGTAGACTTTAAAAAAGCGCTTGTAAATAGTCAGAACATGTTTGTAGTACTATAGTTGTATACATTAGATATTATTTCTAGTAACATAGATATTTAGGTACATCTTGTATGAAAACATTTATAAAATTTATTTTATTACAGAAATGATATTTAGCTAGCTCATATCAAGTTATTGTCAAGAAATATATATACACACATCAACAAAGTCTAGGGATACGTTATTTTGAAATCAAACATGGCTTTATTGTTTAAAACCTATTTAGTTTCCTTAAAAAGTTTATTTACAGATTTAAACCTTGTCTATTCTTTATTCAAAATTTAAAAATTAAAATGAGAAACAAATGAAAACACGCAAAGCACAGCGCAATCTTGAGTTGTATCTAATTTCAAGAAGTTGCATTAAAATTTTTTTTGCGTGTTAATTGAAGAAAACCTGATAAATTGTTTTATTTTCTTTTCTCAATTGGTTGTGTAAGCTTTTTAGCGTCATGCCACGCCATCATTTGAGTCGAGATGAAATGTTACGGGCAGTTGGCATGTTACAAAACGGTGCTATTCAACGCGTCGTTGCTGAGTCTCTGGGCACAAGCCAAAATGTGGTATCCAGGCTGTGGTCACGTTATCGCGCTACTGGAGATGTGGCAGAACGGCACACAGGTAGATATCGTGTTACCACTCAGAGACAGGATCGATTTCTCCAAATGACCGCCAGAAGACTACCCAATATCACAGCGATGCAACTAGTGCAAAGGCTCCAGGAGGGTCAGCAGCTGCTGGTGAGCGACCAAACCGTGCGAAGGAGGCTGCATGAAGTTGGTCTTCATGCTCGCAGACCGCTACGAGTCCCAGCGCTGCGACGTGGCAATCGCGGTAGGCGACTTTTATGGGCTCAAGAACATTTGACATGGAGTGATCAACAATGGTCATTGGTGCTGTTCACTGATGAGTCCCGCTATGGATTTCATCCAGATTCGAGACGAACACGCGTTTGGAGAACTCCAGGCAGGGTCAGCCGTCTCCGACATCCACAGGAGGTCCACTCTTACCAAGGCGGGACAATTATGGTGTGGGCAGGAATACGAATCGGCGGACGAACCCAACTCATTTGGATTCAGGGCAGCATGACTGCCCATAGATACCGTGAGGAGGTAGTAGAACGTGTCATTGTCCCGCTCAGGGCCCTAACGGGGCAAGAATTTCAGCTCATGCATGACAATGCACCTTCCCATACAGCGCGGCTGGTGAGGGCCGCCCTTCGAGAACACGATGTTCAGGTATTAGATTGGCCTCCACAGTCGCCAGACTTAAACCCAATTGAACACGCCTGGGACATGTTACAGCGAAGAGCATTGAGGGATTTTCCGCCCAACTTGACAACAGAAGAACAACTTTTCGAACATTTAAAAAGAACTTGGGACTGCATACCCCAGCAAGACATTGACACCTTAATTTTAAGTATGGAAAATCGTTGCCGCTGTGTGATTAATGTTAGAGGAGGAAATACCGATTACTGATTATCAGATTTGGTAAGATTTTTATTCATTTAATTCGATTGAATAATTTTATAAGAATAAAATGTTTTTGTTCACTCAGTAATTTTCTATGGCTTAATTAATTTAAGACTTTTATTAATTAGAAAAACAAAATCGCATCGTGTTGTTAATGTTTAAATATCGGCCATGAAATTATCTTTAATTCTTCCATTTACAGTCATAACAAAATGTTTATAGTTTTCTAGATAATCAATGAAATGTTCAATATCCCTAGATTGTGTTGATGTGTGTATATATAAAGAGAATTGGCTGTGTAGTTTACAATCTCAATCCTAGTGTCATTATTGCTTCTATCAGACAAACTGATTTTATTTAAATGCAACTTTGACATCTGTTTTTCTACGTGTCTCTGTATTGTCTAAACTTTTGGATATTCTCTCATTTTCTGATATTTTCACATGTTTATCACTTTAAAACACTTTAATACAGCATGTTCCAATGTTCTATAAGGTTTTTATTCTTCTTCTCTTTTTCCAAATGGCAAGTTATGTCACTGTTGACAATTCTGCCAATGTCAGATGTGAAATGGGAATATGTGCGATATATTTAACCAAAATTTGAATATGATATGTTACAACTAATTATGTATCTTGTTGATTGGGCTACAACATAACATTCAGACGTAATGTGATGCCATGGCATCTTATAAAACACATTAGTATTTCATAAAGTTCTGGGGACAAGAACTACAAGATGAACCAATGATGTTGTGTGTGTCGCTGGAAACTGCTGGATGCGAATAGCGCAAGACTGGCAATTGTGGAAGGTCTTTGTCCAGCAGTGGACGTTTTTCGGCTGATATGATGATGATGATGATGAAAGTTCTGGGAAAGAGAATGTAAGCAAAGACGCAAAGTTAATGGGAATGTTTTTTTATTATTATCTGACATTTGAGATCTATCATGTTTGTTTATTTATATTTGGTTATGGTTACCATAACCAATGTGTGGTTACGATAACAAATATTCATTGTGTTTCTCAAGAATTGTGTTCTCCTTTTTATTTTCCAGTTAATATGAAAAGTTAGAAATGTTTGTGTTAGCTTTTTTCATTGATTTGCGCCTAAGTGGTTTTGAAGTTCTTCCAAACATTCTTGTTAACTTGGTTAATCTAGACACATAAAAGAAAGTTGGGTTATTAACACCATATGTAAATAAATAAAGTATTGTGCTATACTTGAAGAACAAAAAAAAAATTTTTTGATCTCCAACAATAGCAGAATAACTATAACCATATGGGAAATCAATTAAAAAAATATAGAAATATCTACATAGACAACAAATGCATTGAGATAAAAACAAACAACTGTTGTGATTGACAACACAGAATGTACTAGACATTAATAAATAAAATAAAAAAGGTTTTTATTCACATAGACTTTAAAAAAGCACTTGTAAATAGTCAGAACATTATTGTAGTAATATATAATTAATTTATAATTATTTCTAGGTACATATAGATATTTAGGTACATGGATTGTAGGAAATAATTAACAATAAGATTTATTTTATAACAGTAACAATATTTAACTAACTTAAATTAAGTTATTGTCAAGGATCATGTGTAGGTTTCATTATCAAAATTTTAATTTAGTACAAACTATTATCGCTGCCTGTCAGTATATAATTTATAAGTATAATAATTCATAAAAATTGTTTTTGGTATGTATTAGTAGAACATTTTGAAGTTACAGGTTTATTTGTTGCCAGGTCAATGTCTATGATCTTCAATTTATTGAATCTGTCTCACCTACAGCCAACTATCAGAATATCAACTAAAACTAAAACAAAATATTTGACAAAGTTATTAATTGCTCAAACATGTTGACTTGTAAAATTTAAATGACAAATCACATTGACTGACTCAAAACAATTGCATTAATGATTTTTGATGTATTATTTAAGTGGGAGCATAAACAAAAACTAATACAGATTGATCAACATATAGCTTAAAACAAACTGGTTTTGTTAATAGTATTTAACAACAAATTGTCAGAATGTCCATATTCTGACACTTTGTTGTTGGTATTGTTAAAAGATTTAAACAACAGAGCGCTTTTTTTGTTAAACACAATTAATGATACGGGTTTGTTTTATTTTGATATATTATTATTGATCAATCAGTTCAGGTTTTTGTTTCTGGCAAATAGGTATATTTAGTTACCTTTATAAATGTTTATATACCCTTATAAATATAAATGTTTAATGGTAGGTAGCACTAACTTAATTTAGTCAATGAGATATTTGCAAAGTAAATATAGATGAAAAACACTTGGGTTATGAAAACATATTCATGGCAGAATATCAGAATGTCATCATATACTATGTCAGGAAGAGAATGGCATTTAATGTCAGTTAGCCTTAGATAGTTTGGCAAAGCTTTGACAAATTGGCAAGTTAAATTGACATTTCTGTCAAAAAGTATTTGAAGACTCTCAAAAGTTACATTTTAAGGAAACTTAGAAGTTTGTTGCTTCTTTCGTAATTTGATTTCATAGTTAAACTAGCTTATAAACATACTTTTAGGTTAGAAACTAACTTTACCATTTAATACAAAACATTAAACTGATATTTACAAACAATAAAAGTTAAGAGACACTTGTAGCTCTACATTGAAGTATGTAGAGTTATAAGTCCAGTAAGTTTAAGGTCACGGAAGACGTAGGCAATGGTAAAAAATAACTAATTAATTATGTAGAGTAATAATGTCTACTCACTGGTCACGATGTGAAGAACTAACATTGTTGGGAGAATCTGCCATTTCTCGTAAATAAGCATGGAAACTTCAAGAACTTATTTATTCTACAGATTTTCAATTCTGGTTACAGAAGATTATCAATAGAAACAAGAACAATCACCGATAAAGTTCCGGATAAGTTTTAAATGTTCACAAAAACAAAGTTAAAATTTTTATATAATTAAAACTGACAGAAATAAAAACACTTGATAACGCAACTTTTATAAATTGCATGCCTACCACAAGATAGTTTTTATCATAGCTCGCTGTCAAATAATACAGATTCAGAATTTTCAATCTTATGTCAGGGCCATAAGGTTTAAAATATGATTTGCTATCCTTGTGACAACAAGAGACCTTTATGAGTTGTTTGTAGTACGGATACTGGATTCTTGTTGTCAAGCAACTATAGATAGCTCCATAGATTATATAAGGAAAGACCGTTTACGGGCCATTAATTATATTGGTTCACACTAATTCCACACACGTAAGTGGATTTAATACGAATGAAAATAAACTAAACCAAAGTACCAACAAATTCAAGCTAAATCACTAACAACAAGAAAGAATATTTAGTTCTGGAACGCTTAAACACATATTTTTCCCAAATCATAAATGTTCTACATATGAAATAACAATTTATTCTGTTGAGGAAAAGTAATCTATTCATTTCAATAAGTTTCTTCTTCTTTCATTTTTTGTAAGGGTATATTGGCTTGAACCTAAAGGGACGATATCAATTTTGTTGTTAACCCCGTCGTCGTTGTGGATTTCCTCTAACTTTCGAGGGCGCCAGGTCAGTTAAACGTGACCTGACCTGGAATTAGTGTAGCAGGTAAAATATTATGTAATCCAGGTTAGTTTGGATCATCTTTATGCTGGCGAATTACGATCATATGTTTATAGAGTACACCGTCACACAGCGATTAGATTCCCTAGTGCGGAAATTGTCTATTAAAAAGAAAACAAACCTCCAGGCAGCTAATGCACACAGAGTTGTTTTCAACGGTTTACATTGAGTTCTAATAAAAATCTGTAGGTCGACAAAACTAATATGTAGAGCAGTGCCATATATCCGTAAAATTACAGAGCGATACAGTGGGCTATCAAATTCCGAGTGCTTATTTAATATCACTAATCAGCTGTTGACACATTGCTTGTACTCAATGCGATCAGCTGTCTCGACCAGTGTCTTCTCTGCTGGCGGCCCGCCTGTGGTTCCTTCTGCATACTTTAAAACAAATCATGCGGTTGCAATTATAAGTGTAATTCCTGAACTAGCCGTAATACAATGGCGATATGCACTCCTGAGAATTATCAAACTGCTAATGAAAACACAATACACACAGAATCACCTTGTCTTGGGTTTTGCGAGGTGAAATATCAACTCCGGTTCGCTTCAATTCTAACGTTATTGTAATATTAAACAAAAGGCAAGCGCTTAAATCACCGTCACCACCTTATCATGCGGTGCTCAACATGCAGTGACCATAAGTTAAAGAAGAAAAGAAGTTAAAGATGCTATGGGAGGATTAATTTTGGATAACTATGGATTGAAACCGACTATAAAAGACATTGCATCGCGTCTAAATGATCTCGAGCAAAGATCGCGATCGTGCAATATTTAGGGCGATGCATGTATTCTGAGAAGAAATTAGGCATTAGCATATCGACGAAATCAAGCAACGTTACTGAATACCCATTATCTACCAGTAAGTAGTAAGTAGAGCAACTAATGTGAGGTACATTAGTTGCTCTACTTACTACTTTTTCAAATTTACATAGTGCTTAAGCTTTATAATATACCTTACCTAATAATGTAAACCTTAGTAAAAACATGTTCAAGACAAAAACTAAAAAGTTTCTCTTAAAGCGTGTAGAATCTGAGATATTTGTAAATAGTACCTAAGTATACAATTTACAAAAGAAAATTGGAAAAAGGGAGTTTCATCTGACATCAAACTGTTATGCAGAAGTCTGTGATATCTTTCTGTGATGTGTTAATCTGTGAAGAAGTCTATTAAATTGTGAATAAATATTTTTCATATTTTTTACGGAGAAGTTTGCAAACTGTAACCGGATTGCTAAGAAAAATATTAATAACAATCGTCCTCGTTCAATCGTAATGCACCAAGTGATCGTGATAACTTTTTAGACGCTGCTATAAAGTTTAATTAGGCTAAACCTAAATTGAAGAACTTAACACAGGACATCTCGCACTAAGTTGCGTGATTCCTATCTTTACCCAAGAATTCAACCTATCTTTATACAAGAACATTTGTCACCGGTAAATAAGGCATGTGGCAACAAGATCAGTAGCCAACGATAGATGATACATGTTTGGGTACGGACCGGACTCATCTTCGTAAGGAAAATTGATAATTCGGAAAAACCTGGTTATTCAAAACAGATTGCCAAACTTTAATTTACATTACCTACTCGTTTAATATCAAATCAAATCAAATTATTTTATTTGCAATATAGGTCAGTACATAATATTGTTACATAATAGGGTTAGTAGGTATCACTATATTTTGCCATAACAAGGCGTGCAAAAATTTATATTACAATACTAAAATACAATATAATTCAGTGGAAAATGTCAATAAAATTATTCATGTGGATATTATCTATTAGGAAATCATTAATTGTATAATAACATTTATCAACCAAAAACTTGTTTAGACATTTTTTAAATTGCGATAGAGTTAATTTTTAATGTCATCTGGTAATTTATTGAATATTTTTTGTGCCATGCAAAGAAAACTTTTACTCAGCAGTGCTGTGCCGGCGCCGTATTCGATCTCAAGCTCCAGTTTATTCTTATCACGTAGTTTTCTGTAATGACTTTTATAAGCAATATTACATAAGTAAGTGTTCGTCCTAACAAACATACTTACCTACCTCATAAATATACAACGAAGGCAATGTTAACAATTTTATTTTTTTAAATATGGTTTGCAGCATGTAGTGGTTTCGAGGCCGCATATGGCTCTGATGCATCTTTTCTGGGCTTTAAAGATAGTATCTTTCAAGAGTGAATTACCCCAGAATATAATGCCGTACCTCAAAACGGATACGACATTTCCGTGATAGGCACATAGGACAGATTCTCGATTAGCTATTTTGGTAAGTTTATATAGAGCAAAGGCTGATTTGTTCAATTTTTTACAGATCTCACCTACATGTGTTTTCCACGATGGTTGGATGTCAAATGTATACCTGAAAATTTGGTTACATCAATTGAATATACTACTTCGCCAATATTTTGCTCAATTTTATAGTTTTATTATAAAATTTATAGAAAACAGCTTATAGTGTGAATTAACATTAAGGGTTTACGCACAAAAACATACGCCATACACCTTTAGGATTTACTAGTTAGGAGGTTTTCTAGTTAGGATTACAACATCATAGTATGCTACTATAATGGTAATACTAACTGAGACGTGGTTTAGGTACTTGTAATATTTTAAGAAAGAACTTTTTAATTGTACTTATATTGTTTACTAGCAGTACCCGCGGACTTCGTTCCGCGTTATAAATATTTTGGTCCCTGCCCATTTGTCCCGCGTAATACTTCGGGTAAAGCAATCGAATTGAATTTACACCACTGCGGTTACACGTATTTAATTGAAGACCAAATGCAACCATTTCAATTTAAAATGCGAAGTTTGAAACTTGTGATACACTTACAGTAGATCACATTCAGTTTCAGAAGTACCAATTACCTGTTTATACAGACTAACACTTAATGTCTTTGTTATAGTTATGAGAGAAGTATTACCAAAATGTGAGAAAAAAGATGTTGCAAAATCCTTATTCTAGGACAGTACTTAAGTTGTATTTATTGTTCTGAGGTCGCACCATAGACTAACGTCAGTGGCTGTGGACGTAAAAGGGCGAAGTTTAAAAAAAATAACTCTAGTATCATTTTGATTGAGTAGGTATTGAACATTGATTTTATCTCTCAAGCCGGCGTTTGAATTAAAAATTATTTACAAGATTCTTATTGTTGTAGAGAGCTAGACCCTTTTTTCTTTCTAAAAGTGATATTTTACTGTGTGGAGTGAAAGTTAAACGACAATGTCCAATGAAGGTGGCCTTCTTGAGGGCTGGGAAGCTCGAACCAGCCGAAGCACAGGTTTTTATCACTCTGTTTATATCGCTTGCATATACTAATGGTTTAAATATACAGGGATATTTCACAACGGGTACACTGCTCTGATGGCTTGTTGCGATGTTGTTTAGGTACATGATTACATGGTGTATCTACTTGCAATTCCGACCAACGCGGCAGCGTCGCAAGTAGGTACATGGAACATAACAGGAGTAACTCCATAGCAGAATGTTTTTATGAATGTGGACATTGTAATCACTACATGACACCAGGCCCGTAATTCGCGCGTAGCTATGTCGTGAAAAAATGAATGGGCTTCGGCAATTTTATTAGATTAATATTTGAAAATTCAGAACAAGTTCGAAGCAAAGACATAGGAAATACAAATTTTTCCTGTAACTGATAGAAAATCAATATGAAATATTCTCCTGAATATTAATTATATATTATCCCCAGTGCCAAAGTGCATGTTTAAAAAGTGCATACAACAAATTTATAGCTTGTAAGGTATGTTAATCACCACCTGAAGCTTTAAACCACCTTCTCATACTACAGTGCAGATTGTCAATGTGTGGAATAGGCTCTTGGAATATATAATAATAACCTATTTCAGCTCAAATTGTGACTTCAAAAAACAGGCTTGACAAGCATTTCAACTCGATAGGATAGGATAGAGGCAATTATCAGTTTATTTGTGATGATAAATATCGTCTTCTTGCATTAAAACTGTATAATCTCAAATCTTACAAATTTTACAGGAGAGCGTTTTAAAGGTTTAATATTTAATATTTTTAATAATAATGATTTTTTCATCATTAATTTTTAATTTTATGCTAGTTACATTATCTCTCTTTCAAAGTAAAATGAAATTATATAATAATTTTGTTATATAGTTGCCGAAACTTAGGTAAAAAAAATAATCATTTAGAGTTTGAACACTTTTCTAGATTAATTGTTGCTAAATTTTTACTATTTAATTTGAAAGTGAATATATTATATATTAAATACGATTAAATATAAGGAAAAAATAGTTTTAATTCATTTGTTTTCGATTTTGTTAGGTTAGATAGAACGTTTACGTGCTTCCTTTTTCGGTGAAACTAACTCTGCTTGTGATTCAAGCTTTTGTATTAATTGAACCGATGGATTTTCAGCTCGAGATGACTCAGAATCAGAACTACTTTGTGATAAATTAAAATCATTCCTAATATTAAAATTGGGATTAGCTACGCTATATGGGAGATATTCATCAGAAGAATAATCTTTTCAATAAAAAATAATTGTAGACAATTTTAAATTAAATCAAAATTAAAACTTTGGACAGTAAATATCTAAAACAGTATACAATTTAGAAAAAAAACGCAGTTTTAATGATAAAGATCAGGACAATTATTATTCATATTTTATCATAAAATCTGTACAAATACATAATTATACAATGTTCAATGGAGAATTGATTCAAACATTGCTAGACATTTATAGCAATAAGTGTATAATTTTGCGATTGTATAATACTAATGAAATAGAACGCTTACCTTAAGGTCAAATTTTCTTTTTGTATACTTTTGAAAAGACACAACTGCTTGGTCGTTTGATTGTAACTAAAATTATACACTATTCGCGCGATACAAGTCCTCACTTCGGCCAATTTAAAACTAACCAATGCGCCATCTGACGAGTATTTGTTGAACTACGCTCTTTTGTCACTATTCAAGAGAAAAATACTGGTGTTACCAAACGTTTCCGCATATTAACTCAGTTTCGAATATTTTTGGAAATTGTACACTTTTAATGCGAAGAGGCGATATGTGATGGAGTCTGAGCCTGAAACAGTGAAGTTACATTTATAACATTATATTACTTGATTTTGTCAATTGTAAATGTAATCTAGTGAATAGTATTTCTATTTGAAAGTGACTTTCTGACAAAGAAAACAAATTTCTAATGATTTGTGTTCTTAATATACACAATAAACATTTCAAACTTTATTAACTCCTATTGGCCAGTTTTATACAGAAATACTTTTCAAATTAGATTAGAGAGATGATGGTCGAACACTTACAAGCTTGTAACCTTTGAACTCTGTTGGAAATGGTTGTACTTTTATCTAGGTTACTTAGTATCAAACCATCTCTCCAAAGGTGGTGAAATTGGTGTTTGTATTGGCTGGGGTCTACAATATTCATAATCGTTAGTATACAAGCATGGGATAACAATCACTTATAAAAAGAAAATGTTTTCAGACAAATAAAAATTACTTATCTATAGCCAAGTTTCAATAATTAATGTGAACAGTCTCTTCTAAATGTATATAATTTAAGAGAGGTAGGGTACAGCCCAACTGGGGAAGTACCTCCTCCACCTTACACAAGACATTCCTTAATAATAGCATTAATAATTTAGTGAGTATGGTCGCCAGAGCTCTTTGGGGTGGGGGTAAGGGTCAGCAACACTTGTTTGTTGACTCTTTACGGCTGGCAACACACTCGGGACTCCTCTGGAGTTGCGAGTGTCCATAGTCGGTGGTGATCACTAACCATCAGGTGACCCAATTGCTCATTTGTAGCCCTCTGAGATAAAAAATAATAATATATAAGTGATACAGCCTACCTTAACCCCACCTACTCACACTACTCAGCTCATGGGACAAATCTACATAAAAAATTGAACCAAGAATAAGTCTTCTACAAAATCAAGACAAAAAAAACAATAGTGATAATATCTTCATAGTCATAGTTATGCATAATTGGTTGAACATGTATTTCAAGATCTCTATCAGCTTCCCTGACATATTGTAATTCTGCTATCACAACTTTCCAGAATATGGCTGAAGGTTGCATTTTACTAGTCCAAAATGACTAATACATCAGTCTGCTAACCTGGTCTGGGTTGAAATAGTCCATCAACACCTAGCAAATAACTATGTTGTCAAGGTTGAATATTGGCCTTGGCTCTCGATGGGGTATTCTATATGCGACACAAGTGTGTGCATAACAGGTACACTTTCTATTCCATCAGTCTCAAGATTGACGTCACATGTACCCAGACACTGTCAGAAAAAGGAAGCACGCTGTTAGGCGGAACAGAGTTGCCTGTTACAGGAGCTACTTCATAAAGATGAGGAGAAACAATGCCGCTTTCAGGAGGGACACAGCTTGTAGCAGTTGGCCGTGGTCCTCCTGAACGCTCACTTGTTCCTCCTTGAAGCTACTTCTTGGGGGGCAAGAAGAACAAAGCTAGTGAAGGAGCAAGTGCAGCAGCACAACCTTTGTATCGACGAGGCCAAGGAAAAGATTCTGGAACTTGGGATTTAACTACATTACAAATGTCACATACAGATTACACACGCAAAGCCGCTAAATAAAATACACCTGCCTATATTTCCAAAACATGTATTGAAATATAAAAAGGACATTTAGATAGACAAAACTTTATTTATACTGCTATAGCCTGGGTCATCAACAGATTGCTTTGGACCAGAGCTTGGCATGCAGGATATAATTATAGGATAATAATATAATACACAGAGCTGCAGAACAAAGTTTGTAGAGTTTGGCAGTTACACAATACTTCAATAGTCCCCATAGTTCGCACCAATCACTTTCCATATTAGACCTTCCACGGTTAACTTATATTCTTCTTTAGAAAGCTGCAATATTGAACTCCTGTAGATTAGTACGTAAATTTCTCCAAAGTTCTGAACGAAACCCTGAAACAGATGTTGACTTGGCTTAGACCAGTCACCCCATATTTTCCAGCAATAACCCATGGTATTTCTTAAAGTCACAAAATATAACAACAATGATCTTATTCATTATTTAACACATTTAAGACTTAAATAAAACAGGAATCATATTAATAATCGAGAATTTATACATCAATTTAAAAAAAAATGTCAGGAGCCATGTTTTAAAATTACATTATCAGTTAAGTTAATAGTGAGGTTGTGTTTTAATTTCAGGTCAGACTTATTATGTTAACAAACACACCAAAAAGTCCCAGTGGGAAAGGCCTGATGGGTCAGAACCAGAACCTGTGAATGATGATGATGATGACGACTCTGACAGCTACTCTCCTGGCGAAGTACAGTGCTCCCATATCTTGGTGAAGCATAACGAAAGTCGGCGACCATCGTCATGGAGAGAGGAAAATATAACTCGCACCAAGGAAGAGGCTCTTGATATCATTCGAGGTAACTAAACCAAACTAAAACTAATAGTACTAAACGACCACAGTCCAATCGTGAACACAGTTTTGTGGGACTAAAGTGTAACAATTTCAACTAACTTTTCTTGTGAAATAATAAATAAATAATAATAACATCTAGGGACTATGTCACACAGATCTTCCTAGCCCCAAACTAAGCAAAGCTTGTACTATGGGTACCAGGCGACGATATACATACTTATATAGATAGATAAATACTTAAATACATAGAAAACATCCATGACTCAGAAACAAATATTCGTGCTCATCACACAAATATTTGCACTTACCAGGATTCGAACCTAGGACCACCAGCTTCGTAGGCAGGAGCACTACCTACTAAGCCATGGTGACCGTCAGATAAATAATGAATAACTCAAATAGCCAGTTTACCTCACTAATTCTAAAACTATAGACAAGTTTAAAGTTCAGTCTCTTAAGAAAGAGACTGAGGCTCTACCGGCTAAGCCGCCGAACATAGATTTCTTAAATGGCGTTCATATAAATAAAGGTATATAAAAAAATGACTTAATCAATCGTTAAATCGGCTCCAACGTTGACAATCGATTCCGGACCATTTTTGACGTCACATGTGCTCATGGAAGCCGATTTGACGATTGATTAAATAATTTTTAACCTTTATTTATTTGAACGCCATTTAAGAAATCGATGTTCGGTGACTTAGCCGGTAATGGCCCTGGGCCTATGCTCACCACGTTTTTTTAACGCGCCGTTGTCGCGCGTTTGTAGTGATACAGACGCGATGCGCATGAAAGTCAGACGCAACTATGTAGGATAAAAACGTTTAAAAAACGTGCTGTGCACAGGCTCTTAGAGCCGATTTCACCATTCAATTTAAACGCGATCAATTGACGCTAAACTCAGTTCATACGTTTGAGTTCAGCGCACAAGTTTGAATTTCACCAGCAACATTAAACTAAGCTTAAGCTTAACCTAGTTTAATTCCTTAAACGCTCAAACGCTCAACGCTGGACTAGCTTTAAACGCGTTTAAGAGTCGTTTGATGTGAAATATCTAGGGACAATGTCACACAGATCATCCTAGCCCCAAACTAAGCAAAGCTTGTACTATGGGTACCAGGCGACGATATACATACTTATATAGATAGATAAATACTTAAATACATAGAAAACATCCATGACTCAGAAACAAATATTCGTGCTCATCACACAAATATTTGCACTTACCGGGATTCGAAACCAGGACCACCAGCTTCGTAGGCAGGAGCACTACCAACTAGGCTACGGTGACCGTCAAATCGTAGATTTGAAATATCATTGACGTCATCATTTAATTTGTTAAAAATACGTTGTTCCGGTTTTACAAAGAATGAGAGAGAAGAACATTGGAAGTAATATTTATGTAACATTGATTAGGATAAGGTTCTTGTTCGACTCTCAAGATCGATTCCGATCGATTTCATGACAAAGTTAATAAACAGCGTCAATTGATCGCGTTTAATTTTAATGGTGAAATCGGCTCTAAGCCACACGGTCAGGCAACATCAAAATCAGTGTCATAAGCTATGGATATACTTCTTATACTTCACCACCTTCTTGACTTTAATCTTTTTACAAGACCAGTGCCTCTAGCACCAGGTCCTGCAGTTTACTTACTCGATCACACGTACAGTTTCGTCCCATACATTGAGCACCAGAGTTTTAGTTCTTAATAGTTTCCGCGAGAGGCGCTGGTGCTCAATGTATGGGAGGAAACTATACGTGTGATCGAGTAATTAAACTGCAGGAACTCGTGCTAGAGGCATAGTTCATTGCAACTGCTTTGTAGTTAATGATGCTAAAATTTTAAATTTTCAGAGTATCGCCAGGATTTGGTCAAGAGACAGGCTAAATTCGATGAGATGGCAATGGAGTTTTCCGATTGCTCGTCTGCCAAGCGCGGGGGTGACTTGGGTCGTTTTAAAAAAGGACAGATGCAGAAACCGTTCGAGGTGGCTGCGTTCGCCCTGAAGATTGGCCAACTGAGCCAAGTAGTGGAGACTGAATCTGGATATCATCTAATCCTCCGCACTAACTAGACTGCATAAACGAGACAAGGCTGAAGAAGAGCATTTATGAGGTAACTTGTTATTAATTACTAGTTGTGTCGGGACACAACACGGTTTTAACCGCGTTAAATTTTATAAATTATCATAGCTCCTCCCCCGTAAGCCATAGCGTGATAATATGTAGCCTATATTTTGACCCGACCTATTAGTAATATTCATGCAATATTTGAAGTAAATCTATGCAGTACTTTTTGTGTTTAGCCCGGACATACATACAGACAAACAGACACACAGACAAAAATTCTAAAACTATATTTTTGGCTTCGATATGGATTGTAGTTCACGCACCAAGTATCCTTTAAAAAAAATATCCAATGTTCAGTTTTGACTTTCCAACGATTTTATTGTATGTATAGATGTGTTAATCCAGGGTGCCAGCTTACTCCATACCAAATTTTATTAAAAATGCTCCAGCCGTTTAGACGTGAAGAAGTAACAAACATACACACTCACACACTTTCGCCTATAATATTAAATTTTTTTTTTTTAAATTTTAAAACATTTATTACATAATTTATAATATTATTAATAACCACTATCCGCTATTAGTGTGAGTGTGTGCCCGTTTCTGTTTATAAATTATAGCCTATGTGTTATTTGTATACAGAAGCTATCATCATCATCATCATATCAGCCGAAAGACGTCAACTGCTGGACAAAGGCCTCCCCCAAAGATCTCCACAATTGCCTGTTGCTCGAGAAGCTATATTACTACAAAATGTCATCAAAGTCCGTTCGGTAGTTTTAGCGTAAAGAAGTAACAAACATACTCACTCACTATTGGAAGATTTTGTTACTTCTGTCTGTTCTGTTCAAAGCGTTCTGTGTTGGCGGTCATCTTAGATTTGAATTCTATCATAGTGTACAGAATTTTACTAGTGAAGCCCTTTTATTTCATACCATCTTAACCGATTTTCATCAAACATAGTTCAGAACACCACCGACCAATTGGTGTATTCCCAACCAGTAACACCACAACCTGTAACACTGTTACTGGTTGGGAAAAATATTCCCATCCAGTAACAGTGTTACTGGATGCAACTTTTTTTGTCGCAACGAGCAACGATGTTACACTTAATTAAATATTGGTGTTACACGTTGGGAAAAATGTTCCCATCCAGTAACACCTGTTACTGGATGCAACTTTTTTTGTCGCAACGAGTAACACTGTTACTCTCCATTAAATACTGGTGTTACACGTTGGGAAAATAGTTCCCATCCTGTAACAGTGTTACTGGATACAACATTCTTTGTCGCAACTTATAGCATTCTAAAGTACGTGTTTCATTTGTGGTCATCAGATGCACATATGTCATAAGAAACAAAACATATCATGAGTTGCGGACAAATATTCTTTCGTTAATAAGTTTGATTAGCAGCGTTCAAAAATTAATAGTATTTGAATAATTGCCATATTCTATCGAACATTGTGCTATATGTAGTTTGATTACAGTCGTTTTAAAATCGTTTCACATCAAACATAATGTCACATAGACTTTTAATAGGAACTTACTATTACTTTCTTACTATGAATTTTACTACTATTTACAATTATCCTACTATTCTCGGATACAACTTTTTGACAAATTTTAAGCAAATGTGACAATTTACATGTAAAATAAAATTGCTTGTCTAAAGCGTACTTCTGAACGAAACGGTTAAGTAAACGACTAAACGTCATCTATACTATTTCACAGCCCTTTGACATACATTCAGTGAAAAAAGTATCGGGAATGGATGATTTGTTCATGGTTCCAAATTCAAATTTTTGTTTTTTTTTTGTTGTTGTTAGATTGGAACAACTGTTTTCCATTTTGCGGCGTTTGAGTTGCATCTGTTATTTATATTAAATACAGTGCTGGTTTTAGTAATATCATATATAGTGTGTATTGCGAATTTCATAATGGACAAAAATATCGAACAAAGAGTTTGTCTTCAATTTTGCATCGCTAATTGAATTTCGTGTTCGGAGTCACTGAAAATGTTACAGAAGGCTTACGGTGAATCGACTTTATCAAAACTAACAAACAAAAAAATCGGTCGAGATGTGATGAAAGATTTGCCTCACTCTGGTAGGCCATCGACGTCTGGTCCCGGGAAGAGGTAACCTGCTGGTCCCGGGAAGAGGTAACCTGCTGTAGCTCAGGTTGCCTAAACGCGCTTGTGCGTGAAGGGGAGGGGAGGAGGCATTTGGCCCCCTCCCGTCCCCGGAGGAGAGTCTCAGACGCTCAGTGTACAGCGGGGGTACTGGCGAGATCGTTCACGAGTACCCAGGCCCCCCGCTACAGGCATTGTGAGGCTGGCTACCATGGTGGTTTTAGTGCGTATCCCGGGACTAGCCCGAGTGAGTCCCACATAACCCGTCGCCTCCCCAAGCGGCGGGTATGCGTAAGATTTTGCATTTCCACCATGTAAAAAAAAAAAAATGAAAAAAAAATAAAAAAAAAAGGTCATCGACGTCTGCAACTGAAGTTAACATCGCAAAAGTGAAGAAAATAGTGACTGAAAATCCTCATTCAACTCTGAGAGGGATAGCCGCCGAACTTGCTGTATCTCACGAGTCGATTCGTACCATTTTATGGTACGAATCGACTCGTGAGATACGAATCGACTAATCATTTGGGTATGAAACATGTTGCCGCTCGGCTAGTCCCAAAAGATCTGAATTTTGTCCATCGCATCACATTTCTCAATCGCATGAAAGTCACTGAGGACATGGTAGAACGAGTCAATTCCGACCCAACATTCATGAAACGCATTGTTACTGGTGACGAGACGTGGGTTTGACATGCAAACTAGTCAACAAGCTTCGGAGTGGCGCCTTCCAACTGAACCGAAACCGAAAAAACCACGCCAAAGTCAATCAAAAGTCATGTTGACTGTTTTCTTTGACTATCGCGGTGTTTATATCGCACTCTGAATTCTTACCGGAAGGTCGAACGGTAAAAAAAGAATATTATTTGAGCGTTTTGCGGCGTTTAAGAGAGCAAATTCGTCGAAAAAGGCCAGATCTGTGGAAAGAAAATTCTTGGATTTTTCTCCATGATAATGCGCCTTCGCACAAGGCCATCATTGTGAACGAATTTTTGACCAAACACTCAACAAATACCATCCAGCAACCACCATATTCATCCGATATGGCTCCAGCTGACTTCTTTCTTTTTCCTAAACTCAAATTACCACTTCGTGGTCCCCGTTTTCAATCGGTAGAAGACATAAAGGAGAATTCGCGGCGAGAACTGAACTCAATTCCAAAAGCAGCGTTTAAAAAATGTTTTGATGAATGGATTATTAGTTGGCGTAAGTGTATCGTTTCCAAAGGAGCATACTTTGAAGGTGATAAAATAAATTTGGATGAATAACAAACATTTTGTATATTATTGATCTTTTCCCGGTACTTTCTTGACAGAGTAGTATGTCAAATATTTTTTTTTAAAAGTGCACACAAAATTTTTTTTAACAACTATTAAGTTACTTTTTCAGGGGCTAATTTCCTAGCTTCGCTGAAAGGTACATGTTATGGCTGGAGTCCCATAGATATATGCAACATCTCCTTTATAGGTTACCAAAATATTTCATCATTGCCATTGTAAAAAACACACTTTATAAAAAAACTGCGTCTTTGTAGTGGCAACATTATGCAAACAATACAAACTTGGTCTCGCTTATTGTGAGTTCGATATAACGCGGTACAAAAATCATGCATCCAGTAACACTGTTACCGGATGGGAACTTTTTTCCCAACGTGTAACACCAATATTTAATGAAGTGTAACAGTGTTACTCGTTGCGACAAAAAAAGTTGCATTCAGTAACACTGTTACTGGATGGGAACATTTTTCCCAACGTGTAACATCAATATTTAATTAAGTGTAACAGTGTTACTCGTTGCGACAAAAGAAGTTGCATCCAGTAACACTGTTACTGGATGGGAATATTTTTCCCAACCAGTAACAGTGTTACAGGTTGTGGTGTTACTGGTTGGGAATACACCGACCAATTCACTCAATCAATTCAATTCAATCAAAATCGGTTTATCCGGTACAGCGCTACAATGCCACAGACGCTTTTTCACTTTTTTGTCGAGCAACTATTCAGTTGACAGTATGTGCGCTTTAATATATCACTTTAATCATATGATTGTTTAACTAAAAGTTGTATATATGCGCTAGCCCTAAGTCTGACGTGTCCGTGTGTGTGTTATTATATGTCGTTATTGCGTCGGGGGTTAAAAACAGACCACATCAACTTTCTTCTAAAACATCTTCTAAATTAATCGCTATCGATAAAAAAAATATCATTATTAAAATCGGTTTATAATAAACGGAGAAATCGCGCGCCATAAGTATGTACAAAATGAAGATAGTACCAGTCAAATTGATTTTAACTACCCCTTTTCGTAATCGGTTGTAAAGTTTTAAATTATGACATACTAACTGTGCCCCGCGGTTTTACCCAAGTTAAACTTTATAAATTATAGCCTATGTGTTAATCTAGGGTGTCAGCTAACTCCTTACCAAATTGTATTGAAAACGCTACTGCCGTTTAGACGTGAAGAAGTAACAAACATACAGTCACACACTCACAATCTTTCGCCTGTATAATATTAGGTCTTTACCTATGAAATTGCCGTTCTGCAGTACTGGCCATTTCAAATCAAAATAATTTTTGTTTGGCTAAGAATTCTAATTTCAAATTAATTTTATTTTAAAAACATGGATTCTTTTTTCCAAAAGTAGTCATTTCTTTATTGATTAGTGTTACATTTTCATCGCATTTCAATCTTTTTCGTCATCATGGATCCGTTAAAAATTCGAGTAATTATGGAATATGAGTACCGTCGTGGCAGCAACGCGGCACAAGCGGCACGCAACATCAACGACGTTTACGGAGCTAACACTACAAACCAACGCACCACCTGTTATTGGTTTGCTCGCTTCCGTTCTGGAAATTTCGACCTGAAAAATGAACCTCGCGGTCGTCCGAAGACTTTGGTCGACAATGACGAATTAAAGGCGGTTGTGGAAGCTGATGATACACAATCTACGGCTGAATTAGCAGCAGCTTTCGACGTTAGCGTCAAAACAATATTGGTCCATTTGCGTCAAATTGGCAAGGTAAAAAAGCTTGACAAATGGGTGCCCCACGAACTCAATGATCGCCAGCGCGAAGTACGCGTCGAGACGTGCCTTGCACTGCTCAACAGACACACAAATGAAGGAATTTTGAACCGCATTGTTACCTGCGATGAAAAATGGATTCTGTTTGATAACCGCAAGCGCTCAGCAAGTTGGTTGGATCCTGGTTCAGCACCTAAACAATGCCCTAAACGAAAACTTACCCCTAGAAAAGTGATGGTCACTGTTTGGTGGTCTAGCGCCGGTGTGATTCATCACAGCTTCTTACCAAACGGGGTGAGCATTACTGCAGATGTGTACTGTGAAGAACTGAGCACAATGATGGAGAAGCTGGCGCATCTCCAACCAGCATTGGTCAATCGCTCGTCTCCGCTGCTCCTGCACGACAACGCGCGACCTCATACTGCACAGCAGACGGTCTCCAAGTTGCAAGAACTGGGGTTGGAAGCTCTCCGTCATCCGCCCTACTCACCAGACCTTGCGCCTACAGACTACTACTTTTTCCAGAATTTGGATAACTTCTTGGCGGGAAAAAAATTCAATACCCGAGAGGCAGTACAAAATGCCTTTGAAGAATTTGTTGCCTCCCGTCCAGCTGATTTCTTTAAGAAGGGCATCAATAAACTGCCACTGCGATGGCAAAGATGCATTGATTGCATGGGTGATTACTTCGATTAATACAAATAAAAAAATTCATGAAAAAAATTCGTTTAAATTTTTTCATACAAAACGGCAATTTCATAGGTAAAGACCTATTATTAGTGTGATACAGCTATTTTTTGTTAACTATTAATCTGATTTGTTGAGCTTCTAATTTATATCTACAGCTATTCAAAGTAAGTCCCTAGCAATGGAATCATCCATCAATTCTAAATAGGTACAGACTCCAGCACATCCAGCTACCCCAATCTGTCAAATTTCTTTTATAGATTTTCAACTTTATCACATCAGCATAAGGTTCACTTTGAACTAGGGAAATTTTATAGCTTGAGGTAGCTTGATGTGCTGGAGTCCTCGGAATTCGTACACAAGTAGTCTATATGATTTTTCCACTACAGATTTTGCCGACTTTCATACTTACGTAGGTAACACTTTTTTCTTTTTCTACACGTTGTAATATAAATAGTGACATAACTTAAGGAGTTTAATGTGCTCATGGAACTGAACGACATGCACCTACCACATCCACATGCGAAATACACGAAAAGAGATCAACTTCCCACACAAGAATAACAATACATCTGCTGCATTTCGTATGGGGAGCCAAAGACATATTATTCGTATTAGACAGAGTGGTCGCTTTGATTTGTTCGGTTTGATGAGCAGGCAGCGTTAGTTAAGTACCTTGTATATATTGAGGGGCCGTGCCGGCGCATGGCGCGCAGTTCGGTAGAGTTGTACTTGGCAGTGTGGTGTGCCGCGCGGCGTGCGCCCGCTCTGCGTGTGCGGCGCCGCGTGCGCACGGCGCAGGGCGGCGCGGTCGGCTAGCGCGGCATCCTTCATCTGAGGGCTCCTTCACGCCACCCTCCTGCATCGAATGCACTCAGATTCGTAATACTAAGACGATGGACGCATTTATATAAGCGACAAATACAGCCACCACAAATGTCTTGATGTGTAAATAGTCGTTGGCTTCGTTAGAAAATTTTGGAAAGGGACTATATGTAATTTTTGCCCTATTGGAATCCGTGGCGACATGAATTATTTTATTTTTTGCTGATAGTATTCTACTTGGTTAATAAACTTTTCCAAACTGTTGTTTACCCTTGATGAAATATCCTTAATGAAAGTCATTGAATTTCTGAGCGTCTCCGTGCGGAGGGTACTTTAAGCTGTCGGTTCAGGTTGTACTCGTTAGAAAACAGTCGAGCCATGTCAAAGGCCTACTGGGCGGCTTCAACAAATCTGACACTAAGGCATGGGCAGTGGTTACACGCCCATACTATAAAGTTAAGTCATTTTTAACCGACTTCAAAAGCAGGAGGTTCTCAAGTTGAATGTTTGCTTTTTTATGTATGCACACCGGTTACTTGAAGATTTATGATCCGATTTATGTGATTCTTGTTACTCTTCTTTAGTTTGATGCGCAATAGTTGCCATTTGGTCCCAAAATTTGGTTTTTACATAGTTTGGCGTTCTAGTACTGTTCATTTTATGATCCTTTTTGTACGATGTAATTGTCTTGGCACAGACAAATTTAATTGCCGCGCTTAGCAGATAGGTTGGCGGTCGCAGTATGGTGGTAAACAGAGCGACCCTGCTGCCCGTTCGTTCTCTGGTAAATATTACTTCAGAGCTAATTCTACGCCCCCCATGGGATGTGATCGGGTGGTGATATTCTGTGCCATCAGAGAATTGATAAATAGTAAAGGCTAAATGAAATGATTTAAAAGTCAAGGCTAAATTTAATTCCTTTATAGTCAAGCCTTAATTAAATTGATAAACAACCAGGCTAAATTCAATTGTAGTCAAAAGTTAATTAAATTGTTATAGTAATTGTTATTATAATCTTTGAATGTACCTTTTAGTTGCATTCTATGTATGATTACATTTATATAAAGCCATCGCATTGCTGTGTGGTGACGGCAATCGGTGAATATTAGAAAATCATCACCCCTATCACATCCCGTGGGTAGCGTAGATGTAGAGGGAAGAGAGACGGCGGCAGCTTCCTTCTGAGCACTATGACCATCTTACTGCGATCGCCAACCCGTCTGCCAACCGTGGCGATTATGGCATATCCTCCCAAGATTACTCTTGGGAGAGGCTTGTCCAGCTGTGGACTTCTTTCAGCTGTAATGATGATGAAAGCCATCATATTAAGTACAACCTGTAATTGTAGTTTTGTTAAATCAATTATAATAAGGCTTATGTTTAACTTACCACCAAATATAGTAACATATAACAGACAAAAATAGTAATTGATCACCAAAATGAAACCCGCATTTTAATATAAAATTATAACCAAAGTTTCACCATTTCATTTTTTAAATAGGATAGCCTATTTAAGCAAAATGACTCCAAATTAATCATTGTTAACCCATAAGTAATAAATGATCACCAAAATTAAACCAGCATTTTAATGTAAAATTATAACCAAAGTATTTACATCTTGCTATTCTGTTTAAGCAAACTGACTCCAAAAAAATCATGGTTAACCCAAAAATTGTTAATGAACACCAAATTATTAAACACATTTCAATTTAAAATGACATGCAAAAAATAATATCGTTATCCGATTTATGTAAATAATAAGGCATGTATTTAAATCGATATCTGTATATTCCCTTTTTTCTAACAAAATATTTCAAAGTTATATCAAAAATACTGACTTGCACACTAATTATGCACACTAACTAAATCAAATTAGAACTTAAATATAAAGATAATTATTATGCAGCAAGCATTGTTTCTGTCACGGCTCCGGCGCTGCGGGGTTTGGGCGGCCCCACGCGAGCTTATCGTCGCAGATGGTTTTAACGCTCACCACCGCAGCTTCGGCTTACGGGGCTTACGTACACTCTAGGGGTAGGGCAAACAAGACTACGTGAAGTCGGTTTTGCAGCGATTCGTTTCTGTCACAAAATTAAAGAAAAAACTCACAAAAAATTTTTAATCATCTTTTTTTAAATTATTCAAACAAACATTAAAAAGTAAGTCCTCTTCTAATTAATAACAAAGGGAGGGTATTGCAAACCGGACACATGACTTAATATGGCATCATAATACTTTTTTCGTAATAAGCCTACACTTTGTGGCAATCACAGAGGTTTATTTAGGCAGAAATAACACATTAATTTGCTCGCTAAGATTTGGTGATCATTTACTACATTTGGTGTTCGAATACACTTTGAAGTGCAGTCGTGACTTAAATTGCAAGTACTATTGTATTTTTAGACTTTATTTTTCTGGTGTTAAGTTTCTATTTTTGGTTAAAAAACGGAGGGTATCAAAGCATTTTATGGTGGTCATTATATTTAATCCCTTATAATAATATCTAGGGACAATGTCACACAGATCATCGTAGCCCCAAACTAAGCAAAGCTTGTACTATGGGTACCAGGCGACGATATACATACTTATATAGATAGATAAATACTTATATACATAAAAAACATCCATGACTCAGAAACAAATATTCGTGCTCATCACACAAACATTTGCACTTACCGGGATTTGAACCCAGGACTACCAGCTTCGTAGGCAGGAGCACTAGCAACTAGGCTACGGTGACCTAGTGATGGTGAATTAGTTTAGTGGTGCAAACGAATCAAAATGCTAATAATGTCAGCAAAATTAAAGAATTGTTTTCTTTTGCAGTTCCTCAAAGCTGATAAAGTTCCCTGCAAATGAAGACAGAAATAGCATTAATCTGCATTGGCAGATCCAGAAGCATGAACCAGAGGGGCAACCGCCGAATTCGCAAGTCATCGTGATCGGCTTTCAAATAGATGAAGGTTAAAAATGACTAAGTCATTCGTTCAATCGGCTTCCATGAGCACATGTGACGTCATAAATGGTTCCGAATCGATTTTCAATCGGCTACCGCCTAGATCTCCGGTCATTGTGAGCTACCGCCTAGTTCACCGGTCATTGTGATCGTGATCGGCGTTCAAATAGATGAAGGTTAAAAATGACTAAATCATTAGTTCAATCGGCTTCTATGAGCACATGTGACGTCATAAATGGTTCCGAATCGATTTTCAATCGGCTACCGCCTAATTCTCCGGTCATTGTGTTCGTGAACGGCGTTCAAATAGATGAAGCTTAAAAATTACTAAATCATTCGTTCAATCGGCTTCCATGAGCACATGTGACGTCATAATTAGTTACGAATCTATTTTCAATCGGCTACCGCCTAGTTCTCCGGACATTGTGATCGTGATCGGCGATCAAATAGATGAAGGTTAAAAATTACTAAATCATTCGTTCAATCAGCTTCGATGAGTACTTGTGAGGTCATAAATGGTTCCGAATCGATTTTCAACGTTGATACCGATTGAACGAATGGTTTAGTATTTTTTTTTTGTTTGTTCACGGCGCGATTTGAGCGCATATCTGATGTTGTAAAGCGTAACAGATGAAACAATATTAAGGATAGGTTGTGTGTACATAACGCCAAAACAAGCCTGATGAATAAAAGCTGCTTATGTATTGCTCCTAAAATTTACTTCAAAATTCCTATCAGTATCAAAACAAGCAGTACTGACATTTAAAAAACAAATGAAAAACGTCTTCACTAAGAAATGTTATTATACCCTTAATGATTTCCTTAATGACAATAATCCAATTTGAGCGAAAATTTTATGTATTTTAATTAATTTATTGACATCTAAATACAATAAGTTTTGACATTTTCTCTATAGCTAAATACTTTATTGACACTTGGAAAATAAAAAAAAATACTTGAGAGGTGTCAAGGGACACCCGGATGGAACGAAGTTCCGTTCGATTAATTAGTGAAGGAATTGTATTTTTTTTTTATTAACATAAAATCCTGTATAAACTCAACAAAAATAATCGTCGCGACACCACACTGTTCAATGCGAAATAGAAAGGCGAAACGAAAATATATGGTTTGCTTTATATAAGAGAGAGAGAGAGAGAGAGCGAGAGAGACAGACAGAGAAACATGCGCACGCCGCACGGCTTACAATAGCTTACTATAGCAAAAAGTGTCGTTACAACTTTTCGTCTTAATTTTTTCCGTCTAGCCCCCTTTCACAACGCGATAAGGTTCTTCGTTCCTAAAATATTGTAATTCTTAAGCATGTATTAAATTTTTATTGTTTTTTTTTTACATTCTATAGTAGTTTATTATGGTATGGTGTTAAGTTACTATTGTATGTTTCAAACGCCTTGTAAGCCAGCTTTTGGTGAACCTTATTTTATTACCTGTGATCTTGTAATACCCAAAATGCAATGAAATAATAAATGATTTGATTTAACCTTCTTCATCTATTTGAACGCCGATCACGATCACTATAACTGGCGAATGGAGTGGCCCCCTGGTCTTGCTACGTTTTTGGCTTTATTTTCTTCGTTACACTTATGCATTACGAGTTAAGTATTGGATGAAGGTGTTGTTCTATGACTAAGTTACATTGTTCTTCTGATTTACTGTCGATATTGGTAACGAAGAGAATTATCTCTACTACGTAAGTCCGCATGCAATATACTCGACGTCGAATATGAGAGAGTTAGGGCATAGCGTTAATTCGCTCAAAGAGCAGCCCGACTGGGGACCTCCACCTTACAGAAGACATTCCTTAATAATAACATTAAGCGGTTTAATGTTGTGTTTCCGATTGTGAGTAAGGTCGCCAGAGCTCATTGGGATGGGGGGAACGCACCCGCGACTCCTCAGGCGTTGAAAAAAAAAATGAGAGCGTGCAACAACCAGCCAATTAAATTGGTTTTGCTCATTACAATATAGGACAACATATGTCCTGTTGGTCTTGCGATTAGTAACCCTGATTGCTAAGCAAGAGGTTGTGGATTTGATCCCCACCCAGGACAATAATATATGTTGCTGTGCTAGCTATGGTTAATAAAAATCTGTCTAACATGGCCACAGCCTCAAAATAAATAAACATATTTTTACACAACTCTCTTGATATGGATATGAAATGTAAGGGCTCGACTAGTAGAATACTAGTATAAATAAAATACATGTAATGGAATATACATAAAATAAAATACATACTGTATACAAGATGGCCGCCACCACAAAATGGCGTCATATTTTTTTTACTACTCCCACAATATGAGTTTTAAATTAAAGGACCTGACTAAAGGTTTTTTTTTTAAATGAAAGTTTTATATGTCATTATTTATTCATTTGATAAAATAACTTAAGCCTAAAAATTTTAAAGATAGTGTTTTAATTATTTATTTTTTTATATTTTAGCCTCTTAATATTTGCGTATTATTAAATAATTCTCTTCTTTATAGTAATTATGAATGTAGCTCAATGTATTGCCTACCATTTATTACATTAGTCCATGTACAGACGCCAGCACACAAGCTACCCCAATCTTTCAAATTTCCCCAATTGAAAGTAAACCTTATGCCTTTTTTGTAACGTTAAAAGTCTATAAAAATTTGACAGATTGGGGTAGCTTCATGTGCTGGCGTACACAATGTGGATGTTATAATTTTTTATTATTTTAATCTAAGAGCTTAGCATTTAAGTGATATATACATATATATATATATATATATATATATATATATATATATATATATATATATATATATATATATATATATATATGGAGTGGGGGTATCCATAAATTATGTCACATAAATTATATGATTGTCACATAATTACACACATTGCCGCATGTTATTCTTGAGCGAGCATCCTTCTCTACCCTACTGTCTTATCACACGAATTGACTCTTGGTGGAACTCCTACCCCGCTTTACTTGTGACGTAATTTGTGGATAACCCCTTTTATATACTTGATATTGCTTAGTTTACTATTTTGATAAATGTATATGGTATATGGTAGATATGTTAAGAGACTAGGTATCACATTTTATTAATAATCATGTCTGTAATCGATTAGTCCAGCATGGACTTTAAATTAATGTATCTGCTGTATTATATAGGTACATGGTGTCCGGTTTTCTAACTGGTTGCCCAGTTTTTATACTAAGATTAAGATAAAATATTAATATGTTGAGAGTATTATAAGTTTGTTCGCGTTACCAAAGTGGTAATTTTATTTTTAATCTTTTCTATTGGTGTGGGTAGAAGATATTCACTGTTTCAACCAACAGTAAAGAAGAACGAGATTGGAAGTAACCAAGCGGAATAGAATAAAATATAAACTAAATAAACTTCGCAAAAGGGCTCTCTTTCTCTTGACTCATGGCGGTTTTTGACGACTGCATGACGGTTTTCGACGGCACTCATGTGTCGTCCAAAACCGTCTTGTGAAATTATTGCTCTACGTTACTACGCGAAGATATAAAGTCTCTCATCCGATTGAGGATCAGAGAAGAAACAAAGAATTTATTGTCGTTTTTAAAAACTATTTTTAAATGTATAAACAGCCTGAAACCCAGTATTGGCTAATATAATCTGTGTCCGTTTCGATTACCTAACGGAAAACGCTTACGTCAAAATTACGTAGAAATTTGTAAAATACTAACAATGAAAGTAACAAATTCGTAGATTCAGAAAGTTGTAAAGGTCAAGGTCAAAGGCCATAGCCGCAAAGTCGAAACGGACACTTAAAGTTTGAAGTGCGGCTATACCGAGGTATAACAGGCTACCAAATCCACAAATTAGCATATGTACGTCCCTGGTGGACCGGGTGAGATGAGATTTGTCGTTGCCGACTTTTCCATGGCGATCTTGGACCCAGGACCACAACATTAACAGGAATAATATGGTCTGGATTGTATATCTATTAAGTGAAGGTACTTATCAAATCGAGTCTGGAACTCTGCTCAGGTAGAACGCTACGCTTGACTTTACTTAAATATTGGCAAAAAATACGTTTACCTCGAAAGTCAATACAATACATCTAGTATTGTATTGTATTGACTTTCGAGGTAAACGTAACCCTCTTTGTGTGACTATCGCGGTTGTGGTAGCACTGTTTAAATGGGACACATTTATCGCACTCGGTATAAGCGCACTTTGGATTTCTACCGTAATATATAACATTAGTTATAAGCAAAAATATATCCATTGGTGTTATGAAGTAAGTTATGGTTATTACAGTATTATATACGTTATTTTGTTTCATTTGCGACCACCTTATTATTTATACAGTAAAGGATAACCGAGCCATCCCTGACGCAGGCTGTCAACGAGTTTATAGTGATCAAGTTATATCTCTAATCATTCAAAAGATATACAGACACCAGCACATCAGGCTACCCCAATCTTTCAATATTCCCCCAATTGTAAGAGAACCTTATGCTTATGTGATAAAGATGAAAAACCATAAAAGAAATTTGACATTTGGGGTAGTTGGATGTGCTGGCGTCTTATCTATTTACGGTTTGCTGTGTGGCTGACTGCATAGAATATCGCCACTCTATCTAATCCCGTGGGGATGTAGAAGTCCTGAGGGAATATCTATTAGAGAACGGGCGGCAGCGTCTCTGTGTACTATGATCATCATACTGCATCCTACACCCGTCGCCAAGCGGGGCTATTATGGAATACCTCTCCAAATGATGGACACAACTCCCTCCATTGTGGAAATCTTTTGGGGAGGCTATAGTCCAGTAGTGGACGACATTCGGCTGAAATTAAGGTTATTTATTGTCAGTCCTACTATTAGATCCATGACAAATGGAAATGTGTTATCTCTGCCTACCTCTCTGGGAAACAGGCGTGAGTCTATGTATGTATGTTCTATTATATAGCAGACTTTAAGAAGGGGACAAACAAATGCTGCAATGCTGCAGCTTGCTATGTCATTGGGGACCACAAATGCCTGCTGTCGCTTGCAACACCGTCCTGGTGCAATACCTACCTTCAAAGATTCTGCAATTCATCTATGTGTTTAGTTAGACTGAATTTTATTTAGTTAGGCGAGCACAATAGTTCAAGGGCCACGATTTCCATGTGCTGGACATGATAAAAATTAATAGTTCTTTAAAAGCAAGTAGATGCAACCCAAAGGCTATCGTAAGCTAATGTTGTAGATACTCGGTTATTTCTCCTAAGTCAAGTTAGAACGTGATGACCATTATGCGCCCAGAGCGGGTATTAGAAGTAAATAAATATATAATTATATAAATATATATTATATATCAGATATTATTTGAAAAATTAATAGAGATGCTTCACTAGCGCTGCGTCGCGTCGTTTCAGTCGCTTCTTTCATAAATATCGGTAGCGAAACGGCACACCAGACATTTCCGCAATGCTTTACAAGATGGCGTGAGTAGTTGCAAATCAAGATTGATTAAGTAGAACTTACGGCTCATCTACGTCATTATCTACGGTAACACAGAGCACACTATTGTACGGTAAGGCTTTAAGCCTTACCGTACAATAGTGTGCATTGCGGAAATGTCTGGTGTGCCGTTTCGCTACCGATATTTATGAAAGAAGCGACTGAAACGACGCGACGCGGCGCTAGTGAAGCATCTCTATTAATTTTTCAAATAATATCTGAATATTATGATTATATATTTATTTACTTCTAATACCCGCTCTGGGCGCATAATGGTCATCACGTTCTAACTTGACTTAGGAGAAATAACCGAGTATCTACAACATTAGCTTACGATAGCCTTTGGGTTGCATCTACTTGCTTTTAAAGAACTATTAATTTTTATCATGTCCAGCACATGGAAATCGTGGCCCTTGAACTATTGTGCTCGCCTAACTAAATAAAATTCAGTCTAACTAAACACATAGATGAATTGCAGAATCTTTGAAGGTAGGTATTGCACCAGGACGGTGTTGCAAGCGACAGCAGGCATTTGTGGTCCCCAATGACATAGCAAGCTGCAGCATTGCAGCATTTGTTTGTCCCCTTCTTAAAGTCTGCTATATAATAGAACATACATACATAGACTCACGCCTGTTTCCCAGAGAGGTAGGCAGAGATAACACATTTCCATTTGTCATGGATCTAATAGTAGGACTGACAATAAATAACCTTAATTTCAGCCGAATGTCGTCCACTACTGGACTATAGCCTCCCCAAAAGATTTCCACAATGGAGGGAGTTGTGTCCATCATTTGGAGAGGTATTCCATAATAGCCCCGCTTGGCGACGGGTGTAGGATGCAGTATGATGATCATAGTACACAGAGACGCTGCCGCCCGTTCTCTAATAGATATTCCCTCAGGACTTCTACATCCCCACGGGATTAGATAGAGTGGCGATATTCTATGCAGTCAGCCACACAGCAAACCGTAAATAGATAAGACGCCAGCACATCCAACTACCCCAAATGTCAAATTTCTTTTATGGTTTTTCATCTTTATCACATAAGCATAAGGTTCTCTTACAATTGGGGGAATATTGAAAGATTGGGGTAGCCTGATGTGCTGGTGTCTGTATATCTTTTGAATGATTAGAGATATAACTTGATCACTATAAACTCGTTGACAGCCTGCGTCAGGGATGGCTCGGTTATCCTTTACTGTATAAATAATAAGGTGGTCGCAAATGAAACAAAATAACGTATATAATACTGTAATAACCATAACTTACTTCATAACACCAATGGATATATTTTTGCTTATAACTAATGTTATATATTACGGTAGAAATCCAAAGTGCGCTTATACCGAGTGCGATAAATGTGTCCCATTTAAACAGTGCTACCACAACCGCGATAGTCACACAAAGAGGGTTACGTTTACCTCGAAAGTCAATACAATACAATACTAGATGTATTGTATTGACTTTCGAGGTAAACGTATTTTTTGCCAATATTTAAGTAAAGTCAAGCGTAGCGTTCTACCTGAGCAGAGTTCCAGACTCGATTTGATAAGTACCTTCACTTAATAGATATACAATCCAGACCATATTATTCCTGTTAATGTTGTGGTCCTGGGTCCAAGATCGCCATGGAAAAGTCGGCAACGACAAATCTCATCTCACCCGGTCCACCAGGGACGTACATATGCTAATTTGTGGATTTGGTAGCCTGTTATACCTCGGTATAGCCGCACTTCAAACTTTAAGTGTCCGTTTCGACTTTGCGGCTATGGCCTTTGACCTTGACCTTTACAACTTTCTGAATCTACGAATTTGTTACTTTCATTGTTAGTATTTTACAAATTTCTACGTAATTTTGACGTAAGCGTTTTCCGTTAGGTAATCGAAACGGACACAGATTATATTAGCCAATACTGGGTTTCAGGCTGTTTATACATTTAAAAATAGTTTTTAAAAACGACAATAAATTCTTTGTTTCTTCTCTGATCCTCAATCGGATGAGAGACTTTATATCTTCGCGTAGTAACGTAGAGCAATAATTTCACAAGACGGTTTTGGACGACACATGAGTGCCGTCGAAAACCGTCATGCAGTCGTCAAAAACCGCCATGAGTCAAGAGAAAGAGAGCCCTTTTGCGAAGTTTATTTAGTTTATATTTTATTCTATTCCGCTTGGTTACTTCCAATCTCGTTCTTCTTTACTGTTGGTTGAAACAGTGAATATCTTCTACCCACACCAATAGAAAAGATTAAAAATAAAATTACCACTTTGGTAACGCGAACAAACTTATAATACTCTCAACATATTAATATTTTATCTTAATCTTAGTATAAAAACTGGGCAACCAGTTAGAAAACCGGACACCATGTACCTATATAATACAGCAGATACATTAATTTAAAGTCCATGCTGGACTAATCGATTACAGACATGATTATTAATAAAATGTGATACATAGTCTCTTAACATATCTACCATATACCATATACATTTATCAAAATAGTAAACTAAGCAATATCAAGTATATAAAAGGGGTTATCCACAAATTACGTCACAAGTAAAGCGGGGTAGGAGTTCCACCAAGAGTCAATTCGTGTGATAAGACAGTAGGGTAGAGAAGGATGCTCGCTCAAGAATAACATGCGGCAATGTGTGTAATTATGTGACAATCATATAATTTATGTGACATAATTTATGGATACCCCCACTCCATATATATATATATATATATATATATATATATATATATATATGTATATATCACTTAAATGCTAAGCTCTTAGATTAAAATAATAAAAAATTATAACATCCACATTGTGTACGCCAGCACATGAAGCTACCCCAATCTGTCAAATTTTTTATAGACTTTTAACGTTACAAAAAAGGCATAAGGTTTACTTTCAATTGGGGAAATTTGAAAGATTGGGGTAGCTTGTGTGCTGGCGTCTGTACATGGACTAATGTAATAAATGGTAGGCAATACATTGAGCTACATTCATAATTACTATAAAGAAGAGAATTATTTAATAATACGCAAATATTAAGAGGCTAAAATATAAAAAAATAAATAATTAAAACACTATCTTTAAAATTTTTAGGCTTAAGTTATTTTATCAAATGAATAAATAATGACATATAAAACTTTCATTTAAAAAAAAAACCTTTAGTCAGGTCCTTTAATTTAAAACTCATATTGTGGGAGTAGTAAAAAAAATATGACGCCATTTTGTGGTGGCGGCCATCTTGTATACAGTATGTATTTTATTTTATGTATATTCCATTACATGTATTTTATTTATACTAGTATTCTACTAGTCGAGCCCTTACATTTCATATCCATATCAAGAGAGTTGTGTAAAAATATGTTTATTTATTTTGAGGCTGTGGCCATGTTAGACAGATTTTTATTAACCATAGCTAGCACAGCAACATATATTATTGTCCTGGGTGGGGATCAAATCCACAACCTCTTGCTTAGCAATCAGGGTTACTAATCGCAAGACCAACAGGACATATGTTGTCCTATATTGTAATGAGCAAAACCAATTTAATTGGCTGGTTGTTGCACGCTCTCATTTTTTTTTTCAACGCCTCAGGAGTCGCGGGTGCGTTCCCCCCATCCCAATGAGCTCTGGCGACCTTACTCACAATCGGAAACACAACATTAAACCGCTTAATGTTATTATTAAGGAATGTCTTCTGTAAGGTGGAGGTCCCCAGTCGGGCTGCTCTTTGAGCGAATTAACGCTATGCCCTAACTCTCTCATATTCGACGTCGAGTATATTGCATGCGGACTTACGTAGTATGAGATAATTCTCTTCGTTACCAATATCGACAGTAAATCAGAAGAACAATGTAACTTAGTCATAGAACAACACCTTCATCCAATACTTAACTCGGAATGCATAAGTGTAACGAAGAAAATAAAGCCAAAAACGTAGCAAGACCAGGGGGGCCACTCCATTCGCCAGTTATAGTGATCGTGATCGGCGTTCAAATAGATGAAGAAGGTTAAATCAAATCATTTATTATTTCATTGCATTTTGGGTATTACAAGATCACAGGTAATAAAATAAGTTTCACCAAAAGCTGCCTAACAAGGCGTTTAAAACATACAATAGTAACTTACCACAAAACCATAATAAACTACTATAGAATGTAAAAAAAAAACAATAAAAATTTAATACATGCTTAAGAATTACAATATGTCAATATTTTTGGAACGAAGTTCCTTATCAGGCGTTGCGAAAGGGGGTAGACGGAAAAATTAAGAGGAAAAGTTGACACTTTTTGCTATAGTAAGCTATTGTAAGCCGTGCGGCGTGCGCATGTTTCTCTGTCTGTCTCTCTCTCTTATATAAAGCAAGCCAGATATTTTCGTTTCGCCTTTCTATTTCGCATTGAACAGTGTGGTGTCGCGACGATTATTTTTGTTGAGTTTATACAGGTTTTTAATACATATTAAAAAATAAGAAATAACTTCGTTCCATCCGGGTGTCCCTTAACACCTCTCAACTATTTTTTTTTATTTTCCAAGTGTCAATAAAATATTTAGGTATAGAGAAAATGTCAAAATTTATTGTATTTCAATGTCAATAAATTAATTAAAATACATAAAACTTCGCTCAAATTAGATTATTGTCATTTAGGAAATCATTAAGGGTATAATAACATCGGCGGTAGCCGATTGAAAATCAATTCGTAACTAATTATGACGTCACATGTGCTCATGGAAGCCGATTGAACGAACGATTTAGTCATTTTTAAGCTTCATCTATTTGAACGCCGATCACGATCACAATGACCGGTGAACTAGGCGGTAGTTCACAATGACCGGAGAACTAGGCGGTAGTTCACAATGATCGGAGAACTAGGCGGTAGCCGATTAAAAATCGACTCGGAACTAATTATGACGTCACATGTGCTCATAGAAGCCGATCGAACGAATGATTTAGCCATTTTTAACCTTCATCTATTTGAAAGCCGATCACGATGACTGCCGAATTAGGCGGTTGCCCCTCTGGTACATGCTTCTGGATCTGCTTCTTTCTTGATTTTCAGGGAACTTTATCAGCTTTGAGGAACTGCAAAAGAAAACAATTCTTTAATTTTGCTGATATTATTAGCATTTTATTTCGTTTGCACCACTAAACTTATTTATTTAACAAAACTACAATTACAGGTTGTACCTAATATGATGGCTTTCATCATCATTACAGCTGGAAGAAGGCCACTGTTGGATAAGCCTCCCCCAAGGATAATCTTGGAAGGATATGGCGTGAGTAGTTGCAAATCAAGATTGATTAAGTAGAACTTACGGCTCATCTACGTCATTATCTACGGTAACACAGAGCACACTATTGTACGGTAAGGCTTAAATATGTAAGCCTTACCGTACAATAGTGTGCTCTGTGTTACCGTAGATAATGACGTAGATGACCCTTATAGGCTTTGGCGACACGCCAGTCAATATATCAGCCGAAAGACGTCCACTGCTCCACAAAGGCCTCCTCCAAGGATGTCCACAATAGCCGGTCCTACGCTGCCCGCGTCCAGCGGCTTCCCGCGACCCTTGGAAGATCGTCGGTCCACCTTGTGGGGGGCCTGCCCACGCTGCGTCTTCCGGTTTTTGGTTGCCACTCGAGAACCTTTCTTACCCATCGGCCGTCGGTTCTACGAGCTATGTGCCCTGCCCAATGCCACTTCAATTCACACTCCAGTACAACATAATAATAATAATATCCTGGGACATTATTTACACACGGCCATCTGGTCCCAAACTAAGCAGAGTTTGTACAATGGAAACCAGATAACTGACTATAATAATATGTAGTATACATATGCTACTTTTCTTTAGTAAATACATAGTAACCTGCCTATTAGATAATTACACCCAGAATCAGGACAAAGAGACATGTTCATGCACACAAATATCTGTCCTGGGTGGGAATAGAACCCACGACCTCCGGCGTGAAAAGCAAACATTTGCCAACCACGCCAACAATTATATTGTTATTTTAAGGATAATGCAATTGTCCGTACTTCTCCAGTAAAGGTGCTTGTAAAGAACAAGGTCCTAACATTTTTAATGTATTATTCAAACATTTGCTAAAGTTTCTTTTTTTTTCTAATGCGGAATAATCTTAAAATAACACCATATATAGGTACTATAGGAATTCATTAACAATAAAGATAAACTGACAATCTCCCGGGCAACTAGTTACCTATCCAATAAAATGATGCTTGTAAATCGAATTAAACGCGTGGAATATCACGCGTGCGTTATTGGAAAAGGCGCCAATAAAAATTGATTGATTGTTACGAATATATCTTGTCTTCTCTCGCTCTACCGCAGGGCCAGGGCTGTATGTAAGTCGATGAGTTCTCTAATCTGGGTCCAGGAGATTCGTCGCCTAGTATAGGGGATGTTGAGTTTTATACAATTTCGTGGTCAACTCTGGGAATGTTTCCTATCTATACTGCCACGGCTTCTATTAGTTGGGTTGCAGCTGAGGTGTAAGTGTTTCAGTTTAAGAATGTTCTGATGTTCTGAGTTCTGTTACTTTAATGTTTGATGGTAAAATTCGCCCGCAGAGTTCTCAACATGTTACAATATGTAACTAGTGTATAGATGCGACCTAATACTTTCCAAATTAAAACAAAACGCAATTTTGACATAGAAATTTAATAAAATTAAAAGAATTATAGTAACAACACTATGCCCCGCGGTTTCACCCGCGTAAATCTTTATAAATTATAGCCTATATGTTATTCGGATATATAAGCTATATTACTGCAAAGTTTTATCAACATTCGTTCAGTAGTTTTGGCGAAAAAGAGTAAAAAACATATATCCTTACATCTCTCACGCACTTTCGCATTTATAATATTAGTAGGATGAGTACCCCTAGCGGTTTTGGCAGTGCACGCCGGAATAGCTGCAGATGGTAGATATTTTCCTACTTACTTGACACTTATCGTCATATATATGTGTTATTCTGTAATTATTGTAAAGTTTCGTTAATTCCATTCATTAGTTTTTACGTGAAAGGGAAATATACATTCATCCATCCACCTATACTTACAAACTTTGGCGACGGGGACACGTAAGTACTATTTATTCTGTGACGGGGATCCCATTGTCTCGCTTGATCCTCTTCCCCTGCGAAGAGACGAGCCGTCTCTGTGCGAGTGTCCATAGGCACCGGTTATCACACCACCTTTATTATGCTAAAGTTATGGTCTTGGGTGTAAGTTATGGACTCCGTCAATGGTTTCAGATGCACTGAAAAAACACCCTTATTGATTACGTAATAGAGATGCTGCCTCGGTCAGAGTGTATCCACCATTGTCCTGTATACCTACCTCACTCATAATTATGGAAGTGTTCACATTGTACATAAACAAGTAATTCAAATTGGATTGCTCCGTTGGTTTTAAATAATGGCTTGTACCTGGCCATTCAGTTGATTTAATCGCCCATTCTTGATTGAATGACCTAATGAATAGGTATTTGCGTAATATGCCAACTACATTTAACTGACTAAGCTACACATGTACCTAACTAAGCGAGCCCGCTGTTCGCACAAGTCACTTCAAGGCTTTTTATTCACTCTAACCGCTTTGAAATCGGTTCATATGTACGTCGCATGAACTGATTTCGTCGTCGGCGCTCCGTAATACGTTTGCAATATAACCTTCACGCTAATTTCTAATAATTTTCGCTGATAATTATAAAATTATACAGCATTGTATATAGAATTGAGAATGTTTCTAACGACTATTCTAAGTATACTGGTGATATTATATGGGCTATGCTTGGAGTTTCCCTGCGAGATCGAATCAGAAATGCTGAGATCGGCAGGTGAACCAAAGTAACCGACATAGCCCAAAGAATTGCCAAACTGAAGTGGCAGCGGGCTGGGCACATAGCTCGTAGAACTGACGCCCGATGGGGCACAAAGTTTCTCGAGTGGCGAACACGAATCGGAAGACACAGCGTGGGCAGGCCCCCTACACGGTGGACCGACGAACTTGTACGGGTCGCGGGAAGCCGCTGGATGCGGGTACCGTAGGACCGGCTATTGTGGAGATCCTTGGGGGAGGCCTTTGTCCAGCAGTGGACGTCTTTTGGCTAATATGATGATGATGATTGATATTATTATCTGTGTCTTAGACAGGACAGAACCAGGCCGTCCGGGCTTGTATCGGTTCCTTTGTAGTCCTACATTTTAAATTAAATTCCTAAAGTTATGATTTTAATACATACATTCCAGAGGGGTAGGCAGAGACAACTGTGCAAAAGGTCGGGTCACCATTTAGGCTACATATTATCACGCTATCATCTACGGGGGAGGAGCTGTGATAATTTATAAAGTTTAACGCGGGTAAAACCAGCTAGTAGTTATATTTTTAAGAAATGCCTAAATCATCTTAGCATAAGTACATTTGCTGTGTGGTGACGGCCTAAGAATATCACCACCCCCTCTCATCCCGTGGGGGGACGTAAAAGTCGTCCCGAGGGAATATATACCAGAGAACGGGCAGCAGCGTTCTCGTGAGTACCATGTCCACCTTACTGCGATCGCCAACCCGACTGCCAAGCGTGGCGATTATGGCAAATCCCCTCAAATGATGGACACAACCAAACCGCGGCCCCCAGTCCCCGGCAGCCCTGCTATTCCCAGCCGTGGTAACAGGCGTGGTTACGGCAGGGCAGGGGGTGCTAAGAATCCCCGGCAGATTCCGCGTTACCAACACCGACGACCTCTGGCCCTGGCAACATATAACACACGTACACTGCGGTCCGACGAGAAGATAACCGAACTGGAGGAAGAATTGAGCAGGTTACATTGGGATATTGTAGGATTATCTGAAGTCCGAAGAGAGGGGGAGGACTCGATAATACTTAAATCCGGAAACCTGCTCTATTACCGGGAGGGTGACCAAATATCCCAAGGTGGTGTCGGGTTCATAGTCCACAAGTCCCTCGTGAACAACATAGTGAAAATCGAGAGTGTGTCGGCGAGGGTTGCGTACCTTATACTCAGAATCACCAAGCGGTATTCGTTGAAGGTTATACAGGTATACGCACCCACTTCGACACACTCCGACGATGAGGTCGAGGTTATGTATGAGGACATATCCAGAACCATACATACCTCTAACTCCTATTTCACTGTGGTCATGGGGGACTTTAACGCGAAGCTGGGCAAACGATTCGGTAATGAGCTGAGAGTGGGGCAATTTGGAACTGGTGACCGGAACCCCCGGGGCCAAATGTTGGCCGACTTTATGGAGAAGGAGGGACTCTTTATGATGAATTCCTTCTTCAGAAAGCCGGATCACCGCAAATGGACCTGGGTGAGCCCGGATGGTAAAACTAAAAATGAGATAGACTTTATCTTGTCGACGAGACGACAGATGTTCAATGATGTCTCCGTGATCAATGCGGTTAAAACCGGGAGCGATCACAGACTGGTCAGAGGCTCATTGAACCGTAATGTCAAACTCCAGAGGTCCCGACTGATAAAGTCTACGCTCCGACCTTTACCTATCCACGTCCAAAACCCCGAACCATTTCAGCTCGAACTGCAAAACCGTTTCGAATGCCTAGCAGACTGCGAGGAAGTGGACTCATACTATGACAGGCTCGTAGAAGCTGTCCATACGGCTGGGTCTAAGGTCTTCAAGGCCCGCCGTACAAACAGAACTAAAAAGATCTCTGACTTTACCCTGCAACTTATGGAAGATAGACGGAAAATGGTTCTGATATCCTCAGATGATGCTACCAGATATCGGCAGCTCAACAGACAGATCTCAAAGTCTTTGACTCGCGACACGCGGCAATTTAATACAATTAGTATTAAAGAGGCCATCGAGCGAAACAAAGGCTCTAAAGTGTTCGCAAGAGCTCTGTCTGTTGGACAGAGCCAACTGACGAAGCTGAAGACTGAGGATGGTAGAATCGTCACGTCTAAACCTGAGTTGCTGGGAGAGATCGAGAAGTTCTACGGACAGTTATATACGACAACACAGCCACCTGTCAAAAGTCATGCCTCAGATCCCAGAGCACGACTAACCCGACATTACACCGAAGACATCCCGGACGTCAGCCTGCACGAGATTAGAATGGCTCTCAAACAACTCAAGAACAACAAGGCGCCTGGTGATGATGGAGTTACAGCAGAGCTTCTGAAGGCGGGTGGTACACCAATCCTACGGGCCCTTCAGAAGTTATTTAACTCCGTCATACTAGATGGTCAAACGCCACAAGCATGGCACAGAAGTGGGGTGGTGCTCTTCTTCAAAAAGGGCGACAAAACCCTATTGAAGAATTATAGACCCATCACACTGCTGAGCCATGTTTACAAGTTGTTTTCGAGGGTCGTTACGAACCGTCTCGCGCGCAGGTTTGACGACTTCCAGCCTCCCGAACAAGCCGGTTTCCGAAAAGGCTTTAGTACCATAGACCACATACATACGCTGCGGCAAGTTATACAGAAGACCGAAGAGTATAACAAGCCACTGTGCTTAGCGTTTGTGGACTATGAGAAAGCCTTTGATTCTATCGAAACATGGGCCGTGCTGAGGTCTCTCATAAGGTGCCAAATTGACTACCGGTATATCGAGGTGATAAAGTGTTTGTATGAAAACGCCACTATGTCAGTGCGACTCCAGGACCAGATCTCGAAACCTATCCACTTGCAGCGAGGCGTAAGACAGGGAGATGTTATATCTCCGAAACTGTTCACCGCTGCATTGGAAGACGTCTTCAAGCTTCTGGACTGGAAAGGCTTTGGCATCAATGTCAATGGCGAGTACATCACTCACCTTCGATTTGCCGATGATATCGTAGTCATGGCTGAGACCATGGAAGACCTCGGTACAATGCTCGATGACCTCAGCAGAGTCTCTCAACAAGTGGGTCTGAAAATGAACATGGATAAGACGAAAATCATGTCAAACGTCCATGTTACACCCACTCAATTGAAAGTTGGTGACTCTGCACTCGAAGTTGTAGAGAACTATATTTACCTAGGACAGACCATCCAACTAGGTAGGTCCAACTTCGAGAAGGAGGTCAATCGTAGAATCCAACTCGGATGGGCAGCGTTCGGGAAGCTACGTAACATCTTCTCGTCCAAAATACCGCAGTGTCTCAAGTCGAAAGTCTTCGACCAGTGTGTGTTGCCAGTGATGACATACGGAACAGAGACGTGGTCGCTCACTATGGGCCTTATTAGAAGGCTCAAGGTCACCCAAAGAGCAATGGAGAGGGCTATGCTCGGAGTTTCCCTGCGGGATCGCATCAGAAATGTCGAAATCCGCAGGCGAACCAAAGTCACCGACATAGCCCGAAGAATTGCCAAGCTGAAGTGGCAGTGGGCAGGGCACATAGCTCGTAGAGCCGACGGCCGTTGGGGCAGAAAGGTTCTCTAGTGGCGACCACGAACCGGAAGACGCAGCGTGGGCAGGCCCCCTACAAGATGGACCGATGATCTTGTGCGGGTCGCTGGAAATCGCTGGATGCGGATAGCGCAAGACCGGCAATTGTGGAGATCTTTGGGGGAGGCCTTTGTCCAGCAGTGGACGTCTTTCGGCTGATATGATGATGATGATGATGATAAGTACATTTTATTATTCTCTTATTAATTCTCATTGTAGAACATTATCCGACCAATTCGGAGTTGTTCTCAAGAAAGGCCAGGTCAGAAGTACCCTAAACCGGCGACCTTCCTACGATTTTATTATATGTAACTATACTTACTTCAGACAAGTTATTCAATCATAGTCCCCTTTGATTTGTTCTAATACGTAACCTAAAGTCTAGAATAGGAACTACGGATGCCGGCTATCACTCCTCCTAATAGCATTCGAGGTCGCCCATCTCCCCTCAAGGTTCAATTATCTAGTTTATGCTCCAGTTCCCTGATCCATTATAGCTTCGTTGTCCACCCTCTTGACGTCACCGGCTCCATTAATAAATAAACTGCAAGTGTCACGTTACTGTAACCATGCGACCTCACATACTTTTTCACTGTAATGAAAAGTAAAATGTTGCATGTTTTTGAAGTTATACTTCTTTTGGCGCGATGGAGAAAAATGATGAGAGTGAATTTTTACGATGCGCGCGCACACCGACACCAAAAAATTTAACAGCATGAAGTTAGTTCTAGGTGGTATGAAAATGTATGAGAGTGAATTTTTTCGATGCGCGCGCATCGTGCGCGTGCATCGTAAAAATAACAGCATGACGTTAGTTCTAGGTGGTATGAAAATTGATAACTATGTTCAAGTTGTATATTAAGAAGTATAACTTCTAACACGTATACATAAGTACACACAAGTTATTTTATCAATAATGGCCGCAATTATAAGTTGTTTGGTTATTTTAAATTAATTCGAAATTTGAAATTTAAGTATTTGTGGAAGCTCTCTATTTTCTTTTTAAACAGGTTGATACAGCGCTCATTCGCTTAAAGAGCAGCCCGACTGGGCAAGTAGGTACCTTACAGAAGACATTCCTTTATAATAACATTAAAAAGTTTAATGTTGTGTTTCTGCGTGTGAGTAAGGTCGCCAGAGCTCAACGGGCTGGGGGGAAGGCCGGCAACGCACCCGTGACTCCTCTGGTGTGGCGAGTGTCCATGGGCGGCGGTGATCACTTACCATCAGGTGACCCGCATGCTCTTTTGTCGCCCTGTGACATAAAAAAAAGTTAACGGCAGTTCTGTTGAAACTAATAGCCGGTGACGTTGATCTATCCGTGTCAACTTTTAGTTAACAAAATACGTATGCCACAAAAAATATAATTTCAATTTTGCGTGGATTCTGTGTGGTGGTTCTATGGGAAGAATATCATAACCCCCTCCCATTCTGTGGGGGACGTAGAAATCGTACCGAGGGAAGTAATTTTAGCTGACTAGTCTTGCTAGGTTGTTAGTGTCTTAAAAATAACCCGGTATATCCAAATAACACATAGTCTACAATTGATAAAGTTTAATGCGGGTATAACTGCGGGTCACAGCTAGTTTAATATAAATAAGGCCAGGCTGCACAGTTACATACATAATAATGAATAGCAACATAATCACTTTGAAATAATACCAATTATCTAACCACAACTTAGTACAGCAGAATAGAATGTAAACTCTAATTTGTTTTGAATATGACTACATAATAGATCTTTAAATTGTTGTCAAAGTTGTATTCCAAAGTCGAACTGAACATTATTACAATTAGTTCCATTTGCACACCGCTAATGGTGATAATTAGCTAAGATAATCTACGGAGCCACTTAAACACATCTTCAACATAATACGCGGCCTGACAAAAGCGAGACACGTCAAACTATTAACTGGGAACAAAGAGGGCAATGTTATTGGTTAGTATTTTGACGTGGTACGCTTTTTCTATATAATACCAACGAAATGAATTTTAATATAGCTGTATTTCTCTCTAATACAGTTGTAATGAGAAGGACAGAAGGCGACGTGGCGACGCTATTATAGATGTTTCTCATCAATAATAACCACATTTAAAAGTTTGTACATAAATATGAGCACATTTATAGCACGCATACAAATCATACTACTACATTCTTACAAGGGTAGCGATGTTAAAGGTAGTCTTATACATAGTTGTGATGACTAGCATCTTAGCTAAGTTATCTATACATATATTAAAATCGTAGGAAAGTCAAAACTGTACATTGAATATTTTTTAAAAGGATACTTGGGGCGTGATCTACTATCTACTCTAGGAGCCAAAAATATAGGTTTTAGAATTTTTGTCTGTTTGTCTGTATGTAGGACTAAACTCAAAAAGTACTGCATGGATTAACTTCAAATTTTGCATGAATATTACTAAGAGGTCGGGACAACATATAGGCTACACATTATCACGCTATCACCTTCGGGGCAGTAATTTATAAAGTATAACGCGGGTAAAACTGCGGGGTACAGCTAGTCAAAAATAACTTGTATTAAAGACTAGCTGTGCCCCGCGGTTTTACCCGCGTTAAATTTTATAAATTATCACAGCTCCTCCCCCGTAGGTGATAGCATGATAATACGTAGCCTATATGTTGACCCGACCTCTTAGTAATATTCATGCAAATTTTGAAGTAAATCCATGCACTACTTTTTGAGTTTAGCCCGGACATACATACAGACAAACAGACACAGACAAAAATTATAAAAACTATATTTTTGGCTTGGATGTCGACTGTAGATCACGCCCCAAGTATCCTTTCAAAAAAATATTCAATGTACAGTTTTAACTTTCCTACGATTTTATTATATGTATAGATGCTAGGCCCAAACATTCTGATTGGGCCTAGCATTTTGATGTGGTGTGTGAACAGGTGTTACAAGTACATTATACAGTTTAACATATTCGTCATATTTAATTCCATGACATACTAATAAGTTAACATTTAGACATGTATAGAATAACTCTGTACGGCTGCAATTGTAATTTGCTCATATACAACACAATCAATTTATTACAGTGCCATTAAACTTTGCCTCGACTCCATTTGATGAGATCAAGTGACGGTCAGGTCACCGACCTTCTTTAATCAATGTAATAATAATAATAATAATAAAGTTATTTATTGAATCCAAATAAGCAAGTACATTTCAGTTTTACATTTTACAGTACTTAACAGTAAGAATACAAGTAATTGAAACTTCGGCAGTAAACTAGACTCCACATTAGGATTCCCTGTGTCGTGGAAAATAGCGATTATTCCGAACCTGACCCGAAATCCTGACCCGGTCGTGGGTTAGGTTAGGAATATGAAAAAAATAATTAGTTTTTATTTCGAACGTAACCCTAGTCCTAACCTGACCCGACGTGTCGTTCCTATCATAACCCGAATTGCGAAGTAGATAGGATTCCCTCTCCCCTTTATAATAAAAAGAACGTATGTGTCAAATCAGAGTTTAATATTTGAAACACCTAATTAAAATATCACAGAATCAACATAATTATTGAATAATCAATATACTTATAAAAAAAAATTCACATCATTAATGATACATTTACATAAAATGTAAAAAAAATCTGTTGAATGTAAATTTAATATTTCTAAACTGTCCCTCACCTTACCATTTCTTCGGTATTTCTTTTCCCTCATTAATAATTGAGTAATGAAAATATCACAGAATCAACATTATAATTAACAATAATAATAAAATTATTTCTGTCTCCAAATCAATGATTTATAGATTAAAGATTTTTTTGTCGAATATAAAATTACCTTAACATTTCTAAGGAGTGACCTACAGTAATCTTTCCATTTTTGACTTGACCTACAACGTACAAAATCCATAAATCTCGGTTAATTGAATTTTCGCTCCTTTTTTCATTGAAATATTTCTTTTTTACAATGTTTAAATCAGAATCACATTTGAAAGAATTTAAAACTGTCATTAAATTGCAGTTTCCTCGGATTTTTTTATTAATCCGATTATGCCACCCTTCAAGACAATTTGTGGTCCTGTGTCGTTCCTCGCTAACACACCAGACGTCAATAAACTTCTCATCTTTTAACCACTGCTTAAACATATAAGCTGAGAATGAATTTAATTTTTTATCAGAGTTCATAACATCCAAAATGTAATTCCAACCTTCAATAATTAAATTTCGGGGCAAAAGAGGTAAAGCAGTGCACAAAGCTACTGTTCGGTATTGTAGCTTACTTTTATCTAATTTTAATTCTTTAGCTCGTTTCTTCACAGCCTTTGCCATATGGATCTGACAGCCCTTAATCTGGACTTCAGGAAAAATGAATTGCATAGCATTCATAGCTGCTTTTTCAAAATCTGAGGTAAACTTGAGAGGTTTCCAGTTCGGTATTACTGTTTTGATTAAATCAAAAACTATCTTATATGTATTCTCGTTCATTTTGGTCATGAGCACGTACACTAGTGGTATAACACGTGTGTGCTCCATGTCACTGTTGTCATCTCCGTGAATGGTGTAAATTTGTTTGAATGGAGTAGGACAACTTTTAAATGTGCCATCACCAAAAAAATGTTCTAATACCGACATAAGTTTTTTCGCCTCTTCACTAGCAAATATTAATATACGGTTAGCGTCATCGCGATAGTCTGCTATCAAAAAATCATTAAATTTCGGTGGAATTTCCACATCTTCGGGTTTGTTAAATTTGATTTTTTTAATATTCTCTTTTTTGTTTCTATTATAATAAAGTGAAGATTTAACACTTTTGAAACTAGGAACTTTTGTAACTAGTTGTATACCAGTGTCATTAATTGAGGCTATAGTTTCATTGAAAATGGTCGGTACAGGCTCAAAATTTGAATTTACAACAGCTTTTTTTAAGCTATGCAATTTTATGTCGACTTCGTTTTTAGCCACATCAGGAGTGCATTTATGTATTGTCTCTTTGACTATCGTTGTGTTTTGCTGTAAAATAAATTTGACATTGTTATTTTATCATTAACTCTGATACTATCGGGTCAGTCAAGAAAAAGATTGGATACAATACCTTCACAGTTAACGACCCACCGCATTTAACATTTTTGTGATATTAGGTCTTTACCTATGAAATTGCCGTTCTGCAGTACTGGCCATTTCAAATCAAAATAATTTTTGTTTGGCTAAGAATTCTAATTTCAAATTAATTTTATTTTAAAAACATGGATTCTTTTTTCCAAAAGTAGTCATTTCTTTATTGATTAGTGTTACATTTTCATCGCATTTCAATCTTTTTCGTCATCATGGATACGTTAAAAATTCGAGTAATTATGGAATATGAGTACCGTCGTGGCAGCAACGCGGCACAAGCGGCACGCAACATCAACGACGTTTACGGAGCTAACACTACAAACCAACGCACCACCTGTTATTGGTTTGCTCGCTTCCGTTCTGGAAATTTCGACCTGAAAAATGAACCTCGCGGTCGTCCGAAGACTTTGGTCGACAATGACGAATTAAAGGCGGTTGTGGAAGCTGATGATACACAATCTACGGCTGAATTAGCAGCAGCTTTCGACGTTAGCGTCAAAACAATATTGGTCCATTTGCGTCAAATTGGCAAGGTAAAAAAGCTTGACAAATGGGTGCCCCACGAACTCAATGATCGCCAGCGCGAAGTACGCGTCGAGACGTGCCTTGCACTGCTCAACAGACACACAAATGAAGGAATTTTGAACCGCATTGTTACCTGCGATGAAAAATGGATTCTGTTTGATAACCGCAAGCGCTCAGCAAGTTGGTTGGATCCTGGTTCAGCACCTAAACAATGCCCTAAACGAAAACTTACCCCTAGAAAAGTGATGGTCACTGTTTGGTGGTCTAGCGCCGGTGTGATTCATCACAGCTTCTTACCAAACGGGGTGAGCATTACTGCAGATGTGTACTGTGAAGAACTGAGCACAATGATGGAGAAGCTGGCGCATCTCCAACCAGCATTGGTCAATCGCTCGTCTCCGCTGCTCCTGCACGACAACGCGCGACCTCATACTGCACAGCAGACGGTCTCCAAGTTGCAAGAACTGGGGTTGGAAGCTCTCCGTCATCCGCCCTACTCACCAGACCTTGCGCCTACAGACTACTACTTTTTCCAGAATTTGGATAACTTCTTGGCGGGAAAAAAATTCAATACCCGAGAGGCAGTACAAAATGCCTTTGAAGAATTTGTTGCCTCCCGTCCAGCTGATTTCTTTAAGAAGGGCATCAATAAACTGCCACTGCGATGGCAAAGATGCATTGATTGCATGGGTGATTACTTCGATTAATACAAATAAAAAAATTCATGAAAAAAATTCGTTTAAATTTTTTCATACAAAACGGCAATTTCATAGGTAAAGACCTATTATTTAACGCATCTCCATACAACTGTTTCTTTGTTTATTCTTTTCTTTGTGTACTGGTAACCAGCTCGTAACAATAAAGTACCACCATTTCGATTTATAAAATTTAAATCACAAGTATTATACGAACATCCTGGTACATTAGACATATTCTGCAAAATAAAACCAAGTTCTAGTTATTTATCATTGCGCATCATAGACGGAAATATGCAACCAACAATGCACATTAAAGGATGTCAATTGATTAACTTACCGTTTATATACATTTAAATTGCACAGTTTTATATGACAACAGCGCATCACACACAATTATACAAGTGATAACAGAATAAATAAAGTTGCGGTACCTACTTAGAAAAAAATATTTTCGAAAGTACCTTCATTTCAAGTTTGTTTGTTCGCTTAAGTTAGTGTACGAGTAGGGTAGGTACTGTTCCGAAATATTAAAGTAGTTTTACATTCGACAGTTTTATTTTACAATTTTTAAGGTTCATGTTTGTTCATGAAATATATTTATTTTGTGATATTTTCATTACTCAATTATTAATGAGGGAAAAGAAATACCGAAGAAATGGTAAGGTGAGGGACAGTTTAGAAATATTAAATTTACATTCAACAGATTTTTTTTACATTTTATGTAAATGTATCATTAATGATGTGAATTTTTTTTTATAAGTATATTGATTATTCAATAATTATGTTGATTCTGTGATATTTTAATTAGGTGTTTCAAATATTAAACTCTGATTTGACACATACGTTCTTTTTATTATAAAGGGGAGAGGGAATCCTATCTACTTCGCAATTCGGGTTATGATAGGAACGACACGTCGGGTCAGGTTAGGACTAGGGTTACGTTCGAAATAAAAACTAATTATTTTTTTCATATTCCTAACCTAACCCACGACCGGGTCAGGATTTCGGGTCAGGTTCGGAATAATCGGAAAATAGTGTCTTGCCTTTATTTATTTAGTTACAAGCTATGCCCCGCGGTTTTATCCGCGTTAAAGCAGTTTTGGCGTAATAGAGTAACAAACATACATCTATACTCACAAACTTTCGCATTTATAATATTAGTAGGATCTCTAGCAGTTTTGGCAGCGCACGCCGGAATAGCTCGCAGATGGTAAATTTTTTCCTACTTACTTGACACTTACCGTCATATTGTGGACAATTCACGCTATATCTTTATAAATTATAGTCATTCTGTTATTCTGATGTATAAGCTATATTATTGTAAAGTTTAATTAAAATCCATTCAGTAGTTTTTACGTGAAAGAGTAACAAACATCCATCCATACTTACAAACTTTCGCATTTATAATATTAGTTGGATTAATAAATTGTACACAATCGAGAGTTCACAATGCAAATTAAAAAAAAATATGTTTAAATACAAGTTCTGCGTGATTAGCCTTTACAGGTGCATGCAACACTTAAAATATTTTTATAAAACAAAAACTTAACAAAACTATATTACTTCTCTTAAAAAGTAAGTACAATGTTGTATTATTCTAATTTCTAAGTAAACTTTAGTATCCCGCTCATACATTGCCTTTATTTGATGACTCATATAACATAAGTATTTAAAGAGTCATGGTTACAAGATGTGGAAAAGATAAAGTTTACAAATGTATTGGAATATAACTTAAGACAATGAATAACATAATAACAAAGAACCTAAACAAACTTAGGAATATACATAACTATCTACATTAGAAACAAAAAACTTAATATACGAAAAAGTAAATTATATACATAAATAAATGAAAACTAACTATAGCCATGAGAAAATGTGCCCAGAAGACTGGCTGCATTACCACGTTGTATAGCTAAACTAATTCTTTGCCCAAAGAAAAAGCCAGCCCTCTGGTCACGGGAAGCGTCAACCAAACGCTTAAATCTGGCGATAGAGACCACGGGCACTCGGACCCCACGTTCCAAGCGTTTCGACCCCAAACGGCTCAAATATGTAATTTCCTATCAAATTACCATATTTGCGCCGCTTGAGAGTCTCTGCACAGGCAGCAGCAGCGCCCGCCGCCGCACTGGTACTTGGAAGATGTGATAGGGCTAGGGTGTCAACGCATGTCCCGTCCAACACCAAAGGCCTACCCAACTTCCAAGGCAGCAACGAGTTTAAAGAGTTAGATACTTAATCTAAATTCTATTATATGTCCGTAATAATAAATTACTTGGTCTGTACATGATCATGGTTACAAGCATAATGATTAGATTGACGGGCCGGTTAGCGTGGTTGGTAAATGCTTGCCTTTCACGCTGCAGGTCGTGGATTCAATTCCTACCCAGGAAATCTGTGGGCATGAACTTGTCTGTTTGTCCTGAGTCAGGTTGTAATCACCTAAATAAGTAGGTATTTCAATTGAAAAGTAGTATAATTATGTAGTATTCAGTTGTCAGGTTTTCCTAGTACAAATTCTGCTTAATTTGGGACCAGGGGCTCTACCGGCTAACTTGCCGAACATCGTTTTCGTGGATGGTGTTCAAATAAATAAAGGTTAAAAATAGCTTAATCAATCGGTAACTCGGCTTCCATGACCACATGTGACGTCATAAATGGTCCGGAATCGGTTGTCAACGTTGAAGCCGATTTAACGATTGATTAAGTAATTTTTAACCTTTATTCATTTGAACGTCATTTAAGAAATCGATGTTCGGCGAACTAGTCGGTAGAGCCCCAGATGGCCGTGTGAACGCGATGGATAGCAACTACCTTGTTCGAAAGCAAGCAAGCCAAATAGCAAGGTTATGCCAAATTTGAACCCAGTGTATATACACTGGGTTCAAATTCGTTCGTAGCTTAACAGCAGAGCGCCTACCCCGGATATATAGAGAGAGAACGTTTTTCTGTGAACTATGACCATCAAACTGCAACCGCCAACCCGTCTGCCAAGCGTGGTGATTATGGCATATCCCCCGATTCTTTGGGGAGGCTTTGAATGAATGAATGAATAAATGAAATATTTATTTGCCAGAATATAGGTACAAAGTAGTTGGCGACATTGTAGTATTGTTTCACTATATTCAACATACATACATATGTTGAGCAAAAGGTTTGGGTAAGTATGTAATCTAATGTTAGGCATGGAAATTTATTGGGTGCATAATATTATATATTTTTAAATTTATTTAATTTTAATTTAATTTTAATAATATGTAAGAACTATTTTAAAATGATCCACAATTAAAATATATAAAAATATTAATAATTATAGTCAACAATAAAATGATAATAAGGATAATAAAAATAACAATAAGAAATCCTTAATGTCACACCCTGAATAAAATAATTTAAATTACAATTTGAAATGTCCTATAAATTTTTTGTTTAGTCCTTTATTTTTTTATAATGTTGTCCAGTAATGGACATACTTTGGCCGACATGATGAACTGGCTACGAGTGAAAGAAAGAAAATGTATGCGAAACGTAACCCTCTCTCTTTCTATCTCCACTAACATATATTTCACTCCCAACTTCCGTTCTCCTAACCCGATCACACTTTTCGTAACGTCCTCGTCACGTCACGAGTAAGGGGGTGACCCCTTACTCCTCAACCCGCCCGTATTTTAAAGTAGTTTTACTTTAAAAAAGTGGCGTTAATACGGAGAATTAGATATTTATATACTTACTCTTAATGTTGAGGTAAAATTTGTAAGGTCGCCAGGTACCCGTAAACATGGCCATCAAGAACATAATATATAAACCTCATTACTTATTACTACAGATTAGTATTCAAAGCATAACAACTTGGGGAAATATGGTGTCCTTTCCCAGTGAATTACTGCACTGTCATTGTACGAATGAAAGGACAATTTTATACCAGAATAGCAGAGTGCTTGACTCTTTAAATCTTGAGATATTGATGCTACATTTAAGCATTATATTGGGCATGTTTCTTTGACAGTAACTTGATATAAAGACGAGCCTGTTGGCGTGGTTGGCAAATGCCTGCTTTTCACGCCGGAGGTCGTGGGTTCGATTCCCACCCAGGACAAATGTTTGTGTGCATGAACATGTCTGTTTGTCCTGAGAGTATAAATATCTATGTAAGTACTTATTTACAAAAGAAACGTAGTATATCAGTTATCTGGTTTCCTTATTACAAGCTCTGCTTAGAGATCAGATGGCCTTGTGTATATAATGTCCCAGGATATTATTATTATTTTATACCAGCACGCAGAGTGCTTGACTCTTTAAGTCTTGAGTTATTGATGCTACATTTAGGCATTCTATTAGGCATGCTTCTTTGACAGTAACTTAGACGGCTTGAGCCCTCTGCTCGCCTCTAAAGTCCGGTGAAGTAGTGAAAGCCTCCTAGGCTAACTATAGCGTCAAGTCAAAAAAAAAAATTACAGTAACTTAATAAAAGCTGGTTAAATAACTAAATCATTCCTATTATAACTTAAATTTTATTTCTAATTTTTATCATACCATCCATGTACCTAAATATCTATGTGCAGACGCCAGCACGTCAAGCTACCCCAATCTGTAAAATTTTCCCAATTGGAGGTGAACCTTATGCTTTTGTGATAATGTTGAAAATCTATAAAAGAAATTTGACAGATTGTACTACACTAGTCTTAAACTAGTGTTAGTAAAAGACACAAGTTTTAATTCAGTAAGAAACTAATTGAATAAGTCATCGAACTTTTATTTATTTACAAACACATTTCACAAACATGTCGTCATGCAACATATTTACGATATACCTGGCACTGTTTGTTTACAAATTACAATACGAAGTCCGTGAGTAACAAGTTTTAGGACAACAAAAACATGTTTGTCCTTTTGTAATATTTTTCATTTGTAATAATTAGGTACATTGCCACGGTTGTATGTAGGGTTGCCATCTCTAGAAGTTGGCAACCAGGACAAGACGCGTGAAAACCTTAGATTTTGGGGGCCAGAACAGAGGCTAAGTCAACAGTCATAACCGTCCTGCGACTCACTGCCAATGCAAGTGTTTTTTTTAACATGACATATGCAGTTAGCCTATGAAGCTTTCACTGCTTCACCGGAATATAAAGGTGAGCGTCGGCTCGAACTGTCTAGAAAATGAAAACTACACACTAAGTACCCGCGCCTGGAGGGCACCCCTGGTTCGAACCTCGACTCTGGGCGGTTACTGGCAGGGAGATGCGAGAAGGCGTATCGTTTTACGGATGTTTTGTGCAACTTTCGCTCTACGTTAATATGCGACGCGGGCCGTACTTCCGGTTTAGGTCCGGAGAGGGCATTTGTTTGATTTGAATGCAAACTAAGGGTCATTGAGGACGCTGCTGGTCGCGAGGCGTTCGCGGTAATACTCTTGTACGGCGAGTACCAAGTATATATCGGTTGGATGCAAGTGTTGGTTAGTCAGTTGTATATATGTATAAACCGCGGCGCATGAGACACGTAGCCGTCACATCACTCAGTGGCGCGTCGGCCCAAGACTTTTGAAACCCGGACTAGATAAGATAAGATAAGATAAATTTATTTGCTTTAAACATGGTCATTACAGGTCTTAAAAATAATTATAATAAGTAACTACATGTCTAACCAGGTACTGGTATGCAAATATTATACAAATTAGAATATAAAACAATAGGTACACACACAACAATTCCAAGAACATACATTTCATCAAATAAAAATTATTAATAAAAATTACAGTAATGATTGTTAACCACCGAGTTTTACACTACAAATGAAACCTCGCGCGGACGCTCCACGGGTGCTCTCTAAACTAGGACAAATCCCGAGAAAATCGGACGAATGCCAACCCTACTGTACGAAGTGCTTAGCATGGCTTCGCTGTGGCAAGTCTTTTAAAAAACAACGTCATATATTTTTGTGCATTTTATTTTTGGAAAAATTATTAAGGAATCATCTCGTTACAACTTTTGGGAGGTATGAGCCGGTTTTTAAAGGAAATGATTCATTCTTTGCTGGTTAACTATGCTGGTACACTATACACAAAACAGTGTTAGCTAGTTAGAATGAAACCTCTTTATTGATGGACCACAATTGTTATTGCATTTTAATTAGAAAATTTGCTGTTTTATGGCTTTTTTATCGGACGGAGAGAGGTTGCCCTTGCTTCAGAGTAGGGAAAACACGATACGATAAAGATAGAAGAAATCCTCCTTGACTTTTGATCTAGTGGTAGACCCTGACAGCTAAGCTAGAGGTCGTGGGTTTGATCCCCACCCAGGTAAATCTTTGTGTGATGAACATGATTATTAGTTCTGTGTCTGGGTCTAATTTATATATAACTAGCTGTGCCCCGCGGTTTTACCCGCGTTAAACTTTATAAATTATCACAGCTCCTCCCCTGTAGGTGATAATATGTAGCCTATATGTAGACCCGACCTCTTAGTAATATTCATGCAAAATTTGAAGTAGATCCATGCAGTACTTTTTGAGTTTAGCCCGGACATACATACAGACAAACAGACACAGTGCTACGTTACAAGCTTTTCATGAGTGGTTCACGGCAAATAAATTGATTGTAAACAGTAAAAAGACTCAAATAATGTTATTTAAAACTACAGCACGTAATAAAGATGATTTAAAAGTTGCCTTAAATGAAGTCGTCATCGAGCTAGTTGAGGAAGTAAAATTTTTAGGTATTCATATTGACAAACTCTTAAACTGGAAACCAGAATTAAAAGCAATTGATGCATCGGTATCATCTGCATGTTACGCTTTGCGAGCCCTAAGAAATGAAATCAACCTAGAACAGTTAAAAATTGTATATTATGCACTAGTCGAATCAAAAATTAGGTATAGCATACTTTTTTGGGGCAATAGCTATGAATATAACTGTAGAAGAGCTTTCATACTACAAAAACGTGCAATTCGTACCATGGTCCGCGTCTCACAACGGGAAAGTTGCCGTCAATATTTTATTCAATTAGGAATACTTACAGTACCTAGTCTTTACGTACTGGTACTTTTAAGTAATATGGCCAAAAACATACATGACTATGAGACAGTAGAAGAACGGCAGATAAGGGAAGGTACCCGTAGATTGGACTTGAAGAATCTGACTCAACATAATTTAAGAATAGTGAAACACAGTCCACGATACCAGTCTGTAAAATTATTCAACAGGTTGCCTAAAGACATAAAAAGTACTTTATACAGTAGCGCATTTATAATAAAACTAAAAGAATTCCTATTGAGTAAATGTCTATACGCTGTAGAAGAACTGTAATTTTATTGTTTTATTTTTATATTTATATAACGTTATTAATTTATGTAATATTCTAATTGCCTTTTGTACATTATGATTTATTGATGTAACTATTAATTTAATATAATTATTTTTATTAATTTCTTGAATCTGTCTCATCTGTAATTAATTAATCATTTTATTATTATTGAAATTATATTATTCAAAATTAATTTTTAATTTTATTAATTGTATTTTATTTAAAATTGTAAGGTATTTTGTAAATGTTTGTTAAATTTAATGTTTTTTTAAGTTGTTAATTTAATTCATTATTATATTCTTTTATTTTAGCTTATGTCACTATGTTATGTTTTTGTGCACATTCAGATACAAGTTTCTTGTTTATGAATAAATGAAATGAAATGAATGAAAAGACAAACATTCTAAAAACTATAGTTTTGGCTTCATCCATTCATCCATTCATCACACCCCAAGTAGGTATCCTTTAAAAAAATATTCAATGTACAGTTTTGACTTTCCTACGATTTTATTATATGTATAGATAATAATATAGTGGGGCATTATTCACAAACGGCCAACAGATCGCAAACTAAGCAGAGCTTGTACATACGGCTACACATCAAGCTATACATTTCCAGTATAAGCTGGTCTCACGTATAGCATTTCCATACAATGAGAGGTCAGCTTATATTGGAAATGTATAGCTTGACATGTAGCCGTGCGTACTATGGAAATCAGACAACTGATATCATCATGATCATCATTACAGCTAAAAGAAGTCCACCGCTGGACAAGCCTCCCCAAGAATCATTTTGGGGGGATATGCCATAATCGCCACGCTTGGCAGACGGGTTGGCGGCCGCAGTATGATGGTCATAGTACTCAATTTTAGAAATAAGTATTGACATTTTAGATTTTGTACTGGTGATTGACTTATATTATTGACATTTTTGAACTTAATTTAACTATATACTGTATTGTGTATTATAATTGTTATATTTCTGTGTTTCTATTTGATTGTGTTGATTAGTGAATTATATAATAAAAAAATATTATTCACAAATTTGCATACCGATGTATCGGTGAAACATGCTGTACCCATTGTAAAATGTATTTTGTACCATCTCTGTAACCATGTCTCGAGCAAATAAACTATTCTATTCTTCTATTCTATTCTATTCTATTCAGAAGGAAGCTGCTATCCGTCCACTAGTAGGTATTCTCTCAACTGATATATTACATATACCTACTAATTTGTTTTTGTAAATACATAATAGATAATTATACATAACTATAGATAATTACACCCAGAGATGTTCATGCACACAGATTATGTCCTGGTTGGGAATCGAATCAAAGGCTTGCAGCGTGAAAGGCAAGCATTTACCAACCACGTCAACCGACCCGTCAAAATTATAATAAATATATATTTTTATTACGATTCTTAAGTTTCGTTTCCTATTATTTTATGTTATATGTACCTTTCATAGATAAACTTATCTTAATAAAAAGTATAAACCAAAGTAAAAAATCAAACTTGTGTGCACTTATGTACACGCGTTAGAAGTTATACTTCTTAATATACAACTTGAACATAGTTATCAATTTTCATACCACCTAGAACTAACGTCATGCTGTTATTTTTACGATGCGCGCGCATCGTGCACGCGCATCGTAAAAATTCACTCTCATACCACCTAGAACTAACTTCATGCTGTTAAATTTTTTGGTGTCGGTGTGCGCGCGCATCGTAAAAATTCACTCTCATCATTTTTCTCCATCGCGCCAAAAGAAGTATAACTTCAAAAATATATAGGTAGAAAGGGAAGTCCTTAAAGCCTTCATGATTACCTACAAGTGAATTATATAGCATTTGGGATGTATTCGGCAAAGAATATCACAACAATCCAACTAATCCTAACGACTGTTCCTAATCGCTAAAACCGGGACCGGGACCGACAACTTCACGGAGATACTCAGAAATTCAACCACTTTGCTTTGCTTTCGCTGTCATCTATGGACTAACCGCGAACCCAGTTGATTAACCTCGCCAAACACTTGCAGATAGGTGAGATATAACTATAATCTGTTTATTGCTATAATTGTATTGCTCATTTAAGTTCACTCAGTACTCAATTATTTATTGCACTCCACAATGTGTGTTTTGGTTGTTGGTGTATGTATACAAGATTTTGGTATTCGTGGAACCTGTGGGGCACAGCAAGGAAAGGAAAGGGAAGCGTTCAATTTATAAGTTATGTATTATATTTAGTTACATATAATAGGTATTGGTTATCACACTAATATTATAAAGGCGAAAGTCTGTAACTGTGTGAGTGTGTATGTTTGTTACTTCTTCACGCAAAAACTACCGAACAGGTTTTGACGAAAATGTTATTTTATTTATTTTACTTTATTGGGACATAAAACAGTTACACACATATTGTATTAATTTAACTATACCTAAGTATAGTTAAATTATTACAATATCAATTTTAAGAATAGGTAAACGTGTAACCCACCCCAATGTCCGCGAAATAATGTTAAAAATAGGTAATAATAAATGCGCGCATTATTTATAACTATTATATATTAACTATAACTATTTTAGTAGTTCAATAGCCATTTTTTTAAAATTAAAGTGCGAAAGTGCAAAATGTCTAAATCGTGGAAGTGTGTGTTGTTTCCGTGACGTTTCCACAATGCGTCGGAGTGGCACCCGTGCGCCAGCGTGAGTTCTCCACCGCGCGGTGTGGAACCCGGGGCACGCGTACCTCTCGACGCATTACAGTTCTAGGTACAATATAACATAAGTTGTTAGTGATGTCAGTGGAATCAAACTTGTTATTTCCAAGACCATGAAGCATCATGACCATCAGTAAACTACGTCTGGACTGTAAGCTCTGAAGTTTATAACGTTCCAATAAATCTGTGAATGGTATTCTAGACATAGTGCATCTATAGTGCATAGATCGTAGAAATTTCTTTTGAACAATTTCTAGTTTATGTATGTAAACGTAAAAATAGGTCTCCAATTCGGGACTGCGTATTCCAATTGAGAACATATGAACGTATAAATCTGTTTAAATATAGAATAGTCTTTAGATGGTAAGTATAAGTATAAGTGGTGGTACATTGTTGTTGGACCTTATTCCAAAGATATATGGTTGATATTAATGTGGTCTCGTATACTCCACAGCCTAATCCCATCCATGTACGGTCGCGGTCGTGCAATGTTTTTCAGCCAGTTGCTCTCAGCCCGTAAGTGATCAGCGAGGTTAGGCGTTCAGTTTATAGATGGATGACCGCCAAAGTGATTTATTTTCTGAGAATCTCCGAGCTTCGGAGGGTACGTTAAGCTGTCGGTTTACGTTGTACTCGTTGGCCAAAAGCCATGTCAGAGGCTTACTGGGCAGATTCAACAACTCTTGACAACATACATACACTATACAACTCCATAGGTATAGAAAACCTCACGGCTGTACACACGGCTACATATCAAGCTCTACTTTTCCAGTATAAGCTGATCTCACGTTGTATAGGATTTCGGTACAATGAGAGGTCAGCTTAGAGCGAGGCCCCATTAGCGTCGTCGCAACGGAACAGCGCATTGTATGCCACACCTGCGTTGCGACGACGCACGATGTCGCAGCGCAAGAGCGTCGCAGCAACACTGGCTGCGTCTCAGTCTCAGTTCAGCCTTCGCAATGGATAGATACAAACGTGTTCTTTTGTTGCTTTTATTACGCCACAGCCGAAATAAACGTAGAAACCAGAGAAGATTCTGGATATCTCCTTTGATAGCATTAAGAAATAGTGATGGTCAGTTTTTATGCAGGAATATAAGGAGTTGTTGTTAGATGAAAAGATTTTTTTCAATATTTTAGGTTGAGTGTGGCCAGCTTTAATAATGTGGTTAAAATCTTAGAACCACATCTAAAGAAGCAGTATACCAAATTCAGGAACCCTTTAGAACCAATTGAAATAATTGGTATTACATTGAGGTAAGAAATTTGAAATATAATAATAATGTTCATCAGTTATTCATTTATTATCTTTGAAATCTGTTTAATTTAAATGCTACTACTAGTCAACTAACCAAAGTTGTATTCTTCTTCTTGACTATCATCAGTCAAATTATTATCTGTAGTGTTGGCTGAGAAGGTAGCGTCGAATTCATCTGTTAGATACCCCGATGGCGATGGTGACTGGGCATGTTGTCCAGTTTGATATCCATACTGTTGTCCAGTTTGATATCCGCGTGACTGCAATGGTGTTGATGGAGTCTGTTCCCCGAACCGCATCTCGGTAATTATATTTATGACTTTGCTTTGGAATGTCAAAGTCTGTAATTCCGTAAAGCCGTCCAAAGAAGGCAAAATTCCTTTGAAAAATGATAAGTGGCGGTTTTCTGTCTCATGCAACGCTTCTAACGTTTGCGCCTCGAAATCATCTATTGCTTGGTTTAATCTCTTGCAGCTTGCAGGTACGTAGCGAGAAGATACTGGGGGTAACGAGGACATTTCTTTTGCATGAGATGGAGAAGATGATGTTGTGTTTTTGTTTCTTTCTTCAGGCACCATTTCAAGACTACTGTCAGTTTTATTTTGGGCAATTGTCAACAAAAACAGCAACTGATTGTAATGCTGATATTTTTTAAATTGTTTTGCCCCTAATCCAGACGAACTGTTTTCTTTTAATTTTTTTACATATCGAAAAAAGTTGTCCCTCACGTTTTTCCATTTTTTTACGACGTCGTTACCTGCAAAGAAATAAAAAAAATGAATATTATTATATGATTGCATATCTAAATGAGCCATGAATGAATGAATGAATGAATTAATTAATGAACTCTTTATTTGCGAGAATACAGGTTACATTTGATGGTATTATATTTTCGTTTCACTATATTCGACAGAATACGTCGTGCAAATATTTAAAGTAATACATTAAAATTCTAGACTTACATTGAAATTGTTAGTAATTATTTAATTTGTTAATAGTAGTTAATACATGATTGAATCCAAACAATAAATAAAAATAAGATTTAAAAACAGTGTTAATTATTAGAGATTAGAAAATGTCAATTAAAATTTCAATGTCAAAATATTTAGTCTAATTACATATTTATGTGAATTTATATTTAATGTAGTCGTCAATTGAATAAAAACATCTGTCACATAGCCACTTAAAGAGCGTCCTGAAAAATTCATTGTCAGGTAGGTGTCTAAGTTTTTCTGGAAGTTTATTATATACCTTAACACCCATATTATAGCTGTTCTTATCACATATTTTTAGCCTACTTCGTGGTGCTACTAATGGTTTTTAGTACGATTTTTCTTTTCATTTCAGCCTTTTTGTCTTTTTCGAAGAGTAAAATCTGATTTCTCACGAATTTGCACATCTCGTATATGTATATTGATGGTAATGTAAGTATTTTTTCTCTTATAAATATCGGTTGGCAGGAATCTGTCCACTTTAGATTGAAGATTGACCTTAAACATTTTTTTGTACTATAAATGCTCTTTCAGCATCGGTCGAGTTTCCCCATAAGATCACACCGTATCTAAGAATTGAGCACACATGGCTGTGGTATAGGCTGTTTCTGCGTGTGTTATATTTTTAATTTTCCTAAGCGCAAATATGAGTTTATTGATTTTCTTACATACATTATCTACTTGAGCTTTCCAGTTGCAGAAACGGTCAGTAACTATGCCTAAAAATTTTATGTTATGTACCTCGTCCATGTCAATATTATTATAATTCAAAGATATGTCTCCTATATTACCTATATTTTTATTATTATTTGTCAAATATCTCATAAATTTAGTTTTACTAATATTAATTTTTAAATTATTAGCTTCTAGCCAACTTATTATATCCATTAAAGCTTTATTCGTTACAGATACTGCATTTTCAATAGTTTGTTCTTTTGTTAAGATAGTAGTATCGTCTGCAATTAATATTGTAAATTGGTCAGTTGAGTTATGTAATTCGTTGATGTATACTATGAATAGAATAGGCCCAAGCACACTACCTTGTGGTACGCCGTAGTGGTTGATCAAATACGGTGATATGAAAGTTTCTTCTATTTGAGTCTTTTTACAATTTTTTTTTGATCTCAGTACACTGTTTTCGACCTATTAAGTAGCTTTGGAACCAGTCATAAGCAGGCCCTCTGATTCCATACTGCTCAAGCTTGCTTAATAGCCTGTCGTGATATGTCACGACAGGCTACATACCATATCGAATGCTTAGCTTAAATCTAGAAATACGGCTAGTGGGATCTGTTTTTTATCTAATGCGTCAAGAATTTCCTTCACAAGTTTAAAGCATGCTAATGAAGTAGATTGATACTTGATGAAACCATTTTGTTGCGAGTTGATTATATTGTTTTTAACAAAGAAACTCATAAGCCTGGTGCACATGATATTTTCGAATATTTTAGAGATAACAGGAACTAAGGTTATTGGCCTTTAATTACCAGCTTCAGATTTAGATCCCTTCTTAAACATTGGTTTTACTACGGAAAACTTTAAAACATCGGGAAATATACCGTTTTCCAAAGATAAATTAATTATATGTGTCAAAGGTTTCAGTATGGAACCTTAGTATCCCGCTGAGTTTGTGTTACGCAATTGCATTGTAGTTTTAAAAACTTCTAAGCAGTCTACAGGTTCTAGAAATATGGAACGTGTTAATCGTCGAACATTTTCGTGATTTTTTGTATAATTTAAATTTTCGGTAGGTTTTGCAATGTTTATAAAGTATTCATTAAAGAATGTCGCTATATCTTCACCATTGGTCAGTGAAATTTGACAATCAACTAATTCGTTTATTTCATTATTTACATAGTTTTGTTTTAGTTTGTCATTAACGATTTTCCATGTCGCTCTGCATTTGTTTTCAGATTTCTGTATATATATTTTATTTTTATCCCTTTGTGTATCTGTCATGCATTGTTTAAGTATTTTTCTACAGTCATTATATTTTTTCTTATTTTGAGAAGTCTTATTTTTATAGTACCTGCTTTGGAGCTTTCTCTTACTTATAAATGATCTTTTTAGACCGTTCGTGATCAATTTTGGTTTAGCAGAATTTTTATTCAGTTTAATTTTTATAATTGGGAAACACAGATTATAAAAGAGGCAGATCTCATCGTGTAAAGACGAAAACGCTTGGTTTACATCAGTTTCAGAAAAAAACTTCAGAAAATGACATGTTCCTTAGATAATAGCGGAATTTTTCTATATTTTCATTACACATGTCTCTTCTATAGGCAAACCATTGTCTATTTACATTACAATCATGCTTTGCTTTGATTATTAAAGTTTGTCCCGTATGTGGCTTTGTTTATATTATTATGATAGTTTAAGTTATAATTGTATATAATGTTTGAAAACTCATCTTTAATTTTACTGTTACCTAGAAAATTAATGTTAAAGTTACCGCATATTATTACTTTGTATTTATCTTCCCTAATTAATTTATTCAATACTACTTGCAATTTTCTAAAAACAATGTCTATATCGGAGTTGGGTGTTCTGTAAACACAGAGTAAGTTTATTTTATATTTTTTTAATTGTATACCACATATCTCAAAATGGTTTTCTACCGCAATACTGTTTAACCATTGTATATTTTCACATTCTATGTCTTGTTTTATCAGTATACACACACCACCTCGTTTTTGACATTTCCTAGAAAAGCTGCTTCCTAATTTAAATAATTTGATTAACATGTTTTCTTCCTCTCCAGATTTAATGAATGTTTCACTTAGGCACATAATATCGATAAAATATTTATTGTCGTAGAGTAGGTCTAAGGCTAGCTCTATTTCATCTAACTTACTTATGACACCGGCAATAATTTGCTGTAATATCGTTATATTATAGTTCTTGGCCACGAAAAAAATGTTGCTGTACTGAATTGTTTATTTTATCATTTTTACTTGCAGTATTTAAGACCGGTAATTTATTTTCAGTCTTACTGTTAAATAACGACATGTCCGTTTGTGAGCTTTGGTGTTTTACGGATAAAATGTTTTGTCTAGGCTCCGATCCCAATACCCTTAAGTTTTCGTTGTGACAATTTTTGAAAGATGAGAACCGTTAGTTGTAGTTTATTTGATCTATAAAAAGATTAATTTTGTAACAAAGTGATGTTCTATTATAATAATCTTCCACAAAACAACATCTTTACTTTGTGTGCAAATTAGTTGTATCATTCTATTAAGACTTATTTTATTGGAGCAGATGTTTTTATTCACGCATAATACGATCACAGGACACTTAATAGATTGTAAAAATAAGCATAATTCGGTTATCATTTTCAAGGTGTTATAATCATTTTGTCCAACAGATATTATCAATTTATCGTCCGAATTAATGTCAAATAATTTAATGCTACTTAAGATTTCCTCCGTAGAGGCGTTTGGCTTTACAATAGACAGAAAGTTATAGTAGTTATATGGATTGTTATATCTTGATTTTATGAGTTGTGTTGCTAGTCCTCTTCACTGCGCCCCGCCGATAATAAATGCTCTTTTTTGGCAGTCAAGCTTAAAACTAGGATTCGGCATATGAAATGACTCGTTTTTCATCTCAGTGATTGTTGCATTTTTCGTGTTTCCTGAGACTGAACTATTTTCGGTACACGTTTTTGGATCTTCTGTGTTGTTGAAAAGTGTGGTTGTATCGTCTGTTTTCTTTTCTGAGTTTTTCGTTGACGTACATTGCAGCTTTTGTATTTTGATTGTTTTATTCATCATTAGTTGCTGCTCCATTTGTGTAATTGTTTGTCTTCTTAGTTCAAAGGAGGTGTTAGTAGTAGGTTCGTTAGGCTTAAATGGCGTTGTTTGGAAGCTATTTGTAAGTCGACGTCGAATGCTTTTTTGGCACTCGATGACATATTGTGGCTGTACGATGATAATGGGCTTTTACATAATAGCTTTAATAAACATAGTTCTTGATTCATGCTATGTATTGTCTTTTTCAGATCAATATTTTCTAAAATAATATTTTCCATTTCGCTTTGTGTACTCTGTAACTGATTTTTAAGTTCCGTTATCTCAGTTTTCAATTCCGCTGTATAGGTTGAATACATATTTGTTGACAGGTCAAGGCTTCTTCCCAAAATACCTTCGCAGGACATTCTACTATCATTACTCTGATTGAGACATTCTGTAGATTTCGATTATATATTAATTTTTTGGTGTTTTCGTAGTGTGACATTGCAGGCTAAAATTTGCTCTTCCATTTCTTTTACGTTGTTGTTGCTTATACTCGTATTATCCATTTCTGGTTATGCAGGTAAATATAGGATTTGGTTTGTTTAACAATTTCTTTGTATTATTTCCAGACCTTGAGTTAAGTCGTATTAACTTTTCTATGTCCCAGAACTCATTAAATGAACAAATAAATTTTTAATAAGTTACAAAAAGACATTGTCACTATTCGGATTTGAACTCGGAACTCTAAAACTTCATTCCGTCTTTCATAACTCGAGAACATGGACTAGTTAGTCGAGACGTCGAAATTATCCATTAATATGTTATACAGTGCGCTATGCTTTGAGTCACGTGAGCACTATGCAAGTACAAGTCATTATCAGAGTTCAAAGTCCACTTTTTGAACAGAGCGAACGTAGTCAGTTTGATACAATGAACGGTTTCTTAAGATGCAGAATTTAAAATCTAACTCACTTTTTCTTAAATATTTCACTGTAATTGTTTATAATTCTTCTTTATTGGTCAAGTCGGGTGTTGTTATCTATCTTTATTGAAAGAAATTACATTAGTTTCATAGATAGTTAGGGTTCACTGTTTTATCTTGTTTATGTGCTTATTTTTCATCATTTCTTGTCACAAACATTAGTGCATGCAGAATAAAGTACATTTCACGATATTTTTGTTAATATTACACAAAACACTCTTTGTACTATTTTTAAATTGTTTTTTTTTTTTTACGGAGCTGTTGTTAACAGCACAAACGTGCGCATATGGACCACCCTGCATATGCGCCACCCTGTTTAATGTTTTAATGTGTGGAATGTCCAAGGATATTTATTTTTTTTTATTTTTTTTTGTGTTTCTATCTCAGGTACTTGGGCAATGGAAATTCGATAAACGACTTGCATTTCAAATTTAAACGTGGAAGAGCAACAATTTCTAGAACTATTTCGTCAGTTTGTCAAGCTATATGGAAATATCTTCGATCACAGTACATAGAAGAGATCGCAGTAGAAAAACTACAAAATATTGCATTAGATTTTGATCTCAAAGCCAACTTTCCTCAACGTTTCATAAAATGCCCTCTGTTTTATAATTACAAAAATATTTCAATTGTTTTGCTGGCGGTTGTTGACTCAAATTATAAGTTTGTTTTTGTCGACGTGGGAGCATATGGAAAGGAAAGTGATTCTACTATTTTTAGAAATTCGACGCTTTACAAGATTTTAATCAGAAATGAATTACCATTGCCTGTTGCTCAACCACTTGGAAATGATCATAATAACGAGCCACCAATCCCATACGTACTCATCGGTGATGACGCTTTTGGTTTAAGTAAGCATGTTATGCACCCATACGGCGGACAAAATCTGAACGAGGAACAAAGGGTTTATAATTATCGCCTTAGCAGAGCTAAGTGGAATGTGCATTTGGGATCATGGCAAATAAATGGCGCATTTTACATAGGCCAATTGATACAGCATATGATTTAACTATTATTATCGTGAAAGCATGTTGTGTTTTACACAATTTTGTTACACACCATGATGGTTTACGACAAAAAGACAAAATGGCAATAAGTATGTTCTCACAATTGAGACCCCACGTCAATGAAGAATCATTATCCGTAAATTTTATCAGAGATCAATTTGCTAATTACTTCATGAGTCCGGAAGGGGCTTTACCATGGCAGTTGAAAAAGATATATAATAACTTATAAAAGATATAAAATAACTTATTAATCATAATAAATAACAACTCACCAATCATGTTCTTTGTTTGGTCCTCAAATTCCTCGTAATCTTGAAATATTATTTTACAAATAGCTGCCCATTCATTCGCTTTACGAAATTTATCACTGTAGTGTTCGTGTGATTTATCCCATATAATGGGCCTTTCTTGGACCAAGGATATAAGAAAATCTACATCAATCTCCTGCACACTCATGATGTTAAAAAATGTCGTTACGCTCGTCTAGCTTCCTCCTCTAGTAGTGAATCACTGTCCGTCTTCGCAGCGGAGCACCGACAAGACAACGCAGCGCATCACGTACTATTTATTCTGTGGCATCACCCTCCCTCTCGCTTCGTCTCTCGTCCGTCGATCCGTGGAACTGTCGCGCGCGACGACGCTACGGTCTAATGGGTCATGTCGATCCATTGAACTGTCGCGCGCGACGACGCTACGGTCATTTGGGTCATGTCGTAAAAAATATATGGAAACCGACGCAACGCAGTGCAACGCACTAATGGGGCCTCGCTCTTATATTGGAAATGTATAGCTTAATATGAAGCCGTGAGTACAATTCGGTCAACAATTGCAATCCACTGGACATGTTACAACAATATGGCAATTAAAATGAATAATACGAATTTAATAGGAATAATATCAGTACTATAGTGGTATAATCTTCATTTTTATTTTTTCATCTTACATGGAAGATACTTTTATTTTAAAAAATGAGTAGGAATAATAATAATCACACTAATGTTATAAAGGTGAAAGTTTGTGAGTGTGTATGTTTGTTACTTCTTCACGTCTAAACGGCTGGAGCGATTTTAATAAAATTTGGTATAGAGTTAGCTGACACCCTGGAGTAACACATAGGCTATAAAGTTTAACGCAGGTAAAACCACGGGGCACATTTAGTATAAAAATAAATATGTAATAGTACCTCATAATAATAATAACTTTTTTATAATACCTATACGGGTGTGCCCAGCGGTTTTACCCGCGTTAAACTTTATAAATTATAGCCTACGTGTTATTCCGATATAAAAGCTATATTACTACAAAGATAATGTCATTAATAAACCGTATCGTATGTTTGGATTTATAATGAGATCTTCATCAGACTTTAAAAGACCGTCGACATTTATACTTCTATATAAAACCTCAAAAATAAACGTCAAAAATAGGGCTCCAAATCGGAACTGCGTATTCCAATTGAGAACGTACTATCATCTTCTCCAACTCATGCAAAAAAAATGTCCTCGTTACCCCCAGGACCTTCTCGCTACGTGCCTGTAAGCCGCGAGAGATCAAACCAAGCAATAGATGATTTCGAGGCGCAAACGTTAGAAGCGTTGCATGAGAAAGAAAACCGCCACTTATCATTTTTCAAAGGAATTTTGCCTTCTTTGGACGGCTTTACGGAATTACAGACTTTGACATTCCAAAGCAAAGTTATAAATATCATTACCGAAATGCGGTTCGGGGAACAGACTCCATCAACACCATTGCAGTCACGCGGATATCAAACTGGACAACAGTATGGATATCAAACTGGACAACATGCCCAGTCACCATCGCCATCGGGGTATCGAACAGATGAATTCGACGCTTCTCAGCCAACACTACAGTTAATAATTTGACTGATGATAGTCAAGTAGAAGAATATAACTTTGCTTAGTTGACTAGTAGTAATATTTAAATTAAACTGATTTTAAAGATAATAAATGAATAACTGATGAACATTATTATTATATTTGAAATTTCTTACCTCAATGTAATAAAAATCATTTCAATTGGTTCTAAAGGGTTCCTGAATTTGGTATACTGCTTCTTTAGATGTGGTTCTAAGATTTTAACCAAATTATTAAAGCTGGCCACACTCAACCTAAAATATTGAAAAAATTCTTTTCATCTAACAACAACTCCTTATATTCCTGCATAAAAACTGACCATCACTATTTCTTAATGCTATCAAAGGAGATATCCAGAATCTTCTATGGTTTCTACGTTTATTTCGGCGGTGGCGTAATAAAAGCAACAAAAGAACACGTTTGTATCTATCCATTGCGAAGGCTGAACTGAGACTGAGACGCAGCCAGTGTTGCTGCGACGCTCTTGCGCTGCGACATCGTGCGTCGTCGCAACGCAGGTGTGGCATACAATGCGCTGTTCCGTTGCGACGACGCTAATGGGGCCTCGCTCTAAGCTGACCTCTCATTGTACCGAAATCCTATACAACGTGAGATCAGCTTATACTGGAAAAGTAGAGCTTGATATGTAGCCGTGTGTACAGCCGTGAGGTTTTCTATACCTATGGAGTTGTATAGTGTATGTATGTTGTCAAGAGTTGTTGAATCTGCCCAGTAAGCCTCTGACATGGCTTTTGGCTAACGAGTACAACGTAAACCGACAGCTTAACGTACCCTCCGAAGCTCGGAGATTCTCAGAAAATAGATCACTTTCGCAGTGACCCATCTAGACTGACCGCGTGGCTAGGTGCTTAACCTCGCTGATCACTTACGGGCTGAGAGCAACTGGCTGAAAAACGATGCACGACCGTGACCGTACATGGATGGGATTAAACAGCCTGTGGAGTTTACGAGACCACATTAATGTCAACCTTATGTCTTTGGAATAAGGTCCAAAAACAATTTACAATAATATAGCAAAGCCTGGTTAAGGCATAATACAATACTTCCACATGGTACTCTGGGACAAGCGCGCTTATTGTTAATTTCAGTAACTCTGCTTGCTTGGTTGGTAGTAGGCCATCGCATTCGCACACGAAGATTAACATCGGGTCTTACCATATAAAGACTATTTTATATTTAAATGGACGTTCATATGATAACAGTCCGCTGACAAACAATCGGACGGACCCTTTGACTACGGAACCCTAAAAATGTACTATCAACCAATTGCAACCTAATAAGCGTAAAAACAACATTTTGGTAAAGTTTATTTACCAAGTATATTACTATCAGCATAAAATAAAATAATTAATGTCGCCACGGATTCCAATAGGGCAAAAATTACATATAATCCCTTTCTAAAATTTTCTAACGAACCAACGACTATTTACACTTAAAGACATTTGTGGTGGCTGTATTTGTCGCTTATATAAATGCGTCCATCGTCTTAGTATTACGAATCTGAGTGCATTCGATGCAGGAGGGTGGCATGAAGGAGCCCTCAGATGAACGATGCCGCGCTAGCCGACCACGCCGCCCTGCGCCGTGCGCACGCCGCGCGGCACACCACACTGCCAAGTACAACTCTACCGAACTGCGCGCCGGGCGCTCGCGGCGCCGCACACGCAGAGCGGGCGCACGCCGCGCGGCACCCCACACTGCCAAGTACAACTCTACTGAACTGCGCGCCGGGCGCACGCGGCGCCGCACACGCAGAGCGGGCGCACGCCGCGCGGCACCCCACACTGCCAAGTACAACTCTACCGAACTGCGCGCCGGGCGCACGCGGCGCCGCACACGCAGAGCGGGCGCACGCCGCGCGGCACCCCACACTGCCAAGTACAACTCTACTGAACTGCGCGCCGGGCGCACGCGGCGCCGCACACGCAGAGCGGGCGCACGCCGCGCGGCACCCCACACTGCCAAGTACAACTCTACCGAACTGCGCGCCGGGCGCACGCGGCGCCGCACACGCAGAGCGGGCGCACGCCGCGCGGCACCCCACACTGCCAAGTACAACTCTACTGAACTGCGCGCCGGGCGCACGCGGCGCCGCACACGCAGAGCGGGCGCACGCCGCGCGGCACCCCACACTGCCAAGTACAACTCTACCGAACTGCGCGCCGGGCGCACGCGGCGCCGCACACGCAGAGCGGGCGCACGCCGCGCGGCATCCCACACTGCCAAGTACAACTCTACCGAACTGCGCGCCGGGCGCACGCGGCGCCGCACACGCAGAGCGGGCGCACGCCGCGCGGCACCCCACACTGCCAAGTACAACTCTACCGAACTGCGCGCCGGGCGCACGCGGCGCCGCACACGCAGAGCGGGCGCACGCCGCGCGGCACCCCACACTGCCAAGTACAACTCTACCGAACTGCGCGCCGGGCGCACTCGGCGCCGCACACGCAGAGCGGGCGCACGCCGCGCGGCACCCCACACTGCCAAGTACAACTCTACCGAACTGCGCGCCGGGCGCTCGCGGCGCCGCACACGCAGAGCGGGCGCACGCCGCGCGGCACACCACACTGCCAAGTACAACTCTACCGAACTCCGCGCCATGCGCCGACACGGCCCCCCAATATATACAAGGTACTTAACGAACGCTGTCTGCTAATCAAACCGAACAAATCAAAGCGACCACTCTGTCTAATACGAATAATATGTCTTTGGCTCCCCATACGAAATGCAGCAGATGTATTGTTATTCTTGTGTGGGAAGTTGATCTCTTTTCGTGTATTTCGCATGTGGATGTGGTAGGTGCATGTCGTTCAGTTCCATGAGCAAATTAAACTCCGTAAGTTATGTCACTATTTAAATTACAACTTGTAGAAAAAGATAAAACTGTAACGTAACGTACCTAAGTATGATCATCATCATCATCATCATCATATCAGCCGAAAGACGTCCACTGCTGGACAAAGGCCTCCCCCAAAGATCTCCACAATTGCCGGTCTTGTGCTATTCGCATTCAGCATTTTCCAGCGACCCGCACAAGATCATCGGTCCATCTTGTAGGGGGCCTGCCCACGCTGCGTCTTCCGGTTCGTGGTCGCCACTCGAGAACCTTTCTGCCCCAACGGCCGTCGGCTCTACGAGCTATGTGCCCTGCCCACTGCCACTTCAACTTGGCAATTCTTCGGGCTATGTCGGTGACTTTGGTTCGCCTGCGGATTTCGACATTTCTGATGCGATCCCGCAGGGAAACTCCGAGCATAGCCCTCTCCATTGCTCTTTGGGTGACCTTGAGCCTTCTAATAAGGCCCATAGTGAGCGACCACGTCTCTGTTCCGTATGTCATCACTGGCAACACACACTGGTCGAAGACTTTCGACTTGAGACACTGCGGTATTTTGGACGAGAAGATGTTACGTAGCTTCCCGAACGCTGCCCAGCCGAGTTGGATTCTACGATTGACCTCCTTCTCGAAGTTGGACCTACCTAGTTGGATGGTCAGTCCTAGGTAAATATAGTTCTCTACAACTTCGAGTGCAGAGTCACCAACTTTCAATTGAGTGGGTGCAACATGGACGTTTGACATGATTTTCGTCTTATCCATGTTCATTTTCAGACCCACTTGTTGAGAGACTCTGCTGAGGTCATCGAGCATTGTACCGAGGTCTTCCAAGGTCTCAGCCATGACTACGATATCATCGGCAAATCGAAGGTGAGTGATGTACTCGCCATTGACATTGATGCCAAAGCCTTTCCAGTCCAGAAGCTTGAAGACGTCTTCCAATGCAGCGGTGAAGAGTTTTGGAGATATAACATCTCCCTGTCTCACGCCTCGCTGCAAGTGGATAGGTTTCGAGATCTGGTCCTGGAGTCGCACTGACATAGTGGCGTTTTCATACAAACACTTTATCACCTCGATATACCGGTAGTCAATTTGGCACCTTATGAGAGACCTCAGCACGGCCCATGTTTCGATAGAATCAAAGGCTTTCTCATAGTCCACAAACGCTAAGCACAGTGGCGTGTTATACTCTTCGGTCTTCTGTATAACTTGCCGCAGCGTATGTATGTGGTCTATGGTGCTAAAGCCTTTTCGGAAACCGGCTTGTTCGGGAGGCTGGAAGTCGTCAAACCTGCGCGCGAGACGGTTCGTAACGACCCTCGAAAACAACTTGTAAACATGGCTCAGCAGTGTGATGGGTCTATAATTCTTCAATAGGGTCTTGTCGCCCTTTTTGAAGAAGAGCACCACCACACTTCTGTGCCATGCTTGTGGCGTTTGACCATCTAGTATGACGGAGTTAAATAACTTCTGAAGGGCCCGTAGGATTGGTGTACCACCCGCCTTCAGAAGCTCTGCTGTAACTCCATCATCACCAGGCGCCTTGTTGTTCTTGAGTTGTTTGAGAGCCATTCTAATCTCGTACAGGCTGACGTCCGGGATGTCTTCGGTGTAGTGTCGGGTTAGTCGTGCTCTGGGATCTGAGGCATGACTTTTGACAGGTGGCTGTGTTGTCGTATATAACTGTCCGTAGAACTTCTCGATCTCTCCCAGCAACTCAGGCTTAGACGTGACGATTCTACCATCCTCAGTCTTCAGCTTCGTCAGTTGGCTCTGTCCAACAGACAGAGCTCTTGCGAACACTTTAGAGCCTTTGTTCCGCTCGATAGCCTCTTTAATACTAATTGTATTAAATTGCCGCGTGTCGCGAGTCAAAGACTTTGAGATCTGTCTGTTGAGCTGCCGGTATCTGGTAGCATCATCAGAGGATGTCAGAACCATATTCCGTCTTTCGTCCATAAGCCCACCAAGAAAACATCAAAGCGGATATTTTAGCTACTGCACACACTAATAAACGGTTCCAAAAGTTTTGGAAAGCTACCCAGAAAATGAAACCTAAGCCTGTAGTACCTGTGAGCGTCAATGGCGTGTCTGATCCAAAGGGGATAGCGGACATGTTTAGGGAACATTTTAGAGTAATATCGCGCACCCAGAACGATAACACCGAGATTAAACAGGGGACGTTGCTATCGGGTGAACCGATACGGATAGCGTGTAAAGAGGTGCGTGATATAATAAAATCTATGACGAGAGGTAAGTCGCCCGGACATGACTATCTTAGTATAGAGCACTTCCAAAATGCAGGTCCGCATCTCCCGAGGGTTCTGTCCATGTTACTCAACTTTTGTCTGTGGCACTCATATCTGCCAAACAGTCTGATGAAGACAATAGTTGTCCCAATCATTAAAAACAAAACGGGAGACGTGTCGGATAAAGACAACTATCGACCTATTTCTCTGGCAACAATATCAGCCAAGGTGCTTGATGGTGTGCTTGAGCGGCGGATTACCGGACAGCTCGGACTGCATGATGCCCAATTCGGTTTTAGACAGGGATTATCAACAGAAGCGGCTATTCTGACGCTCAAGCATACGGTCAGGTACTATACAGACCGAAACACACCGGTGTACGCTGCTTTTTTGGATCTCTCCAAGGCATTTGACCTGGTTAGTTACAATATCCTGTGGGCAAAGATGCGTAAACGAGGTATACCCGAACAGCTGGTAAGTATTTTTAAATACTGGTATGGCCACCAAACTAACCAGGTCAGATGGTCGGGTGCCCTTTCGGAGATGTATGGATTGGAGTGTGGCGTGAGGCAGGGAGGCCTGACCTCGCCTGCCCTCTTCAATCTTTACATCAACGAGTTGGTTGGGGAGCTCGGTGAAACCGGCGTCGGATGCTCAATTGAGGGTAGAATTGTGAACAGCCTCTATTACGCTGACGACGCGGTTTTATTGAGCCCTTCAATTAAGGCACTCCGACGGCTGCTGGAAGTATGTGAGAAATACGCACACACACACGGGTTGATATATAATGTTAAGAAGAGTGAGATGATGGTCTTCAGGGTTGGAACAAAAAAGCCTGCAGTGATCCCCCCGGTTTACTTGTACGGTGTGACCCTAAACAGAGTCACAGAATTTAAATACCTTGGTCACATCCTTACCGAGTATTTAAAAGATGATCAAGATATGGAGAGAGAACGGAGAGCGTTGTTGGTCCGATGTAACATGCTGGCCCGCAGGTTTGCACGTTGTACAGCCAAGGTTAAAATTACGCTGTTTAAAGCATTCTGCCAAACCTTTTACACGTGCAGTCTGTGGGTCAGGTATACGCAGAGGGCTTATAACGAACTCCGTATACAATACAATAACGCGCTGAGGGTGCTATTGGGGCTTCCAAGATTTTGCAGCGCGTCAGGTATGCATGCGGAGGCGACAACTGATAGTTTTGAAACAATTATCCGCAAGAGGACCGCCTCCCTGATGCGTCGCATACGAGGGAGCACCAATGGCATCCTCCGCATTATTTGCGAGAGGCCTGACTGTCCGCTACTGGGGCATTGGACACGTTTGCACTGCTGCGTGTCAGGTGCACCAGGACGCGGTCGGAAATTTTTAAATTAATTTAATTGTAATAAGTACACTAACATAGTTTTAAGTTATTATAATACTAACAATTATATGGATGTACAATGTCTGAAATAAATAAATAAATAAAAAAAAAAAAAAATAAGCTGCAGGGTATAGTCAGAGATCTTTTTGGTTCTGTTTGTACGGTGGGCCTTGAAGACCTTAGACCCAGCCGTATGGACAGCTTCTACGAGCCTGTCGTGGTATGAGTCCACTTCCTCGCAATCTGCTAGGCATTCGAAACGGTTTTGTAGTTCGATCTGAAAGGGATCAGGGTTTTGGATGTGGATGGGTAAAGGTCGGAGCGTAGACTTTATCAGTCGGGACCTCTGGAGCTTGACATTTAGGTTCAATGAGCCTCTCACCAGTCTGTGATCGCTCCCGGTTTGAACCGTATTGATCACTGAGACGTCATTGAACTTCTGTCTACTCGTCGACAAGATAAAGTCTATCTCGTTTTTTGTTTTACCATCGGGGCTTACCCAGGTCTATTTGCGGTTTTCCGGCTTCTTGAAAAAGGAGTTCATCATAAAGAGTCCCTCCTTCTCCATGAAGTCGGCCAAAATTTGGCCCCGGGGATTCCGGTCTTCAGTTCCAAATTGCCCCACTCTCAGCTCATTCCCGAATCGTTTACCCAGCTTCGCGTTAAAGTCCCCCATGACCACAGTGAAATAAGAGTTAGAGGTATGTATGGCTCTAGAAATATCCTCATACATGACCTCAACCTCACCGTCGGAGTGCGTCGAAGTGGGTGCGTATACCTGTATAACCTTCAACGAATACCGCTTGGTGATTCTGAGTATAAGGTACGCAACCCTCGTCGACACACTCTCGATTTTCACTAGGTTGTTCACGAGGGACTTGTGGACTATGAACCCGACACCACCTTGGGATATTTGGTCACCCTCCCGGTAATAGAGCAGGTTTCCGGATTTCAGTATTATCGAGTCCTCCCCCTCTCTTCGGACTTCAGATAATCCTACAATATCCCAATGTAACCTGCTCAATTCTTCCTCCAGTTCGGTTATCTTCTCGTCGGACCGCAGTGTACGTGTGTTATATGTTGCCAGGGCCAGAGGTCGTCGGTGTTGGTAACGCGGAATCTGCCGGGGATTCTTAGCACCCCCTGCCCTGCCGTAACCACGGCTGTTACCACGGCTGGGATTAGCAGGGCTGCCGGGGACTGGGGGCCGCGGTTTGGTTGTGTCCATCATTTGAGGGGATTTGCCATAATCGCCACGCTTGGCAGACGGGTTGGCGATCGCAGTAAGGTGGACATGGTACTCAGGAGAACGCTGCTGCCCGTTCTCTGGTGTATATTTTTCCCTCGGGACGACTTTTACGTCCCCCCACGGGATGAGATGGGGTGGTGATATTCTTAGGCCGTCACCACACAGCACCTAAGTATGATAGTCGACGAAAATTGATGTGGAAAAATCATATCTATAGACTACTTGTTTACGAATCTAAGGAATCTCGGAACCTTAAAATTAAATGTATCTATTTATCATTGATTGATTCCATTGCTATGGACTTATAGTCAGAAATTAGAAGCATAACAAATTAGATTAAAAAAAGTACCTAGTCTATCAATTCGATTTATAATATATATATCTGGGGACAATGTCACACAGATCATCCTAGCCCCAAACTAAGCAAAACTTGTACTATGGGTACCAGGCGACGATATACATACTTATATAGATAGATAAATACATATATACATAGCAAACATCCATGACTCAGAAACAAATATTCGTGCTCATCACACAAATATTTGCAATTACCGGGATGCATGCTTGCATGTTGCATGCTTGCATGTTGCATGCAGCCGCCAACAGAATTCGTATTGTTGATGTTTCTAATTATCATTAAAGTTCGGTTTTTGAGAATAGAAATTATAAACGTTAGGAATATTGAAACTTAGGAAATATAAAAACAGGAGTACCCAATGATAAATCTGAGTTGTTAATTCGGAATTTTGAACCATTCGGAATTATGAAAATGGGTATTTGTGACTGACGGAATTAAAATTTTCGTATTTATGTAGTGTACCACAACTAGTACACACGGCTAATATCAAGTTATACACTTCCAGTATAAGCTGATCTCGCGTTGTATAGGATTTCCATACAATGAGAGGTCAGCTTATATTGGGAGTGTATAGCTTGGTCACCGTAGCCTAGTTGGTAGTGCTCCTGCCTACGAAGCTGGTGGTCCTGGGTTCGAATCCCGGTAAGTGCAAATATCTGTGTGATGAGCACAAATATTTGTTTCTGAGTCATGGATGTTTTCTATGTATATAAGTATTTATCTATCTATATAAGTATGTATATCGTCGCCTGGTACCCTTAGTACAAGCTTTGCTTAGTTTGGGGCTAGGATGATCTGTGTGACATTGTCCTCAGATATTATATTATTATATGTAGCCGTGCGTACCTATTTACGCTGCTTCACAAACAGAGTAATTCTATTTATCTCAATAACATGTTATTTACGGACGTCAGATTATTGTACCAACTTGTTGTCATTACAGTGCACGTGTCCTACAATTATTCTAGACATGTGGAAGTGCATTGACAGCAAACTACTGTAGTTAGAAGAGCAGGGGCAAAGAGAGGTTAATAATATATATAAATGTTTTACTCACATAAAAATTAAATTAAATAATGAAATTCATTCAGGTCTTGGGTATTACTATCCACTTGTACTTGTCAAGGTCACAATGCTGTACATAAAATAGTTAAATACAGTATTAAAGTAACAAAAAATATGAATAGTAGTGTTACAACTTTATATATTTAATACTAAATACATAGATCATTACATTGTGATTGATATTTTATTATCATCATCATCACCTTCATAATTATCACCATCATAAGAACCTTTCTGCCCCAGCGCCCGTCGGCTCTACGAGCTATGTGCCCTGCCCACTAGGGTGGAACACTTTTTATGATTTTTTTTTCTAATTTCGCATTGGAGTACCAGGTATAAGTTGCTTTATATAATTGTTAATAATATACCTTAATTTGGAAGTTCTAGCTCTTCAGCTTGAGCTCCCGCCGTAAACTTGAATTTTTTTTTTTAAGTATTTATAGACGTTTTGTATAGTACACCCTATAATCAAAATAATAATTATATATAATATGTTATAAAGTATATATTATATGCTGAAGTGGCAGTGGCCACTGCCACTTCAGCTTGGCAATTCTTCGGGCTATGTCAGTTTCTTTGGTTCGTTTGCGGATCGCAGCATTTCTACTCGAGCTATACCTATCTGTTGCGAGGGGTCCCGTCACCGCTTCCTTCTCTTAAAGGGAAGCCGAGTGGAATCGTGATATATGGACCCGACGCCATTGCAGTACGGTTACTTCAAGTATAAGTACTTGAAGTAATCAGATAATAGACACGTAGGTTTTGTACTCCGCCCCTTAACAGTAGTCAAGTACACGCGATATTGTAAATTATGTATTAAAGATAGGTACCTCTTGTTTATGCAGTCTCCATGTTCTAGCGATAGTGTGTTCGACGACGGATAGTGAGGTCCTGGGTTCAAATAACATACATCATCGAACATGCCTATCATCATCTTTAAAGGCAAACCAAATCCGACTAAAGTTGTTTGTTCTCGAAGCACTTCAAAGAAGATGTCCACCATCTTGTACCCAGGACCTCACTATCCGTCGTCGAACGTTGAACGTTCGTTGGAAAAACCGGCCATGTTTGCGACTATTGCACTTGAAGGTCGTAGAACGGTTAACGCAGAGTGGTATACCATAGTTTGTTTACCACAAGCCATCGCCGAACTTCGAAATCTAACTCAAAGCGACGCACCTTCCTACACCACGACAACGCAAACTCACACATCGCTCGTCAAACGACCGCTTTCTTGAATTTGAAGCAGGAAAAAGTAGAAATTCTTGACCATTCTCCATACAGTCCTGACATAAGCCCTAATGATTTCTTTACATTTCCTAAAATTAAGAAAAGTCTTCGTGGTCAAAGGTTTCAGTCCGATGAAGAAGCAGTCGACGGTTTTAAGTCAGCCATTTTGAACTCCCCCTTTTTAAGAATGGAATAAATGTTATAATAACTGGTTTGAGCGAATGGAAAAGTGAAGCTACGTGATGAACACTTTGAAAAACTATAGAAAGGACTATAAGGTTCTAGTTGTGTTTTTTTGGTTCAAACGACAAAACTTAATAGGCATGCCTCGTAGACCTCCCTTAGATTATGAGAGTGAGAGAGAGAGACAACCTTCAGTTGTCTATCTTCTACTCAAAGTTCAGCCATGACTACGATTATTATTACTAGTGATCACACTTGTTCAAAATTCGACCATTAAGACATTAATATTTATACTCTGTTCTCAGTTTTGAATTTGACACTCAGATTGTCATCTCTTCCCAGTTTGTCAAAAGTATGGCAATATGTGCAATGTTTATTTTTATCCTGTATGTGGTGACGGCGACAAATATCAGAATCAGAATATCATCACCCCATCTCATCCCGTGGGGGGCGTAGAAGTCGACCCGAGGGAATATCTACCAGAGGATGGGCAGCAGCTTCCTTCTGATTACTATGACCATCTTACTGCGATCGCCAACCCGTATGCCAAGCGTGGCGATTATGGCATATCCCCCCAAGACGATTCTTGAGGGAGGCTGGTCCAGCAGTGGACTTATTTAGCTGTAATGATGATGATGATTATTTTTATCAAACTAATTTACTTCTAATACTTATTATATACATAAAAATATTAGCGTTCTGCACTTCTTATCCATATGAACTTTAACTGTTCCAAATTTTCACACAATTTTCTTAAAAAGGGGTTCAAAGTTTTTGCTTTAAGTAGTAATATTATTGCCCGTTGTCTGGTATATTCTCTCAGAACGACTGGTACGCCCCCCATAGTTTCAGATGCGGTGGCGATATTCCTTGCAGTCAGCCACAATAATAATAACCTAAACATTAATAATAATATCCTGGGAAATTATTTACACACGGCCATCTGATCCCAAACTAAACAGAGCTTGTACCTGCTATGGAAACCAGATAACTGATATACTACTTATTCTATATTTTATGTACTTAAATAGATACTTATATACTTATATAGATAATGGAATAATGGCATAGCGTTCATTCGCTCAAAGAGCAGCCCGACTGGGGAAGTACCTCCACCTTACAGAAGACATTCCATAATAATAACATTAATCATTTTAATGTTGTGTTTCCGTGTGTGAGTAAGGTCGCCAGAGCTCATTGGGGTGGGGGGAAAGGTCAGCAACACTTGTTTGCTGACTTTTAAAGGCCGGCAACGCACCCGCGACACCTCTGGCGTTGCGATTGTCCATGGGCGGCGGTGATCCATCAGGTGACCCACTTGCTCGTTTGTCGCACTCTGATATAACAAAAATTACACCTAGACTCAGGACAAACAGACATGTTTATGCACACAAATATTTGTCCTGGGAGGGAATCGAACCCACGACCTCCGGCATGAAAAGCAAGCATTCGCCAACCACGCCTAGAGTATGGTAGTTGCATTGTAACTACCATACTCTTGTATGGAAACTTAATCTGTTTTTTGTTTAACTTAACTTGTGGTTATCACAGTATCAATACCTTGTACGTTTTTACGGTTCAAAACATATGGGACACAACAGCAGATAAATCGCTACACAAACATACAACCGATTTGATAACCCCATTCTTTTGATACCAATTAACAATAATTATAATAATATCCTGGGGCATTATTCACACACAGCCATCAGATCACAAATTAAGAAGAGCTTGTACTATGGAAATCAGATAACTGATATACTCCGTGTACTAATTTTGTAAATATATCCATATACAACATAATAAAAATATAATAATAAAATTTATTTTCGTTTTACACAATACAGGATACATTACATTAACAAAAAATTTTTGATGTACATAATTTCAACTTAAAATAAACTTACACTTATGTGCTAATGTTTAACATGTTTGCTGAGCCTCACACTAGGATTCCCAATCCTAAAGCCTGGCCAAAAGGCCAAGTCGTGAGGCCCAAAACATGAAACTTAATTAACGCACATCCTGAAAATAGTTTGTTTAGAATCGTTTAATGAATCGATTTATATCATTTTTAATATAGGTAATTTTTTTATTAAAAACAATTATTTTTTCGTACTGCGGGTATTATCGTCATTATAGTGGATCGAATGAACGGTCCGCTAAATGTTGTTGTGGAAAAATGTGCTACTGATTCCCGCTTATCCTTTTCCTCTGAAGGGCCCAACAAACGTGTACGGTTCCCAGGTTACAGTTAACCGTACACGCAGAAACAATGGGCTGGCACCCTTCCAATATAGGAATCGGACTGCAGATCCAGCGCCGGGTGGGTTCGTAACTGGTACAGGGTAGCACCAGGGGAGGCCAACGTCGACTCGACAGGAACAACACGATTGTAGATAGTAGAATCTTCACTTTTATTGTCACGAGAGTTTCTTGTTTACAATTTGCTTCTAGTACTACTGCTGGATACGGAATGAATATCCAGGTTTTTTTTTTTTTTTTTTTTTTTTTTTTAACGTGACGTGTGCAGTTAGCCTTACGGCTTTTACTGCTTCACCGGGCAGTAGGGGTGAGCGTGGGCTCTAACCGGCCTAGCAAATAAAACTACAAACTAAGTACCCGCGCCGGAGGGCACCCCCTGTGGGGTTCGAACCTCGGCTCTGGGCGGATACTGACGGGGAGAGGGTGAGAGATCATGGTTTTTAGGGAGTTTAGTGCAACTTTCGCTCTACGTTAATGACATGACGCGGCCCCCCGTCCGCGTTGAGGGGGGCTTTTTATCGGTACGATATGCAAACTAAGGGTCATGGAGGACGCTGGTGGTCGCGACGCGTTCGCGGTCGTACTCGCATCCGGCGAGTACGAAATATCGGTTGTGCAGTGTTGCGAGAGTCTCTGATCGATTTGATGTGGTCAAGGTAGACGGTGATCTCGTCGTCCGAGTCGTCTAGGACGTGCTTCGGACGACGGTGCTTAATTGAGAATCGGAGGGGAGTGTAGTTGACCGCCTGTACCACCAATTTACTTGGATGGTGAGTGGCAGAGTCAAAATACCTTTTGGACGTTTGCTTCATCCATTGCCTGATGGTAGGCAATTGGAAATCGGCATGGAGGCTTTTGTTACGGACGAACCATGGTGCGCCCACGGCCCGTCGCATAAACTTGTTTTGGACTATCTGCAAGTAGTGGATGAGGTAGCTCTTTGCGTGCGCGAAGACCGGGCTCGCATAGGTCATCATCGGTCGAATACACGTCTTGTAAATTCTCACCTTGTTTTCAAGGGACATTTTACTGCGTGCATTTAGGAGGCAGTGTAATCGAAAAAGGGCAAATGAGGCACGGTTTCGAGCGTATCTCAGATGGTCCTTGAAGTTTAACTTCTGATCGAGGATCACTCCCAAATATTTGGCTTTCTTCTCCCAAGGGATCGGTTCACCAAACATTCGGACGGGATCTGCGGTGGGCTTGGGGTCGGCCCTGGAGAAGAGCACGGCGGCGCTCTTGGTGGGATTGACTTCGATCCTCCACTTCCTAAACCATTTGCCGAGGGCATCGGCTGAGGATTGGAGTTCTCGGTGGATGGCGGACGGGTCTCTACTGGAGTAGTAGAGAGCTGTGTCGTCGGCGAAGAGGGCTAGATGAGCCTTCTTGGGTTTGGGGATGTCGCTGGTGTACAGCGAGAACAGGAGCGGGGCAAGGACTGAGCCTTGGGGAACTCCTGCGCGTATCGGTCGGAGGGAGGAGTAATTTCCCTCGACGCGGTAGCGAAACGTTCGATCCGTGAGGAAGTCTCGTAGGATGTGCACGAGACGGTCAGGCACTTTGAGTAGAAGCAGCTTATATAATAAGCCATTGTGCCAGACCTTATCGAACGCTTTGGCCACGTCGAAGAAGAGTGCTCCTGTATGGGCTCTTTGACGGGCAGCTTTCACCAGGATGTGTTCGACAATGCGATGCACCTGGTGAACGCTGGAGTGTCTGGCTCGAAAGCCAAACTGCTCGTCAGGGAGGATGTTGTTTGCGTGAATAAACGACGACAAACGGGCGTGGATGATACGCTCATAGAGTTTCCCCATGGCGCAGAGGAGGCTAATGGGGCGGTAATTCGCCGGGTCGGATTTGGGTTTGCCGGGTTTCGGGATACCAATCACGTTCGCCTGTTTCCACTGGTGTGGAAAGATGTTGTTGGAGAAGGCCGCGTTGAATATCGCGACCATCAGGCTAAGTAGAAGCAACGGGAGTTGCTTGAAAACGCGATTGGTGAGTCCGTCATATCCGGGGGCTTTGCGGGGGCGGAGTTCTCTGATCAGAGTTTTAACTTCGTCGATAGTTACTGGCCTCAGGGGATCGTCGTCGTCATCGACGTCGGCGTCCTCCCGGGAGGGCGCAGTTGAGGTCGGAGGAAGAGGGATGGCGAGCCTACGTTCTACCTCGGAGTCAACCTCATTGAGGTGATCCGGGTCTACTGGTAGGTTGCTGGGAGAACATTGGGTCTCTAGATTGTCGGCCATGCATTCAGCTTTTTCGTCGTCATCGAACGCAGGGCGTTGATTCGGACGCGTCAGCGGGGGGATGGTCCAGTTGGTGTCTGTCTTAAGTCGCTTGCAGAGCTGCCAGAAGGCCCTCCGCGAGGGTTGAATCTCGTCTAACGTCTTATCCCACTTGGAATTCCGCGATTCGATCATACGCTCCCGTACTGTACGCAGTAGGTCACGCATTCGAGTGCGGTTTTCTTCGGTGTTATAAGAGTCGCAGGCTCTGATGGCCGCATTCTTCTCGGTCACTAGCTCACGCAAATCGTCCGGGAGCTTCCAGCGTCTGAAATCGTCAGCCGCTGGGACCTCCCGGGAACATTCGTTCACTTGGATTTGAACGTGAGTCGTGAACGATCCGATAGCTGCGATCGTTTGTTCAGGGGTCTCTATGAGGGACGGGATTGAGTCTAAGTGCACCGACGTGGCTGACTTGAGTTTGCTCTCAAGTTTCTGTCAGTCGGTTACATATCTGGGTGGGAGGTTGCTGTCCGCGCCGGAGTGGCTTGTGCGGGAGGCAAGGCTAAGGACGACTGGCCTATGGTCAGAGTCTAACTCGTGGTGCACTTCTACAGAAGCCAAACGTAGGTTTATATTCTTAAGGAGTGCAATATCGAGTATGTCGGGTCGGTGATTGTCAATTTTGGGGAAGTGGGTCGGTTCGAGAGGAACTATAGGGTCGAACGGTATGATTGCCAAGTGATCAGCAAGTGCGCGGCCGTTCAAGTTACTCGAACGGCAGCTCCATTGCTGGTGCTTGGAGTTTAGATCGCCTGCCACAATGACAGAGCTATCTAAGTCATACAATGCTTGTAGGTCGCTACGTAGCATTTCCTTGACTGGGGGAAGGTAGGCCGAGACTATAGTGATTGGCTGATGGCCTGTCATACCTATTCGGCAGACAGAGACTTCGATGTTCTTCAGCTCGGGGGGGTCCAAAGGTACGCAATGCAGTGATTTCTTAAAGTAAATCAGCGTGCCCCCTTTGGTGGAGTGGGTCCTATCGTTGCGAACTATTCGATAGTTGGCAACCGTAGGACTTCTCCGTTTGTTCGGTTTAAGGAAGGTCTCTTGGACGAGGAGGAGATCAAGTTGATGATCGCAGAGGAATGCTGTGACTTCATCGCGTTGTCTTGCTAGTCCGTCAGCGTTGTAAAACCCGATCTTTAGAGATCTGGGTTTTAGTCTGCTAGTGAGTTGGGTAGTCATTAGCGGGTGTACAGCCATTACGGTTGTAGGGATTTGATAAAGCGGCGGTATACGTTAGCCGCGTCGATCGCCAGTTGGATGTTGGTCGGATCAGCTTCGGCCCTCTGGGAGAGGTCCTCAAACTGGTCGAGCAACTCCCAACCTTGAGTCTTAATGCGCTCGGCAAAACCTGAGGCGCGCCCTTTGCTATTCGCTTGGGGCGCCTTGGTTTTGGGCGCTGGGACTGATGACTTAGGAGTCTGGGCTCCTTTGGCCAGGGCCTTTGGAGCCTGTGACTTCTTAGTCAGCGGGTTATAAGCCCAGCCCGATTGGACTGGGGCGGGAGGGGTCGCGCTGGTTGAGGGTTTGGGGGACGCCTCTTTAGCTGGGACTGGCCCAGCTTTAGGGGCGACCGCCTCACCCACAGCCTTGGGTGCGGTCGAAGGGACCTAGTCTGGCAGAGGCCAGTGGGGTCTTGCTGGTCGCAGGGATGTCTTTTGGACATCCAAGGACATGAGCGGGGGAGGGCTTGGTTGGGGCTTGGCGGAGCTAGTCTGCGCCTGAGGTTTTGAAGCGTTGCGCTTACTGCGAGGCCTCCTGGCGGGTCTCCTCGCCGGTGCCTTGGGACAGCCGCGATAGTTCGCTGGGTGACCCAGGGACTGGCAGTTGACGCAACCGGGTGAATATCCAGGAAAATCGCACAGTTTATATACAGAATTGATTTCTTTGTTCTTTAGGGTTCACCAATCAGCGCGAAGCGCCTAAACCAAGAATACCCTCCTTTCATATTTGGGTAAAACATTTTAAAATGTAATATCGTAATACCCACTGAACAAAGTTATCAATTTTACAAAAAAATTCCCAAAGTTGGATTTATAATGACACCCTTATTTTTCTGGGGTGTAAAATAAAATTACGAACCAAAATATACATATATATAAATAGGTATATAGCGAAATAACTATAGTCCGGTGAAGCAGTGAAAGCCTCCTAGGCTAAATGTAGCGTCATACAAAAAAAAAAAAAAAAAAAACGAAATAACTGAGTTATAGCGCTTTTTATGAAACTGTCGTCGTTACGGTACAGTTTCGAGGTAGCTAAGCGTCTGCCAAAAGAAAACGCTTAATAACTCAGCTTTCCGCCATATGACCCTTACAAATTTGGTATGCTCTGATAGGCCTTGATTAGGGCTATCCAATAAAATAATCAGGTTACATATAGCTATAACCATTAAAAAGATATAGGCAAAAAACCTAACTAGGCTACCTAGGTCCGTATCTCATGACCTAGATTATTCCAGGTCTCAGTCTAGTCTAATCTTCGTAGAACTAGCTCATCTTTATATGATAACAATAATTTGATACGGCCTAGGTAACCCAGATGGCCTAGGTATGCCTGGAAAACCTAGAAATCTAGATTTAGTTATAACTTCTAGATTCCTAGGGTTAGTTGAATGAAATTTTTATATGTTATAAATATAGGTGAACATAATGCAAATACATAGGTTTTAACTTTGTAAAACCTAAAACCTAGCTGTGAAAAATAATCTAAATTTAATTTGCTTATATCTACCAAAATATTAAAGTTTTATGAAAATATCAATTAAATGTAATTAGTTTATAAGTATATCTGATCTATCGTAATTATCCAAAACAAGCACTCGCAATGACCTTAATTCGTTATAAATGTTAATTAAAGTTGCGAAAAGTGTACTCAAACGGCCGCTTGATGTCGCTGCCTGTACCATCGTTATTTTTGCTAAAATGTTTTGGATATTTACGTGAAACGTGATTGGCTGCGATAGTTCTGCACCTCCCGTAGTTAGGATGAGTTGCCGGCCGAAAGTTGCCTGGGTCCGTCGCCAACAGTCTCCCCCGCAGTGCGCAGCACTCCATCCGGTTCTGGCGACGGTGTTGCCGGAACCACCACGATGACGCGCCGCGTAGCTCGCCGCAGCACGCCTCCCGACGTTCGCACGTCGAGGATGCGGATTCTCCCATCGGGTCCGGGGTAGGTTTTGACTACCTCCCCGCGGGGCCAAGAGTTGCGTGGCAGGGTCGCGTCGACTATGAGCACGATGTCTCCTACCACGGGGTCGCTCGTCTCTCGTCCGTTGATCTTCCTCGGCATCAGGGTGGGCAGGTATTCCTTGACCCACCTCCTCCAAAAATGGTCAGTCAGTCGCTGGGCAGTTCTCCAGCTGGACTTCCCGATGAGCACCTTGTCCTCGAACTCTCCCGGCTCCACGGCTCCGCATGACCTCCCCAACAGGAAGTGGTTGGGGGTCAGGCTCTCCTCGTCGTCCGGGTCCATGCTGATGTCAGTGAGAGGGCGTGAATTGACTACATGCTTGACCTCTGTAAATAAAGTATGTAGGACTTCCTCTGGAGGGTGCCGCTCGTTCAGGACGGCTTGTAGGGCCACCTTGACTGAGCGCACCAGTCGCTCCCATGCGCCCCCCATACTTGGGCTTCCGGGGGGGATGAACTTCCACGTTATTCCTTCCACCTCGGCCACCTCCTCCAGCTCCCTGTTAGCTCCCACGAAGTTGGTCCCGTTGTCGCTGAAGATTATTTTGGGGGTTCCTCTTCTAGCTGCCATTCGTCTCAGAGCCATAATCATAGAACTAGTACTTAGTGAGTGTACTAGCTCTAAGTGTACAGCCCGTGTAGTGAGACACGTGAATAGCGCGCCCCATCGCTTCTCGACTCTTCTCCCGACGGTAACCTGCATGGGGCCGAAGTAGTCGACTGCTGTGCAGGAGAAGGGGTACTGGTGATGCTGTAGCCGCTCTCTTGGTAGATCTCCTGTGGGTGGAATTTGAGGTCCACTTTTCTTGGTTTTACACCATTGGCATAGGTGTATGATTGCCTTCACTGTTGTCCGTAGGCCCAGGATCCAATACTTTTGACGAATTTCATTCATAACTGTTGCCGTGTTTCCGTGTAGGAATTTTCTGTGATAATATTCAATAATGAGACGAGCGATTTTGTGCTTTCCGTCTAACACAATAGGGTCACTTTTCCTTTCTTCTTGAAAATATCTTCTTACTCGGCTTCTTAGTTTCACTACTCCACCAGAGTCAATATACACGTCTATTTTCTTTAGACGGCTCGAATTTTCCAGTGGTTTTCCTTCTTTTAATAGTTTAATTTCACGTGCGAAGCTTGATTGTTGACACATTTTCAACAGATGTTCCTCTGCCTTTTTTATATATTTTTCTTCAATAGGTGGGAAGTGTAGCTTTGGCCTTTCTTTACAACGTGGAACGTTGATTGACACCTTTTTCTGGGTGGTGCTTTTCTTGTTAGGTTTCCACGAGTCTTCAACTACTACAAATATAACTACAAATATAAACTACAAACTAAGTACCCGCGCCGGAGGGCGCCCCCTGTGGGGCTCGAACCTCGGCTCTGGGCGGATACTGACGGGGAGAGGGCGAGAGATCATGGTTTTTAGGGAGTTTAGTGCAACTTTCGCTCTACGTTAATGACATGACGCGGCCCCCCGTCCGCGTTGAGGGGGGCTTTTTATCGGTACGATATGCAAACTAAGGGTCATGGAGGACGCAGGTGGTCGCGACGCGTTCGCGGTTGTGCAGTGTTGCGAGAGTCTCTAATCGATTTGATGTGCTCAAGGTAAACGGTGGTCTCGTCGTCCGGTTCGTCTAGGACGTGCTTCGGACGACGGTGCTTAATTGTGAGTCGGAGGGGAGTGTAATTGACCGCCTGTACCACCAATTTACTTGGATGGTGAGTGGCAGAGTCAAAATACCTTTTGGACGTTTGCTTCATCCATTGCCTGATGGTAGGCAATTGGAGATCGGCATGGAGGCTTTTGTTACGGACGAACCATGGTGCGCCCACGGCTCGTCGCATAAACTTGTTCTGGACTACCTGTAGGAGGTGGATGAGATGTTCCTTAGCGTGCGCAAAGACCGGGCTCGCATAGGTCATCATGGGTCGAATGCACGTCTTGTAAATTCTCACCTTGTTTACAAGGGACATTTTACTGCGTGCATTCAGGAGGCTGTGTAATCGATAAAGGGCAAATGAGGCACGGTTGCGAGCGTATCTCAGATGGTCCTTGAAGTTTAACTTCTGATCGAGGATCACTCCCAAGTATTTGGTTTTCCTCTCCCAGGGGATCGATATACCAAACATTCGGACGGGATCTGTGGTGGGCGCGGGGTGTACCCTAGAGAAGAGCACGGCTGCGCTCTTGGTCGGGTTGACTTCGATCCTCCATTTCCTGAACCATTTGCCGAGGGCATCGGCTGAGGATTGGAGTTCTCGGTGGATGGCTGACGGGTCCCTACTGGAGTAGTAGAGAGCCGTGTCGTCAGCGAAGAGGGCTAAATGAGCCTTCTTGGGTCTGGGGATGTCGCTGGTGTACAGCGAGAACAGGAGCGGGGCAAGGACTGAGCCTTGGGGAACTCCTGCACGTATCGGTCGGAGGGAGGAGTAATTTCCCTCGACGCGGTAGCGAAACGTTCGGTCCGTAAGGAAGTCTCGTAGGATGTGCACGAGACGGTCAGGCACTTTGAGTTTAATCAGCTTATATAATAAGCCGTTGTGCCAGACCTTGTCGAACGCTTTGGCCACGTCGAAGAAGATTGCTCCTGTGTGGGATCTTTGACGGGCAGCTTTCACTAGGATGTGTTCGACAATGCGATGCACCTGGTGAACGCTGGAGTGTCTGGCTCGAAAGCCAAACTGCTCGTCTGGGAGAATATCGTTTGCGTGGATGTACGACGACAAACGGGCGTGGATGATGCGCTCATAGAGTTTCCCCATGGCGCAGAGAAGGCTAATGGGGCGGTAGTTCGCCGGGTCGGATTTGGATTTAAACGGCTTCGGGATACCAATCACGTTCGCCTGTTTCCACTGGTGTGGAAAGATGTTGTTGGAAAAGGCCGCGTTGAAAATCGCGACCAGTAAATTAAAAATACGCTAAGTAAAAGCAATGGGAGTTGCTTGAAAACGCGATTGGTGAGTCCGTCATAACCGGGGGCTTTACGAGGGTGGAGTTTCATGATCAGAGTTTTAACCTCTTCGATGGTCACTGGCCTCAGGGGATCGTCGTCGTCGTCGACGTCTGCATCCTCCCGGGAGGGGGCAGTTGGGGTCGGAGGGAGAGGGATGGCGAGCCTACGTTCTACCTCGGAGTCAACCTCATTGAGGTGCTCCGGGTCTACTGGTAGGTTGCTGGGAGAACATTGGGTCTCTAGATTGTCGGCCATGCATTCGGCTTTTTCGTCGTCATCGAACGCGGGGCGTTGATTCGGACGCGTCAGCGGGGGGATGGTCCAGTCGGTGTCTGTCTTGAGTCGCTTGCAGAGATTCCAAAAGGCCTTCCGCGAGGGTTGAATCTCGGCTAACGTCCTATCCCACCCGGATTCCCGCCTCTCGGTCATGCGTTCACGTACAGTACGCTGTAGTTCACGCATTCGAGTGCGGTTTTCCAAGGTGTTATAGGAGTCGAAGGCTCTGATGGCCGCGTTCTTCTCAGTCACTAACTCGCGCAAATCCTCCGAGAGCTTCCACCGACTGAACGCGTCAGCCGCTGGGACCTCCCGGGAACATTCGTTCACTTGGATTTGGACGTGAGTCGTGAAAGAGCCGATAGCTGCGAGCGTTTGCTCGGGGGTCTCTATGAGGGACGGTATCGAATCTAAGTGCTCCGACGTGGCTGACTTGAGTTTACCCTCAAGTTTCTGCCAGTCGGTAACATATCTGGGTGGGAGGTTGCTATCCGCGCCAGAGTGGCTTGTGCGGGAGGCAAGACTAAGGATGACCGGTCTATGGTCAGAGTCTAACTCGTGTAGCACCTCTACAGAAGCCAAACGTAGGTTTGTATTCTTAAGGAGCGCTATGTCGAGTATGTCGGGTCGGTGACCGTCAATTCTAGGGAAGTGGGTCGGTTCGAGAGGGACTATAGGGTCGAACGGTATGATTGCCAAGTGATTAGCAGGTGCGCGGCCGTTCGAGTTGCTCGTACGGCAGCTCCATTGCTCATGCTTGGAGTTTAGATCGCCTGCCACTATGACAGAGCCATCTAAGTCATACAGTACTTGGAGGTCGCTAAGTAGCATCTCCTTGTCTGGGGGGAGGTTGGCCGAGACTATCGTGATTGGCTGATGGCCTGTCATGCCTATTCGACAGACCGAGACCTCAATGTTCTTCAGCACGGGAGGGTCCAAAGGTACGCAATGCAGTGATTTCTTAAAGTAAATCAGCGTGCCCCCTCTGGCGGAGTGGGTCCTGTCGTTGCGAACTATACGATAGTTGGCAACTGTAGGACTCCTCCGTTTACTCGGTTTGAGGAATGTCTCTTGGACGAGGAAGAGATCAAGTTGATGATCGCAGAGGAATTCTGCGACTTCATCGCGTTGTCTCGCTAATCCGTCTGCATTGTAAAACCCGATCTTTAGAGATCTGGGTTTTAGCCTGCAAGTGGTTTGGGTAGTCATTAGCGGGTGTACAGCCATTACGGTTGCAGGGATTTGATAAAGCGGCGGTAGACGTGAGCCACGTCGATGGCCAGTTGGATATTGGTCGGGTCAGCTTCGGCCCTCTGGGAGAGGTCCTCAAACTGGTCGAGCAATTCCCAACCTTGAGTCTTAATGCGCTCGGCAAAACCTGAGGCGCGCCCTTTGCTGTTCGCTTGGGGCGCCCGGGTTTTGGGCGCTGAGGCCGATGACTTTGAAGTCTGGGCTCCTTTGGCCGGGGCCTTTGGAACCTGTGACTTCTTAGTCAGCGGGTTGTAAGCCCAGCCCGATTGGACTGGGGCGGGAGGGGACGCGCTGGTTGAGGGTTTGGGGGGCGCCCCTTTAGCTGGGACTGGCACAGCCTTAGGGGCGACCACCTCACCCGCAGCCTTGGGTGCGGTCGAGGGGACGTAATCTGGCAGAGGCCAGTGTGGTCTTGCTGGTCGCAGGGATGTCTGTTGAACATCCAAGGACATTAGCGGTGGAGGGCTTGCTTGGGGCTTGGCGGAGCTAGTCTGCGCCTGAGGCTTGCGAGCGTTGCGCTTGCTACGAGGCCTCCTGGCGGGTCTCCTCGCCGGTGCCTTGGGACAGCCGCGATAGTTCGCAGGGTGTCCCAAGGACTGGCAGTTGACACAACCGGGTGGCTCGGAGCATTCGCTGCGATCCTTAGGTCTGGGGCATTCGGAGGTGTGATGACCTGGGGTCAGGCATTTAACACACCTCGGGGCGACGTGGCAGTTCTTAGACGAGTGCCCGTACAGTTGGCAGTTGTGGCACTGCCCCTGTACGGTCCCTCGCCGCGGCGGCTCGACGACGATGCCGCCGACGCCGCAAACTGTTTTTAGGACAGTCAGGATTTTCTGTCCTTCCTTCGAGTCGTCAAGGTGGACCAGCACCATATCAAAGGGCTCGCCACCGTTTGATCGGCGCATCCGATGCACCTCTCTCACGGGGTACCCTTGGGTGGTTAGGTCCTCCTTGATGGAGTCGATGGGAAGGTAACGGCACACTCGGCGGATAACCACGCGGAGTGTTTTGTCCTCAGCGGTGCCGTAAGTGTAGTAGTCTACCTTACGTGCATCGAAGAGAGCCGTCGTTGTCCTGTATTCAGTGGGGGTTTGCAGCTGTATTTTGTACATCTGCTCCTTGAGGATGTATGTAGTGCTAAGTGCGACTACACCTTTGGACTTTAACGTGGTGGACAAGTCTTCCCACTTATCGATGCTGAGTAGCATGATAGGAGGGGGCTTAGTGATCTTGGCCGTGAGGCCAGAGGTTTTGGCCTTTGCCTGGGAGGCGGAGGCGCTTGTAGTGGGGGAAGAGGCGACAGAGTTGGTGACGGAAGGTCTCTCCGTGCGCAACTTCTTCGTCTTGGCGCTCTTTTTGCTCTTCTCCTGAGTTGAACACTCAGAATCGGAGCCCGAAGAGCTGCCAGACGAGGACGATGACGACTTGTCGCCGCGGGTCCGCTTATCAGCTTTCCCGCGCCTGACGGTTGTCCACTCGTTGTGGGCGTCGTCATCGCTGTCAATCTGTACGACGTCCATCTCTTCCTCTGTGGCTAGAGGCTGAGATGGAGAGGGGGTACGGTTACGGGGGAGTGGTGACTGCCTGTCCGTCTGGGTGAACGGGGCAGAAGAGGAGGGGACGGAGAGGCTGAGGTTCTCCTGCGCTGTTGCGCCGGAGCAAGGGGGGTCGTCTAACATGAGCTTGGTCTTCACAGTCTCCATCAAGTTTGCCCAGCCAACTGGGTCGGACTTGAGGAGCTTGAAGACAGCTTCAATGAAGCGGGGATCCTTGGTAATGTCTACCATGGAGGCGGGTACGGGGGCGGCCATCTTGTGATGGTTTGAAAAGCCTAACAACTACCGAAATTTTACGTTGGTTCGCTCCCGGAGCGTTCCGAGAAGAAGAACCAACAAGAAACTTCTCAGCGGTCGCTCTAACAATAGAATGTCCCTAACACCTATCGCCTCGGGTTGGACGGGCCCGAGGGTGTGTTGGTGTGTGTATCACCCTCCTCGCCGGGTTAGACGAGGAGGTATGTGTACCTATGGTGAGCCCTAAGCTTGTATCCCTCTCGCCAGTCTTATTGTGCGAAAGGGTTCCTAGCAGCTCTAATGCAGAGGGTGATATGGGCCGAAGCCGTCAGCACCCAAACAACAAGAGAGAATGGGAAGGTAGGTTAAGGAGGTGGGATTCCGATTTGGAGTTGACTAGGGTAGCCCCCAAGGCCAATGATTCCAAACCGCTTCCAATTAACTGGCGTTGCTCTGAAGGAGCAAGGCCTAGTGCTTGGGTCTACACTAACTTGGCTTAGTTGGCACGGTTACGTTTCCACCAAGTACCACTAGAAAAGTGGATTTTCCCTGAAGGGGCACGAAAGTACAAAGAAACACACACTATATTGGGGTAGCGCTGTCTTGAAAAAGACGCCACTACACCAATTAATAGTGTGAAGGTTTGCCGAGATTCAACCAATCTAACGATCGATTTATCTCAACTGACGAACGTACACGAGCACGTATAGTCGGAAATAGTCGGGTAAAGCCAGGAGCGCACGAACGTGTCCGTGCGCGTCGACTGTCAAAACGAGACAGAATATCCATCGCATTGCCTTCTCTGGCCATACTCTCGGGTATGGTCGAGGAGTCGGTGTCGGGGCATTTGCCCCTCGTCCGAGGTAGCATTTCGCGACCCGTTAAGACGGGCCTGTCCTTGGGTAATTCCCCTTGCAGGGGGGATTTTATTTTGGCTTCAATTTGTAGGTTTATAGGTATGGGGCGGTTGCGGCTTTTCTATCCGACGTCCAGGGAAGGGTTTTGTGGTTCGGTGGCTTGTTATTTTTTTTTTTTTTTTGCGAGGATATCATTATTTTTTTTGGATTCTTTGTAGTGAGGGGGGGGGGCATCCAGCTTCCATCCAGCACGTGCCAGTGGTCCTGCTCCACCGGGTGGGACGCCGTTGGGCGAGGCCCAGCGGAGGCAGACCAGCTCGAGTGACGGTTTGTGAAGCGGTTGGAGGTCCCCCGGTTGTTTATGGGGTATCATAAGATCGATTGATTTCCCCTGGGCTGCTCTGAAATTAGATCCTTGGGGTAACATCTCTTGTCCGGAGGCCTGGAGTGGTACAGGGTGATCATCCTCAGGTGCTCCCAGGAGGATCGATCGGCTCGTAGAAACATCTGCTCCGCCAGTCGCCTGACAAAGTCGTCCAGTGGTTCCATTTGGAGGCTTCTCTGTATGGTGGCGTTCCTCACATAGCGAGGCGCCCTCACGACGTTTCGCATAGCTTTGTTCTGTTGGACGCGGAGTTTTTTCTTGTTCGTCTCGCTTGTGAGGGCGAACCAGGCTGGAGCGGCATAAGTCAGGCGTGGGCGTATGTATGATTTATACACACCCATCTTGGCCCTGATTGGGAGATTGGATCTCAGTACTGGGCGGAGCAGTGTTTGAACCACTCTGCTCTCGTTCACGATGTTGGAAACGTGAGCCGTCATCCGTAGTTCGCGGTCGATGGTTACACCCAGGTACTTTGCTCGTGAGGACCAGGGGATTGTCTCGTTGGACATCTTCAGAGGGGGCGGGGGTGGAGTGTTGCGGCCCACAATCATGGCCTGAGTTTTACCCACGTTCACCGATAACCTCCATCTCTGGAGCCAGGCGGGTAGGGCGTCGAGGTTTGCTTGGGCCTTCTTTGCGGCAAGTGATGAGTTCATTGACCCCGCTAGGTACGCCGCGTCGTCGGCGTATAGTGCGAGCTTTGTGCCTGGCTGGACTGGGATGTCATCGGTGAAGCGTGAGTAGCAGGCTGGTGAAAGGCAGCTACCCTGGGGGACTCCGGCTGCGATGCGGCGCGGGGACGACAAGGTGTCTTCAACCACCACTCTGAAGCGCCTATCCTGCAGGAAATTTGCCACCACTCGGATCAGTCTTCGGGGGGCCGAGGACATGGACAGCTTGTAGAGTAGGCCCTCGTGCCAAACACGGTCAAACGCTTTTTCCATGTCGAGGAATACTGCAACGACATATTCCCTCTTGTTGAAGGCCGCCGCCATGTCGTGCAGTACCCTCGACAGTTGGAGCGTGGTTGAGTGTTCCGATCGGAACCCAAACTGCTCTGATCTTGGTACGATATGCGGTATCAGTTGCTCCAGAAGCATTTTCTCGAACACTTTCGAGATAGATGGAAGTAGGGTGATTGGCCGGTAGCTCTCCGGCTTCAGGATATTCTTGCGAGGCTTTGGAATCATGATGACGTGTCCCATCTTCCAGCAGTCCGGGAATCGGCCTGTCCGGAGGATCCCATTGAAGATGGTGGTAATGGCCACCATTGTTTTCTTTGGCACCTGGCGCAGGGCATGGTTTGTTATTTGGTCTGCACCAGGGGCTTTCTTTGGCTTCATCCTCCAGATGGCACGTCGGACTGCATTCGGAGTAAAGAAGATGGGGTCCTCGGATTGAGCTATCGGCGTCGCGAAGTATTCTCTCAGGTGTTCGTTGACAGCTTCGACTTCGACTGGCGAAGATCTCAGCCCTGTCCACGGATCGATAGCGAGGGGTGCCGTCCTCATGGAGCAGGGGGCGGATTGGGGTGGGGGCCTTGGAGAATAGGCGGCATAACTTATGGATCGCCTGCCAGTCTTGGCTTTCGGCTATCCTAAAAATTAGGTTCTCCCAGGTCGCTCCCCGGTGAAGTTGCAGCTCCTCTTTGACCTTTTCGGCTAGGCGGTTTAGCCTGGTCTTCTGAGTTGGGCATCTTGAGTGTTGCCATTCCTTTCTCAGTCTCCTCTTATCGTGGAGCAGTTTTCTTAGGTAGGCGGGAAGTGGTGGGGTGCGTATGGGCGGGTTTGTTGTGGTGGCTGTCTCTAGTGCGTTGATAATATTTGCAGCTAGGTCCTCGGCCGCCTTATCGACATCGGCATCGTTTTCTATTGGTCTCCTTGGTGCAGTTACGGCCTCCAGTGTTCGATGGAACTTGGCCCAGTCGGTTCTTGGGCGTGGCGCAGGTGGGGGCAGTTGCGTGGGAGCGAGCGGGACGATGGCCAGCACGGGCTGGTGGTCCGACTGCAACTCGTCGTCCATGACCTCTTGCGCGATTTGGCAGCTAAGTCCGTTGTGTACCAGTATGTCCAGCACGTCTGGTACCCCGCTGGCGTTGGTGTCTGGATATCTGGTAGGAGCTTCGGGGCCAGACACGATGTAACCGCGGGCCTCCGCGACGTCAAAGAGTCTCTTCCCCGCTGGGTTTGTGGTTGTCGAGTTCCACGCCGGGTGTTTCGCATTTAGGTCTCCGGCTACGATGGTAGGTTGCGATGAGTCGAATATGTTTCTAAAGTCCTCGGGGATTAGGTAATCCCCTGGGGCTTTGTATGCTGCGAAGACTCGAAGGTGTTTGCCGCCGGCGTAGAGCTCGATACCCAGCGCGCTGAGAGTGTCCAGCGGGGGGGTGTCAATCAGTTGGTGGATGACCCTTCGTCGCACCAGAACCGCCAAACCGCGCTTGGCGTAGTTGTCAAGTGTGTAATCTTTTCGATAAGCGAGGAAACCTGGGAATTTTATTTGGTCTGCAGGTCCCAGGTGCGTCTCGCTTATCAGTGCCACATCGATGTTTTGGTCCTGCAGTAGCGGTCGGAGGAGGGTGACCTTCTTTCGGAGGCCTCTGGCGTTCCAGTGTAGTATCCTAATAGCTTGTTGTTCCATGGGGATATTTCTGGAACATCCTGGTGATTCCAGCTATTAGGGTAACTAACGGGTTCTGACCCCCTCTGATGGCCTCTACTAGCTCCAGCAGGAGTTTTCCAGCTGCCTCTATCCAGTGGGCGATACTGCTTGGTGGGTTTTCTCGGGGCGGGGGAACTTCAAGTCCCCTCGTTGGTTGTTGTTGACAGTCCTGGCTGCGTTGTTCCCTCAATCGTGGGGGTTGGGGTGGTCCGGGGAGGGTGTGGTTTACCGGTTCCCTCAGTGCGTGGCTTTCATCGCCCCTTTGGAAGTTAGGGGGGGGTAAGGTGCTCTCGGTAGGGGATGGGGGGCAGTGTTGATCCCCCTGTTCTTCTTTTTCTTCCTTTTCTTATTTTGCCGTGATGTCTGGTGTGCTGTGGATGCTCCGTGGGCACGCGGCTCGTTCGCGGCCGCCATCAAGGACCCGTTTGTGGGCTCTTCTACCGAGGCCGTTTGGGTGTTTTGCGGTGGTCGGTTGTCCCGTTGGGTGGCTGCTCCGGAGAGAGCGATAGTGCCTCCCCTGCGATTGCGGACTTCTTTACGGAAGACAGGGCATCGTGGGTTGTTGGCGGGGTGGCTGTCGCCACAATTCGCGCAGGTCGCAGGTTGCTCCCGGGGGACCGGGCAGTCTCTGGCGGCGTGGTTGCCTCCGCACCTCACGCAGGCTTGAGGGCGATGGCAGTGGTGAGAAGAGTGGCGAAATTGTTGGCACCGGTGGCACTGCGCCGGTCCCTGTTTCCCCCTCCAGGCTTCAATGGTTACTCCGGGCATACACAGCAGTTCTTTGATGTTGTATATACCCGGAGTAATGTTCGGCGTTCTCTTCAGAATGGCCAGGAATATGCATCCTGGCCTGCCCTGTCTAGCTTTGATGGGCCGGACATATTCAGGTTCGTATTCCAATCTGCTGAGCTCATCCACTATTTCTTCCGGGGTGGTATCGACTGGGAGTCCCCTAATTGCCACCTTCACACTGCGTTCCGATGGCAGGGAGTAGGAAAACCATGAATTTTTTTCGGTTTTTTCCAGGTCGGTAAGGTATTTCTGGACCACTCGGTATTCCTGGGGGCTGTCAGGGGAGAAGCGTACCCCCATCCCGTAGGGGCGGGCGTTGGGGTTGTGGCCGAGTAGATTCTTCAGTGCCCTGAAATGTACTGCCCAGTTTGGGAGCCGCTCCACTACGAGTGGGGGGTATTTCGGGGACTTTGGGGTGGCTTCTTTCGCACGGGAGGGTGGCTCGGGGTTAGCGGTCTTGCTGTCCTTGTTGTTACTCGGAGAGGCACTGTCTGCCTGCTGTGCGGGGCGTCCTGCGATTTGCGAGTAGCTTGCGGTTGACGTAGATGGCTGGGGGCTGGGGGCGAGTGGTAGGGAGCTGTGGGGCTCCTTGCGTAGTCGCTTTGGGTCCTCTTCTACCTCTTGTCCCTCCTGCGGGCTTCTTGTTCTTTTATATTGAGGTTGGTCGACCTCCATTACGGGGAGGGGTTGGGCCGTTCCAGCTAGGCTAGGGGGTGAGCTCTGTGTCACCCTCCCGGCTCCAAGTTGTACTCCGGGCAACGACTCGTCTGAGTCCGAGTACGTCCCGGAGCATTCCGATTCCGAAGCGGATGACGTGTCAATCTTCGGCTTCAATTTGGGGTTTAAGGGGTGGAATGGTTCTTCTTCTTCCAGGCCAAAGGATTCCGTGGACCGGAGTTCCTCGCAGCCTTGGAAATCGGCTATATTTATGCCTCTGGCGGCGTCAATTTGTGAGAAATCCAACGGCGACAAGGCTGCACGATTGGTGAGAGGTTGGGTAGCAACGGCCGCTTTCTTGTACGTCCTGCTTGCCACACTTGACGTACCTCCTTTGACAGGTGCGAAGGGTGGGGCTGCTGTGGAGTGTCCCCCTATGGGGACCGCTGCACGGGTTGCGATGTCACGTGGGGTAGGTGGGGTCTTAACTCTTTCCCGTGCTATCCCTGACCTGCCTTTCATTCGAGAGGCGGGGGGATCACGGGGCACTGCAGGCGGGGGGGTTCTGGTGGCTACTTTGTACGCCGCGCTGGCTTCGCTCGACCTCACTGACTGTGTCAGTGAGGGAGTAGCGCGGGACGTGAGTCGTGAACCGGTCGCAAGGGGTGCCTCTCTCGTCACCCTCGATTGGGGGTGGAGGCGGGGGTCTCACGGTGGGGAGCGTTTGGCGCTCATGGACCCAGTGGATGCGGGTGATTTTGCGGGTCGCGCGGTCCCGGGTTCCGCCGAATACCGGGGCTCGCTGGACTGCTGCTTCACGTGCTGCTTAGGGGAAGGGCCAGCGACCATGCCCCGCGAGGAGCCTGGTCGTTGGCCTTCCCTATCCATCTGAGGGCGTTGGACCTCTTCTCGGTCTCGATGAGGGTATCTTCACAGAAAAAAGTAAAATTCTTGTACGGAGACCCGAGCGAAGTGTACTGAGTTAGGCGGTGAAAAACTCTCAGACGTTGTAGTTCCAACGGTGCCGTCCCAGAATATCCAGGAAAATCGCACAGTTTATATACAGAATTGATTTCTTTGTTCTTTAGGGTTCACCAATCAGCGCGAAGCGCCTAAACCAAGAATACCCTCCTTTCATATTTGGGTAAAACATTTTAAAATGTAATATCGTAATACCCACTGAACAAAGTTATCAATTTTACAAAAAAATTCCCAAAGTTGGATTTATAATGACACCCTTATTTTTCTGGGGTGTAAAATAAAATTACGAACCAAAATATACATATATATAAATAGGTATATAGCGAAATAACTGAGTTATAGCGCTTTTTATGAAACTGTCGTCGTTACGGTACAGTTTCGAGGTAGCTAAGCGTCTGCCAAAAGAAAACGCTTAATAACTCAGCTTTCCGCCATATGACCCTTACAAATTTGGTATGCTCTGATAGGCCTCGATTAGGGCTATCCAATAAAATAATCAGGTTACATATAGCTATAACCATTAAAAAGATATAGGCAAAAAACCTATCTAGGCTACCTAGGTCCGTATCTCATGACCTAGATTATTCTAGGTCTCAGTCTAGTCTAATCTTCGTAGAACTAGCTCATCTTTATATGATAACAATAATTTGATACGGCCTAGGTAACCCAGATGGCCTAGGTATGCCTGGAAAACCTAGAAATCTAGATTTAGTTATAACTTCTAGATTCCTAGGGTTAGGTGAATGAAATTTTTATATGTTATAGATATAGGTGAAAATAATGCAAATACATAGGTTTTAATTTTGTAAAACCTAAAACCTAGCTGTGAAAAATAATCTAAATTTAATTTGCTTATATCTACCAAAATATTAAAGTTTTATGAAAATATCAATTAAATGTAATTAGTTTATAAGTATATCTATCGTAATTATCCAAAACAAGCACTCGCAATGACCTTAATTCGTTATAAATGTTAATTAAAGTTGCGAAAAGTTTACTCAAACGGCCGCTTGATGTCGCTGCCTGTACCATCGTTATTTTTGCTAAAATGTTTTGGATATTTACGTGAAACGTGATTGGCTGCGATAGTTCTGCACCTCCCGTAGTTAGGATGAGTTGCCGGCCGAAAGTTGCCTGGGTCCGTCGCCAACAGTCATATTAACCCTTTACAGTCAAAACAAATTGAAATAAACCGTAAGTCAAAGTAATAAGACTTTTAAAATCGCAGTTTTATTTGTATTCATACAAATTCCATCATTCAATACAAAATAAACTTTATTCCAAGAAACTAATTTAGTAAACAACAATGCATATACATGTTAAATAAAAAATTCAGTAGGTACCTATTATGATTGCAACATAATATTCTAATTGGGGTGATTCAGGGTGTCCGTTAATTACGTGGCGACCGGCGCAGTGACTGGGGTGACATGACGGCGAACGCCTCCTCCGTCTGCGGCTCGTTCTCGATCGCGCTTGGCAGCTTCCTTCAGGAACATTATTGACATATTGAAACCCTTAATATCAACTATACTAATTTTATTATCACAGTAACTGTAATTTATCAATTATATCCCTATATCGCGTGACACTTCGAAAAAGGAAAATTTAAGGAAAATATAAAAAAGTGAATAAAACTTGAAGAGACCAAAAAAATGCGAATAAAATTACATACATAGACTCACGCGTGTTAACCACAGGGGTAGCCTGAGAGAACGGATTTATATTAGTCACGATCCTTGCACACCTCTTTAGACTCGTTTACTCATATTGTATTCTTCATACGTGCCTGCCTTTACGTTTCTTCAGATCTGGCTTTTCTTGAGAATAAAAAAGAATACCTATGACAATCTGCTCGAATTAAGGCTATAACGGCCAGTCTCCATGAAAACTAACCATCGGCTCGGGTTATATATTTCACAAGTGTCAGCACAAATTCGCGTACACATTCTTCTCACTTACCCTCATGGTCCGATAATCTTATCGGACCATAAGAGTAATTGCAGCAAAAACATGATATTTTTAATAATAAATTATTTACAAAAAATGGGCAAAGCGTGGTTTCACCAAAATATCGTTACAAGCTTGACTTAGCAAATACCATCATCTCTTCATTGTAAGCTGTTAAAAGTGTCTCCTTTCGCCAGGCAGGTCATGGTTCTCTTTTCTGGATTATAATAATATCTTATCTTAGGACATTCTTTTAGTACCTACTATGGAAACCAGATAACTGATATACTACATATATCACAATTCTTTTGTAAATACATACTTATATAGATAATTACAGCCATCTGGCTAGACGACTTGAATGGAAAGAGTTCAGGTACAGAACGGCCGCTGTACGTGTTCTCCAAAGCATTGGGATGTAACACTGCCTACTTCCATATACGGGCTGCTATTGAAAATCCAAATATCACATATGGGCCTGACCCGGGATTCGAGCTACACCTCATTATCTGCGTAAGGACACGCACCGCTAGTCCAACGAGGCGGTCAATAATACCGCTGCAGGCGTTTAGAAGTTGCAGGTTAAAACACACATACATGAATTTATTAACTGCTCTTTCTTTGTCCAATCTATACTTCTTTGGAATGAGCTTCCTGTAGGAATCAGGATGGCTAAGACTCGCACCGCGTTTAAAAAGAAAGTTCGTGAATATATTATACCTACGTATATTTCTAAGAAACTTCACGCAGAAATGTCTGGTCAATAGTTTTAATAATCATATTTATTATTGTATAGTATCTTATAGTATTGTATTCATTATATTAAAATCATATAGTATTTGTTGTATATTAAAATAAAATAAAATAAAAAAGGTTTTTATTCACGTAGACTTTAAAAAAGCGCTTGTAAATAGTCAGAACATGTTTGTAGTAATACAGTTATTATTTCTAGTTACTTATTACAGATATTTAGGTACACGGAATGTTAAAACATTTATACAATTTATTTTATAATGGTAGTGATATTTAGCTTGCTTGTATTAAGTTATTGTCAAGGAGATTATGTTTAGTTGAAGTTTTTAATATTATGTAAGTATTGATATTTATATTTTACTACATATTGTCTGAATAGTTCTGTCTATATTAAGGTATGAATTCAGTATTATTATTGTTACGGACCTTGTGTTTAAAACGACGCGCGACGGTCGCGCTTTAATACTACCACCGGATCCAATGCGCCCCAACTGAGAAGACCCAGCGAAACAAACTCAGCAGGTTCATCTACTACCGGTTTCAACACGGCCCAGTTGAGACGGTACGGCGAAACATACTCAAGCGGGCATGAACACGGGATTTGGTCCACTTAAAGTAATTACTTAGTAGGCAAACACAATATCTGCTCGATCGGTTGTCTGAATAAATATTAATTTAGATTATATTTAGGATATAAAAGAGTATATATTACATATAGTGTTCGTAATTATTATTAGTTTAATTATACGAATAATAAATAAATACATTTATTATAACCTAAGTGCACCTGCCATGAACTCTCTGCACTACCCTAAGGTTGACTGGTAGAAACTGCCTTTGGCATTAAGTCCACCTATGTACATTCTCGCTGTACTGAAGTTTAAATAAAATAACTAAATACAAACAAGGTTACGCTTTGAATAGGCGTTGATGTGTATGACCTAATTAAATAGCGATAAGAAGCTATAAAGATATAATGTTTACATGAATAAAAGACCCTTCGCCCGCGTGACCTCCGGATAATTAACACAAAACAATACGATCGAATAATAGAAAACCTAAGCAATGTTGGTCCGTTCGTGGTAGGTGTACACTTGTAGACTAATTCGTTTTGACGTCCTTGAATCTGGTAAGATTCACCGGAAACAGGACTTTTCCACACCCGAATATTTTGTAAGATTGATTATATCTGACTTATGTACAGACGCCAGTACATCCAGCTAACCCAATCTGTCAAATTTCTTGTATAGATTTTCAACTTTTTCACAAAAGCATAAGGTTCACTGTCAATTGGGGAAATTGGACAGATTGGGGTAGCTTGATGTGCTGGCGTCTGTACATACTTAATCAAAATATTATTTGTCCACCCCATACAAGATCCATCTGGTTCAGATGATCGTTATTTTTGGTTGGAAATTTAAACTATTTGTTATATTTGCTGCTGACGGCATAGAATATTGCCACACCATCTCATCCCTTGGGGGGCGTAGAAGTCATCCCGAGGAAATTTCTCTCCGTGAACGGGCAGCAGCGTCACTGTGTACATACTATGACCTGTCTGCCAAGCGTGGCGATTATGGCCTAATGATGGACACAATTCCATTGAGGAAATCTTTGTCCAGAAGTGGACGTCGTTCGGATGTTATGTTTACTATTTATATTAACACCTTATAAAGTATGGCAGTTTTCTACCCACACTAGTTGATACTAGTATCAATGACCCCTCTTTCACCCCGATATGTCACTAACCAATCACTAACCTATGATGACACGGAGGCACTCTTGGAACACATTAAGTAAATACTTAATAAGTATCATTAATCACATACTACTGCACACTCACACCTACATCTCTATACACATACAAGTAATATAATACTAAACAAAAAATACCAATAACACACGCCCATACGATATTCATCACCAATTCACTATCATCACACACACACACACACACACACACACAAGCACCACAATCCTTAATACACAACACACTACCTTACATAACACTGAATACACAGCTGCAAGCAAGTTTTGCTTAAAATTAAGTTAACCCATACCTATTGTTTGTATTTTTCTTTTTCTTTTATCATTTATTTTTAGTTTTGTTAATACCTAGCTTCTTAAATTTTAATTACTTCGTTATGGAAGAGCAGTGCTTCCCAACACAGGCATTACTTGCTTAAAGGGAAGCTCCAAACACTAAAATGTTATGTAAAAACTTTTGAAGCAATAAAATATTTTGTATTTTTGTATTTTGTATTATATGTTTATATGATGGTGTTGAAAGTGTAGCGTAGCAATCACCTGACGGTGATACTGATTAAACTACTAATGGAAGCCCAAAGTGACAGAGAACGTCAAGGACTTTTACAAACGTTTACTTTAGAGATTAGTCATATCAGCCGGAAGACGCCCACTACTGGATAAAGGCCTCCCCGAAGATCTCCACAATTGCCGGTCTTGCGCTATTCGCATCCAGCGTTTTCCAGCAAGCCCACGCTGCGTCTTCCGTAGAGATAACCTTAGTTTAAATAAGGTTCACAGTCAGTTTCTCTCACTAGTAATCGGTGAGGTGAAGCAACTAGGCACGCGGTCAGTCTATAGGTGACCGCCAGTATTGTAGTATTTGTGACCGCAGTACAATATTCGAAACTGGAACTAATAAGTATGAGTAATTATTCAATTTCTCGTAATTATACCTACTTTTGTTAAAGCTTAACACGACTGTTTAACTTTTATTTTAAGATAAAAAATTTATCAATAAAACCTCTTTAGAGGCAGATTATACACGGGAACAAGAACGAAATCAATAAATCAGTCACAATGTCTTCTATAACTAATTTGATTTTAGAAGACCTCTTTTTAATTTTAGTAGTAATCTAGATGAGTTTTAATTTTAGCAGCTATTACGCAACTACTTTTGTTTCCGGTACTGACATAAATTCAAGGTTTTGATTGTGGAACTGTAAATGAAGCCACCACGAAAACGGTTTTTCGCGCAAAACACGTTCTTACATCACTCCCTTCACACAAAGTTTAACTGTATGATATATTATTACTCTTTCAGTCGTTGTAATAATGATAGTTATGCGTTTATTACCTAGACATAACTTTACATGCTTTATGTTGTAAGCAAAACACTCCACACTATTCTGTGTCTGCCTCGTGAAGGGTTTTCATAAAAAAAAACATTTAAATGCTTTTGACACACTGTCTAAATGAAAAGAGATGTCAAACTGAGTGTCAAAACTGAGAACAGATTAATATTATTTATTTGTCTTTAATGTCTATAGTCTTTGACAATAGAACTTAATGGTCGAATTTCGAACAAGTGCGATCTCTACTTATAATTTAATTTATGATAGTAATGGTTTAGTTTAATAGTTAACTAATTTAATTGAATTATTGTGTAAATGGTAACTGTATTCATATTTGATTCCTACTTTTTCTATTTCTTTTAATCTTTCTCCTTTGCCTGAACTTGTTACACCTTTACCCGTTTTCATTTTATACAACTCTTGTCCATCCTAAGGTTATCTGTAAGAAATCGCAGCTAGCGATAAGACTGCCCTATGTAGAAACGCCAACACATCTAGCTACCCCAATCTTTCAAATTTCTTTTATAGATTTTCAACTTTATCACATAAGTATAAGGTTCACTTTCAATTGGAGAAATTTGACAGATTGGGGTAGCTTGATGTGCTGGCGTCTGTACATTATTTTGCTGCTATTTATGTTGTATTTTTTGTAATTAATTTGGAGTACAATAAAAGTATTGTATTGTAACTGAGAGTTCAAATACCAATGGTCAATCTTTATAGTTATACCTATATTATACTAAATTCTTTCTATATTCAGGTAAGAGCTCCTTTTTTTTTGACCTGACGCTACAGTAAGCCTAGGAGGCTTTCACTGCTTCACCGGACTATAGAGGCGAGCAGAGGGCACAAGCCGTCTAGCAATTAAGTAACCCGCGCCGGAGGGCACCCCCTGTGGGGTTCGAACCTCGACTCTGGGCGATTACTGGCGGAGAGAGGGCAAGGTCATCATTTTAGGGAGTTTTGTGCAACTTTCGCTCTACGTGACATGACGCGGCCCCCGTCCGCGTTGAGGGGGCTTTTTATCGATACGAAGGTAAGAGTTCAATATTATAATTGACTAACTATTCTATTTAATACTGCAAAGTATTTTAAGTGAAGTAAATAGAGAGGCACGTAAAACAAACAAGTGACAACTAACGCTTTTAATTGTGTTTAATTCAACAGGAAATTGCTATTGTTAGCGTTTATTATACCAACGACGTAGTTGAATATGTTTATTATGTGGCCACGTTGCATCACCGTTGTTTTTATACGATAAGCATAAAAATAACAAATAAACAAATGTATAACGATGTTTGTAACACGGCGGCCAACAGTTACTATACGTTTTAGGCACATCATTCAACACGTAGCTTTCTCGCACCGAAACTAGACTCACCACATCGCTTAGGTTAGGTAAAGACCTATGACCTCTTTGGACTAGCGGTAGCGTGTTATACCGCATATAATGAGGTCCTGGATTCAAATATCGGGTCGGGCCAAAAAGTGATTTTGTGATTTGTCAGTATCAGGCCGAAGTCTGGGTGTTGGTGGCATTACACCCCCGTGCCTCGGAGAGCACGTAAATCCGTGGATCCTGTACCTTTCCAGTCGTCCGGTCCTCTTCTACCTCTTGTCCCTCCTGCGGGCTTCTTGTTCTTTTATATTGAGGTTGGTCGACCTCCATTACGGGGAGGGGTTGGGCCGTTCCAGCTAGGCTAGGGGGTGAGCTCTGTGTCACCCTCCCGGCTCCAAGTTGTACTCCGGGCAACGACTCGTCTGAGTCCGAGTACGTCCCGGAGCATTCCGATTCCGAAGCGGATGACGTGTCAATCTTCGGCTTCAATTTGGGGTTTAAGGGGTGGAATGGTTCTTCTTCTTCCAGGCCAAAGGATTCCGTGGACCGGAGTTCCTCGCAGCCTTGGAAATCGGCTATATTTATGCCTCTGGCGGCGTCAATTTGTGAGAAATCCAACGGCGACAAGGCTGCACGATTGGTGAGAGGTTGGGTAGCAACGGCCGCTTTCTTGTACGTCCTGCTTGCCACACTTGACGTACCTCCTTTGACAGGTGCGAAGGGTGGGGCTGCTGTGGAGTGTCCCCCTATGGGGACCGCTGCACGGGTTGCGATGTCACGTGGGGTAGGTGGGGTCTTAACTCTTTCCCGTGCTATCCCTGACCTGCCTTTCATTCGAGAGGCGGGGGGATCACGGGGCACTGCAGGCGGGGGGGTTCTGGTGGCTACTTTGTACGCCGCGCTGGCTTCGCTCGACCTCACTGACTGTGTCAGTGAGGGAGTAGCGCGGGACGTGAGTCGTGAACCGGTCGCAAGGGGTGCCTCTCTCGTCACCCTCGATTGGGGGTGGAGGCGGGGGTCTCACGGTGGGGAGCGTTTGGCGCTCATGGACCCAGTGGATGCGGGTGATTTTGCGGGTCGCGCGGTCCCGGGTTCCGCCGAATACCGGGGCTCGCTGGACTGCTGCTTCACGTGCTGCTTAGGGGAAGGGCCAGCGACCATGCCCCGCGAGGAGCCTGGTCGTTGGCCTTCCCTATCCATCTGAGGGCGTTGGACCTCTTCTCGGTCTCGATGAGGGTATCTTCACAGAAAAAAGTAAAATTCTTGTACGGAGACCCGAGCGAAGTGTACTGAGTTAGGCGGTGAAAAACTCTCAGACGTTGTAGTTCCAACGGTGCCGTCCCAGAATATCCAGGAAAATCGCACAGTTTATATACAGAATTGATTTCTTTGTTCTTTAGGGTTCACCAATCAGCGCGAAGCGCCTAAACCAAGAATACCCTCCTTTCATATTTGGGTAAAACATTTTAAAATGTAATATCGTAATACCCACTGAACAAAGTTATCAATTTTACAAAAAAATTCCCAAAGTTGGATTTATAATGACACCCTTATTTTTCTGGGGTGTAAAATAAAATTACGAACCAAAATATACATATATATAAATAGGTATATAGCGAAATAACTGAGTTATAGCGCTTTTTATGAAACTGTCGTCGTTACGGTACAGTTTCGAGGTAGCTAAGCGTCTGCCAAAAGAAAACGCTTAATAACTCAGCTTTCCGCCATATGACCCTTACAAATTTGGTATGCTCTGATAGGCCTCGATTAGGGCTATCCAATAAAATAATCAGGTTACATATAGCTATAACCATTAAAAAGATATAGGCAAAAAACCTATCTAGGCTACCTAGGTCCGTATCTCATGACCTAGATTATTCTAGGTCTCAGTCTAGTCTAATCTTCGTAGAACTAGCTCATCTTTATATGATAACAATAATTTGATACGGCCTAGGTAACCCAGATGGCCTAGGTATGCCTGGAAAACCTAGAAATCTAGATTTAGTTATAACTTCTAGATTCCTAGGGTTAGGTGAATGAAATTTTTATATGTTATAGATATAGGTGAAAATAATGCAAATACATAGGTTTTAATTTTGTAAAACCTAAAACCTAGCTGTGAAAAATAATCTAAATTTAATTTGCTTATATCTACCAAAATATTAAAGTTTTATGAAAATATCAATTAAATGTAATTAGTTTATAAGTATATCTATCGTAATTATCCAAAACAAGCACTCGCAATGACCTTAATTCGTTATAAATGTTAATTAAAGTTGCGAAAAGTTTACTCAAACGGCCGCTTGATGTCGCTGCCTGTACCATCGTTATTTTTGCTAAAATGTTTTGGATATTTACGTGAAACGTGATTGGCTGCGATAGTTCTGCACCTCCCGTAGTTAGGATGAGTTGCCGGCCGAAAGTTGCCTGGGTCCGTCGCCAACAGTCATATTAACCCTTTACAGTCAAAACAAATTGAAATAAACCGTAAGTCAAAGTAATAAGACTTTTAAAATCGCAGTTTTATTTGTATTCATACAAATTCCATCATTCAATACAAAATAAACTTTATTCCAAGAAACTAATTTAGTAAACAACAATGCATATACATGTTAAATAAAAAATTCAGTAGGTACCTATTATGATTGCAACATAATATTCTAATTGGGGTGATTCAGGGTGTCCGTTAATTACGTGGCGACCGGCGCAGTGACTGGGGTGACATGACGGCGAACGCCTCCTCCGTCTGCGGCTCGTTCTCGATCGCGCTTGGCAGCTTCCTTCAGGAACATTATTGACATATTGAAACCCTTAATATCAACTATACTAATTTTATTATCACAGTAACTGTAATTTATCAATTATATCCCTATATCGCGTGACACTTCGAAAAAGGAAAATTTAAGGAAAATATAAAAAAGTGAATAAAACTTGAAGAGACCAAAAAAATGCGAATAAAATTACATACATAGACTCACGCGTGTTAACCACAGGGGTAGCCTGAGAGAACGGATTTATATTAGTCACGATCCTTGCACACCTCTTTAGACTCGTTTACTCATATTGTATTCTTCATACGTGCCTGCCTTTACGTTTCTTCAGATCTGGCTTTTCTTGAGAATAAAAAAGAATACCTATGACAATCTGCTCGAATTAAGGCTATAACGGCCAGTCTCCATGAAAACTAACCATCGGCTCGGGTTATATATTTCACAAGTGTCAGCACAAATTCGCGTACACATTCTTCTCACTTACCCTCATGGTCCGATAATCTTATCGGACCATAAGAGTAATTGCAGCAAAAACATGATATTTTTAATAATAAATTATTTACAAAAAATGGGCAAAGCGTGGTTTCACCAAAATATCGTTACAAGCTTGACTTAGCAAATACCATCATCTCTTCATTGTAAGCTGTTAAAAGTGTCTCCTTTCGCCAGGCAGGTCATGGTTCTCTTTTCTGGATTATAATAATATCTTATCTTAGGACATTCTTTTAGTACCTACTATGGAAACCAGATAACTGATATACTACATATATCACAATTCTTTTGTAAATACATACTTATATAGATAATTACAGCCATCTGGCTAGACGACTTGAATGGAAAGAGTTCAGGTACAGAACGGCCGCTGTACGTGTTCTCCAAAGCATTGGGATGTAACACTGCCTACTTCCATATACGGGCTGCTATTGAAAATCCAAATATCACATATGGGCCTGACCCGGGATTCGAGCTACACCTCATTATCTGCGTAAGGACACGCACCGCTAGTCCAACGAGGCGGTCAATAATACCGCTGCAGGCGTTTAGAAGTTGCAGGTTAAAACACACATACATGAATTTATTAACTGCTCTTTCTTTGTCCAATCTATACTTCTTTGGAATGAGCTTCCTGTAGGAATCAGGATGGCTAAGACTCGCACCGCGTTTAAAAAGAAAGTTCGTGAATATATTATACCTACGTATATTTCTAAGAAACTTCACGCAGAAATGTCTGGTCAATAGTTTTAATAATCATATTTATTATTGTATAGTATCTTATAGTATTGTATTCATTATATTAAAATCATATAGTATTTGTTGTATATTAAAATAAAATAAAATAAAAAAGGTTTTTATTCACGTAGACTTTAAAAAAGCGCTTGTAAATAGTCAGAACATGTTTGTAGTAATACAGTTATTATTTCTAGTTACTTATTACAGATATTTAGGTACACGGAATGTTAAAACATTTATACAATTTATTTTATAATGGTAGTGATATTTAGCTTGCTTGTATTAAGTTATTGTCAAGGAGATTATGTTTAGTTGAAGTTTTTAATATTATGTAAGTATTGATATTTATATTTTACTACATATTGTCTGAATAGTTCTGTCTATATTAAGGTATGAATTCAGTATTATTATTGTTACGGACCTTGTGTTTAAAACGACGCGCGACGGTCGCGCTTTAATACTACCACCGGATCCAATGCGCCCCAACTGAGAAGACCCAGCGAAACAAACTCAGCAGGTTCATCTACTACCGGTTTCAACACGGCCCAGTTGAGACGGTACGGCGAAACATACTCAAGCGGGCATGAACACGGGATTTGGTCCACTTAAAGTAATTACTTAGTAGGCAAACACAATATCTGCTCGATCGGTTGTCTGAATAAATATTAATTTAGATTATATTTAGGATATAAAAGAGTATATATTACATATAGTGTTCGTAATTATTATTAGTTTAATTATACGAATAATAAATAAATACATTTATTATAACCTAAGTGCACCTGCCATGAACTCTCTGCACTACCCTAAGGTTGACTGGTAGAAACTGCCTTTGGCATTAAGTCCACCTATGTACATTCTCGCTGTACTGAAGTTTAAATAAAATAACTAAATACAAACAAGGTTACGCTTTGAATAGGCGTTGATGTGTATGACCTAATTAAATAGCGATAAGAAGCTATAAAGATATAATGTTTACATGAATAAAAGACCCTTCGCCCGCGTGACCTCCGGATAATTAACACAAAACAATACGATCGAATAATAGAAAACCTAAGCAATGTTGGTCCGTTCGTGGTAGGTGTACACTTGTAGACTAATTCGTTTTGACGTCCTTGAATCTGGTAAGATTCACCGGAAACAGGACTTTTCCACACCCGAATATTTTGTAAGATTGATTATATCTGACTTATGTACAGACGCCAGTACATCCAGCTAACCCAATCTGTCAAATTTCTTGTATAGATTTTCAACTTTTTCACAAAAGCATAAGGTTCACTGTCAATTGGGGAAATTGGACAGATTGGGGTAGCTTGATGTGCTGGCGTCTGTACATACTTAATCAAAATATTATTTGTCCACCCCATACAAGATCCATCTGGTTCAGATGATCGTTATTTTTGGTTGGAAATTTAAACTATTTGTTATATTTGCTGCTGACGGCATAGAATATTGCCACACCATCTCATCCCTTGGGGGGCGTAGAAGTCATCCCGAGGAAATTTCTCTCCGTGAACGGGCAGCAGCGTCACTGTGTACATACTATGACCTGTCTGCCAAGCGTGGCGATTATGGCCTAATGATGGACACAATTCCATTGAGGAAATCTTTGTCCAGAAGTGGACGTCGTTCGGATGTTATGTTTACTATTTATATTAACACCTTATAAAGTATGGCAGTTTTCTACCCACACTAGTTGATACTAGTATCAATGACCCCTCTTTCACCCCGATATGTCACTAACCAATCACTAACCTATGATGACACGGAGGCACTCTTGGAACACATTAAGTAAATACTTAATAAGTATCATTAATCACATACTACTGCACACTCACACCTACATCTCTATACACATACAAGTAATATAATACTAAACAAAAAATACCAATAACACACGCCCATACGATATTCATCACCAATTCACTATCATCACACACACACACACACACACACACACAAGCACCACAATCCTTAATACACAACACACTACCTTACATAACACTGAATACACAGCTGCAAGCAAGTTTTGCTTAAAATTAAGTTAACCCATACCTATTGTTTGTATTTTTCTTTTTCTTTTATCATTTATTTTTAGTTTTGTTAATACCTAGCTTCTTAAATTTTAATTACTTCGTTATGGAAGAGCAGTGCTTCCCAACACAGGCATTACTTGCTTAAAGGGAAGCTCCAAACACTAAAATGTTATGTAAAAACTTTTGAAGCAATAAAATATTTTGTATTTTTGTATTTTGTATTATATGTTTATATGATGGTGTTGAAAGTGTAGCGTAGCAATCACCTGACGGTGATACTGATTAAACTACTAATGGAAGCCCAAAGTGACAGAGAACGTCAAGGACTTTTACAAACGTTTACTTTAGAGATTAGTCATATCAGCCGGAAGACGCCCACTACTGGATAAAGGCCTCCCCGAAGATCTCCACAATTGCCGGTCTTGCGCTATTCGCATCCAGCGTTTTCCAGCAAGCCCACGCTGCGTCTTCCGTAGAGATAACCTTAGTTTAAATAAGGTTCACAGTCAGTTTCTCTCACTAGTAATCGGTGAGGTGAAGCAACTAGGCACGCGGTCAGTCTATAGGTGACCGCCAGTATTGTAGTATTTGTGACCGCAGTACAATATTCGAAACTGGAACTAATAAGTATGAGTAATTATTCAATTTCTCGTAATTATACCTACTTTTGTTAAAGCTTAACACGACTGTTTAACTTTTATTTTAAGATAAAAAATTTATCAATAAAACCTCTTTAGAGGCAGATTATACACGGGAACAAGAACGAAATCAATAAATCAGTCACAATGTCTTCTATAACTAATTTGATTTTAGAAGACCTCTTTTTAATTTTAGTAGTAATCTAGATGAGTTTTAATTTTAGCAGCTATTACGCAACTACTTTTGTTTCCGGTACTGACATAAATTCAAGGTTTTGATTGTGGAACTGTAAATGAAGCCACCACGAAAACGGTTTTTCGCGCAAAACACGTTCTTACATCACTCCCTTCACACAAAGTTTAACTGTATGATATATTATTACTCTTTCAGTCGTTGTAATAATGATAGTTATGCGTTTATTACCTAGACATAACTTTACATGCTTTATGTTGTAAGCAAAACACTCCACACTATTCTGTGTCTGCCTCGTGAAGGGTTTTCATAAAAAAAAACATTTAAATGCTTTTGACACACTGTCTAAATGAAAAGAGATGTCAAACTGAGTGTCAAAACTGAGAACAGATTAATATTATTTATTTGTCTTTAATGTCTATAGTCTTTGACAATAGAACTTAATGGTCGAATTTCGAACAAGTGCGATCTCTACTTATAATTTAATTTATGATAGTAATGGTTTAGTTTAATAGTTAACTAATTTAATTGAATTATTGTGTAAATGGTAACTGTATTCATATTTGATTCCTACTTTTTCTATTTCTTTTAATCTTTCTCCTTTGCCTGAACTTGTTACACCTTTACCCGTTTTCATTTTATACAACTCTTGTCCATCCTAAGGTTATCTGTAAGAAATCGCAGCTAGCGATAAGACTGCCCTATGTAGAAACGCCAACACATCTAGCTACCCCAATCTTTCAAATTTCTTTTATAGATTTTCAACTTTATCACATAAGTATAAGGTTCACTTTCAATTGGAGAAATTTGACAGATTGGGGTAGCTTGATGTGCTGGCGTCTGTACATTATTTTGCTGCTATTTATGTTGTATTTTTTGTAATTAATTTGGAGTACAATAAAAGTATTGTATTGTAACTGAGAGTTCAAATACCAATGGTCAATCTTTATAGTTATACCTATATTATACTAAATTCTTTCTATATTCAGGTAAGAGCTCCTTTTTTTTTGACCTGACGCTACAGTAAGCCTAGGAGGCTTTCACTGCTTCACCGGACTATAGAGGCGAGCAGAGGGCACAAGCCGTCTAGCAATTAAGTAACCCGCGCCGGAGGGCACCCCCTGTGGGGTTCGAACCTCGACTCTGGGCGATTACTGGCGGAGAGAGGGCAAGGTCATCATTTTAGGGAGTTTTGTGCAACTTTCGCTCTACGTGACATGACGCGGCCCCCGTCCGCGTTGAGGGGGCTTTTTATCGATACGAAGGTAAGAGTTCAATATTATAATTGACTAACTATTCTATTTAATACTGCAAAGTATTTTAAGTGAAGTAAATAGAGAGGCACGTAAAACAAACAAGTGACAACTAACGCTTTTAATTGTGTTTAATTCAACAGGAAATTGCTATTGTTAGCGTTTATTATACCAACGACGTAGTTGAATATGTTTATTATGTGGCCACGTTGCATCACCGTTGTTTTTATACGATAAGCATAAAAATAACAAATAAACAAATGTATAACGATGTTTGTAACACGGCGGCCAACAGTTACTATACGTTTTAGGCACATCATTCAACACGTAGCTTTCTCGCACCGAAACTAGACTCACCACATCGCTTAGGTTAGGTAAAGACCTATGACCTCTTTGGACTAGCGGTAGCGTGTTATACCGCATATAATGAGGTCCTGGATTCAAATATCGGGTCGGGCCAAAAAGTGATTTTGTGATTTGTCAGTATCAGGCCGAAGTCTGGGTGTTGGTGGCATTACACCCCCGTGCCTCGGAGAGCACGTAAATCCGTGGATCCTGTACCTTTCCAGTCGTCCCATCGGATTATGAACGCCCCTGAGTTTACGGAAACAAAATTACACCCAGGCACAGAAGAAATAATCGTGTTCATTACAAAAAGCTTTGTGGGGATAATCTTTCACCCACAACCTCAGCCTTAGCAGTCAGGTCATTAACTAGACCAAGAGGCTCAATGTTCTGTGTTTGGTCATAATAATGTCCTCCCGAATTTCGAAGCCACGGCGGCCAGTCTCAATGGAGATAAGCCATCTGCGCGACACGACTGGAATGAGACCATCTTCGACCACTTGGCTCAAGGACAGCTGGGACACCAGCGCTGGAAAGTGCCCGATAGAGTACATATATATCGTTCATACTACCGTGACGATAGACCGTGCTGCCCAAATTGATATATTTAATATCCTGGGACATTGTAAATAATGTCCCAGGATATTAGTACTATCAATTTGGGCAGCACGGTCTATCGTGTTGCGGGTGCGCTGGCAAAATTGCACGTCACGGTACGGAGACGGCCATCTGATCCCAAACTAAGCTGAGTTTGTACTACGGGGAACCAGATAACTGATATACTACATATGTATACTACTTTTTTTGGTACATACATACTTATATAGATAATTACACCCAGACTGAGGACAAATAGACATGTTCATGCACACACAAATATCTATCCTGGGTGGGAATCGAACCCACGACTTGCGGCGTGAAAGGCAATCATTAACCAACCACCCCAATCGGTACGTTAAAATAAGCTAATAGTGAATTATTAATGAGAGAAAGAGAGAAATATTTGCAATATTTTAAGTTTTGTTTCTCCTCCTATTTATAAATTTAAGGGTTCTAATCAACTGTTTATACAACATATGTATATATGTACTCACGCCTGCTTCCCAGAGGGCAAAGACAACGGACTTCCATTTGTCACGATCCGTGAATATCTCTTTCGCCTCATTTACTGTCATGATATTCTTCATACATGCTCGCCGGTTTGGGGTTATTCTGACTTGGCCTTTCTCAAGATGTCTCGGATTTGGTCGGAGAATGTTCTGCGAGGTCTTCCCCTTCCGGTTGTATTATTCACACAGGCCAGGTATACTACTTTTGTCAATCTTCTTTCTAAATGCCCAAACCATCTCAGCATAACTTTTTCAATCTTTGTGACTACATCGTCTTTCACACCACAATGCTCAAGGCGTAGTTAATAGTTAAAGTTGTCACGACACTTTTTGCAGCTGTGCGGCGTGCGCATGTTTCTCTGTCTGCCTGTCTCTCTCTTATAGAAAGCAAGCCAGATATTTTCATTTCTATTTCGCATTGAACAGTGTGGTGTCGCGACGATTATTTTTGTTGAGTGTATACAGGTTTTTTGTACATCTATACAAATAAATAAAATTGGAGTGTCTGTTTGTAATATTGAAATAGCCGGTTTTTACTACATAAATAGGAATATACATACGGTACCTACACCAAAATAACATTTTTTACAATTTTTGTCTGTCTGTCTGTTTGTTCCGGCTAATCTCTGAAATGGCTGGACCGATTTTGACGGGACTTTTATTGGCAGGTAGCTGATGTAATAAGGAGTAACTTAGGCTACTATTATTTTAAAAAAGTTTTTATTTCACAAAAAAACGAAATAAACTAATTACCGTAAGATGGGGTTATTTAGAACTCACGAGGCTATTTGAAATTTACGAAAAAAAAGTTTTGATCGTGTGGGTATTTATATCTGAGAAGAGTAGGAATTATTTTGTACCATCTGGCAATACAGTGGCAACTAATGTCAATGTCTCAAAGGAATTTTGACAGATAACGGCTTTCTACGTGGTTCAGCTCGTAATTTTAAAAAGTGTTGTGTTTGTGGTGTATTTCGTGCCTGGATAACTTTCGTCTGATCCACAAAACCTAGACAGGTATGTAAGAAATTGAATAAACTAAGTAATAGTGTGTTTTATGCGCTTTTCAGTGTTTCTATTTGCACGTTTCTACCTTTTTCGAGCTGGCATATATTTCGATTTTTCTAAATGGGGCTATTTGGTTTCTGTTTTGGGGTTAATTGGAACGAAGTTTCAAATAGCCCCTTTAAAGCGTGTTATACATTGCCAAGGAATTTAATCATAGTTCCAAATAGTCCCAATTGCGCATTTTGAGCATGTTAAGGGCAAGATATTTCTCGGCATACTCTCAAAATAATTTACCTACACTGCACTGTATAAAATTAAAGAACGTTTCCTGCAGGGTTGATTGTCGCACCTATTCTTTAGATTGATTTTTTTTCGTTCTATATAATTATATTTATTTACGATAACATTAAACGAAATTACGGACATGCCTCTGCGTCTTTATTTAATGAAAAAATGCGTCGGAATTACATAGGAAAAAATATTTTATTTATAATGTTTATTTAATTGCTACAGATGGTGCGGACCTACCAACGAAAGTTTACTAATTCACGCAACGGTAAGAATTATTCACCTTATCTGAGTTATTGCAAAGAAGATTTGCAAAACGCAATAATAGAAATTCAAAATGGCTCACTGAAATTAATAGAGGCGGCTAATAAATACAACAGTCCAAAGAGTACATTAAGCAGAAAATGTCGAAATATAAATTGCACACAAGAAAAAGCCGGACACCCTACTCTTTTTTCAAAATATGAAGAGATGGCGTTCATAAAATACATACAAATACTGAGTAATTGAGGATTTCCACTAGATTCTACAGACTTACGCGTATGTGCCCAAAAATACTTGAACAAACTAGGAAAAACCATCTACAGTTAAAAAGACAATATGCCCGATGCAGATTGGGCGCGAAATTTCATGATTAGGCATAAAGCTGAAATTGTTTGTAGAAGAAGAATAAATATTGTGATTTATAAAGTTGTTTTATTTAAATAAATAATTTAAACATTTGATGAAATAATCAAGTTACTGTATGTGCACCGTCCTGCGCCGCTTCACCCACGTAATTTTGCTTGCAACTTTCTTATATTTTTCTTTTATAAAACCTTTTTCCTGACAAGAACAAACGCAAAAAAAAATTGCGGAATCGGTTCAGCCTTTCTCGAGTTTTGCTCTTAGCAACACATTTAGCGATAAATTTTTATTTACATAGTTAGATCATGCTTGCCCTTAAATATTCCAAATATAGCTTCACTTTCATTTAGAATACCTTTGATATATTAACATTACATTCCAAATAACCCCAAAAAAGCAATAGATCTCTTAGTGAATAAATATTCAGTTGTAATTTTTGGCTTGTCTGTGGCATATAGAGAGTGAAATTAAGGTGAAATGAAGGCCACTTTTAACCCTATAACTTTTCCAAATATAGCTTACTCAATTTTATTTAACACAGCTAAAAAAAATAAGAAAAACCAAGGCAAAAAGTGAGATTACAAATAACCCCATTGATGCGATATTTGGAATAGCAACGGTAAAGTAATATATATTAAAATATATTTACAGAAGTTATGCTACGAGCGTTACTATTTAGAGTTTATTGTGTCATCTACTAAAAAAATAATATTTCATATCACTTGAGTTATTAAAATTTGTATAAACACCTGTTTTACGAAAAAAGTGTTTTAATTAGCCCCATTTTACGGTAACACGCGGACGAAGTCGCGGGCACAGCTAGTAATAAATAATAAGAAATAACTTCGTTCCATCCGGGTGTCCCTTGACACCTCTCAAGTTTTTATAAAGGCGAAAATATGTGAGTGTGTATGTTTTCTACTTCTTCATATCTTAACGGCTGAAGAGATTTTAATAAAATTTGGTATGGAGTTAGCTGGCTATAATTTATAAAGTTTAACCCGGGTAAAACCGCGGGGCACAGCTAGTAAACATATATATCATAACAAATTTCCATACAACAGACAAGTAATTCAAAAAAACATTCTCATTAAGTACCATAACATGTTTAATGATTAGAGACGATTCTCTTTATCTTCATTGTCTATAATTTCATTGTAGTTAGGCATAATGTCACCCATTAGACGAGACCGTTTCATGCCATTCTCCATTACAGCGAACGGAATTCCGCTATAGTTAGCCAGTTTATATTAAATGGACGAATGCACGCATCAATGACGTGCAAGTCCAGGTTTTATCGTGTAATAGGCGTCAACGAAGATTGACACTAATATGTCCATTGACGTCTGTTATGCAACCATTTCCGTATTTACCGTACTCGGAATCAGCAGATTCTTAGTATAAGACGCAGTGAATTTCTATTTCCATAGCAACGTACTGGCCTTGGTATTTCTTGGATCTATTAGCTTGTTGGCTAATGACAGCTTTGCCATAGGTCGTGGGTTCCATCTCGCCCTGGAGAAAGTTTTGTGTGATGAGCACGATTCTTTATTGTGTCTGGAGTAAATTTATCTATAACTAGCCGTGCCCGTGTGTGTTAAACTGTATAAATTACTAGCTGGCACCTGCGACGTCGTCCGCGACCATTTTGAATGATGACCAATGTAACTACTTACTTCTAGCTTCATCTAAAAAATATAACTTTAAAAACAAATTAGCAATGCAATATAAATTAAAGAAAACCTTTAAAATAACCTAAATAAGAATGAAACTAAAGACTACATTGATACTGTTATTTAAAAAAAAAATGACACGATATCATCAACCAAAAAAATCAAAGAATACATATGAAATGAATTGTCCTTAAGGATAGCCAGTAATTCAAATAAAGTAAAATAATAATCAACGATGCATTAATCACAAAGGTAACTCCCATTAGATTAGGTTGCGATTACGGCATTATAGGACTTCATTAACGACACTAGTACTGACGCAGTTTTCGTATTAGGTGATTATAATTTACCAGGCCTAAACTGGTTGGACCGTAGTGGAATAAACTATGTGATTCCACAAGCGACAGATACAATAAGCAGTTTTTTCAGCAATTTTATTTCTTTTACTAATACTTTTCAATACAATACAATAAGGAATAATTTAGGACGCATACTTGACTTGTTTCTGTCAAACGTTGACTGCGAGGCCAAAACTTGTCTACCACTGTTACCTATTGATACTTACCACCCCGCCTTCTTGGTAGTAACGTCGCTAGATACAAAAGTTATACCAATGAAACGGCAATTATATACTAAACATAATTTTTATAAGGCCAAATATGATTTAATTAATAACGAGCTGTGCAAATTAGACTGGAATCAATTGTTATACGAGTCGTCAGCTCATCGAGCGGTTGAAATATTTTATGATAAAATTTATAGTATTATCAAAACACATGTTCCATTTACTCGCATAAAAAAATCACGTTTTCCAGTGTGGTTCTCTCCTGCCCTAATTCGCATTTTCAAAACCAAGGAAAAAGCTTGGCTAAAATGGAAAATTTATTCCAATGCATCGGATTATGAAAGTTTTTCAGTCCATCGTAAACGTTTTAAGTCTGAATGTGTTACATGTTTCGCAAGATACATGAAATCGGTTGAAGACAGCATCCCGCTTAGTATAAAACATTTCTGGACTTACGTTTCTAATCGAAAAGGCAGAGTGGAGATTCCAGCGAGCATGTATCTTGAAAATCTTAATTCTAATAATCCGACTGATATATGTAATATGTTTTCAACCTATTTCACTTCTGTTTATGAACCCTCGACCTTAGATCCCATGACGTGGCAGTCACCTAGTGCATATGCAGATAATTCGCCTTGTATCTCTGACATCTACTTACCAGTCGATACAATACATAACGCGATAAAAAAACTTGACTCGACTAAAGGTTCAGGTCCTGATGGCATTCCACCTATCTTTATAAAGAAAATCGCAAATAACATAGTCCTTCCACTCCATATTTTATTTAATAAATGCTTGCGCGAGGGGACTTTTCCCGATATTTGGAAACGGGCTAATATCACACCGGTGTTTAAGAGTGGTGACAAATCAAGTATAAATAATTATCGTCCTATTTCGATACTCTCCACCTTGTCGAAACTTTTCGAGAGTCTTGTACATGGCGCATTATACTCACAGATTCACAACCTTATAGTTCGTGAACAGCATGGATTTGTGAAACGTCGTTCAACTAATACCAATCTAATGGTTTTTACAGATTACTTATTTAAAAATATGGATGGACAGATTCAGGTTGACGCTGTGTACACCGATTTTCGGAAGGCTTTCGACAAGGTGGACCATAAATTGCTACTAGATAAAATTGCTTATAATGGTATCCGTGGCAACCTATTGCGTTGGTTCATGGCTTACATATTTAATAGATCACAAAAGGTGGTTATTAATGGCTTCCAATCTAACCCAATTATCGTCACATCTGGTGTGCCCCAAGGCTCAATAATTGGGCCACTATTGTATACTTTATTCGTTAATGACATTAAAACATGTTTCATCCATTCCCAATTTCTAATGTACGCCGACGATATCAAAATTTACAAGACATGCAAAACCATACAAGATTGCCTACTTTTACAGGAAGACCTAGATAGACTTTCTCGATACTGTTTACAAAATAAACTTCAGCTCAGCTTACCCAAATGCAATATAATTACTTTCACAAAAAACAGAAACATTATAACATTCGATTATAATCTATGTGATATCAGTCTACAAAGAGTCGACCGTATTAGAGATCTTGGGGTCTTAATCGACTCAAAATTACACTTCGACTGTCACATAGATAATGTCATTAATAAAGCGTATCGTATGTTTGGATTTATAATGAGATTGTCATCTGACTTTAAAAGACCGTCGACATTTTTACTTTTATATAAAACCTTAGTACGTTCTCAATTGGAATACGCAGTCCCGATTTGGAGCCCTATTTTTGACGTTTACATAAAAAAACTAGAAATTGTTCAAAAAAAATTTCTACGATCTATGCACTATAGATGCACTAAGTCTAGAATACCATACACAGATTTATTGGAACGCTATAAACTTCAGAGCTTACAGTCTAGACGTAGTTTACTGATGGTCATGATGCTTCATGGTCTTTGTAATAACAAGTTTGATTGCACTGACATCACTAACAACTTATGTTATATTGTACCTAGAACTGTAATGCGTCGAGAGGCACGCGTGCCCCGGCTGTTCCACACCGCGCGGTGCAGAACTCACGCTGGCGCACGGGTGCCTCTCCGACGCATTGTGGAAACGTATAACACACACTTCCACGATTTGGACATTTTTGCACTATCGCACTTTAAGTTCAAAAAAATGGCTACTGAACTACTAAAATAGTTATAGTTAATACCTACTCACTAGTACCTACATAGGTACTTCTCTGCTTAATTAATGCACGCATTTATTACTACCTATTTTTAACATTAATTCGCGGACATTGGTGTGGGTTACACGTTTACCTATTCTTAAAATTTATATTTAAATAATTTAACTATACCTAATGTGTAACTGTTTTATGTCCCAATAAAGTAAAAATAAAAAATAAATAAAAATAGGTCTAGTATCACATTTTGAGAACGAAACCATAGCGCGATCTAAAACGATGATTACGCCATCTACTAACAAAAATATAAACTTCTAAAGCGCTAAAATTAAGGTGTGTGCATATTTTTTGGATGAGATTTAGGCGACCAATTTTAGGTAAATTCATTTTTTATCCCAATTTAATTAAAATGTGTTTTTTTATTTGTTATAAAAATTATACAAAATTGTTACAAATCTTATAAAACGCTAAGACTTTTCTTAGACGACGACGACTACGACATTTATAACAACTTGGCATAAAAAGACGAATTTATCTAAAATTCTAGTTGATGTAAATTGTTGGTGTCGATCTATTGGTCTTTCTGTTAAAAATAAAGCAGTAGATGTTTTTAAATCAAAATTCAGGGAATAATTTGCTGCTAAAAAAGGTAATCCAAAACTATTACCTTTTTTAAAAGCAAATTATTCACTGAATTTTGATTTAAAAACATCTACTGCTTTATTTTTAACAGAAAGACCAAATATACATTTTTATGCTTTGAACTCCAAAAAAATAAAACATATTTTCATACAAACTTACATCCCCAATTTTACGTCCTTAGGGGTGGAATTTCCAACGATCCTGAATGATAAATTTCTAATTGTTAAATGAAAGGCCAAATACCAATTTTCAGACGTTTAACAAAAAAATTACGGATTTTCATAAAATATTTCATCCCTTATTTTACTCCCTTAGGTATGGTATTGTCAAAAACCCTTCTTTGATTGGATGACTACGTCACAAAAGGTACCTACTGTCAAATTTTCAAGTCCTAACCAAAACCGTTTAGGCTGTGCGTTGATAGGTCAGTCAGTCAGTATAAACTTACATCCCCTATTTTACGTCCTGAGGGGTGGAATTTCCAACAATCCTGAATGATATATTTCTTATTGTTAAATGAAAGGCCAAATACCAATTTTCAGATGTTTAACATAAAAAATTACGGATTTTCATAAAATATTTCATCCCTTATTTTAATCCCTTAGGGGTGGTATTGTCAAAAACCCTTCTTTGATTGGATGACTACGTCAAAAAAGGTACCTACGGTCAAAATTTCAAGTCTCTAACCAAAACCGTTTAGGCTGTGCGTTGATAGGTCAGTCAGTCAGTATAAACTTACATCCCCTATTTTACGCCCTAGTGGATTAGAGGATTTTGGAAATTCCACTTTCCAAAAATACTGAAATAAATATTATGTATTTTTTACAGAAAGGCCAAATACCAATTTTTATGCTTTTAACTCAAACAAATGTCACATTTTTCATACAAATTACATCCCCTAATTTATGCCCTTCGGGGTGGAATTTTCAAACATCCTGAAATATATATATTTTAGTTTTAACTAAAAGGCCAAACACAATGCGTTTAACATCAGAAAGGACAAATTTTCATACAAACTTAGATCCCCTATTTTACGCCCTCGGGGGTGGATTTTCCACAAACCTGAAACACATTTTTTTTATTCTAACTGAAAGGCCAAATGCCAATTTTCATGCGTTTAATTTCAAGTCGCATGTTTTATAGAAACTTACATCCCCTATTTTACACCCTTAGGGGTGGAATTCTCAAAAATCTGAAATATATATTTTAAATTTTTAACTGAAATGCCAAATACTTCAACTTAAAAATTGACACATATTTCATACAAACTTACATCCCCTATATTACGCTCTTGGGGCTGAAATTTCCAAAAATCCTGAAATACATGTTTTTTATTTTTAACTGAAAGGCAAAATACTAATTTTCATGAGTTTAACTTAAAATTTGACACATTTTTCATATAAACTTACATTCCCTATTGTTCACCCTTTGGGGTTGAATTTCCAAATATCCTGAAATACATATTTTTTATTTTTAACTGGAAGGCCAAATACCAATTTTCGTGCCTTTAACGTTAAAAACGGCAAACTTTCATACTAACTTTGCACCCCCATTTTCCCCCTTAGATAAGATAAGATAACATCTTATCTTATCTTAGGGGTTGAATTTCAAAAAATCCTTCCTTAATCCCATGTCTACATTATAATATAAAACATCTGTGCAAAATTTCAGCTTTCTAGGTCCAAGGGTTTGGGCTAGGCGTTGATGAGTCAGTCAGTCAGGATTTCTCTTTTTATTTATATAGATAGATAGCCTGTTTTCGGGCACAGTTTAGCAGGCCGCTGAATTAAAAGAAGGTGTCATCACTGGCATGGGTTTCAGACACAGGTCACAAATAAGGGGTTAGGGGCCAGCGAGATTCTCATCAGCGAGAATCCTCCCCTAGCTAACCTGCGGCTTCCTCTAGCTATCTAGGAAAATGAAAGAAACTCCGTGTTTACTTTTCGTCTCACTTTTGCTCTTGTATCTTTTTGATTTTTGCCAATAATAGTTTGCTGATTGACATATGGGCCTCAGCAATAATGAAAATGACGGTACCAGCCTATCGGCATCAGCGCAAAGTCGGGGAGTTTGTGATATTACACCCCCGTGCCTCGGAGAGCACGTAAATCCGTTCATCAGAGTGATGTAATAGAAAGTGCCCCTGTGCTTGCGCACACACTTGTGCAATATAACATGTCCTGCGCATTTGGTTAATCTCCATTATTATTACTATCGTGATGACTGCGATATCCGCTATCCGACTATTTAGGATAATAGGTTATTGCGATACTAGACTATTTAGGAAATTATGAACTTGGCTATTTAGTCTATGGATATGTGGTTACCTTGCTACGTACTTGGTGCCCTTGTGATTTAAATTTATTTTAGGATTTTTGAGTAGAACCTATGAACGAATGAACATTTATTTTCTAAAATAAGTACAGGGTTATACTAGATATACCGTGCAATTTTTTTTTTAAATTTTATTCTAAGTCAATTACAAGATAAATAATTTAATACAAACTTTATATTGTATCGTCTGTTTTTGTTAGACATTTTAGTCTAACACAAAAATACGATACAAAATAAAGTGAGAACATTAAAGAATGATAGATAAAAACACTTGTATTTTTTAAAGATCAGATATCAAACATGTTTTTAAGAGAGGTAGGGCACAGCGTTCATTCGCTCGAAGAGCAGCCCGACTGGGGAAGTACCTCCACCTTACAGAAGACATTCCTTAATAATAACATTAATAATTTAATGTTGTGTTTCTGAGTGTGAGTAAGGTCGCCAGAGCTCATCGGGGCGGGGGGAAGGGTCAGCAACACTTGTTTGCTGACTCTTAAAGGCCGGCAACGCACTCGCGACTCCTCTGGTGTTGCGAGTGTCCATGGGCGGCGGTGATCACTTACCATCAGGTGACCCACTTGCTCGTTTGTCGACCTCGTACATAAAACAAAAAAAAAACAAAAAATTTAAAAAAATATTTTTTTATTCAACTTATACAACGTGTAACAGAAAGAGTGAACGTAACTTAAGGGGCATATACGGTCTCCTTAAGCCTACCTATACACAAAATCTCATACCGAAATATCATCATTTTAATCTTGATCGTAAAATAATATACCATTCAATATATCGACAAGTATTTTTATCGATATAACGAACATCCATACTAACACAGCACAGCTGATTCTGATTAACGCTAGAAATTGTTGGACATACCTCTGTGTTTCTATGCACGCCTGGTAGTTTGATTCCGATTGCACTCACTACACATATTTTGTTTTAATTTCGAGTTATGTTTTTATTTATAGCACTGCAATAGCTATTGGATACTTTACATCGTATAAGTACGTGATACACAAACACATTACGAGAATCTTTTTATATTTTAACTTCTAATTAAAGTTGTTTTCAGTACTGATGGAAGAATTTCATTATTTCACGTTCACTAAAATCTGCACCGACGCCGAAAGCTTAACTCTAAACTTGCCAACTAACACGAGTCTCTTCACGAGTCGAGTCTTCATAGAATCGTAAAGCTTTCATGTAATTCTTAGTTATAAAGAGGCGTGGCCTCCATCGCGACACTGTACCTTTCACGACATAGGTTCCTCGTAATTAAACAGCCTTAAATTCTGTGACCTATGAATCCTCATCATCACGAAGTGCACGTCTGAGGATATTCTTTCATAGATGAATGCACGAAATTTCCAAAACTATTACGATCACTAAACGACATAGTTAAAGATTTCGCGAAACACTTTACTCATTACTAAACGAGATTTTAGACGATTTAGTAACTAACCACGACCTAAATAGACAGCAGTTTACGAACAACTGATGATTTTAATATTTTTAAATAAGTAAATGAAAAATGCACAATATTTGCTGAATTTGGCGGCTTTCTTAGAAGGCGGCCCCTTTGGCGGCCCCTTTGAGTCCACTCAAAAGAGCCGCCTGGGTATCGACGACGCGCGCGGCTCGCATTAATGAATATTAAATAAAAGATATTTAACCGTTTATTATTTACCTACATCAACTCTTTGATTTTGCCGCCATATTAGAGTAACTTTGGAAATTCGAAATGTCCTCTAATGTTCATATGAGCCTAGTACATTATTCATATTTTTTTCTTAATTTATCAGTAGTCGTGCCGCGTGTGTGTGTTATCTGGTTAGTTTGTATGGGTAATAATTAAGTACCTATTCGTTTCCGGCCAGATTAAATTCGTACGTATGTGAATTTAATATTCTTACTATTTAACACACAAAAAAATATCTTCAGTTACATAAGTCAATTAAATTATTTATTTCTCCTAGATCCAACATCTTGCGAAATATCAATTTATCTTAAATTAAACTTAGTGTGCGCAAACACAGGGGCACTTCCTATTCCATCACACTCATGATCCGATGTGACGACAAGCGACACGACCGGAAAGAAGTCAGGTACAGGACCGACGATGATACGTGCTCTCCGAAGCACGGGGATGTAATACCGCCAACTCCCAGACTTCGGGCTGATATTGAGAAATTTCTTTTTACGCAAAAATCCCATAATCACTTTTTGGCCCGACCCGGGATTTGAACCCAGGACTTCATTATCTGCAGTTGAACACGCTACCGCTACCAATGAGTTACACGCCACCGCGCGCCGCGGAGGTGTACGTATCATCGTCGGTCCTGTACCTGACTTCTTTCCGGTCGTGTCGCTTGTCGTCACATCGGATTTGAACCCAGGACTTCATTATCTGCAGTTGAACACGCTACCGCTACCAATGAGTTACACGCCACCGCACGCCGCGATAATAATCGAAAAATCCCATAATCACTTTTTGGCCCGACCCGGGATTTGAAGCCAGGACTTCATTATCTGCAGTTGAACACGCTACCGCTACCAATGAGTTACACGCCACCGCACGCCGCGATAATAATCGAAAAATCTCATAATCACTTTTTGGTCCGACCCGGATTTGAACCCAGGACTTCATTATCTGCAGTTGAACACGCTACCGCTACCAATGAGTTACACATCACCGCGGCGCGCGGTGGCGGTGTCTTTGAGTCCCTCAAAGACACCGTCACGCGCGGTGCTCGCTTTGATGAAATTAAAATATATTTAACCGTTTATTATTTACCTACATCAACCCTTTGAATTCGCCGCCGTATTAGAGTTCCTTCCTTCGCATTTTTTTCTAGTAACGAGACTAATTTACCGTGTCAATGGAACGATTTGTTTTTAAAATGTTGTTTTAACCAAGGTTGGTAGACCATTTAATTTGAGCTTACAAAACTGTTGGTCAGCTAAACTGTGAGCTGACATGCAAACGCTGCCAACAGAGCTCCAAGTAATAATTTTTACATTTACTTCTCAATTATGCGAATAGGCCCTATTCGCATAATTGAGAAGTAAATGTAACAGTATTCTGCGAGTGGTACCGTGACGCGGTGGGGACTGCACCAAGTTTCTGGGCAGACGTACTATGGACAGAGGAAGCCTCATTTACCAGAGATGGTTTTAGCAATCTCCATAATGAACATTTTTGGGGTTATGAAAATCCACACGTCCACACAGTGTCCAGATTTCAACACCAGTGGCGGATTAATGTTTGGGCAGGGATTAAGGGTACTACTCTTTATGGACCCAAATTCTTGCCCATTAATTTGAACGGGGAAAGATTTTTAGACTTTTTAAGTGGAAATGTGGAGGACGATTTAGAGCACTTATCAGTCGTTGAATATGAACGCATGATTTTCATGCTCGATGGTGCACCTTGCCACTACGCGCGGCGTGTGCGCGAGTATTTGAATACACGCTTCACTCGCTGGATCGGTCGTGGAGGCACCATAGCTTGGCCACCCCGTTCACCTGACCTCACGCCACTAGATTTTTTTCAGTGGGGTTATGTGAAAAATAAAAAGTATACGCTGTCTCATGCGATACAAGAGAAGAGATGGAGGAACGCATCACAACAGCTTTTAGCGAGATAACCACAGAAATGTTAGTGAACGTGAGGTCGTCTACGATGCGACGGGTGGACAAGTGTATTCAAGAAGGGGGCAGACAATTTGAGTGTTTATTATAATTCTTATTAGCCGGTACCGTACCGCCCCAGGTATCAGTGAATGTGAAATAGTGAAGTTCGTAAACCAGCAGTGTTACACAAGTGATTGTGATGTGGACTATACACAACATCTAATAATTTAGATAGCCTCACTTATCAACTATTTAAGTAAATGTTAATTAACTAAATTCATCAGTGATTGTAAAAGAATGATTATCCTATAAATTCAGCAGTACTAATTAATTATTAATAAAACGGATCTTCGAATCTGAAATAATTGCAAAGTGTGCCTAAATGTAAAATGCAGTTCGAATAACAGGCGAACATAAATGGATGCAGGTATGTTTAAATTTTAATACTCTCAAGTCTTCTTTTATTTTTGCGACATCAGTTTACCATTCATTAATAATACCTATTGAGTGACACACAAAGCCAAAAACAACGGTACGACTACTGGCTAAATTGATTAACTATGAATTGTGTACTAGGGACATTAAACCACTGTTCTTAAACGGTTAATTTTTCTTTGATTTGCGGCGACTCGCTGTCGTATTTCGCTCAAAAGCGTCGCGGTTTTGATGTGTTATTTGTTTTGTTTATGTTGTATACAATTGTATGAATATGTTGTCTATGAGAAAGACTCGTGTGAGTTGACAAGTATTAGAGTTAAACATTCGGCGTCAGTCTCAACTTTAGAGAACGTGAAATAGTGAAACTCTTCCAGCAGTACTGACAACAAGTACAATTAGAAGTTAAAACTATAAATAAAAGATTCATTCAGATTCAATATCACGTACCTACCTATACGATGTAAAATATCTAATAGCTATTCAACAGTGCCTTAAATAAAACATGACACTAAATTAAAACAAAATATGTAGTGAGTGTGATCAGAACCACGTTCCAACTTACCAGGCGTGCATAAAAACACAGCTGTGTTACTACATTACTAGGGCGGGCGCAAACCTTTCAGCTGTTTGGGATGTACGTTATATCGATAAGATTTGTCGATTTATTAAATGGCATAATATTTGAAAATTCAGATAAAATGATGGTATTCCGTTATGGGATTAAGTGTACAGATAGGCTTAAGGTGACCCTATATGTTCCTTAAGTTACGTTCACTCTTTCTGTTACACGTTGTATATGTTGAATAAAAACATCTGTCACTTAACCAATTTTCATTCAGGGTCCTATTAAATTGTATGTCGTTTAGTTTTCTTACTTTTACGGGAAATTTTTAAAATATTATTATCGCCATATATATAATTATATATAATTAATAATAATAATTTTATATAATTATAATAAATATTCTGGGACATTATTTATCTGATCACAAATTAAGCAGAGCTTGTACTATGGAAACCAACTAACTGATATACTACATATATTACTTTTCTTTTGTACTCATATAGATCATTATACCCAGACTCAGGACCAACAGACATGTTCATACACACAAATATCTGTCCTGGGTGGGTATCGAACCCACGACCTCCGGCGTGAAAAGCAAGCATTTGCATAGCAAGCAACAGGCCCGTCAATATGATTTAATTATAGTTGTTCGCCGCGCTGGATTAAATATATAATTGAGTCGGTTTTTATAACCGGTCAAGTGCGAGTCGGCTTCGCCCACGAAGGGTTCCGTGCTATTGTCTATAAAAACGAGCAAAAAATTCACGTATGTTGTATGGGAGCCCCCTTAATTATTTATTTTATTTGTTATAGCGGCAACAGAAATACATCATCTGTGAATATTTCAACTGTCTAACTATCACGGTTCATTAGATACATCCTGGTGACAGACAGACAGACAGACAGCGAAGTCTTAGTAATAGGGTCCCGTTTTACCCTTGGGTACGGAACCCTAAAAAGGCTATTCTTTCGGTGTGGATACATTACACATCGTGGACACAAAGGTGACCCATGTTGGTATTTCATTATAATTACTATTAGTAGGAGCGCTGGCACGCATTTTTGGGTAGGTATTTGAGGCAAGCTGAAAACTAGTCCTATAACTCTTCAGACACACCCCAACACGGAACTGCAGACCTGGCAGGCGGGTAGCGGGTCTAAACCATCCTCTAAATTTTTGAATTTTTTCTTTTTTTTTACCAAATAATGTATTTGAGGCAAGCTGAAATTTTGATATGTTGTAGTTTAATGTTTATACAATACAAAAAAAAGTCAGGCGATTCTGTCGGGTCTTTAGCACTGCCATGCGTGTGCAAAAATATTTTTAAAAAAATCGAAAAAATGTATTTGAGGCAACTTGAATGTTATTTATGTATTGTATAAACATTAAACTACAATAATCAAAATTTCAGCTTGCCTCAAATCCATTTTTTGGATAAAAAAACCATTCAAAAATTTAGGGGTTGGTTTAGACCCGCTACCCGCCAGCCAGGTCTGCAGTTCCGTGTTGGGGTGTGTCTGAAGAGCTATAGGACAAGTTTTCAGCTTGCCTCAAATACCTACCCAAAAATGCGTGCCAGCTCCTGGACTATATAACAACTGTCTGTTGTTGTGTTGTTCGTTTATTATTCATTTATCTCTCTCATCAAGTTCTGGCTGTTTACATTGCATAATCACTTGTTTCATGTTTTTACTAATTGTCCGTGTTATTTTACTAATGACCCGCATCAGCTTCGCTCGGGTATAATAATAATATTCTCCTGGCCGAATTTGGGCCGTGTCGGCCACTCTATATGGAGACTAGCCATGGGCGCGGGAGATATTTTAATACACAAGTTTGTACTCAAGACAGAGGCACTTTCTATTCCATCACTCTGATGATCTGATGGGACGACTAGCGACACGACCGGCTAGGAGTCAGGTACAGAACCGACGGCTTTACTTGCTAGCCGAGACACGGGTATTTAATAATAATAATATCTCGTGACTATGTCACAAAGATCATCCTAGCCCCAAACTAAGCAAAGCTTGTACTATGGGTACCAGGCGATAATATACATATTTATTTAGATAGATAAATACTTTTTAAATACATAGAAAACATCCATGACTCAGAAACAAATGTTCGTGCTCATCACACAAATATTTGCATTTACCGGAATTCGAACCCAGGACCACCAGCTTCGTAGGCAGAAGCACTACCAACTAGGCTATGGTAACCGTCATTTAAAACTTCAACTCCCACGCGGTTATTAAGGCAAACAACTCCAAATCGCAACCTTATAGAAACGTATGGGGGAGATCTATATCCAGCAGTGAAAAAAATAAGGCTGATGATGACGATGGTGATGGTAATTACACCCAGACACAGAATAAACAATCGTGCTCATCGCACAAGATAAAGATAAAGATTTCTTGATTGCTAAAACTGTATACATGGTTGTAGATGGTATACAATGTTGAGTATCGACAGTTACCCGTACCGGCGTGCAAGAGTAAGGCTTATGAATTAAACATAATAGTACATAACAATTCTTATTTTTATAATATACCTATATTTGTGGAATTATTTATTACAATTTATAGTAAAAGGACTACAATCGGCAATTTTAAAAGTAAATTGTTTAGTTTCAAATTAGTATCTTCACCAATCTGTCTGTGCTCAACTTCCAGTAACGAATATGAACAAACTGCTCACCTCATCCCTTGGGAGTGTGATCTCCGGCAAAATCAGCGTGATATTATGTTAAACAGCTTGCAACCAATATATGGCGTAGTTTATTATACGGATCTTGTGGCAACAAGGAACAACTTCCGTGTGCTTAAGCGCTTTTGCCATACCTACTATTGGAATCAAATATAACAGCTCACTTAGGACCCTTAAATTGATCCTCGGTGCTTTTGCAGCTGGCTTCTCTAGTTGCAAATCTCTCATTTCATGAGGCTATAGCCTCTTTACATCTTTCTGTCTCCCGCTTTGCTCAGGAGGGAAGTGGAACTATTCATTTTCTAACTCCTCCTTTTCTCTCTTTCTGATTAAATTCGTTACGGGATCCAAGGCAGTTAAAGCGATTCCCCGGGACATGCCTGAGCTTCACCGCTCAGTGTCATTTCATTATGTGCCACTGTTGAACCTGGCTTACAGGAGTTGCAGTGGTGGGTAAGAGGGAGGGACATGTCCCGATAATTTTAAATTAAAAAAAGGACTACTTTTTGGCAAAATACTCATTGACATCGTAAAACACATTGGAAATAAGTCACTTTTTCAAAACGTTTTTGAATTTTTTGCCTTCCTTAAGATTTGTCCTGGGTGTAGATCGAACCCACGACCTCTGGCTTAACAGCCAGGGTCACTAACCAATAGACCACCAGGCCAGTCAATGTTTTTGTATAGATATGCCTTCAGTAAGGCCTAAGTATTTAGGTAAAGAATGTGTGTTCATCGACGTGGCCTCAACTACTCAAAGTTCATTAACACGATGGTATTGTTATCAGGTGTTACCTAGCTAATCAATTAGATAGAATAGTCTGTCTGTATGACAACCAAGATTGTAGATATCGGCAGTAACATAATGCGGCACTATCACGCGTCCCTCACGTGGCTGATGATGATAAAGGTGGTAATAACACGAGCATCTTGTTATTGCTATATATTGAACGAAAATGAATTGAATACGAAAAACCAGTTGATAACAAGTCAGGCTTTTGCCATGATTTTGTATAATGGAAGTCATTTGGGACAGGCCTATTGGCGTGGTTGGCAAATGCTTGCTTTTCACTCCGAAAGTCGTGGGTTCGATCCCACCCAGGACAGATATTTGTGCCCATGAACATGTCTATTTGTCCTGAGTCTCGGTGTAATTATCTATATAAGTATGTATTTACAAAAGAAAAGTAGTATATATTCAGTTATCTGATTGCCATAGTATGAAATCAAACTGTCTTTCTTCTGAAAAAAAAACTACACTTAATTTCCCCAAACAATGTAATCAATGCTAAGTTTATAAATACACCTTCGCGGGAAAGAAGTGGTCAGAGTCGATTCTCCAATAGTATCGACTAATTATGTTTGTTAAGTAAAGCATCTTCTACACGGTTGCAAACCAACGTCCCAACGGAGGTCACCCTGGTGGTTGCCATCCAGTCTAGATGGATAGCAACCACCAGGGTGACCATTTAGACTGCACAACTGCAGTCTAGATGGATAGCAACCACCAGGGTGACCATTTAGACTGCACAACTGCAGTCTAGATGGATAGCAACCACCAGGGTGACCATTTAGACTGCACAACTGCAGTCTAGATGGATAGCAACCACCAGGGTGACCATTTAGACTGCACAACTGCAGTCTAGATGGATGGCAACCACCAGGGTGACCATTTAGACTGCACAACTGCAGTCTAGATGGATGGCAACCACCAGGGTGACCATTTAGACTGCACAACTGTAGTCTAGATGGATGGCAACCACCAGGGTGACCATTTAGACTGCACAACTGCAGTCTAGATGGATAGCAACCACCAGGGTGACCATTTAGACTGCACAACTGCAGTCTAGATGGATGGCAACCACCAGGGTGACCATTTAGACTGCACAACTGCAGTCTAGATGGATGGCAACCACCAGGGTGACCATTTAGACTGCACAACTGCAGTCTAGATGGATGGCAACCACCAGGGTGACCATTTAGACTGCACAACTGCAGTCTAGATGGATAGCAACCACCAGGGTGACCATTTAGACTGCACAACTGCAGTCTAGATGGATGGCAACCACCAGGGTGACCATTTAGACTGCACAACAGCAGTCTAGATGGATGGCAACCACCAGGGTGACCTCTGTTGGAACGTTGGTTTGCAACCGTGTAGAAGATGCTTAATCAATTGCAGTTGGAAACAAGTCGGGCTCTTGTCATTATTTTATAAATATAAAGTTTCTTACTCATTCGTGGGCAGTAAGTGCTGATTGGCGGCTCAAGATGTTTGGGGAAATTAAGGGCAGCATTTTTCCAGAAGTTGGAAGACTGATTTCAGTTAAGTAAACCAAAAGGCATATGGAACTCATTATCATATCAGCTTAAGTCTTTAAGTTTACTGCTGGACAAAGGCCTCCCCCAAGAATCTTCACAATGACCAGAATCCAGCGGCTTCCGCCGACCCTTGCTAGACCGACCCTTGTCGGTTCACCTTGTACGGGGACCTGCCCACACTTCCTAAGATCAGTCTGGGGACAATCTGGGGACAATGTGACACAGATCATCCTAGCCCCAAACTAAGTAAAGCTTGTAATATGGGTACCAGACGACGATATACATACTTATATAGATAGATAAATACTTATATACATAGAAAACATCCATGACTCAGAAACAAATATTCGTGCTCATCACACAAATATTTGCACTTACCGGGATTCGAACCCAGGACCACCAGCTTCGTAGGCAGGAGCATTACCAACTAGGCTACGGTGACAGTAGTAAGTAGAGCTCTTAATATATTTGTAAAAGGCAAGTATCTACCCAAAGATATTGTTATATTATAATATCTTTGTATCTACCTACGACGCCAACCAGCCTGTCCCTTGTTTATTAATATCTATATCTCTCTCTATCTATATTAAGCGTAAACCCGGAGTCAACATAGTACGCCAGTAGTGCAAGTCCTGCTTAGAGGGGCTACCGGCTAAGTCGCCGAATATCGTGATAGTGATCGGCGTTCAAATAAATAAACGTTAAAAATGATATAATGAATCGTTAAATCGGCTTCGACGTAGAAAATCGATTTCACACCGGACCATTTATGACGTCACATGTGCTCATGGACGCCGATTTAACGATTGATTAAGTCATTTTAAATTTTTATTTATTTGAACTCCGATCACTATCACGATGTTCGGCGACTTAGCCGGTAACCCCCAGGACAATTATTGCTGTTAGTTATAATATTATAAATGGCAGACCAGCTTTAGAAAGGAGAGGGAAAATTTCGATTCATCTACGATTTCCATCTCCTTTATAAATCTGATATGGTATTTTAATGGAACAACGTAGTTTAAAGATATTAATAAAAAAATATATGTAATCGTACAGACATCAGATACAACGTCAAGTGCAATCCGCATCGCGCCAGCTAATCAGGTTAGTTTCTAATCAGTCACTCATAAAACCTTGGCTTATCTTAAGAAATCATCAACGCTCGCCGATTTCAGTACATTATGAATTACATAATGTGAGACATCAATAATTAAATTACCCATTCTTTTTTTCATCATCATTACAGCCGAAATAAGTCCACTGCTGGACAAACCTCCCCCAAGAATCATCTTGAGGGGATATGCTATAATCGTCACGCTTGGCAGACGGGCGATCGCAGATCAAGATTATCAACGTTGAGTACAATTAGTAAGACAAGTTATAACAGTATTTTTTAAGAATGTCCAGTTTTTACTTTCGTTTCGTTCAAAGATTATTTCATATGAACAAAGTCAGTATCTACTAAATATATATTTTTTCTAGAACAACAGTTAACTTAAAAAAGGTCAAATATATTCCAAAAGAAAAAAGAGACAAGAAATGGATGATTATATTGAGAACGTATTAACAGATTTCGTGGATTTTGAGATTTCCGTAATATGTGTATCGAGTTATTAACATTTTAAGCTAGAAATTGTAAAACTGATTATAAAAATGTTATTAATAATTATTGCAAGACTGTTTTCGTCATAGTCATAGAAAGAGTTCCTAAGAATAATTTGCAGTTTATTTATTACCTACTAGCTATGTCCGCGGTTTTACAGGAGTAGGACATTATTATTATCTCTAAAATTTTCAGTAAACGTTAGTAGTAGAAAATAATCAAGAATTAAATATAATTATTATTCAATATAACCAACCCTGTTTTTAATACAGGCCCTTAGACGGTTTGCCCAGTTATCAATGATGGCACGAATCTTTTCCAGCGGAATTCGTTCTGCTTCTCGGACGAGGGCTCGCTTCAGCGACTCCAACAGGGTGGGACTTTCGACAGGCCCTGAGCTCTAATTCAGTCCATAAAGAATAATCCAGCGCGTTGAGGTCGGGGCTAGAGGAGGGCCATTCGTTCGCTGCGATGAAGGTCGGCACATTTGCCCTCAACCAAACTTTTGAGTGCGGAATGGATTTCGGCGAAGTCGTTCTCAGATGATTTTGATGTTCGCAGGCGTCCTGACAAAGCGTTGCCATCCAAAGAACTTCTCTCCTAGTATCCTTTGATAGTGTAATACATGCAGTTACGGCTAACACCAAGATATTGTGTGTCCCGGACAGGTATGTTTGGAGAAGGAGACGGCCGCAATTGCTAGTGGAACCGCGTAGTCGGACTAATCTTGTACATGAGGCGCCCCTGACGCGTGCTCTCCGTACTCTTAACCTTATAGCAGCTGAGACTGACCTATTTGTGTGTTCTCTGAGTGAGTTTACGAGAAGTGCATTATGCATAATTAGTTGTAAGTAAAATTTGTTTAGTGGTATAAAATTGTATTATACTTGGATAATCACTCTATCGCATTGGACTTATACCTGTAATGGTAGATGTAAGAGGAAATAAATAAATAAAAAATAAAATAAAAAATATTGAATACATGATACGTTACGTTCATACTAACCGCCATTTAAATGGTCGCGCTGGTATAAACATACCATTATAGTTCAACATGTTGATAAGTGGCTCTAATGAATAGTACAATAAATAGGATACGCATGTAAATAAAAGAGATAGATATCATTTAAACAATTGCGCTTCTAATATTAAGCTAGTCACCCTGCTCAGCGCGGACTGAAGACAAAACGTCCCAATTGGGACGTTTTTGAGTCTTCTTTTTAGCGCGCTAGTAACATGTCTGCCTCTTTTTTACATATCACCAAAAGTTTTCACCTCACGGAAAATCTCCATTAGTTTTTTTCCCACCTTTAATATAGAAATCACGGTCGCACGTTCTTTGGTTCCCTCCATCACGAGAAAGTAGAAAGAAATGCATATGAAAATCCAAGAACTTAAAAGTTAACATTCCAAATTCAAAATTGGAACAAGAAACAAATAGCAGCCAGTAATATTTCATTTCATTCTCTAAGTACAAAGTTTGTCTCAAAAGTTATGAACACTCGAGGTATATGTTCAAACGTAAATTCTATTTTTAAATGTTAGCTCATGCGTTCATCCCAAAAAAGCATAAAACAGAATTTAGTATTATTGGATACCTAAGTAACAAAAACCCAAACGTGTATGGTAGTAATTAGAGTTAGGTACCTACGTATATAATTATATCTTCACAACATCAGGCGTTCTGTTTTACTTCATTATATTTTGGTTTTTGTTTTTGGTCGGTTATTAGAATTCTCTAATTTAAATATGGAAGGCTAACCATTTTGGGTAAAGGTCACATTTAGCTAATTAGATTATACGATTTTTGGAGCGAAAGCGCAAATAAATAAGAATAATTTCTTTTTAATTTTACCGTGATACAACCACAATTTAAATCTACGTTCGTTCGTTTAAATACGGCACTTTGGTTCAAAATATATAGAACCGTCCTAATTTCCTAACAGCATAGCATGAATCTAACATTTTAATCGTCCGCGTAAGGAATTGCGTATTATGTAGGCCTAAAAATGGTATGTATATCAGACTCATTATTGCTGACTGTCTATGATTGATGATGTATTTGATATGATACTGATTTCAGCATCGTCATCATCACCATGTCTGTCGAATGACGTCAATTGCTGGAGCCTTTGTGTTAATAGTACACAGAGACGCTGCTACCAGTTCTCTGGAAGATATTCCCTCGCATCGCCTTTTATACGGAATAAGAGGGAGTAGTGATATTCTATACCGTCAGCCAGGCAGGAAGAAAAGCAAATATTTCACCATTAGGTCTTGTTTTCGCAAAGCATAATTTATATAATTAAGCAATAAGCAGAGCTTGTACTATGAAAACCGGATAACTGATATAATACATATACTACTTTTCTTTTGGAACGAAGTTCCTTATCGCGCGTTGTGAAAAGGGGCTAGACGGAAAAAATTCTTACGAAAAGTTGTCACGACACTTTTTGCAGCTGTGCAGCGTGCGCATGTTTCTCTGCCTGTCTCTCTCTCTCTCTCTCTCTTATAGAAAGCAAGCCAGATATTTTCATTTCTATTTCGCATTGAACAGTGTGGTGTCGCGACGATTATTTTTGTTGAGTGTATACAGGTTTTTTGTACATAATAAATAATAAGAAATAACTTCGTTCCATCCGGGTGTCCCTTGACACCTCTCAATTTTTTGTAAATACAGACTTATATAGATAATTACACCCAGACACAGGACAAATATCTGTCCTGGGTGGGAATCAAACCAAAATGCAAGCATTTACCAACCAAGCCACAGGCCCGTCATATAAGTGTCAGTCTTATTAGGAAAAATATTATGGCATATTATGGGGGTGGTTCAGTATGGTGTGGAGTATGGAGGGATCATCGTAGCCTAGTTGGTAGTGCTCCTGCATACGAAGCTGGTGGTCCTGGGTTTGAATCCCGGTAAGTGCAAATATTTGTGTGATGAGCACGAATATTTGTTTCTGAGTCATGGATGTTTTCTATGTATTTAAGTATTTATCTATCTATACAACATGTAACTTAATTAACGCACATCCTCAAAATAGTTTGATCAGAATCGTTTACTGAATCGATTTATATCATTTTTAATATAGGTAATTTTTTATTCAAAATTAATTAAAACAAAGGAAATTATTGTCATATTAACCCTGTGCAGTCAAAACAAATTGAAATGGACCGTAAGTCAAAGTAATAAGACTTTAAAAATCGTAGTTTTATTTGTATTGATACAAATTTCCATCATTCAATACAAAATAAAGGAAAATAAACGTTGTTTCAAGAAACAAATTTATTAAATAACAATGCATATACAATATACATGTTAAATTAAAAATTCAGTGTATGTATTATGATTATAACATAATATTATAATTGGGGTGTTTGAGGGTGTGCGTTAATTACTTTACATGTTGTATAAGTATGTATTAGTTTAGTGCTTAGTTTGGGGCTAGGATGATCTGTGTGACAAAAAAAAGATATATGTACGGAGTTTGTGGTGGTCGATAGAGAGAATATGTCTGCAGATCAGTATATCAGGGAAGCCTTAGAGGGAACAAGTTTCCCATTTGTACCCTATAACGATGACGGATATATCCTTAGGCAGGATAATGGCTCTCTCAGTCCATGCCTATCTAAACTATATGGATTCAGTGGCCAGTAAGTACCGCAGATATGCTATAGAGCATTTATGGGACTTGTTAAAGACAAGCTTTAAAATCAGAATCTTGCTCCCACCATGTCTGGGAATAAATCAAAGAATGGCAAAGCTTATCCCAAGACGTAATGAGTAACATAATTCTTAGCATGCCCAGGCGCATTGAAACACTGAGAGCACGAGGGGAAACCCTCGTTATTAGTCATTAATTTGTTTAACGATAAAATGTCACTGCTCTTAAATTTTCAACATTGTGTGTATGTGTGTTATCACGAAATATAAAAAAGGACACTTTGTTTTAATTTTGTTAATAAAATTGAATGAAGACCTTTTTCTTAGAGTGTCGATGGCAAACTAGTTAAATTTTTGTGGCCCAGAACGTGGCCACACTTATTACCCAGCTTGAAGACCTTGTAAAGTCTAAGTTAAAAGACGCGAAATAGTTTGTTAATTCATGTCTGATTATATATTTTTTCAGTATACGCTTTATTACTTTATAATCAGTCTTTTTTCTGTTCACTAAATGAGACGGCGCGGCGTGTGTATTGAAAATGTATTTATTGAAGTAAAAAGAAGCAAAATATATTTGCATGGATAATTGTGGGCGAATAAATGAGGTATTTAATGCTTTTAGTTCTTCTAAAATCCAAAAAAACTTTTCTATACGATATATCTATATTTAATCCGAATATATTATTTGTACCTAAAAACATATATATTTCATTAAAACTTTATTCAAAAGTGCGTTACTTGTGACAATTTTTATATACTTGCAACTTTCGGTTGCTTAAACTTTTGATATAGACTGAAAAACAAAACACTATAACTAATTCAAATAATTATTTGTTTTTTTTTTAAATTCTGTATACTCATGCAAAGACACAAAATTTTCGAATTACAAAACCGATTTTCTTATAGATTCCGTTTACAACATGCAATATTTTTTTTGTAATCATACGGTTGGTTCCTTTGCCTTAATTTATGGTTTTGGATATTAGACTTAAACTAGATAATATCGTATTTTAAATAAAATATCATATTATAAATCAAGGGTTAATAAGAAAAAAGTACTTGTAGTATTCAATACGTAATTTTTTGTTATTTTATTACTGTGCATATAATAATTTTAGATAAATTTAATTTGTTTTATCTTATTGGACTTCAATTTACAATGTTTCTAGACATATGTCTCATTGATTAGGTACAGACGCCAGCACATCACGCTACACCAATCTATCAAATTTCCCCAATTGAATGTGAACCTTATGCTTATGTGATAAAGTTGAAAATCTATAAAAGAAATTTCACTGATTGGGGCTGTTGGATGTGCTGGCGTTCATTCATGGCCCGGTTTGTATTGTTTTTTCTTTCTATATTGATATATATTCTTTTAGTTTAATTAATATGTATATATAAATATTATGTATATGCATGTTGTTATGATGCTTTTGTAATATACAAGTTAAAATGAAACACATGTCATACGTTTAAGATCCTAGTCAATTGTTCTATTTGAAATATTTACATATTATTTACAATAAATATATTTTGTTGCAGCCTGATGATTTTTAGGGTTCTGTAGCCAAATGGCAAGAAACGGAACCCTTATGGAGATAACAATAAATTTGGGGGTTCCCCATACATAGAACTGAAATTCATAATATTTTTTCCATTGTACCCATAACCCGGAGAGGGGGGGGGGGGGGGGGGTTATGGGTACGATGTAACTTGAAAAATAAGAGATGATATAATTATAAAAAATATATGATGTACATTACCATGCCAACTAACAACAAAAATTGGTTTGAACGAGATCTAGTAAGTAGATTTTATTTAATACGTCATAAATCGTAAACCGCATATTACCTTTCATTTAATCAACTGAAATACTTGCTGCTGAAGAAAATCGCCCATGAAGGGTTATTTACCCTTCATGGGAGAGTCCGACTCGCACTGTAATAAACTAAGGTCAGTACTAGTAAAATTCCATCACCTGAGTAGCATATTGGACAGGGCGACCATGTATTTAGTCTACTATGCACTGGTAGACTCGCTGCTTTCTTATGGACTGGCAAGTTATGGTCGTACATTCAAAACCTATTTGGATAAATTGAAATCGTTACAGATAAGATTTATGAAATTTTTAGTTGACAAAAATACAAAACGCCTTTGTAGAAATACAGATTATGAACATTTATTTCTAAAATGTAAAATGCTTCCAGTCCATGAGAAAGTCCAGCTATTAATAGCTGTTGAACAGTTCTGTAGCGATGAATTTAAGATCCGGATATCACGTACAAGGCCCAGTAGAACAAATAATATATTTATGATCCCCACGCATACCAACTATTTTGGTAAAAGACACAGAAGTTATGTGGTCCCTAAACTTTATAATAAATTTCCCCTAGCTCTGATTAATAACGTAAACTTGACTCAAAACATGTTCAAGAACAAAGTACAAAAGTTTCTTTTAAATTAGATAAGATAAGATAATAGTTTATTTCACCACATAACATAAAACTATAACAATAATAGTTGCGTACAGTAAAATGCAATACATTTTTAAATAATAAAATTGTTTGATCGTCACAATATATTTCGCAAACTGTGTGGTGACTAGCACCTTAGCTAAGTTATTCGGAGACAACTTGTATTAAAGGTGCTAGGCCCAACTTTGTTTATATAGCTCCATCATTATTCATCTATTATTTATAGGGTGAAAGTTAACATAAAAAGAGAAAAAGTAATAATATGAACAAAATACAAAAAAAACTTGTGTAGAAAATTACATTATATCTGTAAATAGTGCCTAAGTAAACAATTGATGTATGAAAATTGTAAAAAGGGAGCTTCATCTGCCATGCAGTTTTCGAGGAAAACTGCTATGCAGTTTGGCAGAAGTATATTATGAATGTAAAGAAGTATGTTACTTGTGAATAAACATTTTTTCATTTCATTTTCATTTCATTTCACTTGGCCGGTTTTTTAATTTACTTTTGTTTCCTTGTTACAATATATAAAATAAAAATGTATTAAATGCATGCTCATTGATGACTTATATAGATTTATATAGCTACTCATAAATAATATCTACGGATCAACCCTAGCTACAATTATTGGGGTGGTTAGTAAATGCTTGCTTTTCACGCCCCAGGTCGTGGGTTCGATTCCCACCAAGGACAGATATTTCTGTTTTTCCTGAGTCTGGGTGTAATTATCTATATAAGTATGTATTTACAAAAGTAGGATATCAGTTATTTGGTTTCCATAGTACAAGCTCTGCTTAGTTTGGGATCAGATGGCCGGATCAGATGGATTTAGACGTACCATTTCATGATATGAAAAAGACCTCGTGCAATAAGCTACGTTACAAATATTTCCCATTTAATAACAAATAAGATAATACGAATTAATTATGTATCCGGACAAGACAAGCAATCTCAGTTTTACATACAGTAATACCTACCTGATTTGACGCAATATTGCTATTTTCACGAGTATTATTGGTGGCCAATATTGAGACTACTCTCACAGATTACTGTAACTAAGCAATTACGATTACAGTAATTAAGCTGTGATTATATTGGCAAATTACTATCATTACAGCAGTATTTGTGTGTGTTTGTGTTTGACAAACAAACAGACGATAATTAAAAAGGTGCATATGTAATTGCCTAAGAATTAAATAAAAATATTATAAATATTGGTCCATTAATAATAGAAAAACTTGAGAGGTGTCAAGGGACACCCGGATGGAACGAAGTTATTTCTTATTATTTATTATGTTCAAAAAACCTGTATACACTCAACAAAAATAATCGTCGCGACACCACACTGTTCAATGTGAAATAGAAATGAAAATATCTGGCTTGCTTTCTATAAGCAAGAGAGAGAGAGAGAGAGACAGACAGACAGACAGAAACATGCGCACGCCGCACAGATGCAAAAAGTGTCGTAACAACTTTTCGTAAGAATTTCTTCCGTCTTCTCTCCCTTCACAACGCGCGATAAGGAACTTCGTTCCAAAAATCCGGAAACATAGGTACTTACATAAAAAATGTTTCATCGTAATCTTAAAAAGTAGGTATACCAAATTACCATGATCCACATAAAGGAGGAGGTTTTAAATTAGAACCCTCTTTCTTTAAAGTAGCTTACTAAGTCGACCTATAGGTAGGTGAACAATACTCAGTCGCTGGATGCGGATAGGATATAGGACTAGATATTGTGGAGATCTTTGGGAGAGGCCTTTGTCGAATAGTGGGCGTCTTTCGGCTGATATGATGATGATGATGAACTATCTGGATCCAATCAACGTCATCACCACGTCAGCCGAATGACACGCTGGACAAAGGCCTCATGAAAAGATTTCCACAATGGAGTTGTTACCATCATATGGAGGGATACCACATGATAGTAACAACTCCATTGCCACGCTTAGCAGAGGGGTTGGTGGTGATCGCAGTAGAGAGGTTATAGTACACAGAGAGACGCTGCTGCCCGTTCTCTTGGAGATATTCCCTTCCTTACTTTACCGGTAACCCCCCTGAGTGGGAATCGAACCCACGACCTCCAGCGTGAAAAGTAAGCATTTGCCAACCACGCCAACAGGCCTATCGGTATTGGATCTATTCTTTTACTTTTATCTTCAATGTACAGACAGACTTTAGTTACAGCTTATAATAGTATAGATAAAGTGAAGTACATTATATAATATAAAAACAAATTTCTTTATCACAATTCAAAAGTCATAACATTTATTAATTCTTTAGTAATACTTCCACGCGTAAACATAACAATTTATTATTACCAACAGCTGTTTTATTATCTTTATCATACGATTACTTTGATTTTCCACGTCATTCTAGCATGTGAGCATCCGCTTGGTTTTATTACCCGGTGACGCAGTGAAATCCACCAAAGCTAAACTGTGAACGTTGAATTAGAAATTAGGTACAAGGTGTACAATATATGGACGTAGCTTACCGTGCTTAATTTGCCTATGAACCTAAACAACGTGTCACCTGTTAACATGCAAAATACATAATAAAATAAAACTTGGGAAAAAAAGGTGTCAAGGGACACCCGGATGAAACGAAGTTCATTTCGATTAATTAGTGAAGGAATGGTAATTCTTTTTAAGTTATAATATTTTTTTTTATTATTAACAAATATAATGTAATATAAACCGAATCAGTAGGCTCAATTTTAGTAATAAAAAAATAAAGCGTAAAGGGCGCAGGTCCAGCGGCAACAGGCCAGAAATGCATAACACCGAGGCAAGCGACATCGTGCGATGAGCGCGTGCAATTAGGATACCAAACTTCCTGCTGATCTGGTTAAGTCTTTTGGTAACATATTGTTTGCTAGTATTTTTGGCCCAGATGCTAGCCGCGTATACGTCCACCACTGCAGCGTACAGTTGTTTACAGATTGCTGCGCTCATCCCCAACGTCGTGCGCATTGCACTTGCCGCCTTCTGGTAAAGGTGGGTTGCATTGCGGCAAACTGACTCTATGTGCGCGTTAAACGTCAATTTGGAATCAATCAACACACCCAGCACCTTAAGCTCGTGTGTTAATGTGAGAGGAGTGCCTCCCAGTTCTAGGTGCGGCTTGTTGTTCTTGAGCCGCCTTGTTGCAATCATTGCTTGGGTTTGTGCGCCGCAAATTTCATTTTGCTTTGCGTACCCCAGTTTTCTATTCTCTCTAGGGCGTGGTTTGTGATTCTGATCGATTCTTCCGATGTTGTTGCAGAAGCAACGATCAGTATATCATCAGCGAAGGCTTGTATGTGAGCCTCTAGGTTTTCGGCCTCCTGCAAAAGCGGGTCCAATTGAATGTTCCACATGACTGGTCCACAAGAGGAACCTTGTATGCAGCCCCTCTGAGTCTCGCGAGTGACTTCCACACCAGCATACTGGATTTTTACCTTTCTCCTGCTCAGATAACTATCCAACAGTAATGTTATGTCACGGGGGCATTCCTTATCTATCAACTGGCGCTTTATAAGAGGCCACCAAGCCCCATCAAACGCACCCTCAATGTCCAAGGACACCACCGCAACTATTTTCTTGGCACGTATGGCAGTTTCAATTATACCTAACGCGTCGTATAGAGCATCCCCTGTACTCTTCTGTGGAGTGAAACCGTACTGCCTACCACTCAGCAATCCATGGGCGCCCAGGTACCATTGCAATCGGGCGGTGGTCATTTTTTCAAGGATTTTTCCAAAGACCGGTAAGAGACCGATTGGTCTGTATGATTTTACCTGTTGGTAGTTGGTTTTTAGTGGTTTTGGAAGAATCCTGATAGTAGCAATTTTCCAAGTTTCAGAAAAGTGACCCAACGCCAAGCACCTGTTTAGAATTTCGAGGAAAACTAGATTTTATAGCGTAGAGGCATATGTCTGCGGTATACCCATAACCACCTGGGGATTTTTTAGTACTAATTTGTCTAGCTGTATGCATCAGTTCCTCCATTTGTTATGGGAGAATCGCAGTACTAGTCCTCTGTCTCCGCAGATTGAGTATGTCGAGATCTACGCTTTTCCTGAGCTCGGCTTGTTGTATAGTGTCTGTAGTTGGGTCATCCTTCGGGTAGAAAGTATTGGCCAGTAATTCTGTTGAACCCACACTATCACACTCGACTCCAGCTGAGTCCTTTAGTAGGCAGTCGGCCACCATATTTTTCTGTATGAGTGTTCGGTATATACCCTTCCACATGGTGTCAGTATCCTGATCGGTACAGTAGGCCTTCCAGCTTGCGAGTCTAGTGTTTTCGATGGTATCCTTGTAGTTCTCAAGTTCTCGTAAATAGTCATCAACTACCCTAAGTCTTCTTTGCGGATTAGCATTCCGTATCCTGCGTCGTTTACGGATTACTAAGGCCTTCAGTACCGTTAGTTCCTCCGTCCACCACGCAGTTATACGAGGTTTAGGCTCCCTAATTTTAGGTATAGCAGCTTGACATGCCGCTTCCACAGCCTCAGTGTATTCACAAACGACCTCCTCCAGCTGCTCTTTGGTTATCAAACTACTAACCCTCTCCTTAGTGAGCCCCATAGCTGCTGTTTCGCTTAAAAGAATGGCTTTAAATTTCACCCAGTCTGCGTTTTTCGTGTTGAATCTTCTTGTGGTCGGTGTCTTCTTTAGCAAATCAGTTGTTTCAAGCTCTACCTCACATGTGATTGCTCGGTGATCGGACGTGGTGACTAAGTCCGGTTCCACTTGCCAGCGCTTCATCCTATTTGCCAGTCGGTCTGTACATGCTGTGACATCCACTATACTTTGGTATACCCTGTTACCTCTTATGACGCTGAAGGTGGGCACACTGTTTCAGTTAAGCACCGTCATACCTAGTTGCGCCAGCAGCTCTGCGTATGCACTGCCCCGGTCATCCTCAGCGACTGTGCCCCACCAGTAACTTTTGCCATTCACATCACCCGCCAAGACAATGTCAGGGGTTCCTATTTATTGCTCAATGTCTCTACTGGGTTCGAAGTAGACCGAGACGATACCCAACCTAAGTGACCCTGCATTTAGTACTGTTACGGCAATATTAGGTGTGCAAAGTTCTTGTCGATGCGAAATTATAAGGTTCTGATTCAGGATGACTATGGATGCCTTATTTGGGCCATCGGTTCCCAGATACTGTACCACCGTATCGCTTGATCGTAGCCTAGTTGGTAGTGCTCCTGCCTACGAAGCTGGTGGTCCTGTGTTCGAATCCCGGTAAGTGCAAATATTTGAGTGATGAGCACGAATATTTGTTTCTGAGTCATGGATGTTTTCTATGTATTTAAGTATTTATCTATCTATATAAGTATGTATATCGTCGCCTGGTACCCATAGTACAAGCTCTGCTTAGTTTGGGGCTAGGATGATCTGTGTGACATTGTCCCGAGATATTATTATTATAATCAGACTACGATCGCCAACCCATCTGGCAAGGGTGGCGATTATAGCAATATCCCTCCAAATCATAGACACAACTCCATCGTGGAAATCTTACGTGGAGACCTTTGTACAACAGTGGAATTCAATAGTCTGACATAATGACAAGAATAACGATCAGTAACGATGCATTTTGTATGGGGTGCTAAAAATATTTTAGTATATCACAAACCAGTTTTATTTAATTAGGTAGTTTTGAGGTACTGCGGTATTTGTTCTCAAGTCGAAACTCTTCGACCAGTGTATGTTGCGAGTGATGACATAAGGAACCTAGACGTGGTCGCTCGCTATAGGTCTTATTATACGGCTCAGGGTCACCCAAAGAGCAATGTCTCGAGAGGACTATGCTGCGTGATCGAATCTGAAATGTTGAAATCCGCTGGCGAACTAAAGTAACCGACATAGTCCGAAGAATTGCCCATATAGTGGCAGCGGGGCACATAGCTCGTAGAACTAACGGCCGCTGGGGTAGAAGGGTTTTAGAGTGGCGCCGATGCAGCGTGGTTATATCCCGTTGCAAGCCGCTGGGGCCGAAAAGTTCCTTAGTGGCGACATTCCGGAAAGCGCATGGTGGTCAGATTCCCTACAAGATGGACCGATGACCTTGAGAGGTCCGTTGGAAGTCGCTGGATGCGGATAGCACAAGACCGGAGGATCTTTAGGGAAGCCTTTGTTCAGCTGATATGATGTTATTATGAAAACCTTTAACCATAATTAGTTTGTTGAGGAAAATTAAAAAAACTATTAGTTCAACAACCAGCATTAAAATATCAAATTGACGGACGGATGGACTGACACTGACTCATATACCTAATATTCCTTTTTACCATATCTCATGTCAGCGAAATGATGAGCACAGCTGGTCAAAAGGCCTCCCCAAAACATTTTCACAATGGAGTTATGTCTACGACGTATATGCCATAATCGCCACGCAACGCTTGACAGACGGGTTGACGATTGCAGTACGATAGTCATAGTAAACAGAGAGACGCTGCCGGTTTTCTGATAGATATTTCCTCGGGATTGTCGTATATAGGTTTTAATACAATAGACATTTTATGAATAAAACGGATTTCAACGGGACTTTGCTTATTATTACAACTGTTTTATATAAAAATGGTATAAATTTGTTTGATGAATTTTGTTAATAGAAAATGGAATATTATTTTTTATATCTTTTAAAAGGGAAGTAGCTAGTTTATATAAAAATGGTATTTGTTTGATGAATTTTGTTAAAAGAAAATTTTTATTTAATTCTTATTATATTTTAGGGGAAGATGTCGTATATAGGTTTTAATACAATAGACATTTTATGAATAAAACGGTTGTCAACTGGACTTTGCTTATTATTACAACAGGGATGACTTCTACGCCCCCACTGGATGAGATGAGGGGGCGATATTCTATGCCGTCAACCTCACAGCAACAACCACTTAGTACTGAAAAATTATTAAAAAAAATTATGATGACGTATTGATGACGACATTTAGAGATGTTTGGCAAACCAAATTTTAAATAAAAATCCTATGGTAGGGAGCTCGGTACAATTGTCCCATCATTTTGAAGGTTTTCTATACCTTCCAACCCTTGGGACAGGTTTACAGGACCGGATTTATAGTCCGGTCAGTAACGAGGTAAACAGTCCTCGCTGATACAGTCCGGTGAAGCAGTAAAAGCCTCCTAGGGTTACTATAATAATAATAATATTTAGGGACAATGTCACACAGATCATCCTAGCCCCAAACTAAGCAAAGCTTGTACTATGGGTACCAGGCGACGATATATATTATACTTATATAGATAGATAAATACTTATATACATAGAAAACATCCATGACTCAGAAACAAATATTCGTGCTCATCGCATAAATATTTGCACTTACCGGGATTCGAACCCAGGACCACCAGCTTCGTAGGCAGGAGCACTACCAACTAGGCTACGGTGAGTGTCAAGTTAAAAAAGAAATCCTCGCTGCAGTGTACCTAATCTTAATAATTTTACAATAGATGCCGTATGTGTGCGTGCACAAATAGTGGGCCAAAGTGCAGTCTTTATCACTACATAAAAATTAATCTAGTTTTGCAGGCTATCTGTATCTCCATTTAAAGTATGAGTAGCGGATTAACCAAGCATATTTACAAAACCTTTCTCAACTTTGAACTCTCATGAACTTTTAAGTTGAGTAACGTTTTGAAAATCGATTCCGGACCATTAATGACGTCACATGTGATCATGGAAGCCGATTGGATGAATGATTTAGTTATTTTTAACCTTCATCTATTTGAACGCCGACCTCGATCACCATGACCGGAGAATTAGGTGGTAGCCCCCCAGGTATAACTACAATTGTATCATCATCATCATATCAGCCGAAAGACGTCCACTGCTGGACAAAGGCCTCCCCCAAAGACGACGGCGACCACGAACCGGAAGACGCAGCGTGGGCAGGCCCCGTACAAGATGGACCGATGATCTTGTGCGGGTCGCTGGAAACTGCTGGATGCGAATAGCGCAAGACCGGCAATTGTGGAGATATTTGGGGGAGGCTTTTGTCCACAAATATACACATTGAGAAAATTATTTTCCTTAGTCACCGTGCTTGACATACGAGGCGGCGACCGCAGGCGTGTTGTTCGACTACCTCGTGTAAAATAAAATAAAAAAGGTTTTTATTCACGTAGACTTTAAAAAAGCGCTTGTAAATAGTCAGAACATGTTGTTAGTAATATAGTTGTATACATTATTATTTCTAGTAACATAGATACTATATTTAGGTACACATTGTATTGATTGTATGAAAACATTTATAAAATTTATTTTATTATAGCAATGATATTTAGTTAGCTCGTATCAAGTTATTGTCAAGAGATTATGTTTAATTATCTAGTTTAAGTCTTATATTCTTACTACATATTGTTAATGGTGTATCGTTTAGTCGCCTTTAACGATACGATATGATGTATGGTAGGTATGGGGTGACTATGTTATTCTTTCTGGCCCGGAAACTACACGAATAAATGGGATTATAAGTCAAGATTGTTAATAGGAATCGATTTTTGGTTTTAACAACCCATCTTAATAGATACCGGGACATATTATAATGCACAAATGTCTGCGGAAACTCACAACACTGTCTATTCCCCCATTCTCACCCACCTGAAAGAGGTTAGTTGTAAGTGCGACTGCTTTACGTGCTCTCTGAGGCGGGAATGTAATACCACCAACTTGGAGACTCTTGGAGCTGTTACTGAGAAATTTCTTATCAGGTATTTGTACCCGGCACTGCAGTATCTTAGTTTGACACGCTACCGCACAACCAGACAGGCAAATTTATCAATAATTACCTGATTATGTAGTTTTAATTAGTTATCCTCGTTAATAATTACTCATTTAATAATTATATTACCTAAATTATGAATAAATAATCCTCGTCATAATTTGGGGAAGTATTTTTCTGTGGCTGTCATTAAACCAGTGACGTCAATAAGGGGAAACCCTGATTACGCAAATACAATTTCGTATTATTCTTTTAATTATGTTGACGGAAAATGACTACCCGCGACTAGGGTTACCAATTTCAAAATACGAAATTTCTGGACAAAAGGCCCGATTTCTATTATTTTTTTTATTTGGGAATTTTATCACAAATATCTGTCGTACGTACTGTACATACATTTTTAAAAATAAACATGTGGTGCAGTCTTTGGGGACTGTCGATAGAAGTAAATACTATTTTTTCATTTCCCATATTCGGAAAGTAGTATTTATTTGATCCGAGTACCGAGTAGAAGATGCTAAGATCCCTCCCTATGGTGGGAACACATTTAAAAAAATGAAACTAAATTTGATTTTATTCGGTTGTAAATTACCAGTCTGAATAAAAAAAAGACCCTCCGTCTTACTAATATTCGATCAAGTCGCGTGTCCTGGCGCGAGTTTAACATTTATTTTCAACCCAAAAAGTGCACAACGTCGCTAAAGAAGATTTCACTTAAAGTCGTAATTTTATCGTTTTTATACCCAGCGGATCTTCAACTTGTGTTGCACTTCGCATTTAAATCTGGGAAGCAGCAGCTTTTTATAGAAAATACTATCCTGAGATTTGGCGACACTAGCAAAATCCAACCTCAAAGAAGAGTTCAAAAATCTTGAAATCCCAGGACAATACCTGAGATATAGTAACCCTACCCGTGACTTTAATTATACCGTTTCTAAAACATAAGGCAAACGAGGTCCATTTAACAAAAAGTTGAATTGATTGGATTTTTTCAAAGCAAGGTTGACCAACTTACTTTTGCATCGATAAATTGTATTTTCCTGATCGCATGTATCTGACAGACCACGTTCTAATTGCAAATATTTTACTGTCATCCAAAGATGTTATAAGTAAAAAGGTGTAGATAGGTTAAAACCGCTCCGGGAGCGTCACGTTGAAATGTGGCTAATTAGCCAGAATTTACTTCAGTCACTACCTGAGACGACGCACTATCGCAAATTACATTTGTCTCGTTTTCGCTCACGATTATTGAATCATGCCATCTTACTTTGACGTCTAATCGTAATGTAGTGTGATATTGCAATATTAAGTTATTTATGTGTGCGTTGGTGTGCCGTTTTTGAAGATCGAATGTTGTGTTGGAAACCTATCTACACCTTGTTACTTATAACATCATTGCTGTCATCCATTATAATTTGTTTATCTGTAATCTGTTTTTGTGTGACTATACCTAACCTGCCATGGAATTCTCTTGGCGCCGGATGGGAGGAGCCCCGGGAACGCGGGTATGCTCCGGTGCCCCCCTTTTGCGTATGTCTCAGGTGGTCTGGACAGGTACCCTGGGAGGAATTGCCCTTCTGCCAGTCCGACACAGCGACTGCCACCACAAATAGGTCGCTGTCTTTCCGCAGCTGCTTGAACGTGGCGGCAATAGAAGACACTTCTCGTACTGCCAGCTCAGCTCCGCATATCTGTAACCTAATTTAGAGTCCATTCAAAATGATTTAAAGAAAGCCCTATAGTGCGGCTATTCTATAAGCCTATAGGTGACCGGTAATACAGGTTTTTTTCTAAACCTAAATCAGGCACCAGTCTCTCACAAAGTTAGCCTAATAAATACCTTATGTATAATGAATTCGTTCCTAAATGTTTAGTATATTGTGTAAATTTAGTGATGAGAAAAATAAATGATTAAATTATTATTATTATTCTGTAGGTCTGTTAGTCTATTAATAAATCTTAGAACAGTTAAAGATATTTAAAAAAACCTTGTGTTATTTTACGAAACCATTTTCCTTGCACAGTAATATTAATTAATTGTAATATTTTGCATTATTCTTGGTTTTTCCCCGTTGACCGGTTTATTTGACACACTAGCTTTATCGTTGTATAGACGCCAACACATCCAGCTACACCAATCTGTCATATTTCTTTTATAGATTTTCAACTTTATCACGTGAGCTTCACTTATTATTGGGGAAATTTTACAGATTGGGGTAGCTTGATGTGCTGGCGTCTGTACATCACGATCAAGTTAACAACAACATTTATATCAATACACAAATACCGTGGAACACTTCTCCAAATGAAAGACAATGTAAATACTACACGGTCAGCTGATGCCAACCATGGGCGCCGCCATATTGCGACATGCGATAGACGGACGATTAAATTTGAGGCGATGTAAAAAAAAATTCACTCAATACTCATGCTAATTAGGGTTCCGTAGCCAAATGGCAAAAAACGGAACCCTTATAGATTCGTCATGTCTGTCTGTCTGTCCGTCCGTATGTCACAGCCATTTTCTTCCGAAACTATAAGAGCTGTACTACTGAAACTTGGTAAGTAGATGTATTCTGTGAACCGCATTAAGATTTTAACACAAAAATAGAAAAATAATAATAATTTTGGGGGTTCCCAATACATAGAATTGAAACTCAAAAAAAAAATTTTTCGTCGTATCCATGCATAATTATATATGGATAGGTCTTCAAAAATGATATTGAGGTTCCTAATATCATTTTTTCTAAACTGAATAGTTTGCGCGAGAGACACTTCCAAAATGGAAAAATGAGTGTCCCCCCCCTGTAACTTCTAAAATAGGAGAATGATAAAACTAAAAAAAATATATGATGTACAATACCATGTAAACTAACAACGAAAATTGGTTTGAACGAAATCTAGTAAGTAGTTTTTTTTTAATGCGTCATAAATCGTAAACCGCAATTTACCTTTCATTTAATCAACTGAAATACTTGCTGCTGCGGACTCCTTCCTGGGCGAGTCCAACTCGCCCTTGGCCGGTTTTTTTTTATTATGTTTCTATGGAATTTTTAAATGAATGATAAGTTGGGGTATGTTAAGGGTTAATTATCAAAGCGCACGATACAAGTAGGTAGGAGTTAGTTTTCATTTTAAAATAATTACGCATCGTCAATATTTTATTGTATTTTAATCATGTGGGTACTTGAATATTATAAAATTTCAGTAGATTTGATGGAAAATGACTGATTGTTGTTTACGTGAACATTATAGGAAAATAATGATATTTCTAACTAGCATAGTTTCTTTGAACATTGGAGATCCGTCACAAACCAACAGCTTTGCGGTCGGGTTTTGTGGTGATTAACTAAATAATAATAATAAATTCTAAAAAGCATGATATAGACATTGCAATAGCGAGTGGAACGATAATAGTAGGTAATGTTTCCACTGAGTTGTAGATAGTATCGCCTTCATCCTATAAATACGAGTTGGAATTACAAATTACTAAGTTCAAATCTTGAATATAATATTAAAATAAAAAAGTTATAAATAAAATAAAGGTAAAATATGGTATTAGCAAAATGATTACAAATTATGTATTTTAAAAAATATTTAATTAATGTTAATTATTTAAGATAACGTTAAAACAAACTTTTTTTAAACAATGAAATATCAGTGGGCGCCATGTAATGAATGTCTAAATGCTCGAACGTTAATAATGTCGAATGGTTAATAATTGAAACATTCGCTACTAGAAAAGTAGGTTGGGTTAGGCTCTGATTCGTTTTTGTGGCATAATTACATATTAACAATGATTGAACATCTTCCTTTGAATGTATCGTAAGACCCACTTACCTTCCAAGTTTCATGATTGTAGGTCAACTGGAAGCATTATGCGTTTGATGAGTGAGTCAATTAGTAAGAACTTGCTTACTCGTAGACTCACTTATGAAACTTAACTCGCTTTCTACACCTGTAAATGTATAAACGGCTCCTGTCGGTAATTCTTAGCACCGCCTGCCTCGCCGTTACCACAGGCTGTTACCACGGCTGTTACCACAGCTGTTACCACGGCTGTTACCACAGCTGTTACCACGGCTGTAACCACAACTGTTACCACGGCTGGGCTGGCGGGGCTGCCGGGTAATGGAGGTCGAAGTTTAATTATATCATAGTACTCAGAAGAACGTTGCTGCCCTTTCTCTGGTTATGTATTATGTATACGACTCCAACGCGATGAGATGAGGTGGAGATTTTATTTGTCCATCAGCCACAGAATCAAACATAATACATATAAACATAATAAATAAAAATCTTGGAACAACTAACACACTGTCATCTGATCCTAAACTAGGCAGAGACAACCGGACAACTGATAAATATACTTATATATTTAAAAATCTATACATATCATAAATAAATTACACAAACACCCAGACATCTGTGTCTCAAATACACGTGCTCGTGGTAAATGCAGGGCTTAGTACCATTCAGACAATATGTAGTAAAATATAAATTTCAATACATAATATTGAAAACTTCAACTAAACATAATCTTCTTGACAATAACTTAATACAAGCTAGCTAAATATCACTACCATTATAAAATAAATTGTAATGTTTTAACATTCCGTGTACCTAAATATCTGTAATAAGTAACTAGAAATAATAACTGTATTACTACAAACATGTTCTGACTATTTTCAAGCGCTTTTTAAAAGTCTACGTGAATAAAAACCTTTTTAGGGTTCCGTAGCCAAATGGCAAAAAACGGAACCCTTATAGATTCACACCCACTTTTTTCCGAAACTATAAGAGCTGTACTGCTGAAACAAAAATTTTTTTTCATCGCTCCCATACATGTGGGTTGTCTATGGATAGCTTCAAAAATCATATAGAGGTTCCTAATATCATTCAATTCAATTTATTTATTCACACTAAATAGAGTTAATATGATAATTAGGTAAATTACATTATATGGTCCTTATAATCTATTTAGCCTGTATTAAGCATGTGAATACATTTTTATTATCTATAAATAAAATTAAAAGTTAAAAATTGTTAATGTCACGGAATTCAAACCTACATCAAAATGTCAACCAATTCAAATAAAATGTCAAATTATTAATACATATTACATAGATTATGTCAAGTCAGAGACAACCACATCATTTCTGATCCACTCTTCCACAGAGTATATCATTCTGTCTAACAATATTTTCTTTAGTATTCGTTTGAACCTTATTAGTGGAAGTTGTTGAATGATTGATGGGAGTCTGTTGTACACTTTTACACAAATTGCGAAACAGTTTTTATTAAATAGGGTAGTTGTTGGTAGAATATCTAAGACTAGCCGTTCCCCCCGTCTTGTATTTCGAGGGTATATATCCTTCGCTTTTTGAAATAGTTTAAGGTTCGTTTTAACAAATACGCAAATTTCAAAAATGTACATACTTGGCAGTGGTAAGATACATAGTTTCCTAAAATATGGTTTACATGATTCCCATGGAGGAATGTTAGCCATAGCCCTAATACATCTCTTTTGAGACAAAAATGCCCGTTGGAAATCTGTGGAATTTCCCCATAGAATCAGACCATATCGCAATACGGAACCAACATGTCCATGATATGCCATTAATACAGTGTGGTTGTTTGTTATTGTTCTTAATCTATTTAGGACGTATACGAAACTATTAACTTTTTTACAGATTTCTTCAATATGGTTTTTCCAGTTACAGTATTTATCAATTATCAGACCAAGAAACTTGGCACTTGATGCTTCTTTGATTATTGTGCCTTTATAAGCAAGTGTTTTTAGATCTATTTTTGCACGCTGAGTCTGAAATTGAATATATTGTGTTTTCGACAAGTTGGCATGTAAGTTATTATCATTTAACCATTTGATAACGGAATCAATAGTTGTAAATAACTGTATATCATACTGTTTATACTTCAGTAGATTTTCGCATGTCACAATAATAGATATATCATCTGCAAATAGGATAGATTTAAAGGGAGTAATGTCAGGTAAATCGTTTATATATACTAGGAAATATAATGGTCCAAGAATACTTCCTTGAGGCACTCCGTACCGGTTTATCTTGTAGTCAGATTTTTCTTGTCTTATGACTGCGTCATTACTGAGATAAGATATTTCTACGCATTGCTCACGGTTATAAAGGTAGCTTTGAGTCCAATCTAGAGCAGGACCTCTTATACCATAATTTTCTAATTTAGTTAAAAGTAAGTCGTGAGATACAAAGTCGAAAGCTTTTGTCATGTCAAAAAATATTACTGTTGTGGGGTACTTTTTACCTATATTCATAACTACCTTATTTACTACTTCATACATTGCCAGTGTTGTAGATTTGCCCTTTTGGAAACCATACTGTTCTGGTTTGATAAATGAATAAGTGTCAAAGTAAGAGACAAGTCTGTTTTGCATGGCTTTTTCAAAAATCTTAGAAAAAATAGGTATAAGTGTTATGGGTCTGTAGTTGCTTATATCTAATTTGTCTCCTTATTTATATACAGGTTTAACTACAGATTTCTTGAGCCGACTTGGGAACGTACCTAATTCAAAGGACATATTGATTAAGTGTTTCAAAATGGGCACCAGGATATTCACGCATTTTTTTATGATATCCGTCCTATATTCGTCATATCCCACTGAGTTTGTGCTTTTTAAGGACATAATAATATTTCTTACTTCTGTATTATTTACTGGTTTTAGAAATATACTACTTCTTGCACGAGTCTTGTTTGTATTAGAAACTTTGTCATTTTTAATGTTATTCAAATTTATCAGGAATTGGTTAATGTTTTGTGCTATTTCCTGTGGTTTGTTTATTATTTGATCACCAATTTGAATTTTTTTTATATATTCCTGGGTTGAAATATTTCCTACATTTTCATTAATAATGGTCCAAGCCGCCTTACAAATATTTTTCGATTTTTTTATATAATTGTTATTATGAAGTTGTTTTGACTTTGATATACAACGTCGTAATAATTTTGAGTAGTTATGAAATTAAGTCTGACTTTCGATTGTCTTTCTGTTGTAAAAAATAAATCTCAAATGCCTTTTTGTTTTGCAACTACGTCGTAGTCCTCTGGTTACCCATTTAATATCACGATGTTTTCGTATTACTATCTGTCTAAATTTTGGAAAACATAAGTTATAAAACAAACAAAAGTCATCGTGAAATAAATTAAACCCTTCATTTACATCGTTCGTGCTGTAAACATAGCTGAAAGTAAGGTTTTCCATATATTTAAGAAATTTCAGCTGGTTTTCTTCAGAAATATCTCTTTTTATAATATAATATTTACTCGTATCTAAAATATTACATTTAATGGGTATAGATAAAATTTGAGCAGTGTCGTGATCTGAAAGTCCAAGTTTTAAAATTTTACTCTCTGTACCCTTACTTATGTTACTGATTATATGGTCAATACAAGAGTTAAGTCTAGTTGGCTGATTAATATGTAATGTCAATTTATAATTTTGTAGTATGTCATGTAAATCTTGCACTGTTTTGTTTTTCACAAGTGTATTTATGTTAAGATCACCTGCTATAATAATTTATGTTTATTGTATTTGCTGTTAAACATTAGCTTGTAGAGTAATGTGTCAAAATGTGCTAAGAATACGTCTATTTTTGATTGAGGTGTCCGATAGATGCATACTATTACAAGCTTTTGATCTGGCAAATCTATGCCAGTGCATTCAAAAACCTTTTCCCGGGCTTGATCTTTTATAAGGTCGATCTCGTTATACCTAATACCCTTTTTAATGAAGATGGCCGTACCTCCTCTTTTTTGACGTCTACAATATTTTGATGCCATCACATACCCTTTTAAACTAGCATTTCTGATACATTATTCCTTCAAAAAAGTTTCCGAAAAGCATAGAATGTGAGGTAGATTATTTTTCATTTGTAAATCAGTCAGCACTATTTCAATTAAATCTCTTTTTGATAGAATTCCCGCAATATTTTGATGTAGAATTATGAGAGACTGAGCGGATGAGGTATATAAACTATTTGGAACGAAAAAGACTTTCATCGTTTGTTGCTACGTTTTGCGTTGATTGTTCGGTGAAATAGTAAGGAATAGTACCTATTTTTGGATGAGTCACTGATTTCTCAGTCTTGGTCCGTTTATTTCCTAATGGAAAATAAAAAGGAATTGTTCCTTTCTTTGGTAAAATCTGGTGTTTGTTGCGACCAATATCAGGCATCTTCGTCAAAGTATGTACATTTTTTATCTGCCTATTATTATAAATTAAGAACCTTTTGTAATAGTCTCTATAGTCAATAGATCGATTAATTAGGTCACATGTTCTTTTCTTATGAATATTACCTTTTAAATCTAAACAAGTATTTTGTCTTAAATCTAAAAATTTACAGTTTTCAAATTGGCCACTAATGATTTTGATCATATTATTCAAATTATTTTCGTTTAAATATCTATTTTTGGCAACGCTTAACAGATAAATAGTACAATTTGTTAGAAGTTTGAGTATTATGGACAGTTCTATTTGCACTTTAACAGGGTTAGCATCATGTTCTCCCACGGAGAGAACCATTACGTTATTTTCAAAGGATTCTATATTTTGTTCCGTTATCGTCTTGACAATATGCTGTGTTGTAGCTCCCGGCTGAATAAATCCTGTGATGGAATTTTCTTTGCCTGTTTTTCCTCTAATATGCTTCAAAATCAGCGTTAGATCTCTACATTGAGCTCCACCATAGATATAAATATTAGGCTGTTGCTGCGGAAACTCTATATCCTTCTCTATTTTAACTTCTTCCCGTTGTTCTGGTTTCGCTTGCTCCGTTTGCTTATCCATGCGATGATTCTCAACCAAACCAGTCGGTTCATTTTCCAGATTATCTACTGTGAACATTCGCCCACTATCTAATATTTGATTTCGAGACTTTTTCCTGTTGTTTTGAATTTGGCTTTTAGGTATTTTATTCTCTATATGTCTATTCTGCTGGGTGATAGTATTACGCAATGTCATATTCTCCAGAACTAGATCATCAATTTTATTACTAGCCTCTTGAAATAGTTGTTTCAGATTCTCTATTTCTTTATTTAATCTTTCTATTATAGCAATATTTGAGCCTGTAGAAAGGTCTAAGGTGCTAGTACATGTATTCAGGTCCAGTTCGGTAAAATCCTCCGATGGATTATGGATAGATTCAACTGATTTAGCTCGAAGTGTTGGTTTAGTTCTGATAGTAATATTCGAATGTCTTACGTTCTGTTCAGCCATTTTAGTATTGCTTGATTTCCGTTTTGAAATACTATATTATCACACAATTATTTCTATTAATATCAAGCGCAAATGGCATGTAATGATTAAGTTATTATTTTATTTCTCAATTCTAGGCACTTTTATAATAGATATGGATGGTTTCCGCCATCAAACCGCGCTGAGTAGATCACAAATAGTTGAATACGATGTGTTTATCAGTTTCCCCGAAAATGGGGAAAAAATTCTTCGTTGTTAACACTATAATGTATTAAGGATCGCGTGTGGATGACGCCTTATTACAGAGTCTCTGGTCGCCATAGATAACTGACGTTTTAGTCTATTACGAAGATTTTATTATCTATGGTTTGCGACAACACCTTTGAATTTTTGTATTAGAACGGTTTGTTTATTGACAATGAATAACTTGTAAGATTTATAGCTTTTGCAGGGTTTTGCAGGGAAGATCTGATGAGTTTTGGATCTTTCACTATTGTTATTATAATTTCGCACTCACAGACTGTTCACAATATCCGTTCAAACACTTTTATTGTTATTTAGGTTTTCACGATTTTCATACATGTTATAGGATTTTAGGGTCTACAAACATTATATGTCATATAAGGTCAGCTAATATACATTTTTAACACTTTTTGTCACACTTTTAACTCGTTGTTTTATTTTTATTGATAGTAAATACGTAGATGATGTTGATAACAAACACAATTTTTTTTTTTTTTTTTTTTAACTGAATACTTTGCACGAGAAACACTTCCAAAGTGGTTAAATGAGTGCCCCCCCCCCTGTAACTTCTAAAATAAGAGAATGATAAAACTAAAAAATATATATGATGTACATTACCATAGAAACTAACAACGAAAATTGGTTTGAACGAGATCTAGCAAGTAGTTTTTTTTAATACGTTATAAACCGCAATTTGCTTTCTTTTAATCAACTGAAATACTTGCTGCTACGGAACCCTTCATGTGCGAGTCCGACTCACACTTGGCCGGTTTTTTTATTTATTTTTGTACCACAAGACGAACATACCAATATTGCTTGCCCACTATCCAGTAAATCCCTCAAGACGACTTGGTTGCCGCCAACGGAATTGGGCCACCGCTTAGTAATCTCAACTGCGTCAAAACAAATAGCCAATAATTTAAAATCCAGTAAATAGAAGATTCGATTTACTGGTAGTAACTATATATTTTGTTTGCGTATTTAACAAACAATAATAATAGACAGATAAGTACAATATATCTATATGAAGACGATTGCTGTTTATCAGGTCGGTAATATTTTCCTTTATTGAACTTAACTAAGCTGATAAAGAAATGCGTCAGTCAGTTATGAGTACATCATTACAATCACCATCACATCGCGCCGTTACCGTGGTGACGCAATATTGCTGAAAAAACAACAGTCAACTTTCATTTTAATCGTCCTTTCAGTCTTGGTATCATGGGAGACCTTTATCACTGCGCCCGACCAGGGGCTCTACCGGCTAAGTCGCCGAACATCGATTTCTTAAATGGCGTTCTAATAAATGAAGGTTAAAAATTACTTAATCAATCGTTAAATCGGCTTCCATGACCACATGTTACGTTATTAATGGTCCGGAATCGATTGTCAACGTTGAAGCCGATTTAACGATTGATTAAGTAATTTTTAACCATTATTTATTCGTACGCCATTTAAGAAATCGATGTTCGGTGAGTTAGTCGGTAGAGCCCCTGTATTCAAAAAAAAAACTTGTGGGTACTTATGTAAACGCGTTAGAAGTTATACTTCTTAATATACAACTTGAACATAGTTATCAATTTTCATACCACCTAGAACTAACGTCATGCTGTTATTTTTACGATGCGCGCGCACGGTGCGCGCGCATCGTAAAAATTCACTCTCATACCACCTAGAACTAACTTCATGCTGTTAAATTTTTTGGTGACGGTGTGCGCGCGCATCGTAAAAATTCACTCTCATCATTTTTCTCCATCGCGCCAAAAGAAGTATAACTTCAATAATATGTGACAACTAGAAATAGCACTTTTTCGAAATTCGAAAATCCAGTGTCAAAGACTACATTAAAGATAGACAACATTAAAGATAAAAAATAATATTATTCTGTTCTCAGTTTTGACACTCAGTCTGTCATCTCTTCTCAGTGTGTCATAATCATGGTTTATAGTATACCTATGTAATGCTTCTTTTTATTAAAATAATGTACTTTTAATTTTCTATTATATATAAAAATTTTAGCTTTCTTCACTCTTTCTCCATATGAACTTTTAACTGTTCCAAATTTCATACTCATCCGTCCGTACAATTTGCCTAAAAAGGGGTACAAAGTTTTGCTTCAGGTATTAATATTATGAATCTGTTTACAGGAGAAACATAATTATATAAAAAAATTGCTGTGCCCCGCGGTTTTACCCGCGTTAAACTTTATAAATTATAGCCTTTGTGTTAATCCAGGGTGTCGCTCCAGCCTTTTAGACGTGAAGAAGTAACAAACATTACACACTCACAAACTCACTAACTTCCGTCTTCATAATATTAGTGTGATTACACAATTCGATTCATAAAAGTTCCATCCGTTCCAAGCGCTTTTTAAAGTCTACGTGAATAAAACCCATTTATATTTTATTTTAGGGTAACCACTGCCCATACGATAAGTAAATAGTAATACAAATAAATTCAGAACAATCCTTTAGGTATTTAATAAAGATATAAAATACTTATTGTATATAAAGTATGAACTAGTTAGATAAAAGAGGATGTTTGCAGCTGTATTCATTTATGTCAATGGAATGACTGATAAACAATTCTCTTGAAAGAACTATTCATTTATTACGTACAAGTACCTATTAACTTTAGTATTGTCCTTTGGCTTTGTTTTGCAAGTAGTATTGGTGCTTTACCTACTCCAGATAAGAAGCTAGCCGATTCGCAAGCCAAACATAATATGTCGTCGTTCTTATAACGGAAAATAACACGATTATAAATAAAACAAACATTTAAAAAAAAACATTCCGTCTGATACAACTTATTTGTTTTTATTACAAAGGTATTTACACGTATCTCGTGTATTTAAACCTGATTACTTTTATGTCGTATCGTTGTTACATGGAGAGAGGTCGAGAGGGGATGGGTCAGATCACACCCGATAATTGAGGGCCACCCGGGACGCTGTTGCAAGAAACCACTACATTTCTTTGATATTGACTGATACATTTAGACTAGGATTTTGCTGCTTCACCAGACAATAGAGGAGAGTGGGGGCTCAGTATAAAATAGGCAGCACGGAAACTACGTACAAGCGGTCGAAACGGCACACTCACATAATGCTCACATGCACATCGACGAGACCCCTGAGCGGTGGACGCGGTGCTATGCCGCCTCAAAATGAGTGAAAATAAGTTTATCTCCGCAATCTTTTCAAAAATTCACGTCCGTATTGCGTAGTTACGGCTGTTTGAACTCGACTTCATCAAAACCTTTGGTGCGAGCGTGTAATGAGTACAATAGTTTTAATAAAAATATCGACCAATTGGCAGTGAACGCAAATAACAATTGGATATCTTTTCCGATGCATTTTATGCATTCAAGCGTAAAATATTGGCAGTGTTAGCATAGGGACTCTTTTTTTTCTTCTTAGTCCAATAAGAACTTTTTTGTGTGTTAGTTATAGTATTTTTATTTGTTTTTAATTTAAAATGTCAACGTTGTCTATGTTTAGTGTGTGTTGTACAGACGCCAGCACATCCAGCTACCCCAATCTGTCAAATTTCTTTTATAGATATTCAACTTTATCACAAAAGCATAAGGTTCACTTACAATTAGGTAAATTTTACAGATTGGGGTAGCTTGATGTGCTGGCGTCTGTACATGCCTTTAATAGGTGAACATATAAGAACTGAATTATAATCTAAGACTTAAATATTGTTTATGTATACTGTTGGTGTGTCTACAATAAATAAATAAATAAAAACGTGAGCTTTCGTATTTATACCGCCATGCTGCTTTATAAAACAAATATGTTTGATTAAAAAATAACAGTAGTTATCTGAAACATTAAAAGTTTCTACCCTACAGCTTCAATAGAGCGTAGTATTAATTATTTCATCAACTAGGCTTAGTTACGTTACTGTCCATATTTATACTTTGGTGGGGGCTCAAGAAATAAAGTACGAGTCCACAGATACAAATCAGCGGATTCAATCTCTCGGTACGGCATTTAGGAAACCGGTTTAAATTGACATAATCTTTTTTTGGAGTGTGGACTTTGGGGGAGGCCTTTGTCCAGCAGTGGACGTATTTCGGGTGATATGGTGATGATGATTTAAGAAGTGATTATAGAACGGGCTGTTATGTTGGATATCATGCACAATTAATAGCCCCTTCGATAAATCTGCTGCCGCTGCAGCGGTGGTTGCCTTAGGAGAATACTATGTGTCATAAATTATTCACAAGAATGATTACCTTATCACTATCGCAGTCTTAGTTTTCTCGTATGTAGGCCATGTTATTTTTGACTTGCATTTCAGAAACAACGGTTAGGTACTTCACCATGCTTCGGTAATTCAATTTAATCTCTCAGTGTTTCTTATTCAGCCACGTCCTGGTCACGGACGTGTTATTTTTCTAAATATCACTTGTTTAATCACTGGGTTCCGAACGCCTTAGACCAGTGTTTTATAACCTTTTTCATGACACGACCCCTTTTGTATGAAGAAATATTTTGCGACCCCCCGACCCGTTTCAGCCGCTTTTTTCCATGTATTTTATTTTGTGACAAATATTAAATCCAACTTATTTATTAATTTCTATAATGGGTAGGGTTCGGACCAATACATACTAAGGTCTAATCATAATATTCTAAATTCATTTGCGACCCTGTGACTAGCTTTTCCCAACCTTTTGCAACTCCCTATGGAAGCTTCGCGGCACCCCTAATAAGGCTTCGCGACCCCCGGGGGGTCGCGGCCCACAGGTTGAAAAAACTGCCTTGGACTTTTTCATACATTTTTTAGTCTAAATGCACGAAATTGAAACGCTAAATAATTTTGAAAATGCTAAATCTGTTTTTGTGGGTACGTTGATGGCTAAATGTTGTTTTGTAAAAATAATCTTATCAAATTAGTGTATTGTCATCGGTCCTTGATAAATTTACAAAGATTGAATGAAATCTGACCGTTTAAAGTGGGTCAAAATCGCGCCCAAATGAGTCCGTTTCTAACAAACATACAAGTGTAGCTAATAGGGACAATGTCACACAGATCATCCTAGCCCCAAACTAAGCAAAGCTTGTACTATGGGTACCAGGCGACGATATACATACTTATATAGATAGACAAATACTTAAATACATAGAAAACATCCATGACTCAGAAACAAATATTCGTGCTCATCGCACAAATATTTGCACTTTCCGGGATTTGAACCTAGGACCACTAGCTTCGTAGGCAGGAGCACTACCAACTAGGCTGCGATGACCGTCATATAAAGCGTGTAAAAAAACATTTAATATATATTAATATATTTATTTTCATCCCGGTAAAGTTCTTATGTAATAGGGGCTATTTGTAATACAGCATCTATTGACTGTGCCAGGAGCAACAATGGTTTCCCATGCCAATTTGCGACTGATCCTTTTTTTACGTGGTGGAAATGCCAAATCGCATGTCATGTAGGGTCGTCCCACTAAAACTACCACGGTAGCTAGCCCCACAGTGTCTGTAGGGGGCTCTGGGTACTCGTGAACGATCTCGGCAATACACCCGCTGTACAATGCAGCCTCCGCGAGGCTCTCACCAGGGGAAGGGAGGAAGCATGAATGCCTCCCCCCTGCCCAGCAAAAGTGTGTGGCAACCTGAGCTAAAGCAGGTTGCCTCTTCCCGGGACTGCTTATACAAGATGAGTGGAGTTCCTCCTCCAAACGCCAGGGGCGGAGAAGCCAGGCGGGCGCTTGCGACTGATCCTGGCCCATGAGAACTGGGGACAGATTTGTTTGCGTAGAGATAGATGGGTGTTGAGCGAGTGTGTATAAATTTTCTGAACTTGGTTAGTGATTCATAGCAAAAGTGGATTGTTATTAAGTTACAGCAGTTACTTTCTCTATGACATATCTCCACTATTGAAATTTTGAAAAACCTTCTACTGCTCTCAGAACCCTGTTGGTTGATTCCTCTATTATGTCTTTCGGCAACAAAGTGCTGATCTACTTCATACTGCCAAGAAATTGCTTGCTATTGTAGCATGTTTAACGCAAGTAAATATTGATTGATTTATTTATCTAAGGATCATCAACGTTACAAACACTCATGCGTTATAAGGACACGTACATACCTACTTAAAAATAATATTGCTACAACACTTAAAAACTGCATTACAATTTTACATTATTAAAGTTAATTACAATAAATTAATTAAAAACTTGCACTATTTACATGTTCGTTTATAAGTCTATATGTCTACCATTGACGTAAACGAAGTCAACGATGTCTACCTACACATTTTGTTATCGAGGCGATTAGGAAAATGCCTACCTAGAATAACTTGCCCGCATATGCGGATGTGTTGATAAGTAAAAGTTATAAGTATAAGAAGTCGGCGAATTCACGCTTAGACCTCGCTAAGCGAGAATTCGCCAAGTTTTTATATGCTGGCGGCATCATCGGGAAAATGAGGCCAGGCAGGCAGATACTGTGAATGGTGTTCGCTATAGTGAGATGATTAAAATCTTTTTATGGCCTGAATTGGAAGATATGGATGTGGAGGATATGTGGTTTCAACAGGATGGTGCCACCTGCCACACGGCTAACGAAACAATGGCTCTTTTGCGCGAAAAATTTGAAAGCCGAATAATCAGTTGTGGTTCCTGATTCATGAAATGGTACCTAAAACCACAGATATTTGTTAGTACGTCCTTTAATAGTCACGGGTTGTCGGGTTTCAGCACATCGCGTTGTGCATATAAAGCGACCTTTGGGCGACCGTTCAAACCTCGACTCAGGGCGGTTACTGATTGATCGACTGTATGTGAATGTCCCGTTTTTAGGAACGCTTTGTACAACTATACGTTAATACGTCAAGATGCGTAGTCCTATTGAGAATACGAGGGGGAATTATATCGATACGATAAAGGGTTAGCAACACATGTTTGCTGACTCTTATAGGCCGGCAACGCCCCCGCAACTCCTCTGGTGTTGGAAGTGTCCATGGGCGGCGGTGATCATTTACCATCAGGTGACCCACTTTATTGTATGTCGCGCTATAATATAAAAATAAAATAAATGGTTAAGCATTTCTGTCGTGGACTGTACGATATCGGATGTATTTTATTCAGTCAACTCCACGTGTGCACTTTTCCTGGTACTTTATGACCTTGACCTTTCGTTTTGTTTACATGAAGGTCACAGTCGGAAAGGGTTATAGGTTGACTGTAGAGCTACGAGCGAGGGTTCTAGCCGTCTGGCGATTAGAACTAAATCTAAGATACCCACGCTAGAGGGAATTCCCTTTAGTAATCTTTCCTAATAAGAAGATACATGAGGCAGTTGATTTTTAGGGATGCTTTTTGCAACTGCCACTCTACGTTAATACGGGAGACAGTATCTTCATTTTGTAGGCGATGAAGGTAGGTTTTTAGTGATTGATCGAGGAACGTTTTCTGTAACTGTTGATCTACTTTAATGCGCAAACACGCGAGTGTTATCCAATTGGGGATACAAGAATGCATTTCATCCATACTAATGCAAACAAATTCTCTCCTTCTCCATGAGAATGCTGGTGGACGCGACGCATCTGCGGTCGTGCTCTCGGCCAGCGATAACAATACATCGATTTGTACTCTCTACTACGTTAGATCAATGAACTTACGGAATCATTACATATGACGTGATCAAGGCATTTTTTGTAACTTCATTGACGTATGACTTATGTCTCGCTGTCATACTATCCTATCTGAAGGGATATCCTACATTTGTGCTTGCACTACCATACCATTGCATACCATAAAAGAGGTAGGGCACAGCGTTGATTCACTCAAAGAGCAGCCCGACTGGGGAAGTACCTCCACCTTACAGAAGACATTCTATGACATATCTCCACTATTGAAATTTTGAAAAACCTTCTACTGCTCTCAGAACCCTGTTGGTTGATTCCTCTATTATGTCTTTCGGCAACAAAGTGCTGATCTACTTCATACTGCCAAGAAATTGCTTGCTATTGTAGCATGTTTAACGCAAGTAAATATTGATTGATTTATTTATCTAAGGATCATCAACGTTACAAACACTCATGCGTTATAAGGACACGTACATACCTACTTAAAAATAATATTGCTACAACACTTAAAAACTGCATTACAATTTTACATTATTAAAGTTAATTACAATAAATTAATTAAAAACTTGCACTATTTACATGTTCGTTTATAAGTCTATATGTCTACCATTGACGTAAACGAAGTCAACGATGTCTACCTACACATTTTGTTATCGAGGCGATTAGGAAAATGCCTACCTAGAATAACTTGCCCGCATATGCGGATGTGTTGATAAGTAAAAGTTATAAGTATAAGAAGTCGGCGAATTCACGCTTAGACCTCGCTAAGCGAGAATTCGCCAAGTTTTTATATGCTGGCGGCATCATCGGGAAAATGAGGCCAGGCAGGCAGATACTGTGAATGGTGTTCGCTATAGTGAGATGATTAAAATCTTTTTATGGCCTGAATTGGAAGATATGGATGTGGAGGATATGTGGTTTCAACAGGATGGTGCCACCTGCCACACGGCTAACGAAACAATGGCTCTTTTGCGCGAAAAATTTGAAAGCCGAATAATCTCACGTCGCGGCGATGTCAATTGGCCGCCAAGATCTTGTGATTTGATACCGTTGGACTTGTTTATTTTGGGTTATTTGAAAGAAAAGGTGTACGTCGATAAGCCAGAAATAATTCAAGGGCTAAAGGGTGAGATAATTCGGCACATTAACGGCATTGAACCTCAATTATGCCTTACCTTCATCGAAAATTTGGATCATCGGATGTGTGCCGCCGAGGCCGCGGCAGTCATTTGGCCGATATTTTGTTCTATACATAATTGAGTCATACCAATATATCATAATAAAAAGAAATGTTAATAACTTCTTAAATTATTTGTGTTTTGTTCAAAATTAACATCGGCCCTTGAAATTTAACCACCCATTACATAAACGAAAAGAAATACTCCTTGCTTGCTCCCTTTTTAAAGTAGGTTACACCCCTTTTTATTTTTGAACCCTTGCCAATATCAATAGTCATTCAATAGCTCCAAATTAAACAGAATCACAACATATCAGTGCAATAATGCTACCAGGGAAACGACATTAAAAAAAACGCGCTAAATACACTAGGTACCTCAAAAGTGGCGTGGAAACGTTTGCATATTATGACGATTACAACTCTGTCAACTTTTTGAATCGTTATATCTAAAAAGCGGTGACTCTTAGGAAAATAAGTATTGAGACATTTTTTATAGATAAATTATCTACAATTTTGTTACAGCAAATTTTATGATAAACCTTACCGTTTTGCTGAAAATTGCGAAAAACCCGTTGATATAACCTTTGACCCCGCGTCAATTTTTTGCACGTGCTGGATCGATGAGGCCTTTTCATATTTCCTTTATAATAGTGTAATGAACGATCCTACCAATTTTCAGCCTAATGGGAATTATTGTCCTTACCCCTATTTTTTAGTCTAATTTGACCGGACTATATTACTCGTTTCTCACATTGTTTACGAGACTATTTTGATCATCATGATAAATTAATGTTTTTATTTGATAAGAAATGGTTCCATAATAGTCCCATAAAAATAGTTCAAATCAGTCCTCATAAAGAAAATAATAATTATTTGACGACACTTTTTATTACGGGAGATGAGCAATAATGTGAATCTTACATCTCGCTACCACGCGGCCGAAATCGCATGTAAATAAACTACTGAGTAGCTCGTTAAATTTCTATATAATGACATAGAAACAAACAGTCATACAAAGTAGAAGTAAATAGCTAATCACTGAGCACGCTTCGTGGTAATGACATTGTTTAATAGTGATAAGAGAGCTGTGATTAGTTAGGTTGCCAGTTCAAATCCGGTTAATAAATTTGATATGACACTTTCTGAATTAATCCAGTTATAATGGCGAGGCAAACGGGCCAAGTTTTTAATAAGATTAAATGTTTTATCAGTGTTGACGTTTCGCTTTCAGATAATATAGTAGTACTACGCGCAGCTTGTGTTGGTTGTCTGTGATTTCCCGAGGGACTTTTCAAGGTAATCGGCGAGGCACCTGTCGGTACAGTCAGCGACAGAAGATTATGGAAGAAGAGGCGCTCATAGCTAGATGCTCTCACCGGTCCGTGTGTAAATAAATAAATAAAATAAAAAAGGTTTTAATTCACGTAAACTTAAAAAAAGCGCTTGTAAATAGTCAGAACTTGTTTGTAGTAATATAGTTGTATACATTATTATTTCTAGTAACATAGATATTTAGGTACACATTGTATGAAAAAATGTATAAATTTTATTTTATTATAGCAATGATATTTAGCTAGCTCGTATCAAGTTATTGTCAAGAGATTATGTTTAATTATCTAGTTTAAGTCTAATATTTTTACTACATATTGTCAATGGTCTGTCTATAGTGCGGTATTATTATTATGACGGCGTGTGTGATCGGGGAGGTTAAGCAACTAGGCTCGCGGTCAGTCCGTAGATGGGTAACCAAAGTGGTTTAATTTATGAGTGTATCCGTGCCTCCGAGGGCACTTTAAGCTGTCGGTCCCGGTTATAGTAATTAGATAACAGTCGTTAAGCCATGTCAGAGGCCTACTGGGCGGCTTGAACAACTCTGACACTAGGGCAACCACTGCCCATACGATAAGTAAGTAAGTATGGAAGAATCGGAATTTCAACATGGCTTCACGAGTGTTCAAGCTATCTAAAAAAAACCGGCCAAGTGCGAGTCGGACTCGCACATGAAGAGTTCCGTAGCAGCAAGTATTTCAGTTGATTAAATGAAAGCAAATTGCGGTTTATAACGTATAAAAAAAAACTACTTGCTAGATCTCGTTCAAACTAATTTTCGTTGTTAGTTTCTATTGTAATGTACATCATATATTTTTTTTAGTTTTATCATTTTCTTATTTTAGAAGTAACAGGGAGGACACTCATTTTACCACTTTGGAAGTGTCTCTCGCGCAAACTATTCAGTTTAGCCAAAAATGATATTAGGAATCTCAATATGATTTTTGAAGACCTATCCATAGACAACCCACATGTATGGATACGATCAAAAAAAAATTTTTGAGTTTCACTTCTATGTATGGCGACCCCCCAAAATTATTGTTCTTTTTCTATTTTTGTGTAAAAATCTTAATGCGGTTTACAGAATACACCTACTTACCAAGTTTCAGCAGCACAAATCTTATAGTTTCGGAAAAAAGTCTATAAGGGTTCCGTTTTTTGCCATTTGGCTACGGAACCCTAACAAAACTTCATAGTAATGATTAGTTGGACCGATTTTTGGTTTGCGCCCACTTCAACTCCTAGTCAGTACTCCGAAGATGGCTGCCATAGCTATTCTTTTTAGTGAACTTTCGAGGGCACTGGATTTCGTAATATAATTGTATCTCATAAATGTGAAAATTATTCATTTGGATGCAAAATAATAAACACGACGTATAGAGGTCCATAAAAGCTACTATTTATTGGAAGCAAGTTCCTTATCACGCGTTGTGAAAGGGGGCTAGATGGAAAAAAATGTTACGAAAAGTTGTCACGACACTTTTTGCAGCTGTGCGGCGTGCGCATGTTTCTCTCTCTCTCTATCTCTCTCTCTCTCTTATAGAAAGCAAACCAGATATTTTCATTTCTATTTCGCATTGAACAGAGTGGTGTCGCGACGATTATTTTTGTTGAGTGTATACAGGTTTTTTGTACATAAGAAATAACTTCGTTCCATCCGGGTGTCCCTTGACACCTCTCAAGTTTTTTATTATTTTCACGGTAAAATATGCAGTGGGTTTAGCTTTATAATTATGCACCTATCCGGACACCATTTTCGATATTTTTAGCGATTCTTGTGATGGTAAAAACGTATATCTGTGAAAATTTTGTATAACAGTACACAGTTATTATTTACAAGCTATAGAGATAAATATATTATTCTTAAATTTACACCGTGTTATCTTTACAGTTGTGGTTCCTGATTCATGAAATGGTACCTAAAACCACAGATATTTGTTAGTACGTCCTTTAATAGTCACGGGTTGTCGGGTTTCAGCACATCGCGTTGTGCATATAAAGCGACCTTTGGGCGACCGTTCAAACCTCGACTCAGGGCGGTTACTGATTGATCGACTGTATGTGAATGTCCCGTTTTTAGGAACGCTTTGTACAACTATACGTTAATACGTCAAGATGCGTAGTCCTATTGAGAATACGAGGGGGAATTATATCGATACGATAAAGGGTTAGCAACACATGTTTGCTGACTCTTATAGGCCGGCAACGCCCCCGCAACTCCTCTGGTGTTGGAAGTGTCCATGGGCGGCGGTGATCATTTACCATCAGGTGACCCACTTTATTGTATGTCGCGCTATAATATAAAAATAAAATAAATGGTTAAGCATTTCTGTCGTGGACTGTACGATATCGGATGTATTTTATTCAGTCAACTCCACGTGTGCACTTTTCCTGGTACTTTATGACCTTGACCTTTCGTTTTGTTTACATGAAGGTCACAGTCGGAAAGGGTTATAGGTTGACTGTAGAGCTACGAGCGAGGGTTCTAGCCGTCTGGCGATTAGAACTAAATCTAAGATACCCACGCTAGAGGGAATTCCCTTTAGTAATCTTTCCTAATAAGAAGATACATGAGGCAGTTGATTTTTAGGGATGCTTTTTGCAACTGCCACTCTACGTTAATACGGGAGACAGTATCTTCATTTTGTAGGCGATGAAGGTAGGTTTTTAGTGATTGATCGAGGAACGTTTTCTGTAACTGTTGATCTACTTTAATGCGCAAACACGCGAGTGTTATCCAATTGGGGATACAAGAATGCATTTCATCCATACTAATGCAAACAAATTCTCTCCTTCTCCATGAGAATGCTGGTGGACGCGACGCATCTGCGGTCGTGCTCTCGGCCAGCGATAACAATACATCGATTTGTACTCTCTACTACGTTAGATCAATGAACTTACGGAATCATTACATATGACGTGATCAAGGCATTTTTTGTAACTTCATTGACGTATGACTTATGTCTCGCTGTCATACTATCCTATCTGAAGGGATATCCTACATTTGTGCTTGCACTACCATACCATTGCATACCATAAAAGAGGTAGGGCACAGCGTTGATTCACTCAAAGAGCAGCCCGACTGGGGAAGTACCTCCACCTTACAGAAGACATTCCTTAATAATAAAATTAATAATTTAATGTTGTGTTCCTGAGTGCGAGTAAGGTCGCCAGAGCTCATTGGGGTGGGAGGAAGTTCAGCAACACTTGTTTGCTGACTCTTAAAAGCCGGAGCGCACCCGCGACTCCTCTGGTGTTGCGAGTGTCTAAGGGCGTCGGTGATCACTTACCATGACGTGATCCACTTGCTCGTTTGTCGCACTCTTATATAAAAAAGCCATGTCTATATTTTTGTTTTTATCCATCGATTTCACAGGTTATTAAGGAGTTAATAAAGGGATGGGTTTATTTGTGCTAGTTATTAGACAACTACAAAAGGTTTCCTAACAAATAAAAATCTTCATCATCGCTGGAAGCTGGATCCGGATGGCGCAAGGCATACAACTGTGGAGATCTTTGAGAGGCGTTTGACAACGGTGGTCGTGCCTTGCGCCATCAGGATCCAGCGGCTTCCAGCGACCCTCATAAGATCATCAATCCATCTTGTAGGGGAGCGGCCTACGCCGCGTCTTCCGCTTGTCGAGAACATTTCTGCCCCAGCGGCGGTTGGTTCTACGAGGTAAGAGCTACGTTCTCTGCCCACTGTCACTTCAGCTTCGCAGAATGCTACTCACTTAAGTTTATATTAAAGGAGCTCATCAACTAATCACCTTCATTAATATGATTTGCAAGATTCCTGAATAAAGTGTTACGAGATATAGTTAATGCTCCCTGGTATATAAGAAATCACCACCTACAACGAAACAAAAGAAAATAATATTTAGACATTTTTAAGTACAAGATGTGTCACACGGTTTTGTACGCGTTTAAATTTATAAATTGTAGCCTATGTGTTATTAAGATATATAAGGTACATAACCAAGAATACCTTTAACTTAATGCTTAGTTTTTTAATATATGCCTAGTAAATATATTAGAACTTTATTTCACTATATTATGTTTTGACTGAATTATTGAAATAAAAATATTTGAATTTGATTGTTCAGGTACATACCTAAAAAGTTTCATCAAAATCCGTTAGTTGTTTTTGTGTGGAAGAGTAATAAACATCCATACTCAAAAACTTTCACACAACTATAATATTAGTAGGAGGCTTAGGCTCTACCTAGTTTGTGATCAGATAGCAGCAAGTTAATTGTCCCAAGATATTTATTTATTGCAGTGTGGTGACGGCATAGAATATCATCACCCCATCTCACCCCGGGCGTAGAAATCCTATCGTACCTACCAGAGAACGGGCAGCAGCGTTTTTTCTGTGAACTATGACCATCAAACTGCGATCGCCAAGCGTGGCGATTATGGCATATCCCACCATTCTTTGGGGAGGCTCTTGTCCAGCAGTGGACGTATTTTGGCTGACATGATGTTTTATTTATTAACTAGCTGAGCCGGCAGACTTCGTACTGCCTCAATCAATAAATAAAAGACCTAAACTTTTGTTTAAAATATTTTTAATGAAAACGTTTATATGTAAAAAAGAAAAGCGTTGTTTTTAGGGCTTTTCCAGCAATTATTTGAATTTTTTTCCCCTTTTATACCTCCCCTAGACCTCCACGAACATTTCAAGACCAAGATAAGATAAATCCGTTTAGCCGTTCTCGAGTTTTAGCGAGACTAACGAACAGCAATTGATTTTTATGTATATAGATTTTCAGCAAATTCGTGGTTTCTAGTCCATATGTCAGCATAAATATTAGTAAATAGTAAAATACTGTTTATTGTACACCATAACTTAAAATTAAAATTAGCATACATTAATTAGGTACAAAGGGCGGTCTTATTGCTACTGCGATTTCTTCCAGACAACCAATTATGGAGTGGATAGCCGAAGGAAAGGGAAAACAGGGTAGATAGATGTAACAATAGGTCAACTTAATGTAAAGTTAAACGAATGCAAAATAATAAAAAATAAAAATGGAAATACATAGAAACTTAAAAATGACAAAAAAAGCAGGAATGCGTGAATTTTTTTTTCAATATTACTCATTGTGACTTCTTTCAATAGCAATAGATAGGAGTACGATACGAATACGATATGAGTGTCGTAACTAAAAGTATTTACACGTTCTGGACTATCTAAGCAGTATAGTAAACATTTGTGTAACATTAAATTTGATTGTTACCTGCTTGGTATCGGCTCAGTCCGGTTATCTCTAGATACCTATCACGTATGTTTGCGAACTGTTAGCATGATCGCTATTGGAAAGTGACAGCTTAACGATAACTAATCCTATCCGTGTTTGCTAAAGTCCTTCTGACCTGTAAATATGTCTGATTACCTGCCTCTACAGTCTTATACAAAATAATATAAAAATAGCAATTTTTTTGGTAGCGCAGGAGGAATGTATGCTACCCGAAAATAGTAGCAAAGCAAAAGTAGCATAGCCGCGTTGCCGGGGCTCCTCCTATCAGGCGCCAAGAGAAGGCCACGACATACCCACCCGCAGACACATTTTGCGGGTGGAATGCGAAGGCATTCCCCTTGCCCTTTAAAAAAAACGCACAGGCATAGGTCAATAATTTGTTAACCTATTGTTTAAAAATCGTCTAAGTGAAGATGAACAAAACCATTCGATTAAGATAAAATCAACAAAACCATTCATTTCAGTAAATGACTACAAAGTTCAATTCAATCAAGATGAAAAGAAATTTAACGTGGTTAAGATCATAATTTATCAATCCAATTTTATTAAGATCAACTAAACCCGATCAATCATTTGTTTTCGATAAGGACTACAAAACCATTCGATTTAGTTAAGATCAATATTTTAACTATATCACATAGTTTAGCGCGGAAATGATCAAAATTAAATCAACCAATTTAATAAGAGCAACAAAACTATTTGATTTATATAAGGTACAAACGCCAGCACATCAAGCTACCCCAATATGTCAAATTTCCCCAATTGAAAGTGAAACTTATGCTTATGTGATAAAGTTGAGCATCAATAAAAGAAATTTGACAGATTGGGGTAACTGGATGCGCTGGCGTCTGTACACAAAACAATTGGGAGTTGTTAAGAATAAATGAATCATTTACGTGATTAAATGGTGTAGGTTACTTAACGTTAATTAAAGAATTAACTTTAAGTTAACCAGTCAATCTAGGAACTATTTGATTTAGTTCAGAAATACAAAGTGACTTGACTTGGTTAAATTCTCTATCCATTTGATTTATAATATTTTTTCTTTTAATTAGGCACCAAGGCAAAAAGCTTATTTTTGCTGTGTGGATGAAGGCAAAGACGTCATCTCATCCCTTGGGTGAGCGAAGAAATCGTCCCGAGGGAATATCTCTCAGAGAACGGGCAACAGCGGGAACTATGAACAGCATAATGCAATAGCCAACACGTCTGCCGAGCATGGTCATAATGGCATATCCCTCCAAATGATACTCATAATTTTTTTTTTATTAAATGAATAGTAACTTAGGTCTAAGGTCTAACGCTCTTATTCTGCTACTTAAACCTACTTTACTCTATATATTCTTAATATAATATAATAATAATATCTCGGGACAATGTCACACAGATCATCCTAGCCCCAAACTAAGCAAAGGTTGTTCTATGGGTACCAGGCGACGATATACATACTTATATAGATAGATAAATAATTATATATATAGAAAACATCCATGACTCAGAAACAAATATTCGTGCTCATCACACAAATATTTGCACTTACCGGGATTCGAACCCAGGACCACCAGCTTCGTAGGCAGGAGCACTACCAACTAAGCTACGGTGACCGTATTATACTAAATATCAACTAATAAGCTTTGGAGAGGCCATTGTGCAGCAGTGGACGCCATGACACATGTGGCTGACATGATGATAGGGTACCGGATCTCTTTTTGATGATGTAATTGCTGCCGTACAGTTTTCGGTAAGTTGTGGCTTACATATAGTTGCATATACATATTTATATATTAAATAATTATATAAATGTACTTGCGGATATCAGAAAATGCCCCTGTTGTTATCAGTACCGCTATAGACAGAGTCGGCGACAATCCGAGATCATTGACACGCCGCGCCGTATCGGAGCTAATTTACATTATAATATGAATCACATGCTGCGAAGCATATCTGACATTATCATTTACCCCAGGGCACCTCGAACCGAGCCAATGCCTTCTGACACAGGTGTTTACGAGACGGTCGGCCACTTGGAGTACGAACAGCTGACATAATAAGCCGTAGTGCCAGACTTTTTAGAACATTTTAGCTACACATTTTTATATACTGTGGACACGGGTCTCATCGCGATAAAGATTTAGGTAAATCATTACCTTGGTTACCCGACGTTTCGGTAATGATTTACCTAAATCTTTATCGCGATGAGACCCGTGTCCACAGTATATAAAAATGTGTACAAATCGCGAAAGTTTAAAAACATTTTAGCTACATCTACGAAGAGGTCATGATCCATTATGGCAACGTAGCCGGGCTGCTGTGATGAATATGTGTGCAACAATGGTGAACACAAAAGTATCTGGCTTGAAAGTCGAACTGAAAATAATAAATAAAATTTGTTTAATTTTACACAAAGCAAATAATTTAAAAAGCTGTAGTTCCTGATTCCCATACTAAGGAAACTTGTATCATGAGAATCAGCTCGTTTTATTGGCGTTAATGAACATCATCAGGTGGGCGTAAATTATAATTATAATAATCAGAATAATATATTCCATATGTGTTAGTTACAATGATAACTTATAAACTAGTGTTAGTAAAACATTATTTCTTGCTGCGTGAGCATCGTGGACGAGCCCGCCGACTCTGGGGAATGTGTACTTGACTGCGTGCAGTCGTATCCACCTTCCAAAGATCGGAGAGTTCCACCTATCGACCAACGTTTTAAGAATGAATTATGCCCTCTTAAATTTTCCCCACTGTACTGAGGAGGTTTACCTGGTCTTAACTACCCGGATCGTTTAATAGAAGGTCTCATCAAGAAGAATCGGGTCCGTGGCTTAGGCCCCCAGTGGTCGAGGCACCTGTGGCCGATGCCCCCGATTCGATTATTTTAATTCAAAGCAATTTTTGATCAAAGAATAGAATAGAATAGAATTATTTATTTGTAAGAATATTGTTGTCACAGGTTGTTACAGTTTAAAATGTCCAAAATATTCTGCCGTTTCCGGCGCACAAATCTTTACAGGTCAAATATATTCTTATAATTAATACAAACTCAATTTACAAAATTATTAATTCTGAAACAATTCTCAAGTACTGAAAAAAGGGCACAGTTTTTGAGTTTTACATTGCATTATGGTCTAATTTAAATGTAGCATCGAATTTTTCCTTTAAAAAGTCGTCAACTGAATAATAACATTTATATAATAGAAAATTAAATAGTTTGTTTTTAAATGTCCAGGGATTTAGTGTTTTGAATACATCAGGTAATTTATTATAAACACGAATTGCCATACAAAAAACATTATTAGAGAAAAGTGAAATTCTCTGTGACGGTACACATAATTTATGAATTTTGCGACTCTTCCTAATTACAATATCATTGTGCATATCAAATAAAGTTATATTCTCACGTACAAAGATACAAATTTCGAATACATATAAGGCCGGGAGAGGTAATATTTTAAACTTTTTAAATAGAGGGACACAGCTATCTAATGGTAGGGCTTTGCTTATTATTCGAATACATTTTTTTTGCGCTCGGAATAGTTGAATGACGTCCACAGAATAACCCCATATTATAATACAATACCGTAGTATTGAAGAAACATAACCATGATATGCAAGTAATGCAGCGTCTGTACCAGCTACGCGGGTTATTCTACTTAGAGCAAAAGCAAATCTATTTACCCTTCCGCACAATTCGTCAATGTGTGCTTTCCAGTTGCAATTTTTGTCTATTCTTATCCCTAAAAATTTTGCACTATCTACCTCTTCAACAGCATCATTAGCGTATTTTATGTCTAGCTGCGAACGTTTGCTGTTATAACATTGGAACTGTATCATTTTTGTTTTATTGATGTTGGCGTGCAGATTATTGTCTTGTAACCATTTAATTAGTGCGTTTAATGTATTATTGACTTCGTCTTGGTATTTTTTGATATTATTATCGGTGAGTTTAATACTAAGTGTAGTATCATCTGCGTATAGTATGCAATTATGGGTGGTAAAATTGGGCAAATCATTGATGTAGAGCAAGAACAGAAATGGTCCTAATATGCTGCCTTGAGGCACACCACTACAGTTTTGCTGAAATAAGGATCGGTGTGTCGTTTTTTCAGTTTCAGTATAACTGGTGATCTCTACGCATTGCAGACGATTAGTTAGGTAACTTTTTATCCAGTTTAATGCATTACCCCTTATACCATAGCGATTTAGTTTGTAAAGAAGCAATTTGTGATTAACAAAGTCAAATGCTTTTGACATATCTAGAAATATGGACAGTATAGGCTTTTTTTCATTAAGGCTGGAGGTTATAAGTTTTATGAGAGTAAAACACGCAAGGGTGGTAGATTTGTTTTTTCTAAAGCCAAATTGATTATTTTTTATTATTTCATGAGTTGTTACAAAGGAGTTTAGTTTATCGTACATGACTCTTTCGAAAATCTTTGAAATAATGGGTATTAGAGTAATTGGGCGATAATTATTCACATCACCTTTGTCACCCTTTTTGTACAGTGGTTTCACTATAGAAAATTTAAGTCTTGTGGGAAATATGCCTTCAGTAAATGACAAGTTAATAATATGACTTATGGGAAAAGCTATAAATTGAGAACAATATTTCAATATTTTTGTATTAATGTCATCATAACCAGTTGAATTAGTGGGATTTAAAGAATTTATAATTTTATATACAGAAAGATCGTCCGTTGGAGTTAGGTAGATACTATTAGATATGTCAGAAATTGTTTGTATGTAGTCAAAATTCGCATTGGAGTTACTGACAGAGTCAATAGATTTGTTTGCCACGCCTATGAAGAAGTCATTAAATTTATTTGCTATCGTATCTAAATTTGTGTATGTGCACTGATCAATTGTAATAGAGTTAATTTCAGATACATAATCCTTGTTTATGCTATTCTTTTTGATAATATTCCAAGTAGCTTTACATTTATTCTTAGATTGAAGTATGTAACGTGTGTTATCTATTTTCTGTGCGTGTAAAATGCACCGTCTAAGTATTTTAGCGTAATTTTTGTAATTTTTTGTATTATTATTTTTATTAGAATTTGTTAATCTATATTTTAAGTACAAACTTCGTTTTTTTATGCAACATTTTTTTATACCCCTTGTGATCCATTTATTTTTTACAGGTTTATTTGTAACTTTAATTTTCAGAATGGGAAAGCATAGGTTATAAAAGAGAGTCAAATTGTCATGAAAATTATCAAAAGCTGTGTTAGTATCTCAAATGTACTATCAGGCACAAAAATCTTTTACAAAAATAATAAATGTCTAATGGTGGTATATGTATTACATTAAATCATAATTATATTTAAGTCATAGCAATGCTTTTATATTGGATGTATGTTTTGAAAAATGAAAGTCTTAGTTATTTTTCATTATTTTTTATATATTGTTGTAGATTGGAATTTTGTCACTGTACTTTTCACTCGTAATTTTCCAATTTTCGTTTCATACAATTTTTAATAAAGAATGGACTTCTTTCCTTATTTCTAGAACGCAACGCAAATCCAGCGTGCAACAATGTTTTTCCAACAAGTCTATATTTAAGTAAATATTTCGCACAAGCCCTTGCGAAGGATCTTCGCTCTTCATTATGAGATGACTTTCGTATCGGTTACATATTGCAATATTCAATAACTTGACTCAGGTGTGAAAGAGATATACTTAATATCTATTCATACCTCCTTATTGTTTTAAATTTTGGAGACAAAAAGATGGACTTTTTATTGTTGCCAATAACTGGTTTGGCTCAGTTAGCTAACGATTTGGTTCAAGTTGAAAGATAATATTTCTACATGGTAATTTATTATAAATGTATATTAATAACATTCACTAACATTTTATATGAGGTCTTTTTAATTTCTGGATGATTGTACATAATAAATATGTTTTTAATGTAGAAAAAGGTGGCGATCTATTTTTTGTGCAATTTGATAGATAACTTTTGTTTGGCAAGGAATAATATTATTACAGTGAAACACTTTTCTCATTTACTGTACTAAGTGAAAAAGCACAAAAATAAAATGATATAAAATAAATCCGATCGGGGGCGTAGGCCACAGGTGCCTCGACCACTGGGGGCCTAAGCCACGGACCCGAAGAATCACTCTGTACCGTTTTGTTAAAGAAATAAATATTTATCATTTTCATTATTCAATAGCACGTAGTGTAGTATGGACATCTCAAGAGAACAAGTCCTTTCTATTCATATATATTAGCAGCTGTATAAGAAGTAACTTTTTTTCGTTATAACAAGGCTTTCACCGGACGGTGAAAGGATTGCCTTTCACCGCCTGGTTGAAACTGGTTGCTGAAATAACCACGCGATGGCCTTCTTCAATATATATTCAAGAGCTCAGGTGATTTCATTGGGTTATCTCATCATGTTTCTATCCAAAGTCGATGACTGCAATATACTGAAGTCTTCTCTGAGACCGTTGGATTGACCCTCTCAAGTTGCCCACTGCTTAGCGATCACTATCCCTAGAACTGAAATGAAATGAAATGAAATAATTTTATTGTGGTACATAGGTGTTATAGATGTTACAGAATGAGTTGTGCCGCTATGACCCGCCAAATTGGCATACATAAGGTTAGATACGAATAATATACAAATTTATAATAAAAAAATACACAAATCACTTCCCTACTAATTACAATCATTCAGATATTCCTGCAAGCTAAAGTAACATTTGCCAATAATATACAATGCTTTTTTAAAATTATAAATGTCACTTAAACCTAAAATACTATTGGGTAATTTATTATAAATGTCAGGGATAACATAAAATATACTTTTATGGAATAAAGTTGTCTTATGTTGTACTCGTCTCATCTTATCTTTATGTCTAGCTCGGTTGCTGAACTTGAATAAAGTACAACTAGACTTGGCAAAAATGGCACATTCATAAATATACATAGATGGTAGCGGTAGTATAGCTAACTCCTTGAAATGAGGCCTGCAAGAGTCTGTTATTCATATTGACTATAGGTCGTATACATTTTTTATGAGCTTTAAAAGCCAAATCTTTGTTAGTGGAGTTACCCCAGAACATCAAGCCATACCTCAAGATGGAGGCAACGTGGCCGTGGTAAGCAGTCATAACAGCAGTCCTATCAGATATCTTGCCGAGTTTATAAAGTGCGTATGATTGCTGGTTTAGTCCCTTACAAATAAAATCTAACTATATGGTTTTTCCAGTCTAATCTCCGGTCTATGTGCAAGCCGAGAAATTTTATAGATTCTAATTCTTTAATAGGGATGTTCTCTAAATTTACATTAAAGTCTGAAATTACTTGATTTCTTTGTCTGAATTTCATAATGTGTGTCTTATCTAAGTTTAATTTTAGGTTGTTACTAGAGAGCCAGTTCTGTGCATTAGTTAAAAAAGCGTTAATGTCCTCGATTACAGTAAGATCGTTTCCTGTAAATAGAACTGTACTATCATCAGCAAACAGAGTCATCTGATGATTAGTCGTTGATGGTAGTTCATTAATATAAATGAGAAAAAGTTATTAAGTTATTAATAATATTCAACAATTTAATAATATAAAAAATGTTGACGAGAGAATCCTAGATTTAGCTTTAACTAATTTATCCCATATCAAAGTAGAAGAACCATTAAATCTTTTATGTAAATTAGATAATAGACATCCCGGATTGCTGGTTATTATCCCTTATACTGCTCATCAGCATTTTTTGAAGGCAATAGCTGGTACCCAATATAATTATTTTAAGGCTAATTACGATAGTATAATATCTGAACTGATAAGTGTCGACTGGAATGCGAAACTTCAAAAGTGTTGCGATGTAAATGCAACGGTTTCAATATTTTATGATGTAATCATGACCCTAATAAAATCATTAGTGCCGACACGAAGCGCTTATAAATCCAAATACCCCCGTATATGGTTTAGTCATTCGTTAATAAAAAAAGAAAAATTAAGGCTTAAATACCGCAAGTATAAAAATCCTATGGACTTAATTTCTTTTCAAATCGTGAGAGATTACTGCAATAAACTTTATGGTTCTTGTTACTCTCAATATAGACATAATACTGAGGTCAACATAGTTAAAAATCCAAGAGCTTTTTGGCGATTCATAAATGATAAAAACAACCGCAAATCCTCAATTCCATCTCAAGTGTATAGAGAAGATAATGTTGCCAATACCGGGCCTGCAATTGCCAATTTATTCGCTTGTCAGTTTGCTGATGTGTACAATGTTGAAAATAAAATACCTGTCGACTCAACCAATTCAGGTTCTCGTTCCTGTGACAGATGTCTCAGTCATATCACTATCTCGGAACGCGAAGTGCTATCTAAAATTAAAAAGCTTGACATATTTAAGGGTGCAGGCCCCGATCTTATACCTCCCGTGTTCATAAAACGCTGTTGTAAAGCACTGTCGTTACCGCTTACCTTGATTTTCAATCAATCTTTAAAAGAGGGAAGCTTTCCGGACGAATGGAAAAAGGCAAGAATTTTACCTATACATTAAAAAGGTGACCCAAGTAATACCAAAAATTATCGTCCTATTACAATTTTATCTTGTTTCTCAAAACTTTTTGAATCACTTGTATGCCCTTTCGTTGTCAACCACGTAGATGGACTGCTATCTCCTAATCAACATGGGTTTCGTTCCGGTCACTCGACGGTCACCAATTTATGCTCTTTTGTATCGGACGTATCAGAGTTGCTCGACAAAGGTACTGAAGTTGACGCAGTCTATACTGACTTCGCCAGCGCCTTTGATAAGGTGCATCATAGTATTCTAATAAATAAACTAAATTGCTTTGGCATAACAGGTTCTTTATTACACTGGTTTCAATCTTACTTAGCAAAAAGACTTCAATTAGTTTCTGTCAATGGTTACATCTCTAATTCGTTTTATGCTGTATCTGGTGTACCCCAGGGATCCCACTTAGGACCTATCCTGTTTTCTGTATTTATTAATGACATAGCATCTGTTATCCATAACTGTAAATACTTGTTTTTTGCAGATGACTTAAAAGTATACAGACCTCTTGAATCGCAGCATGATAATCATCTTATCCAAGAGGATCTACGTAGGATAGAGGAGTGGTGTAACCTCAACCATATGCGGCTTAATGTTGACAAATGTTATCACCTTAAATTCAGTAAAAAAAGAAAATATTCAATAGACTTTAGTTATGAAATTGGATCGACTAAAATACAAACCGTCCTTAACACAAGATCTTGGAGTAACTACAGACTAACTAACAGAGAGCTTCGTTTCACTTCACATATAAACAGTATTATAAGTAAAGCATGTCAGATGTATGGATTTTTGAAGCGCAACACTAAAGGAGTCTATGTTTAGTGCGTGTTGTGCATGCCTTTAATAGGTGTACATATAAGAACTGAACTATGTAGTGAGCTAAGATTTAAATGTTGTGTATGTAATAAACTGTTGGTGTGTCTATAATAAATAAATAAATAAAAAAAAAGTAATGGGCCCAATACACTACCTTGGGGTATTCCGAATTTAATGTGTTTGTATTCAGACTGATAGATACACTCAGTTTTAGATGTAGGACATACTCTACTAATCTGGGTGGCTTGCTGTCTATTAGTTAAGTAAGATTTAACAAGATTAAGGATATTGCCACTTATGCCATAGTTATGTAATTTTAATCTAGACAATATATCTATATAGTATCTGTATGGTAGGAATCTCTCTGCATAGATCTGGGTACGGTCCACAGAATAAACCCAAATTGTAAACAACGAAAAAGTACTTAATAAAGTAAAGTAAAGTACTCTTTATTGTACACCAATACATAACATAATAATTTAACATAAAGTTATTAAAGTACAATGGGCGGTCTTATCGCTGCTACGATTTCTTCCAGACAACCTTAAACGGAATATAATCCAAGGATCCAAACATAAACTGTTTAGTGAAGGCGTTTCAATAAATTTACCCTAACCTAACTTAAACTAACAAAAGTCAACACATATAAAAATATATACATAAATATACTAATTTCCCTATCATATATAAAAATAAATATTTATATTACAATACCTATGTAATTAACAACTGATTCCTGTAAACCTAACGTAAAAAATAGCACTTAATAATTAAAATACTCAACCGGTAATACAATTGATTTGTCTAATAATAAGCACATTCAATTCCAATGGGATAGCCAACACGCCTGGAGACAGGTCAGGTTCAGGGACGATAGCATTTTTGACCCGACCCGAGATTAGAACAGAGGGCCTCATTATCTTGAACACGCTGCCGCTGGAACAATACACACCGCTAACAAAAAATACGGCGTTGAAACGTATAGAAATATACTTAACGTTAGATTTATTTATTTATTTGTGGACCTAAAATATGTAAAAATTAATATTAAAAGAATAAACGGGCTAGCGGGATATTTTTACATCGCTTTAAATTTTTTCGTCCATCTATCGCATGTCGCTATATGGCGGCCAATATGGCGGTGCCCATCGTTTGCATCAGCTGACCATGTAGCATTTACATTCTCACTTCGTCTATTGCAATCATAAATAAAACTTATAATTATCACTCTAATATTATAAAGGCGAAAGTTTGTGAGTGAATGTTTGTTACTTCTTCACGTCTAAACGGCTGGGGCGATTTTTATTAAAATTTGGCATGGAGTTAGCTGACACCCTGGATTAACATAAAGGCTATAATTTATAAAGTTTAACGCGGGTAGAACCACGGGGCACAGCTAGTAAGATATATTTGTGATATTAGAATTAAGTCATTGGCTAAAACCCCGTTGTTGATTTTTGCTTGTCTTGCTGACGCATAATAGCTTGAAACTTGTAGATTCAGTATCAAAATGAAACGGAGCTTGACCTTGACGTGTGCTATATTAAATACAAGCCGCAGGCTAGCTAGGGTAGGTTCCTCAGCGGCCAGGATCGCTTTGGACCCCTTTACGCGTGATCGGTGATCCCGTGTGTGTGATCACACCCTCATTTAGAATTTCGTCTTTTTGCTTTAGCCTTCTATTCTTTAATTTTAATATAGTAGAACTAAATTTCTAAATAATAGATTAGTAACTTGTTATTTATTTAAGGATTACAGAAAATATATGCGATAAAACTAACCGCACGGACGGACTAAACATTTTTTTTGTAACTTTTATTCTATCCACTAGATTTATGTACTGCATTGTGAGCTTGACAAGTACAAGTGTATGTTAATACCCAAGTGCTGAATAAATTTCATTTCATTTCATTACAATTATCAGCCACGCAGATGGGAAGACGCCTTTTGGTCTAGTGGTTCGATATCCAACCAGGAAAAATCTTTGTGTGATGAGGATAATTATTTGTTATCTGTGTGGGTGTAATTTAACTATAATATCTACGGAGTTAGAAATATATAAGTATGTTTATCAGTTATCTGGTTCCCATAGTGTTTTTGCCCAACATTTTATTTTTAGTATTATTTATTTTTTGATTATTATTGCCTCGTGCATGACCTTAGAATATTGGAGACCTTCCCAAACATAAAATCACGTTGATGGCATTTCTTAATTTTGACCATGGTGAATGAAAGGATGTTGCAGTTCAAAGTCTCCCAACTGTTTGTGGTGACCTTGGTTCTCCTAAACGTTCGTGAGACCAACGTACGGCGCCGGTAAATATTTGAGTATTTCGTCGTTTCATTGAACTTGGAAATGTCATCACGAACGTAAAATGAAATGTCCTCTGAAAGGTGCCGCAGGGCGTGAAATTAGCGTAAAGTGTTTTTTTCATCACTGTTCCATTCATGATATTTCGTTTAATTTATTCTTGTCTTGTTTACATTTTTTTTTTCGTTTTTATAATAATAATAAATCTTGGAATAATGTCACACAGATCATCCTAGCCCCAAACTAAGCAAAGCTTGTACTATGGGTACTAGGCGACGATATACATACTTATATAGATAGATAAATACTTATATACATAGAAAACATCCATGACTCAGAAACAAATATTCGTGCTCATCACACAAATATTTGCACTTACCGGGATTCGAACCCAGGACCATCAGCTTCGTAGGCAGGAGCACTACCAACTAGGCTACGGTGACCGTCTATTATATATTATGTTTTGACTATATATGATGACTATAAACGTTATGACAACGAGGCACAAGTCGTTGTTATAAAGCTTATTTGCAGATAAGGAGATCCCAGATTCAAATTCCGGGTGGGGCCTAAAATTCAAGGGAATTGGAAGTTTCCAACCTAAATCTGTGCTGTAGGTACCCTGCAGGGTTCACAATTGATTCCTACCCGTGCCTACCAACTTTTACACATTATATTGTAGAATGCATTAAAGAATTACGAATCCTTTAAAGATGTCGGTCCTTTACCTGATTTCTCCTCGGCCATGTCGGATGGCCGTCCCATTGGATCATGAGATTGAGGGAGTAGAGAGTGCATCTGTGTTTACGCATCCCTGGACTTTAATATGTCCTGCGTAATTAGCTAGCACCCGTTGAGATTGGTTGCCATCTAATCAGGCAAGTGCGAGTGGGACTCACATATGACGTGTTTCATACCATCGAGTAACTATTTTTTATTGGATTTTATTTTTATTACTTGTTTTATTTTGTGAAAATTGAAAGGCACTTAGTATCGTTCATGAGACACAGTCCGCTGAGAGACACACATATAGACTAGCGGACGGATAGCTATATGGTCCGGAAAATACTTTTTTTGGAAATTGAAAGGCCTACAATTAATATTCAAGTTAGTTCCCATAAGTAAAATTGAGATGGAACATTTTACGGAAGTCCTAAGTTCAAAGTGGCTATAGCATTTCTATTTTTTATTATGTGCATTAATTAGACTGCCTCGTTGGTCTAGCGGCAGCGTGTTCACCTACAGAGAACGAGGTCCTGGGTTCATACCCCGGGTCGAGCCAAAAGCAATTTAGCGACTTTTCTGTAAAAAGAAAAATTGCTCAGCATGAGCCCAAAGTCTGGGAGTTAGCAGTATTATTCCCCGTGCCTCGGAGAGCACGTAAAGCCGTCCTGTGCTTGGCCTCTTTCCGGCCATGGCGCTAGGCTATGTTAATAAAATGTAATTTACTTATATAAACCTAGCACAAACACAACATTGTGCTTGGTTTATATATTATACTCATATAAAAAAACCAAAAGGAAGTGTTTGCTTGGTTTATGTAAGCAAGTAATTATTGTTTTTCGTCTACATCGCTTTTTATTTACTTATATAAATATATTTTTAATTTCAAAATGTCAATTCTAATTAGCCGAGGAAAAACTGCCTTAAAGACTACCTGTTAAAGGAAGTTTATATAAGTTTTTATACAGATTCTCTTAAAAATATCATATTCACGGTTATACTCTAAGATAAGTACATAAAAATGTATTTCAATGAGTACATAAATATTATTATAAGCTATGTTAATATTTTTTACAAATAAACCAGTACTTAGCTAAACTCATTATAATCCAGCTTCCTACTACTATCTACATAAATGTCACTATACTAACAACACAATCATGCAAAAACGGCTGAATAGTTTTTAATGAAATCTGAAGCAGTGGTGGCTGGTTGTATCCTGAATAAACGGCCCACCTGATGAAGAGTGGTAAGCGCTAATCATGGACATTCGCAATGTCTAATGCCAATGCCCAATTTTCTCCCTTTTACAGAGGTTAGGTAATTACTTGCCACACCATGGTCAAGCATGACAACCTAAATTGTGAATGACGATATAGAGGAAGATGTTAAAAATTTTCTCATACGGCACGTGTTTAAAATGGTTGCTTTTTGTAAGAAACTGATGATATATTTGGGTATATACAGTATTTATTTTTATTTAAGTATTTATGATTAGTTTAGTTTCCGTTTTCCGAGCGGCATCGAATCAGAAATGTCGAAATCCGCAGGCGAACCAAAGTCACTGAATAGCCCGAAGAATTGCAGAACTGAAGCGGCGGTGGGCGGCGCACATAGCTCGTAGAACCGACGGCCGTTGGGGCAGAAAGGTTCTCGAGTGGCGACCACGAACCTGAAGACGCAGCGTAGGCAGCCCCCCCACAATATCGATGATCTTGTGCTGGTCAACTGTCGACCTGGTGTGACCGGCAAGTGTGGAGGTCTTTGTCCAGCAGTGGACGTCTTTCGGCTTCTATGATGATGATGATGATGATGATGATTTATTATTATTATCATTCCACCTTATTTATTTATTTTCTTTTTGTTGTACATATTCTTGTAAAATTGATAGATTGAAAAAAACAGAGCTCCTCCTGCGGCGGGGTTATTCTCTCTAGGCCGCCGGTGCGGTGGTCAGGGCAACAGTGAGAGGAACCGATTTTTTGTTAAGGCAGAGGGAATAACTGCATGCTACCCGCAAAAAGTGTCTGCGGGTGGGTATGTCGGACTCGCACTGACTAAACCTAACCTGCCGTGGACTTCTCTTGACGCCTGATAAGGAAGCCCCGGGAAAGCGGGTATGCAGTGCCGGTGCAGTGACAGTAACCTTATTATTATGACGGTCATCGTAGCCTAGTTGGTAGTGCTCCTGCCTACGAAGCTGCTGGTCCTGGGTTCGAATCCCGGTAAGTGCAAACATTTGTGTAATGAGCACGAATATTTGTTTCTGAGTCATGGATGTTTTCTGTAGTATATAAGTATTTATCTATCTATATAAGTATGTATATCGTCGCCTGGTGTAAATACTAGATATAAGAATAATCTCATACTGCATACTACCCGTCTCCACAAAATAAGTAACTCTTTTATGGGGCAATGTATAAGATTCTATAACAAACTTCCCAATGATATTAGAGAATTGTCTACGAATAGAAAGAATTATTAAAGCCAAATTGTGTAGCAGGGCATATTACAAAATTTCTGATTATTTAAGTGATAAAAGTGCTTGGGATTGAGTTGTTCTGAGTCAACTCACATGATTCTAAATAATCTTAAGTATATTTTATTTTAAAAAAGGATTCCTACTGAGTTTTCTGGCAGTGTTTCTCAGTAGCTGCCACGTCATGCACTGCACGGTAGGGTAAAAAAAATATGACGATTCCACATAAATGTAAAATTTTTACGGAATAAAGTACCTTTGACTTTGACTTTGGTACCCATAGTACAAGCTTTGCTTAGTTTGGGGCTAAGATGATCTGTGTGACATTGTCCCTAGATACTATATATGTCCCTAGATATTATGAACTCCTATCACCTATTATTATTGTTTTTGCGTCATATATGTTAGTCAATTATATCAAAATATAGCTGGATATCCCACACGGATCTGCATTCAGAATGTTAACTTTACTGCAGTGCGTCAAAAATTGCGCAAACTCGTACCAACGGCATACACATAATAATAAGCAAAATATAGCTTCGCTACTGAGAATAGTGAAAGACATTGGCAATATCATGAGCATGGTGGCTGAGAACTGGCTCTCCAATTTAATGCATTTTGTGCGGAAAGATATATGAAGAAAAGACTTGAGAGGTGTAAAGGGACACCCGGATGGAACGAAGTTATTTCTTATTAGTTATTATGTACAAAAAACCTATATATACATACACTCAACAAAAATAATATTCGCGACAACACACTGTTCAATGCGAAATAGAAATGAAAATATCTGGCTTGCTTTCTATAAGAGAGAGAGAGAGAGAGACAGACAGAGAAACATGCGCACGCCGCAAATAGTGTCGTGACAACTTTTCGTAAGATTTTTTTCCGTCTAGCCCGCTTTCAGAACGCGCGATAAGGAACTTCATTCCAACAAGGTTTAATCCCCACATTTAACTTAATTAATATCCTAGGACATTATAAACACACGGCCATCTGATCCCAAACTAAGCAGAGCTTGTACTATAGAAACCAGATAACTGATATACTACATATACCTACTATTTTTCTTTTGTAAAAACATACTTGTATAGATAATTTACACCCAGACTCAGGACAAACAGACATGTCCATGCACACAAATATCTGTCCCGGGTGGGAATCGAACCCACGACCTGCGGCGTGAAAAGCAGCATATACCAACCACGCCAACTGGCCCGTCCGTACCAGAGGTATTCATTTGGAAGAATGCAACATTATCTATAAAGGCGAGGAAAAGTTAGCAATAAACCGCAGCGAAAAAACGCTGACGTTGGGAATTGTAACGCTGATCTTCCAATAGCGCCAACAACACGTCGACTACATAAGATTGTAAATTAAAAAGCACATACCTACGCGTACTTGTAGTAGCATTTCGTTACGATAATAATTATATTCGAGCTAGTTTCAAATGTAAATATATACCAAATTATTCGGTAGAATATGTTTTTATAATAATAATAATATATTTATTTCAGACAAAGTCCATAGTGTGTTAGTAAACAATTTCCTTAAAAAATATTGTTAGTAAACATAAACATGTAGCTGCATCCATCTCCTCATGATAGGCGACTCCCAAAATCCCCTATCTACAAACAAACACGCTTATACAATGAAAACGCTACTAAAAACGTTTACACCTCTACAAACACGCTTAGGATAGTGTTGGTGCTGCCACGGATACGTGCCATCAAGGAAGCGCACCTTTTTCGCATGATAGCTGCAAACCCGTCAATACGTGTCTCGGCGAACATCCCTGACGCACTGCACCGCCACGGCAGCCCCAGCAGTACCCTAAGCCCGTTGTTATATTGGACACGCAGGTCGCTGTATGCCCTCCGACTATATCTGGTCCACAGGCTACACGTGTAGAATGACTGGCAGTATGCTTTAAATAGCGTAATAAGAAAAAATACAAAACGTTTATACAATGAAAAGATTTATGTTATTATTTTCATATTTTAATACAAATTAAAAGATTTTTTTTGGTTTTTATGGCTTTAGGATTCTCTAAGTTACGCTAAAAGACTTAAATGGAAGTGGGCTGGGCACGTAGCGAGGCTACAGGACGAGAGGTGGACTAGCAGGGTTACAAAAAGGAAGGCCCCATACGGCAAGCGTCTCAAAGGCAGACCACACCCAAGATGGGCAGAGGAGATAACAAAAATAGCAGGCCCCTGCTGGCCGCAACTAGCTCAAGATAAGAGTCCACTGGAATTCTTTAGAGGAGACCTTCACCTTCGCCTAAGGAGGGGTTCTTGCATAAGTTTTTTTTAGGTTTAAAGAACATTTATTCTCAAAAGAACAATTACAGTTCACTTATATGAGAATTGCAAAGATTTACAAATGCGTGTTGTCTTGTGACAAAGCAAGCATAAAATAAATGTAAACATAAATATAACTAACTAAAATACAATTTTTTAGTTTTTCTATAACCGTATTGTACCAATAATTAATTATTTTTATTCATTTATACTTACTTCATACTTTCTAAACTCTGTAACATACTTGCAAGAAATATAAGGCTTTTTATTTTTATATTTATGAATTTAGGATTTAATGATGGAATAGTTTGTACATTTGATACATTTAAATTTTTAGTATATTTAATATTAAATTATATATCATATGACTACAGTACACCATATATTAATACTCTTATTGTATCAAAGTTATATTATGATTCATAATACGACAAATATATTTTTGTAAGACAAAATATTCTTTAAGTCTACTGAATGTAGACCGCACAACGTGATGTTCGACGAACAAACGCGTTCTGCGTGCTATTTTGGACATATCCGCTGAACCACCATTTTGACCTTTAGTTAGTTTAAACGGTGCGATGAATATGATTTACAGAGGACTACTCATACCTATATAGTATCACATACATCAAAACGTTTAAGCTACTAGGCGTCCCATACGAACACAGCTAATATGGAGGAATTATAATAATTATTATATTATAATAATATCTGGGGACAATGTCACACAGATCATCATATCCCCAAACTAAGCAAAGCTTGTACTATGGGTACCAAAGTCAATATCAAAGTCAAAGGTACTTTATTCCGTAAAAATTTTACATTTATGTGGAATCGTCATATTTTTTTTACCCTACCGTGCAGTGCTTGACGTGGCAGCTACTGAGAAACACTGCCAGAAAACTCAGTAGGAATCCTTTTTTAAAATAAAATATACTTAAGATTAATTAGAATCATGTGAGTTGACTCAGAACAACTCAATCCCAAGCACTTTTATCACTTAAATAATCAGAAATTTTGTAATATGCCCTGCTACACAATTTGGCTTTAATAATTCTTTTAAACTTATTCGTAGACAATTCAATAATATCATTGGGAAGTTTGTTATAGAATCTTATACATTGCCCCATAAAAGAGTTACTTATTTTGTGGAGACGGGTAGTATGCAATATGAGATTATTCTTATATCTAGTATTTACATTATGTGTATCGCTCCTTTTACAGAAGGAATGGATATTTTTATGCATATATAGTAAGTTTTCATATATATATACTGAGATGGTACAGTTAGAATGTTGACCTCTTTGAACTTTTCTCTTAGAGACACTCTCGGGCCAAGATTATAGATAGCTCTTACAGCTCTTTTTTGCAATATAAATATGGTGTTAATGTCAGCTACCCCAGAGAAGAATTCCATAGGACATTACACTATGAAAATAACTGAAATAAACCATTCCAGCTGTGTCAACATCAGTCAGCCGTCTAATAGTTTTCACTGCATATGCTGCAGAACTTAATTTGCCGGACAGTTTTTCTATTTGTGGGCTCCATTGTAGCTTTGAGTCAATAGTGATACCCAAGAACACAGTTGATTCAACAGGGTCCAACCTAGCTCCATTAAGTTGTACATTGGTTGTCGCCTGTTTCACATTCGGTGTAGTGAATTTAATGACTTTAGTTTTCTTATCACCAGGCGACGATATACATACTTATATAGATAGATAAATACTTATATACATAGAAAACATCCATGACTCAGAAACAAATATTCGTGCTCATCACTACCAACTAGGCTACGGTGACCTTGCGAAGTTATCTTGTATAGTACAAGCGCTGCTTAGTTTGGGATGAGATGGCCGTGTGTAAATAATTTCCTAAGATATTATTAATGTAACGGCTCGGCGACGGGAAATAGGTTAGGTACAGGACCGTCAGTTTTATGTGCTGTCCGGGGTAGCTTAACGCTGCCAATTTTCAAACTCCGAGCTGAATATAGCAATATTCCTTTATTTGCCTGACCCAGGATTTGAATACAGGACCTCTATGTCCGTGGTAGAATACGCCCCCGTGTGTTCAACGAGGCAGTAACTTAAACTAAACTGTTTTTGAATCAGTAAACTCACAGATCGTAATACCATGCAGATAACGACTAGCTCTGTATCGGAATGTTCCATGATTATTTTCATTTTCATATGGCTTTTCACACTACCAGTATGAGATACGAGGACAATAGTTCTACCCCCATGCCCATAATGACTAAAGTTTAAATACATTTTCTCAATAATTACGACGTGGGGAACACATCTCTTTTTATTAATGTGGTAAATAAATAAATAATATCCTGGGACATTATTTACACACGGCCATCTGATTCCAAACTAAGCAAAGCTTGTACTATGGAAACTAGATAACTGATATACTACATATACTAATTTTATTTTTTAAATACATACTTATATAGATTATTAGGTTCTTGAGTGGCGACCACGACCCGGAAGACGCAGCGTGGGCAGGCCCCCTACAAGATGGACCGATGATCTTGTGCGGGTCGCTGGAAACAGTTGGATGCGAATAGCGCAAGACCGGCAATTGTGGAGATCTTTGGGGACGCCTTTGTCCAGCTGTGGACGTCTTTCGGCTTATATGATGATGATGATAGATAATTACCCCAGACTCAGTAGAAACAGACATGTTCATGCACACAAATATCTTCCCTGGGTGGGAATCGAACCCACGACCTCCGGCGTGAAAAGCAAGCTTTTGCCTACAACGCCATCATTAGACATATTTTGTACCCGCTTGTTGGTCAAAATACTAACTCGCGTTAAACTTTATAAATTATTGCCTTTATGTTATACGGATATATATGCTATATTAGTACCGTTTCATCAAAATCCATTCACTAGTTTTTGCGTGAAAGATTAAGAACATCAACACATCCATACTTTCGCTTTTATAATATTAGTAAGATTTATTATGAAATGTTCCCACTCTGGATTTTATCGAAGAGTGAAGGTATAAATATACCTACAACATGTAACTTAATTAACGCACACCCTGAAAATAGTTTGTTCAGAATCGTTTACTGAATCGATTTACATCATTTTTAATATGGGTAATTTTTATTCCATAATAATTAAAACTACGGAAATTATTGTCATGTTAACCATGCACAGTCAAAACGAATTGAAATGGACCGTAAGTCAAGTAATAAGACTTTTAAAATCGCAGTTTATTTGTATTCATACGAATTCCATCATTCAATCTATACAAATAAATAAAATTGGAGTGTCTGTTTGTAATATTGAAATAGCTGGTTTTTACTACATAAATATGAATATATATACGGTACATACACCAAAAATACAAATAAATAAAATTGGAGTGTCTGTTTGTAATATTGAAATAGCTGGTTTTTACTTCATAAATATGAATATATATATACGGTACATACACCAAAATAACAATTTTTACAATTTTAGTCTGCCTGTCTGTCTGTTTGTTCCGGCTAATCTCTGAAATGGCTGGACCGATTCTGACGGGACTTTTATTGGCAGGTAGCAGATGTAATAAGGCGTAACTTAGGCTACTTTTATTTTAGAAAAAGTATTTTATTTTACTAAACAACTAAATAAACTAATTAACACGCGGATGAAGTCGCGGGCACAGCTAGTACAAAATAAAGAGAAATAAACATTATTCCAAGAAAATAATTTAGTAAATAACAATGCATATACATGTAAAATTACAACATAATATTCTAATTGGGGTGTTTGATAGTGTGCGTTAATTACGTTACATACGTTATTGACATTAGACTGACAATATATTGTTGTATAGATGGTTGTTCTTCGCTCTTTTTCTTTTTGCAATATATTTGAAAATTTGTATCATTAAACATGGACTGACTGCTAAGCCAGAAGTCGTGGGGTCGATTACCCCTATAGGAAGAATCTTTGTGCGATGAGCACGATTAGTTGTTCTGTGTAAGTATTTAGATATATACCCAGTCGGGTCATAAGTTCTGTCAAAACCTTATCAAGTTACTTTCCGAATACTGGCCGTATATACTTTCATTTAATTTTAAAAATAGAACGTTAGCGAATGCCGAAAATATTAAAAATTTAATCAAACTTGACACTAGCGGATGCGCAAAACGTGCGAGCCAATGCTCCCGAAGACAACGGGAGAAGAAAAAAATAATAATAAAAAAGACAGTCAGTAGTCATTTTCAAATATGGAATTGTCGAAGAATGAGAAAAGGTCATGGTTATTGCGTTGCACCGCCATGGTTATATTACGCCAACAGAAATTTACAATATTCTACACTACAAAAATTGTATAGTTGCCATATTACACATGCTATGCCAGGCTATTTATTGTTTGTAGTGTACTAGTTGTCCCAATCTTCTACTATATAAAAATAAGTCGGGTTTTCCTTCCTGACGCTATAACTCCAGAACGCACGAACCGATTTCCACGGTTTTGCATTCGTTGGAAAGGTCTCGGGCTCCGTGAGGTTTATAGCAAACAAAATTTATAAAATTTACCGCGGGTAACACCGCGGGGCACAGCTAGTATATTTATAAATTTCATAATGAAGCCATTCTTTTTTTTTAATTATGTTTAAATTGAAATTGTAAATTACCTTTGTGTGGAATCGTATCAAATTGATACCATGACGTGGCAGATACAGAGAAACAGTGCCAGAAAACTCAGCAGGAATCCTTCTTTAATATATGTGGAATATTTACTACTTAACTTAAAATGATACTGTATTTTAATATGTTAATTTAGAGCGACTCAATCCCAAGCCCTGCTACATAAATTTGCTTTTATAGTTTTTTGCAGCCTTCACCATATACGCGGTGGCTTGCTGAAAAATGTTTTTATAGCATTCATGATTTCTTTGAATTTAAATTGTAAATTGACATTGTATTATTAGATTGTGCTTTTGAAACATATTGGGCCATGATTAATTTATAACACCTTTAATGTACCTTTGTTTGTTGTCAAATAAACATTATTCTATTCTATTCTATTATTATATTCCATTCTATTCTATCGACGGTGAAGACTCAAATTCTTCTAACTGCGTCAAACAAATCACGCAGAATTCAACTTTAACGTACCTGATTTCATTAATGATTTAACTTGAGTATTTGTTTTAGCAGTTAGTAGATATTGACATTAGACCGACAATACATTGGCGGCTCGCTAGTTAAAAATAAAAACAAACGAGGAAACATGAGTATCACCTATACAACATTACATGAGTGTAGAAATAGTGTCGTCATATCTCGTATTACACATAAGTGCCAACAAATAGTAATCTTAGTAACGTCATGAGGCCATAGCGTGCTCGGTGATCTGCATTGTACAGTCGGTACGTTAGTAGCTACAGTTCAACCTTCACAGCGACTTTATTACATAGGCAGTAAAGGCAATTTTCGTAGAGCAAGTCTAACTACTGCACGTTGATTGTAATGCACATGCACGTCGCTAATCAGTCTTTTATATTCATGAATAAATGAATTCTGTATTGTGATAGAGAGCTCATTTTCGTTGTTATAACCATTTGTTATGACAGTTGGACACAAATAGAATCAAGTATGATTCATACTAAGAACAAGGAGGCAGCCGACCTGATAATAAGTGGTTTCTGTAGCCTATTAAGCTTGCGATACACATGAAATCACTTACGAATTTCCGACACTATCCTTTCCACCCGAGCACTGAGATCTTTTTCATGCCAATGATACTCCATTAAAGTTATAATACTATTTTTTTTAAAGACAACGCCCGCATTATTGAAGTTAATCCCTGTATGGCGGGGTTTTTAACAAACATATAATAGACGGACACAAATTACATCCAGACTCAGAACAACTATTTATGGGTCACATAAATACATAGTTGCCGGGCGGGACTCGAACTTACGACACGAAGCGGCGAGGCTACTGTCTTACCCGCTGCGCCACACGTGCAGTCAAACTTTTTAAAGTATTGCATTGTCTAAATCAGCAGTTAGCATTCTAAATCAGCAGTGCCTCAGCAGTCGAGCTACACATTGGGCGTAGAAACTATATCTAAATTAAATATTTCTACCTAATTTGTATACCTAAATATAATGTAAAATAATAAGCATTCAGACAACCGATCGAACATATATTGTGTTTGCCTACTAAATAATTACTCTAATTGGACCAAATCCCGTGTTCATGCCCGCTTGAGTATGTTTCGCCGGACCGTCTCAACTGGGTCGTGTTGAAACCGGTAGTAGATGAACCCACTGAGTTTGTTTCGCTGGGTCTTCTCAGTTGGGGCGCATTGGATCCGGTGCGGTGGTAGCATTAAAGCGCGACCATCGTTATTAACACAAGGACCGTCATAATAATAATACCCTAATATAGACAGAAACATTGACAATATGTAGTAAAAATATTAGACTTAAACTAGATAATTAAACATAATCTCTTGACAATAACTTGATACGAGCTAGCTAAATATCATTGCTATAATAAAATAAATTTTATAAATGTTTTCATACAATCAATACAATGTGTACCTAACCTTTTGCTCAGTGTTTTTCATATTTTCTGGCCCCCCTGCTATATAACCGCATAAGCAAAATAAAACCCTTAAAGGATATGACGAGATTTACTTGCAAAAGAGCGCTGGACGAGTTTCTGAGTAACTTTGATTATGAACGGACAGAAAAGTTTATACGAATATGTAAGTAAATAAAATTCTTTATATATATAAAGTATCTTAAAATATTTTATCTGATATTTATTTACATATGTATGTTTACTTGAAAATATTATATATATATATATATATATATATATATATATATATATATATATATATCACGTCACGTCATATATATATATATATATATATATATATACGTCTAGGTTTACTAGCGTACCTACGGAAGTGGGAACATTATCTTTCTATTTCTCTTCACACAACAACACTTGTTAAACAAGACATAACTTTAGACCGGGCCACACCCCGTCGTATAAGGTATAATTATAGGACACAAGAACATAATTCCCGGCATGTGCAAACTCATATAAACCGGTACCTACAGCGACCTGGTTGACGTCCATTGCGACTCAATATCGACATTTGTCCGAAAAGTGAAACGCATGAACTGTGATCAGTATTTAGTATTAAAAATATTATTTAGAATTAAAGTAAGTAAGTAATACTATATACCTATACTAATTTTTAAAATTAAACATTTGATGGTTAAGTTTATCAGCGACCAAAAAACAATTTGCATTGCAGGCAAACACTAAGTTTGCCTATAATTATTGGTTTTGCAGTGAGATTTAAGACCCAATACATGTGAATTCTTATCTTTAGTAAATATATAATAACTGTTAGTAAACCTTAATTAAATAAATAAATAAAAAATATCATCTGCTTCTAATCTTATGGGCAGTGGTTACCCTAGTGTCAGAGTTGTTCAAGCCGCCCAGTAAGCCTACAACCGGGACCGACAGCTCAACTTAAGTGTCCTCTGTAGTACGGAGATAACCAGAAATTAAACCACTTTGGAGGTCACCCATCTACGGACCGGCCGTGAGCCTAGTTGCTTAACCTCGCCGATCGCTAACGGACCGGGGAGAGCACTTAGCTATGAACATAATTAAAGGACACAAAAAGAATTAATAGATATTCCGGATTGGAGCAATCCCCAATCCCTTATCCCTCAAATGAAACGATCATTCTTTATCGGTATCCTGAACAGTTAGGAGGGTTAGTTTGCTGGAGTCTCATAGATTAGAGCCTTATCGTATCGATCCTGGCTCAGTGGCGGATGCCCTAAGGCCCAGTAGGTCCGGGCCTAGAGCGGCCAGATATTAGGGGCGGAAATTCCTGACAAAAAATAGTAATGCAAAGTACAAAACATACCTACATATAATTATTATCAAAAGTAATTATTTGGTACGCAAGATATATCTCGTACAAAAGACCAGCGAATAAACCAGATCATTTATGTCATCAGATATGTCCTGCCTAATGGATCCCATGTAGGACTGTTCCTTTAGTTAATTCCGAGGTCCTAAATCACAACAAATGGCAGATGATGTTACATCAACTTTAACTGAATTGGGTATTCAGATTTTAAACTCTCTAATCTTATGACAACTTAGCTAATATGGTCGGCATATACAATGGCCTGGAAGCTAAAATAAGGGAAATTTCACCCCTTGCCGAGTATGTTCCTTGTTCAGAACAATCGCTCAATTTAGTAGGTGAAGCTTAAAGCAGCAAAGTGGGGTAATCATTCTTTTCTTTTAAAAATTGGCAATAAAACAATCTATATAAATAAAAAGAGAAGTCCTGACTGATTGACTGACTCATCAACGCCCAGCCCAAACCCTTGGACCTAGAAAACTGAAATTTTGCGTAAATGTTTTCTTTATAATGTAGATTTTTCGAAATTAAACCCCTAAGGGGGGAAAACGAGGGTGCAAAGTTAGTATGAAATTTGGCCGTTTTTGAAGTTAAGGGCGTGAAAATTGGTATTTGGCCTTTCGGGTAAAAATAAAAATTCACATGTTTCAGGATTTTTGGAAATCTCACCCCCAATGGCGATAAATAGGGGATGTAAGTTTGTATGAAAAATGCGACATTTTTGAAGTTAAACCCATGAAAATTGGTATTTGGCCTTTCAGTTAAAAATAAAAATATATATTTCAGAATTTATGAAAATTCCACACCAAAGGGCATAAAATAGGGGATGTAAGTTTGTATGAAAAATGCGACATTTTTGAAGTTAAACGCATGAAAATTAGTACTTGGCCTTTATGTTAAATACATAAAACATTTATTTCAGGATTTTTGGAAATTCCACCCCTAAGGGAGCAAAATAGGGTTAAGTTTATACTGACTGACATCAATAATGAACGCACAGTCTAAACGGCTGGCGTTAAATACTTGAAATTTTGACACTAGGTACCTTTTATGACGTAGGCATCCACTAAAGAAGGGTTTTGAAAATACCACCCCTAAGGGAGTAAAATAAGGGACGAAATATTTTACGAAAATCCGTAATTTTTTATGTTATAGGCTTTGGTATTTGGCCTTGCAATTAAAAATTAAAATATATAGTCTAGGATTTTTGAAAATTCCACCCTTAAGGGCGTAAAATTGGGGATGTAAGTTTGTATGAAAAATGTGACAAGTTTTAAGTTAAACGCATGAAAATTGCTATTTGGCATTTCAGTTAAAAATTCATTCCACCCCTAAGGACGACTAAAATAGGGGGTATAAGTTTGTATGAAAATCTGTTGTTTTTTGGAGTTATACTCATGAAAATTGGTATTTGGTTTTTCAGTTAAAAATAAAGCAACACATGTTTTTAAGTCAAAATTCAGGGAATAATTTGTTGTTAAAAAAAGTAATCCAAAACTGAATCAATAGATCGTCACCATCAATTTACGCCAACTCGAATTATACATAATATCGTTTTTTATGCAAAGTTGCTTAAAATATCGTAATTGTCGTCGTCTAAGTAAAGATTTAGCGTTTTATAAGATTTGTAACTTCTTTTTTTATAATTTTTATAACAAATTAAAAAATGTCATTTTAATCAAATTGGGATAAAAAACGATTTTATCTAAAATTCGAGTTAGCGCAGTATAAATTATTGGTGTCGAGATGATCGCACCCAAAAAATATTCATTTTAATTTTACTGCTCTACAAATTCACAATTTTTTAACTAGATAGCGTTAATATCGTTTCAGATCGCGGAACTTATTTGGCATATCGGTTACAATAAATAAATGCTTGAAATAAAAGGTAGCCCAAAACTAAATCAATAGATGATCGCCTAAATCCCAAAAATATGCACACATCTTAATTTTACCGCTTTACAAGTTTATATTTTTGTTAGTAGATGGCGTAATCATTGTTTTAGATCGTGCTATGGTTTCGTTCACAAAATGTGATTTTAGACTAATCAATGCCATGGTCGCAACCTAATCTAATGGGAGTTACCTTTGTGATTAATGCATCGTTGATTATTATTTTACTTTATTTGACGTACTGGCTATCTTTAAGGACAATTGATATGTATTCTTTGATGTTTTTGGTTGATGATATCGGGTCCTTAGCAAAGTAGTCTTAAGTTTCTTTCTTAGTTGGGTTATTTTTTGGTTAGGTTTTCTTAAATTTTGGAAGTTATATTATTTAGATTAAGCTAGAAGTAAGTAGTTACATCGGTCATCATTCAAAATTGACGCGGACGAAGTCGCGGGCACCAGCTAGTTTCATTATAAACCGAATATAAAGAAGTTTTACTCCAAAAAAATAACGTGAAACTTCAACCGTAACTTGCCATGATAAAAGATAATGTTTGCTCCCTCTTAGCTCTTCAGTAATATACGAAACGTAACTCTCTCTTTCTATCTTCACTAACTTACCTATATCTCCCTCTCAACTTCCGTTCGCCTCGCCAGTTCACAGTTTTTGTGTCGCTCTCGTTACGCATTCAGTAGCTTGCTCCCAGCAAGTCAAGCGTGAGTAAACTTTTACATCAAAAACTAAGCTCGAGTCGTCTAGAGCTTTTTTATACATTATTTTTATTATTAAATGTACATGTGAAAAGTACGGAAAAATTGTCTACCTCTTTTACCTGTTTAAGAGAGGTATGGCATAGCGTTCCTCCATCTTACAGAAGACATTCCTTAATAATAACATTAATCATTTGGGGGAGGGGTCAGCAACACTTGTTTGCTGACTTTTAAAGGCAGGCAGCGCACCCGCGACACTTCTGGTCCATGGGCGGCGGTGATCACTTATTTTTATTTTATTTTATTTAAACTTTATGCACAACAATGTACAAAGGCAGACTTAATGCCGAAGGCATTCTCTGCCAGTCAACCTTGGGGTGATGCAGAGATTACATTGTAGGTGCACTACGAGCTTAAAGAGTAAAACTGAGAGTAAAAAATGTAGATACTTCATACAATTACATAAAATACACAATACCTATATTATAATATACTACTATATATCCATATATATTATACATATACCTACATATAAATAATACAAATAAATAAAATAATACTAATGAGATGATTCTGCCAATAACTTTTTGGTTATATGCTCCCGCGTTTTCTTTTTGAAAGAATAACGACTTTTAGCCATTCTGATTTCTGATGGAAGAGCATTCCAGAGGAGAATGGATTGTATAAGAAAAGAAGAGTGGATGAAGTCAGAGCGGTGTGAAGGACAGTGAAGGATGCGGTTATGAGAAGAACGCAGATTTTTATTGTGTTTTAAATGAAGGTATTGAAATTGAAAAGTTAGATATGAAGGAGAAGAAACGGAATCTAGTAAAGTGTATAGAGTAGTCAGAGCACGTAAGTTTCTGCGCTGGCGAATTGGTAACCATTTTAATTGCGCGCGGTAAGATGACACATGATCGTATTTTCGTAGATTGAAGATGAACCGAATGCAGTTATTTAGAAGTCGGTCGAGCTTATTGAGGTGATCTGCATTCAGGTCAAAGTAGCACACATCACCATAGTCAATTTTAGGAAGGATTAAGGACTGCACGAGCATTACTTTAGTTTTAGATGGAAGGAAGTTTTTGAGACGATAGAGACTCCGCAGAATGTATGTGACACTCTGGCTGACAGCAGCAATCTGGTTCATCCAGCTAAGAGTCGTATCAATCTGTAACCCAAGATTCTTTACACATTGGCTGAATGGAATGGCGGATTGATCAAACATGATGCGTGGCATTTGATCTAAATTTATTCTGCTCATCAAACGCGAGCTTCCTACAATGATGGCTTGGCATTTGTCAGGGTTGACTGTGAGGCCAAACCTATCAGACCAGCTTTTGATTAAGTCTAAGTCCCAATTGAGCTTCCCAATGACTTCAGGCAAACTATCTGTACCCGCCTGAGCATAAAGTTGAAGGTCATCGGCATAAAGATGATACGCACTCTGAAGATCATAAGTTAAAAGGTTTATAAAGACAGAAAATAAAAGAGGAGAAAGAATACCGCCTTGTGGAACACCTGTGTCGAGGTTTGTCCAGTTTGATGAAGTCTCTCCGACACGTACTGACTGTTGACGTTCCAGAAGATATGAGAAAAACCATTCCAGCGCTTCGTCTGAGATCATAAGATGGGAAAGGATGGATAGTAGGATATCGTGACTGACGGTATTAAATGCGTTCGAAAAGTCCACCAAAACCATGACCGTGACTTTGGTTTCCTCCATGCCTGCTCTAATATCGCCAGTCACTTTAAGGAGTGCAGTGGTCGTACTATGCCCTGGTCGGAAATCAGGTGACCCACTGGTTCACTTGTCGCCCTCTGATATAAAAAAATCCTCGTATACTTCAATTATATTTTGCAAATTTTGCACAACAGCAAATTCTAAATGCATTTATTCCGTTCCCGATACAAAATGTATATAAATGTTTTCCAAATTAACCATCGCATCGTCACGAGGTAAACCACTCGCGATATTCCTAAGCAGTCTACCGCTGGTCACTGCCCCTTAGTTTTATTTCATTATTTTTGTTTATCAATGCGTCGCCATAGGTCGGGGATTAAACTAGTGGAAAGGGCTTGTTCCTCCAAAAAGTATCTGTAAGAATAAAGTTTGTGTTTTACTTATTATCGATAGTTCCGTTAGTATCATATCTCTATTCGAAAGTTAATCATAGGTGCGCTTCGAGGAATATAAAGTTAATATTTTTAATTGTTATCGGGAGGGCTACTAAAACGTGCGCTCCGAGGAATAAAAAAGGAGCGCTTCATTAGGTGCGCCTCAAAATAGGAGCGCTTCGAGGAATACCTCTAAGCAATGCCTAACATATATTTAAAAAATCTAATACATTTAAAAAATATAAATTAAATCGTCATTAATATAAACGTCACTATTCACTCTGTGTTCACAATTACTGTTCTCAAGCTAGTCTAAGAATTGTCTTTAGATTGACATGATGATAATGAATACTTTAGATTGACATGATGATAATGATGAAAGAGTTATCTTCTCTTATAATAATTGAAATTCAGTTGTACTTTTTTAGGGAAATTTAATTATATTGTTGCTGGGAGGTGACGGATGGCTAGGCAACCACTCTTATAGATTCAGCTTTGGTGTGTTACGTGTTTTCAGACTCGCTGTCCACTTTAACTCTAACACTAGAAAATGAACTCTAGGAACCTCTGGTAAGTAAGGACCTGCCCGCAAATACAACATTGTACTGGAGTTGCTTTGACACAACCAGTGATGAGTGTGATGACCAGATTCATTCATAAACCGTGGATAATAATAGGTACTAACAGCACTAAAAGTTAGAAGTCTTTTATTTAGCTTACAAATAAACATATACAAAACAAACTTGACAACATTATCTAAAGAGAGATATATATGTGTACAACATGTATCGTAATTTTCTTTATTTTGTATTGAATGATGGAATTTGTATGAATAAAAATAACACTGCGATTTTAAAAGTCTTATAACTTTGACTTACGGTCTATTTCAAAATGTTTTGACTGTACAGGGTTAATATGACAATCATTTCCGTAGTTTTAATCAGTTTTGGGACAAACTATTATCTATATTAAAAATGATATGAATCAATTCAGTAAAACGATTCTGAACAAACTATTTTCAGGATGTGCGTTGATTAAGTTACATGTTATATAGATATAATATTAGAAATAATAATAATAAATACGTTTTTTTTCCTTTCACAAATTGGAACTTAAGGCTAGATTATAATTATACTTAGATACTATTTTATTTGTGAAGGAGTGGTGCCTGAAATAGGTTGCGATAACCTGTGCCATAGGTCACCAGGCATAGAAATATCTAAAGATTAGATGTTATATGATAAATCGTCGGTGCGCGTGCGAAGCCGCGTAACAGCAGTTTGTTAATACCGCGTAACAACAAAAGGTGCAAAATTGAAATATCGCGCCAACAGATTCTCAACGCGGATTCGCTTATATTAGGTCTTTACCTATGAAATTGCCGTTCTGCAGTACTGGCCATTTCAAATCAAAATAATTTTTGTTTGGCTAAGAATTCTAATTTCAAATTAATTTTATTTTAAAAACATGGATTCTTTTTTCCAAAAGTAGTCATTTCTTTATTGATTAGTGTTACATTTTCATCGCATTTCAATCTTTTTCGTCATCATGGATACGTTAAAAATTCGAGTAATTATGGAATATGAGTACCGTCGTGGCAGCAACGCGGCACAAGCGGCACGCAACATCAACGACGTTTACGGAGCTAACACTACAAACCAACGCACCACCTGTTATTGGTTTGCTCGCTTCCGTTCTGGAAATTTCGACCTGAAAAATGAACCTCGCGGTCGTCCGAAGACTTTGGTCGACAATGACGAATTAAAGGCGGTTGTGGAAGCTGATGATACACAATCTACGGCTGAATTAGCAGCAGCTTTCGACGTTAGCGTCAAAACAATATTGGTCCATTTGCGTCAAATTGGCAAGGTAAAAAAGCTTGACAAATGGGTGCCCCACGAACTCAATGATCGCCAGCGCGAAGTACGCGTCGAGACGTGCCTTGCACTGCTCAACAGACACACAAATGAAGGAATTTTGAACCGCATTGTTACCTGCGATGAAAAATGGATTCTGTTTGATAACCGCAAGCGCTCAGCAAGTTGGTTGGATCCTGGTTCAGCACCTAAACAATGCCCTAAACGAAAACTTACCCCTAGAAAAGTGATGGTCACTGTTTGGTGGTCTAGCGCCGGTGTGATTCATCACAGCTTCTTACCAAACGGGGTGAGCATTACTGCAGATGTGTACTGTGAAGAACTGAGCACAATGATGGAGAAGCTGGCGCATCTCCAACCAGCATTGGTCAATCGCTCGTCTCCGCTGCTCCTGCACGACAACGCGCGACCTCATACTGCACAGCAGACGGTCTCCAAGTTGCAAGAACTGGGGTTGGAAGCTCTCCGTCATCCGCCCTACTCACCAGACCTTGCGCCTACGGACTACTACTTCCAGAATTTGGATAACTTCTTGGCGGGAAAAAAATTCAATACCCGAGAGGCAGTACAAAATGCCTTTGAAGAATTTGTTGCCTCCCGTCCAGCTGATTTCTTTAAGAAGGGCATCAATAAACTGCCACTGCGATGGCAAAGATGCATTGATTGCATGGGTGATTACTTCGATTAATACAAATAAAAAAATTCATGAAAAAAATTCGTTTAAATTTTTTCATACAAAACGGCAATTTCATAGGTAAAGACCTATTATTAGACCTCACGCGTTTCGAATTAGCCAATAGGAAACGTCATTTTTAGCATTAAAACAATACAGCGGAACAGTATTAAGCTTGAAGTTGGCTGCAAGTCCGCGTATTTACCAAATTGGCGAACAAGTGTCACACAATCTATGCGTGCTTCTGAAATATATTACTTTGCCGCTAAAAGCAACTATGTAAGTACGTTTTAATTGTTTAAAATGTGTCTTTACCAATATGTTTATGCATGCATGGTGTAGATACGTCTATTTATTTAATAATTTAATAATTCTGACGAGTTAATCCTATAATACGTAATTACGCGGTATTGATATTTACATCATTTCATTGTGTTGGTTATTTACGCGGTATTGCATTAAACTAAAATTATTTTGTTATTTTAGGTAAATACGTTGAAGCTTAAAATCCAGTACCTAACCAAATAATGATGGAGGACCAAGAAAATGTTGACTGTTTTTTAGAAAATGCTTGTATTGACGATGAAGTGGTAACTCTCAAAGACCTATGTGAAAGGCGAAACGCATTGCTAGAAAAAAAGAAGGAAATATTAAATAAACTTAATTATAAAAATCAACCAGCATTGCAAATAGTTACTATCCCTGTGTCGGAGGAAATAGAGCAAGAGCAAGAATGCCGGAATGAAAATGTAACATCTGAGTTTACTACACTTACAACAGTTTTTGATCCAGTTTTACAAAATGAAGATGATTATATTGCTACTTCTACTGTGTTGAACGATAATGATTTTTCATCCGACGATTCAGTCGCTGATCCTTCTTTTGTCGCACTTTCAGACATTACAAATTTAAAACCATTATCGCCAGATAATATGGAGTGGTTTCCCGAAAGGGAAATAGAAGAAACATCGAATAGAAATAAAAAAAAGCACAAAGGGGATCCAAATAATTGGAAAAGAATAAAAAATAAGCGGCAGAGAATGATGGGAGAAGAGTATGTTGGATTTAAAAAAGAGGGCACTAAATTTGTTCAAAATGATCCAAAACCAGCAAGAGTAATGGGGCCGTTATGTATGTCAACGCGATGTTTTAGTGGTAAAGCTATGTATTGTTCAAAATTAACAGAAGAAGTTCGATCACAAATTTTTAAAACCTATTGGAAAATGAGTTGGCAAGAAAAGAAAATGTACGTATCATCAATGGTAGATAAGATACCTACAACTAGAAAAACTAAAAGCTCTAATTCAAGAAGGAGTGATACCAAAATTTACTATTTAAAAGTAAATGATAAAAAAGAAAGAGTTTGTTTAAAAACATTTTTGGAAACACTGGGTATTAAAGAATGGACAGTTCGATATTGGCTTGGAGAGAAGACGAGTAATAGTAATGAATCTGAACCAGGAGATGAAGTAGTCAAAGAACCCAAAAAAGAACTGGCTAGAAAATATTTGACTGCGCTACCCAAACTACCATCCCATTATTGTAGACAGTCAACATCAAAACTATACTTAGAACCAATAATACAATCAAAATCACAGTTATATCGTCTATACGTAGACTATTCAAGTTTGAGAAACGAACCCATAGCTTCTAGAAAGATATTTGAAGGTGTTTTGTTTGAAGAAAATATCGGACTTTTTCAACCTAAAAAAGATGCTTGCGACCAGTGCTGTGCTCACAAAGTAGGAAATCTATCAGACGAGCTGTATACCAAACACATTGAACTTAAAGATTTAGCTAGAGCTGAAAAAAACTCTGACAAAGAGGCAGCACAGAAAGGAATCATACATGCAATAACAGCAGACCTTCAGGCTGTAAAGCTGTGTCCGTTCCTTAATGCCAGTGCACTTTATTTTAAAACAAAACTCGCTGTTCACAATTTTTCAGTATACAATCTAGGCAATAATGAAGTCACATGCTACTGGTTTGACGAGACGGTATGCGATTTGAAAGCCACTACATACGCATCGTTTTTTGTAAATTATTTGACAAAATTACTTGAAAACGATCCCAAAGATGTTGTAATATTTACAGATGGCTGTACCGCTCAGAATAGGAATAATGTACTGTCAAATGCGTTGTTGCGTTTGGCTATGGCCAAGAACATTGTCATAACACAAAAATATTTAGAGAAAGGACACACACAAATGGAAGTGGACTCGGTTCACTCCGTGATTGAGAGGAAGCTGAAGAACCGGGAATTTTTTTTACCGTCACAATATGCAACTATTACAAAGGAAGCCAGAAAAGTACCAAGTCCTTACGAAGTTATAACACCTGATTATACGTTTTTTAATGACTTCAGTCTTAAGAATTCACTGATTTATGAATCAATAAGACCTGGTCGTGGGGCGGGTGATCACTGTGTCGTAGATATAAGGGCTCTGAGGTATAATCCAAGTGGAACAATCGACTATAAGCTCCATTTTGCTGATGACTTTATTCCTTTGCCTAGAAGACCAAAGAAAATAACATGTCTGATTGACAGTGTGCCGTCACTTTATGAATCTAGACAACCAATAACTAAAACAAAGTATGACCACCTACAGGAGCTGAAGAGTGTCATACCTAGAGACTGTCATAGTTTTTATGATAATTTACCTTATACATAAAATAGTAATGTTTAATGTTAATTTTACTGAGATTTTAAAGACTGTGATTACCTGATTAAGTATAATTATTTTTTAGAAGTTTGTACCACACAGATTATTGTTTGGAATGTTAATTTAATAAGAATATTTTACTAATTAAGATTTAAAAAGAAAAAGAAGTGCTAATTGAGGAGCAGAAAAGCTGATTATATTTGAATTCAATGAATAATTATTAGCATCATTGATAAAAGGTACTTTTACTATACCAGCTAAATACTTTGCTGTTATAGTAAAATTACCTTTACTTTTATTAGGTAGGTACCTACACATTTGTGGCCAATATTCAAAGTGCAACTACTACTTGGTACTAAAGTACAACTTATTGGACTGATTATTTTTATTATTTATAATTAGTTAATAGCAAGAAATATTGCTGAGATTATTAAGAATAGTTTTTTTATGTTTACGTTTAAGAAGCGTTTTTTGTTATTTCATTTTAATAATAAATTCATTCATAAATAATAAGCATATTTCATTTCAAATCCGCGTACCTACTAAAAGTACAATTAAAATTTTTGCAACTTATTGCAACAAAACCGCGTAAGTGATTTTACTCGGAATCCGATCAAGTTTTAGGTAAAATTACTTCATTTTCCAATAAAGTAAGTAGTTAAGACATGTCCACAAAGTTCAGTCAGTAAAATATAAATAAATGGCTAAGTTATTAAGTTTTTTCTTCCTCCTGTAAAATCGTGGAAACACAGATACGCGGTATTTACAAATTACTCTTCCGCGGTTTTGCACGCGCAACGACGAAATGTGGCAATCTGCCAACTGCGCACTAAGGCACGTAACCACGAAGGGTCACACCAATATATGTATATGTATAAATATACATGTATGTAGGTACCCGTGCGGTGGTCGAACCCGTAGAATATGGCTGCATCACATCATCGGCCTGATATCGTCCGCTGCTGGACTTAATAATAATAATAAATTTATTTATTTACTTCGAAACATGGTATACAATTTATGGTGTTGCTTACAAATGTTCAACATGCTTCGCCGTACCCGTACGGCATGCAAATTTATTTTAAGTACATTTATTTAACATTATTTATGCAAGTTAAGACGGAAGACGCAGCGTGGGCAGGCCTCCTACAAGATGGACCGATGATCTTGTGCGGGTCGTTAGAGATCGCTGGATGCGGATAGCGCAAGACCGGCAATTGTGGAGATCTTTGGGGGAGGCCTTTGTCCAGCTGTGGACGTCTTTCAGCTGATATGACGATGATGATGCAAGTTAATGATTAATTTAATAACAATAATCTTTCATTAGACATAATAGCAATGTCACAGGAAATTTTGTTACAATAATTCAGTCAAAATATAATATAATTTGACTGAATTATTGAAACCTTTAAGAGAGGTAGGGCATAGCGTTCATTCGCTCAAAGAGCAGCCCGACTGGGGAAGTACCTCCACCTTACAGAAGACATTCCTTAATAATAACATTAATAATTTTAATGTTGTGTTTCCGAGTAAGGTAAGGTAAGTAAAGTAAGGTCGCCAGAGCTAATTGGGGTGGGGGAAGGGTCAGCAACACTTGTTTGCTGACTTTTAAAGGCCGGCAACGCACCCGCGACTCCTCTGGTGTCGCGAGTGTCCATGGGCGGCGGTGATCACTTACCATCAGGTGACCCACTTGCTCGTTTGTCAAAAGGTTTCTATAACGATTGCTGCAGTCACCGCGCGTGGCATATGAGTTGGCGACCGCAGTTGCTTAACTGCTGTAGTAGCTGTAAAGGTGGTAGCTATAGAAGACAGGTATCGCTGCTGCCCGACTACCTGGTGTATCCCTTAGTCGCCTTTTACGACACCTATGGGATGGTATGGGGTGGCTCTGTTATTCTTGCTAGGCCGGAAACTAATCTGGAGGGGCATAGGTCTTAAAAACCGTCGGTTGAATCTTTATAGCTCTCTGGTCAAGCACTTTTATCCCGCCAGTATGTTTCATTAAAAATCGCATAAATATCTTGGGACAACTAAGACTCTGCCATCTGATCGGAACTACGCAGATCCTGTACTATGGCAAATGACAAATAAAGACAAATTACACACAAACAGACAGAAACAGAATTAATAATGCGTACGCATGTACTAGCAGATGGATATGTCGTACTCGCAACAAATAAACTTAACCTGCCGTGGACTTCACTTGGTGCCTCCGTCCCGGGAACGTGGGATGCTGCTCTGGTGCCCCTTTTTACGCCATTGCCCACATGTTGTGGGACAGGTGCATGTGCCCTGGGAGGACAATTGTATGTCCCCCCGGGTTACCGGCTGCTGCCAACCGGTACAGTGACTGCACTACAGGCAGATAGCTGTCTTCCCGGAGCTGCCTGGACCTGGCGGCAGTAGAGGGCGCTTCTCGTACTGTCAAAACTATATTTGGTTTATTAGCCTCCAGTGTGACTAGCCGTTACAACTGACACCGAGTACATAGATGTCTCAGAAATCACATAGATTTCAAATCGACTTCACTTTAATTATTCTATAATTGTTGGAAATAATAAACAATCACAAGATAATAGAGACAGGCAAAAGGAAGTAAGTCAAGGAATTATGGCGGGTAAGTCAGGATTTATTTGTTACTAGCAGTGTCCCGCGGTTTTACCCGCGTCAAACTTTATAAATTATAGCCTATGAGTTAATCTAGGGTGTCAGCTAACTCCATACCAAATTTTATTGAAATCGCCGTCGAGCCGTTTAGACGTGAAGAAGTAACAAACATCCACACTCACACACTCACAAACTTTCGCCTTTATAATATTAGTGTGATTATTTCATTTTCCTCGCTGAGTGGCCGACGGCAAACGATATCCCCCACCATTTCATTCCGCGGGGGGCGTATGAGAGAATATCACCCGGAGAACGGGTGACAGCGTACTATGAGTATCATACTGCGATCGACTATCATACTGGCGATTATGGCATATCCCTCAAAATGATGGACACATATCCATCATGGAAATATATTGGCGAGACTTCTTTCCAGCAGATGTGAACCTCAATCGGCTGACATGGGGCAGTGGTTACCCTGTACTGACTGTTGTTTAATGTCAACAACCGGCACCAACGGCTTTACGTGCCCTCCGAAGCACTGAGACGCTCACAAATTAAACCACTCTAACGGTTACCCATATATAATAATAATAATAATATATAGGGACAATGTCACACAGATCATCCTAGCCCCAAACTAAGCAAAGCTTGTACTATGGGTACAAGGCGACGATATACATACTTATATAGATAGATAAATAGACTCAGAAACAAATATTCGTGCTCATCACACAAATATTTGCACTTACCGGGATTCGAACCCAGGACCACCAGCTTCGTAGGCAGGAGCACTAACAACTAGGCTACGGTGACCGTCATATATGGACTGATCGCATGCTTAGGTACTTTACCGCGCTGATCACTAACGGATCGATGACCGCATCGGGCTGAATGCACCACATTATTTTTGATAACAATATAATACTCTTTATTTTACAACAAATAGATAACGAAATGGAATAAAAAAATATGCATAAGAATATCTATAGTTCTATTTAATCACTTATAATTGTCTAAACATGGCAATTTAATTTTTATATGAACTTATACGAGAGAGATAAACCATATTTTTATTTTATATATTTACTAGCTGTGCCCCGCGGTTTTTTAGGTGATAGCGTGATAATATGTAGCCTATATGTTGACCCGACCTCTTAGTAATATTCAGGCAAAATTTGAAGTAATTCAATGCAGTACTTTTTTGAGTTTAGCCCGGGCATACATACAGACAAACAGACAAAAATTCTTAAAACTATAGTTTTGGTTTCGGTTCGATTGTAGATCGCCAAGTATCCTTTAAAAAATATATTCAATGTACAGTTTTGACTTTCCAACGATTTTATTATATGAAAGAAAGAAAGATATAATTTTAAGAAACATATACGGAAAATTCATTCAATTTAAAAAACAAAAATTCAATTTTAAACATTATTAATTTTATCCGTACTGGTATGAAAAATGGCCCTATCTCAGCTAGTACTGCATTTCTGCAGTGCTGATCTTCCGATAGGGCCAGTAGGTACTGGAAGCGTGATACCAGACGAATTCACATTATCATACTTACAAGCTAAAAAAAATCCTGGATTGTTATAACATTATACTAGGTACATACCTGCACATTAAGATTATTATTATTATGAAATGTAGAATGGGAAAGTAGAACAGAACAGAGAGAAAAAATATTAATAACAAAAAATATAAATAACAATTAATGCTCATAATCACAAATGTATGTATAGATAGGTACCTAAAGATCTTCCTTTTACAGACAGCCCCTAGTGTGGACAAGCGTTGTATGAAATAAAAAGGTAACAATTTTAGTAAAAGAAAAAGATAATGAAAACAAAAACAGTATCTGGCAAATACATAGTTAAGTGTTGTGTAAAGTAAGAGTATACCTACACTTTGTAGAAATAATTTACTTTGTAAATATACAGTAGAGGAGTGTTCGGCATAAAATGTGCATGTAGTTACTTCAGTACGGACCAAGTCAATAAATATTTACGACATACATTAGGCGTATGTTCTCCGCCGTATTTTACATTTGCACGTTGGTACAAACGTGTCCGTATCACCACCATAAGTAGGCCGAAGACACGGGATACAAACATAAAAAAAAATTACGGATATCTTTTCATCCCCAAGTTTAAAATAAATCTCGAAATTCATATTTACGACGTAAAAAGAGGGAGTTATAAGTTTGACGTACCATTGTGATGTACCATCGTAGCTCTGAAAAGGATAGACAGATTTCGCGTCCGTTTTTTTCAATTGAAAGCCTTCCTTGTGGGTGCCTAGAACGGTCAGTGATAGGAAAAGAAAATAAAAAATCAAGACCATACCACTGCTATCCCGAAAGAATGTTACTGGACTGGCAGTCCAGTAACATTCTTTCCAGTAGTTAATGATCTTCCATCCAGGACAAATCTTTGAATGATGAGCACGATTATTCGTAATGTATCTGGCTGTAATTTATGTATAATATTGTGGCTGTGCGTTTGTTTACATATCACACCGTCTCAATTTTCATTCTGGAACTTTCACCAATATGTCAGACTAACAGTGCCCCGCGGTTTTGCCCGCGTTAAACTTACTAAATTATAGCCTATGTGTTAATCCAGGGTGTCAGCTAACTCCATACCAAATTTTATCTAAATCGCTCCAGCCGTTAAGACGTGAAGAAGTAACAAACATTACACTCACAAACTCAGAAACTTTCGCCTTTTTAGCGTGATAGTTTTTATATGATATATACATTAGTAATTATATCACAGTTTAAGAGTAATGCTTCTATCCTTGTCTTCACCTATCTCTTTCTTTTCTATCGGGAAATTCGCATCATATCCTCTTTTTATTCTCGAACCACCCGATGTATATTTTTGCATTAAGTATTTGGTATGTCCTTTTGTGAAAGTATGTCTGACAGTAACTTAACCAACTTATTATTGCTTAAATTCATATTTTTGTATCCTTATTATCATTTTACTATCATTTGTTACACCTTTATACCATGTTTTCATTTCTCACTAGTTTTATCCATCCCAAGGTTGTCTGGGAGAAATTGCAACGAGTGACAAGTAAGACCGCCCGTGGTACAGACGCCAGCACATCCAGCTACCCCGAGCTGTCAAATTTCTTTTATAGATTTTCAACTTTATCACAAAAGCATAAGGTTCACCTTGACGTGCTGGCGTCTGTGCCTAGTTATAATAACTGTTTTTGTAATTACTTTTTATTTCTGGTGTACAATAAAGATTTTTGTATTGTATTGTATGAAATAAAATTATTCTGTAACAAACACATTGTTACTTTTTATTATTGAACAATTTTACTTAGTACTTACGTGGCATATGCATTCATCATTCATCGCTGCAGTACATTGCGATGTATTCATTATTTATAATTAGACTGAAAGTGAGTTTTGTAAGTCATTAAATATTTAATACTTCTGCAGATAATTATTATGTTGCTTAAAATGTTTCTTCGTTACATAAAATGTGGCATGAATGTCACGCGCAGCAAGCGTGTTCGACTTTGTTACAGTTGAAGGAAACGGGAAACAAACTTCTTAACTGAGAGGCAAAATAATCAGATTTTATAGATAAGCTTTCGCTGATTGGCTGATGTTGAATATGAGATGAATGTTTAATAGCATGTATATATATATATATACTAGCTGTGCCCCGCCGTGTTACCCGCGTTAAATTTTATAAATTTTCTTTGCTATAAACCTCACAGAGCCCGAGACCTTTCCAACGAATGCAAAACCGTGGAAATCGGTTCGTGCGTTCTAGAGTTATAGCGTCACGAAGGAAATCCCGACTTATTTTTATATATATAAAAATATATACACATATATATTTTCAAGATACAGACGCCAGCACATCCAGCTACCCCAAACTGTCAAATTTCTTTTATAGATTTTCTACTTTATCACATAAGCATGAGGTTCACTTTCAATTGGGGAAACTCTGGGGTTTGTAATTAACTTAGCCAATATTTCTTAAATATATACGTATTCTCCACTAATTGACTGTTTTCTTACTGGAATAATAAAGGCAGTTAAAACTAGTTACACGAAAGTGGATGAGACTGGATGAGGGTTGGCATGGATAACTTCATTCAGACAATGCCTACAATCAACCGTGAGTAGATTGAATACGTTGAATAGACGAGTAGGATGAAAAAAAATTACGGTCAAACTTATAACTTAGTCGCCTTATCAGGCATAGCAACATCACATTCTAAAAACATTTGTGTACTTATATTATGATGTCATTTTACAATAAATATTTTATGCTATAGATTATACACTATTACTAAAACATGTCGGTCACATAATATTATTAAATTACAAAATTATTTAATTAAATTAATACATTAAACTTAATAATTACCTACTTGAAATTATTACATTGATATTACATTTGATACATTTAGCATATGAATTCATTGACTGTATAGAAGCATTTCTCTGTTAACCATTTTTTTAACGTCACTTTAAATTTCGTTTCAGTCAGCTCTCGTATATGCTTAGGAATTCTGTTAAATATTTTTATTATCATACAGATACAATTTCTTTGAAATAATGTAGTTGACATTTTTGGCAGCAGTAGTTTAGTTTTGTCCCTAGACAAATATTTTTTATTTGTGCTCACTTCTTCAAACAAATTTTGGTGCTTTTTTACGAACATGCCAATTTCTAGAATGTATAGAGAAGTCAGTGTCAATACTTTTAATTTTCTAAATAAGGGTTTACATGAGTCTAGTGGACCAGGTGAATAGGTAAATAAATTGAATGAGATGTAGAGGTTTTTTTTTTAATATACTCATCGTCCATAATCCACCCTAAGGTTGACCCTAGCTGACTGAGATAACAGTTGCTAGTAATAATAATAATATCCTGGGGCATTATTTACACACGGTCATCTGATCCTAAACTAAGCACAGCTTGTATTTTGGAAACCAGATAACTGATATAATACATATACTTCTTTTCTTTTGTAAATACATACTTATATAGATGATTAACACCCAGACTCAGGACAAACAGACATGATCATGCACACAAATATCTCTCCTGGGTGGGAATCGAACCCACGACCTCCGGCGTGAAAAGCAAGCATTTGCCTACCAGGCCAACAGGCCCGTTGAGTAATATAATAAATAAGTTTACTGTATTTATCTTATACCAGTCCAATAAAGATAATTATTAATATAACTTTTTATGACCAGATTAATTGTGGAATTCTTCCACCTTGAAGAATTACTCTTCCGACCGTCCTGCGCTTAAGTAAGGTCACCAGAGCTTAAGGAGAAAGGTCAGTTAAGCAACGCCATATGTGGGCAAATGTTATAAGCTATGGTAACTTAAGTTTAATTATAGCAAAACTAATGGGAAATCATAATCCGTCCAGTTTGTATCTGCCTATGAGTACTTTGCTGTTTCTAAATTAAGTCTTCTGACCTTTTTGGTAAATGTCACTCAACATATTACTTAGGCTACCTTTCTTTTATGCGAAAGTGCAAGGCAGGGACGAGCTTTCTTCAAAATGACTTGAACAGAGTCAACTTAGGGATTTTTGTCAAAAGGGATCAGACTGACATAATTAAATTCTGTAATCAGAATCTAACGAACTAAATCCACCCGCAACTTTATATGCGTGAATGTGACTTAGTTTTATATTAAGACGTATTGTATTCTCTCACAGTGCAAACAGGCTGCAATTTTACTTACTTAAATGGATAAAAAAATATCATTTATCAGCAGTCCAGTAATTGTACAACTTGATTTACAGTGATAGCCTCACTAGGCAAAGCCTGTATCGAGGCTGTCGATATTATACGATTACCTAATAGCTAGGACTTAAAATTAGACTATAATAAAATATTGGAAAAATTACACATTATAAAAACATTAAATTAAGTGTAGTTTATTTTCATATTATAATACAAGTATTTAACTTAACAACAAAGAACCTAAATAAACTTATGAATATACATAACTACCTACATTAGAAAGAAAAACTAAATGTACGAAAAAGTAAATTATATACAAAAATAAATTAAAACTAACTACAGATGGCGCCTTAAATTAAGTTAGAAGGAGAATTACAAATGTATTGTAATTACAATTTGTATGTTATATGTCTACATTTAGACGATATGGATAATTCACGAAAATAGAAGCGCAAGGTTCAACAAGAATCTTGAATGGCACCAATAGTTTACCTAAAACGCCCGTTGTAGTATAAGTATTTCTAGAGGTAATTTCATAAGATGGTTAGATATTATTAGGTCTTTATGTTGAACGGAAGGTTGGCAACTTAAGCGGTGTCCTCCCGGTTACTTTAAATGTATTTAAATAAGTGATTTTGCAAACAAAAAGTTAAAGGAAAATCTCGATTTAGAGTCACGTCTCCAATATAACTTTGTATATCATTTTAGTGTTCAATTAGAAGTTAAGTTCATTAGTATTTAAATCGTGACTAACATATCTATATACTCAATAAATTGAACCGGTTCTCACACCTTGGTCTACTGATAATTAAATTCGGATTGAGCGGAACGTCCTTGGCTAAACTATATTTTTGGCTTCGATATCGACTGTAGATCACGCCCCAAGTATCCTTTTAAAAATATTCAATGTACAGTTTTGACTTTCCTACGACTTTATTATATGTATAGATACTACTTTTCTTTTGAGAATACATATTTATATACATAGATAATTACACCCAGAGAGGACCGTGCCTTAATGATGATCGAAGTCCTGAACTTCGATCATCATTAAGGCACGGTCCTGCATCCTTAAACACGATTATATTCAGGGGTTTATGTTATTTAGTCACATCATGTGATATCATCCACTGCTGAACATAGGCCTCCCCCCAAGGTTACTGTACCATTGCCATTAGGAGGTCTCAGCCGTACCGCGCTTGGGATGCGAATGTCAACCGCAGTTAGGTGGTAGCTAGTAAGAACCGTAGAAGAAAGAAGGTAGAAACGCTGCTGCCACTCTACCTGGTGTATACCCTAGCCGCCTTCTATGAGCCGGAAATCACATGGCTAATACTTAGTTTTTTTTTTAGAATATGGGACTAGTCCCTCTCTCTTACCCACCACTGCAACTCCTGTAAGCCAGGATCAACAGTGGCACACAATGAAATGACACTGAGCGGTGAGGCTCAGGCATGTCCCGGGGAATGGCTTTAACTGTCTTGGATCCCGCAACGAATTTAATCAGAAAGAAAAAAAAGGAGGAGTTAGAAATGAATAGTTCCACTTCCCTCCAGAGCAAAGCGGGAGACAGAATGATATAAAGAGGCTATAGCCTCATTAAACGACAGAATTGCAACTAGAGAAGCCAGCTGCAAGAGCACCAAGGATTAATTTAAGGGTCCTAAGTGAGCTGTTATATTTGATTCCAATAGTAGGTATGGCAAAAGCGCTTAAACGCACGGAAGTTGTTCCTTGTTGCTACAAGATCCGTATAATAAACTACTCCAGATATTGGTTGCAAGCTATTTAACATAATATCACGCTGATTTTGCCTGAGATCACATTCCCAGAGTATGTGGTGAGCGGTTTGTTCATATTCGTTACAGGAAGTTGAGCACAGACAGATTGGTGAAGATACTAATTTGAAACTAATACTTAGTAGCAAGCTTTACGTATGGGCAGTGGTTACCGTAATGTCAGAGTTGTTTAAGCCCCTCAGTATCATCTCACTTATGGCTTAACGACTGTCGGCTACAACCAGCACTGACAGCTGAACATGGTCTGCAAAGCATGGAAGGACTTTATTATTACTATATCTATATATGTAAAAATTAATGCCACTTTTAGTTATAATGTTATAACTCAGCAACGCCTTCACCGATTTGGCTAATTTTGGTCTTGAATTATTCGCGGAAGTCCAGGGAAGGTTTGTACGTAGAGAAAATTTAAAGAAAGTATTGAGAAAGTATAAAATCAACATCTTTTAGCAATATAAAATATTTTTTTGTTTGAATAAATGAACTTAATAATCATTTTTTTATTACTATGCCTCATACGTAGCGAAGCACGTACCGGACCGCTAGTTTATTATAAAGATAGGTATATATTTCGTAAACAAATCGGATTACTGTACTAACATTTATCAAAAACATGATAGGTACGTTAACTTTTATTAGAAATGACCGATTTGGATTCACTTTATATGGGGCCATTGACTGCCTCGTTGGTCTAGCGGTAGCGTGTTTAACAAATAATGAGGTCCTGGATTCAAATCCCGAGTTAGACCAGAAAGTGATTTTGAGTTTCTTATCTATTGCTATTAAGAGGTTGACAACACCCATTTTTACTGTATCACGCCAATCCGTATAAGCTATGAGTACGGGTTAAATAGAGTGAAATATTCTTCTCTCCGCAACTTCCAGGATTAACAGGAGTTAAAGAAACAGGATGTCTTCATTATCAACATGCCAGCCGAACTAAGTCCACTGCTGTACAGGAGCCTCTAACAAGAAAATGGGGCTTTGCCATCATCTGCATGTTTGGCAGACATGTTGAAGTATGTTACTCATCACATCATATACACAGAAAAGCAGCTGCCCGTTCTCTGGGAGATATTCCCTCGTGCAGATTTCTACGCCCCTCACGGGACGAGATAATAATAATAATAATATCTCGGGACAATGTCACACAGATCATCCTAGCCCCAAACTAAGCATCGCTTGTACTATGGGTACCAGGCGACGATATACATACTTATATAGATAGATAAATACTTATATACATAGAAACATCCATGACTCAGAAACAAATATTCGCGCTCATCACACAAATATTTGCACTTACCGGGATTCAAACCCAGGACCACCAGCATCGTAGGCAGCAGCACTACCGACTAGGCTACGGTGACCGTCGTGGAGTGACGATACTCTATGCCGCCAAACAAAAAACTAAAATAGGATGTATTTCAATCAAATTACAAGTGACAAATCTAAGATGCATATAATATTACAATTTAAATTAAGTTGAAATTTTTCGGGGTTTATTTTTAAGTATTTTTAGAGGTGACATTATAAAGTTTTTGTATCGACATAAATTATTGAAACTCTTTTAAAATATAATCAAATGTGATAGACTTTTTTATCGAACTGCTCAAGGGGAAAACCTAGGGGAAAATCCAATATGTCAGCCTCTTAATCCAGCAATATTTGAATTCAAGTTTTTAGGTAATTAGCGGTCACGTTCCGAATTAAGTGCCAAAATCATTATTGAATTACGGTCAGTAAAAAATAGTACGTCTGTAATTAGCTAGTCTAGAATACAAACTTGGACGCGTCACGTTCACCATCATCCTCCATGGTCCTTAGTATGAATTCGTATATCATCATCATCATCATCATATCAGGCGAATGACGTCCACTGCTGCACAAAGGCCTCCCCCAAGGATCTCCACAATAGCCGGTTCTGTGCTGCCTGCAGCGGCTTCCAGTAACCCTTGCAAGATCGTCGGTCTACCGCTACCTACGTCTTCCGGTTCGTGGTCGCCACTCGAGAACCTTTGTGCACCATCGGCCGTCGGTTCTACGAGTTATGTGCCATATATCAGGTATACCTATACATATAATAATATAGTAGGAAAGTCGAACTGTACATAGAATATTTTTTATACTTGGGGCGTGATCTACAATCGATAAAGAAACCAAAAATATAGTTTTTAGAATTTGTATCTGTGTGTCTCTATGTATGTCCGGGCTAAATTCAAAAAGTACTGTATGGATTTACTTCAAATTTTACGTGAATATTACTAAGAGGTCGGGTCAACATATGGGCTACATATTATCACGCTATCACCGACGGGGGAGGAGCTGTAATAATTTATAAAATTTAACGCGGGTAAAACCGCGGGGCACAGCTAGTAAATATATAAAAACCTCTTCCGATCCTTCATCTGATGACTGGCACGCGAGCTATAGTTGCACGAAGAGTCCTTAAAAATGTAGCCTGTCATCCATCTTATATATCTCTTACAAATACTGATATATCTCTCAATACATATATATATATATATTATTTTATGCACAATTATATTAAGTAATAATAACTGTCCTTAACCAAACTACTGTCACCGGCCCGCGATGGAGGCCTGGAGACTTGTAACACAGGTTTTACCTAGTACTGGCTCCAGTCTCCACAACATAATATTAAGTATCTACATCACCTAATTGTACATTACATGTAAGAAAAAGTCTGTGGAGAAAAATAAACGATATTTGTATTTATATTGTATTGTATTATTAATATTACACTCACACGCAGAATTAATAACAATGCATAATGTTTTGCCCTGGGTGTGAATCGAACCCACGTCATCTAGCTGTCAGTGTCACTTACCACTAGACAAACCAAGTATGTTTATCAGTTTTTTGATTGCCTATAGTACAGGCTCTGCCTAGTTAGGGATCTGATGGTAAGGTGTTAGTGGTGCCAAGTTAGACGAAAAAGATATTTATGATGTGTGTCGACTAGCATGTGCAACCACTTTATACCTTATTTTTTTTTTCATAATGTAGGGGGAATGCCTTCGCATGCCACCCGCAAAATATGTCTGCGGGTGGGTATGTCGGACTTGCACCGACTAAAGCTACCTGCCGTGGACTTCTCTTGGCGCCTGATGGGGGAGTCCCGGGAACGCGGGTTTGCTGCTCCGGTACCCCCCTTTTGCGCCATGTCCCAGATGGTCGGGACACGTAATCTGGTACTGGGCTGTGCCGTACTGGCAGGAGTCGGCAATAGGGGAGGGCAATCCAAAGGAGCCCTTCCTTTGGATTGCCCTCCCCTATTGCCGACTCCTGCCAGTACGGCACAGCGACTGCACCACAAACAGATCGCTGTCATCACGAAGCCGTTTGTACGTGGCGGCAGTAGAGGACACTTCTCACACTGCCGCCGCGGCCCCGAGGGGAGTTGGGCTAACGGCTGCCGCCGCCGCCCCGACGCCTCCGCCTACGAGCGGGATCGGCTCGTTCCCGATCCCGTTCGGCGGCCTCCTTCTGCAGCAAAACTGCCTCACAGAAGGAGACCACGGCGTCCCATTTGGAACCACTTTATACCTACTCAGTTCGAGTATTTATTTTATAGGTAGGTATAGTAAATTGGTAACTAATTACTGAAAACGAGATTAGAAAGTAGAGTATTCCCAATATTGTTTGTACCAAGGTCATAAAACTCGTTTAGATAAATAGGTACTATCGAGGAATTCACTGTCTTGTCGGCGAAATGGTTGTTCTGAGTCTGGGTGTGTTTTGTGTACGTGAATTGCATGAAATGAAATAACGAAATTTATTCATCACTTGGTATTAACATACACTTGTACTTGTCAAGCTCACAATGCAGTACATAACATAATTTTTAAAGTTTTATTACATACAATTTTGAGAAATCACTAAATAAATAACAAATAACATGTTACTTAGGTAGAGGAACTGCAGCATATTTGGAATACTAGTTTGTTTTATGATAATAAATTTAAGGATAAAAGGGATAGCTCAATAAAAAATACACGAAATTATTGGCGATTTATTAAATTTTAATAATAAAAATAATCAAATATAACAAAAACCAAAAACGTTATCAAAATGCCTATCAAACTAAAAAACTCCAAAAACGAGATTCGACATGGGGTGCAGGTAATTTGGAATATAGTATTCCAAATTATATACACATTTTTCTTTGACAATAGCTAACAGTTTTTCTTATGAAAAAGATTTCTTATATTGCAAATAGCTTTATAATTTTAGCTTATCTAGATAATCAGTCTTTTTAAAAAATAGACTAAAATAACATTTAATTATTAAGTAATCAGTCACAATAATCACAGATAAGTATTTAGTTTAGACTTATAGTTTACTAGTCTTAGCTACTAAATCTTGCAGTATTCACAAATATACACACCGGATTCATAACCACTACAAGCACCGTGAACACACAATTCGCACATTAAGCACTGTATCCATTCTTTACCCCCTTTACCCTCGCTATATTCTCCGTTACAGAATAAACATCCGGCATCTTCATCAGTAGGGACTGCAGTCTCATCGTTGCTAACTCGTCGGAAGAGTCTGTATTATTTCCAGATATAGCCCCAGGATTCGAATCTGATGAGTCACTGTCTTTTTGCCTTTTCCCTTAATATTCTTTTTTTCTGTGTTCTGTTTTCTTTAGGTGATTTTTTAAGTTGAGCATTCTCAAGGTATTTTTTATAAGGAAACCTTGAGATTAATGCCGAGCTTGCTGGCTTACGACCTCTATTGCTAGTTCTCTTTTTTACTGTGGGCACGGGAGAAATATTAGAGGGAGTAATAAGGGAGTCAATTTTCGTCCTACTACCAGACGGCTCTGGCTCTGTGTCTTCTAAATTCTCCACTGGCAAAGAAGCAACCGCGGGGAAGTGGAGTGTCATTGAATTAGTTCGAGAGTTTAGATCCTCTACAAAATCTGAAGCAGCGGCCATGTAAATATGGCTTGAGTAAATATATTTCGATAAAACGGATATATGCCACCAACTTTGAAACCATTAGCAGCATGTTCTCCAGTTTAGCACTTGGTGTAGGCTTTTCCGAATAGCTCAATAAAATTAAATCAAATCATCAAATCAATCATCATCAAATTTGGAATATTCCAAATTACGTTCACTATCGGTATACCAAATTAACAACATACCATCCTAAACTAAAATTCGATGTCACATTTTTAATTCTAGAAATATTCACAAAATCATAGTAACATCATAAGCTAAGAAGGTCTCTTAACAGTTTAAATAATTATAATGAAGATGTAAAGTTTTACAATAAATGTATCACTAATTGCATTCTTACCGAAAAAGTTCCCAAAGAACGCGTCTCGCTTCCTTGAGGCTAGCAACCGAAATGTTAAGATGGCGCATGGCGTCCTGTTTTTAAAACTCTATACGTTCGTGTGTCGTATGATGTTATGTTTACGGCAAAAAAACACAGATGGCGTTTATATTTATTTAGATATTGAAGTATTCCAAGTTACCTGCAGTATGCCAAATATGCTGCAGTTCCTCTACCTACTGTTTTTAAATTTAGTACCATTATATTAAAAATTAAAGACACCGAGCCATTGGCGACCGTAGAAGGCTCTCAACCAGTAGCTTATCTTACGTCATTTTTAACCTTTATTTATTTAAACACCATTTAAGAAATCGATGTTCGGCGCCGAACATCAATTTCTTAAATGGCGTTCAAATAAATAAAGGTTAAAAATGACTTAATCAATCGTTGGGAATCAAAACTGAGGCGTGAAAGGCAAGTATTTACCGGTCCGTGAATATGTTATTCATAACACCCCCAAACAATCAAATTTGAATTTTATTGTACAATATATATACTCAAATGTAGATATATATATATATATATATATACCAAATTCAAAAAGAAAGAGGTTATAAATTAGATTGTATGTTTTTTTCTATTTTGTTAGTTAATGTTATACGTCATTTCACCGTTGTTTGTAATTCAATTTATATTATTTATATTATATTTTAGAAAATATTTATATAATAGAACGTTTTTTTTATTTGATGTGAAATGTATTTTGGTGAGACGGCTGTCATAAAGAAAAGTTAAAGTAATTTTTTAATAATAATATAATAACACCTATCTAGGGAGAATGTCACACAGATCATCCTAGCCCCAAACTAAGCAAAGCTTGTACTATGGGTACCAGGCGAAGATAGACATACTTATATAGATAGATAAATACTTAAATACATAGAAAACATCATCAAGACTCAGAAACAAATATTCGTTCTCATCACATAAATATTTACACTTACTACTTATAGTAAGTATTGTTTAAATACATACAGAAATATATAAACTCACGTCTGTTTCCGAGAGGGGTAGGCAGAGACAACGGATTTCCATTTTTCACAATCTTTGCATACCTCTTTTGATCCTTTCCTGACATTACGTGCGTCATACCAGCTCACCGGTTTGGGGTACTTCCGACCTTCGGGTTAAATATTTAGTATTTTTAGGGTTTCTTACCAAAATAGCATAAAGGTACCCTTATATTGTGTCAAATTTCGTCCTTACGTCCGCGTCTTACCCGAGCATGTCGCAATGTACGGAAAGGTTAGGTTTATTTTATTTTAAACGAAAGGAAAAGTTCACAAGTACGTAGCTGGCAACGCAATTAAGGGTCATTTACACATTAAAAAACACATTTTTGCTGCTTCCTATAACCTATTATTTTAACTACGGTTACAAATGCAAAAATTCCTTAACCAAGCTCCTCATATCTCTAAAGTTTAGTTCTTATGAACAACCTGAAATACCGAGAGTCGATTGATGTTACGTAAAAATGAACCCTTTTTTAAGGGCCTGTTGGCGTGGTTGGCAATTGCTTGCTTTTCACGCCGGAGGTCGTGTGTTAGATTCCCACCCAGGACAGATATTTATGTGCATGAACATGTCTATTTATCCTGAGTCTGGGTGTAATTTATCTATATATGTATGTATTTACAAAAAAAAGGTAGTGTATGTAGTATATCAGTTGTCTGGTTTCCACAGTACAAGCTCTGTTTAGTTTGGGATCAGATGGCCGTGTGTAAATAATGTCCCAGGATATTATTATTTAATTTTTTATGAAAGGAAAATATAGCGTTAGAAACATTGCAAAACTTTTTAATATATTTTCATCTATGTTAAAACAAAGAAACTTTTGTTTATATCTAAGTATCCATAAAATCACTCTAACCTCGAAAAACCCCTTAATATTATATTAAACATATCCAGATCATAGCCAGATGCACTCACCGATCCATAAGTGAATGGCAAGGTTAAGCAACTAGGCTCGCGGTCAGTCCATAGACGGCTGACCGCCAAAGTAGCTCAATTTCTGAGCGTCTCCGTGCTTCGGAGGGCACGTTAAGCTTTCGTTCCCGGTAGTAGCCATAAGGTAAAGGCCTACTGGGCGGCTTGAACAACTCTGACATTAGGGTAACCACTGCCCATACGATAAGTTAGTATACATATATTGTTTAGAATGTCGTTGTTCAGGAAGGCATTCCATAACCTAGCCGTACGTATTCAAAAATAGAAGCAAAGCTCTATCGCATAGTACGGCTTTTTGAAATTTCAACAAAGAAGCGGTGGAGACCCTCCCGATGCCTGGAAGGCCGCTCGAAGAATGTGGAAGGAAAACAATTTCATGGAGTTATTAAGCGCTTTCTCTGTGATAATGTCTGTAGGATAGTTAACGTGCCCTCTGTAACACTTAAGCAAAAATTAAACCACTTTGGTGGTTACCCATCTATAGACTGATCCCGCGTCTAGATGCCTAACCTCGCCGATACATTTGTTTTTGTTAAGGCATGGGGAATGCCTACGCGTGCCACCCACAAAAAGTGCCTACGGGTGGGTATGTCGGGATCGCACCGACTAAACCTAACTTGCCGTGGACGTAGACGGTCACCGTAGCCTAATTGGTAGTGCTCCTGCCTACGAAGCTGGTGGTCCTGGGTTGGAATCCCGGTAAGTGCAAATATTTGTGTGATGAGCACGTATATTTGTTTCTGAGTCATAGATGTTTTCTATGTATTTAAGTATTTAACTATCTATGTAAGTATGTATATCGTCGCCTGGTACCCATAGCACAAGCTTTGCTTAGTACGGGGCTAGGCTGATCTGTGTGACATTGTCCCTAGATATTATTATTATTACTTCTCTTGGCGCCTAACGGGAGGAGCCCCGGGAACGCGGGTATGCTGCTACGGTGCCCCCCTTTTGCGCCATGTCCCAGATGGTCGGGACACGTACCCTGGGAGGGCTCGAACCTCGCCAATAATTTGGCCAGTTGCTCAGACTAGTCTGTAAGGGACTAGTCTGAGCAACTGGCCAAATAACCACTTAGCTACCTCGTACTCAATTAGACTTATTACATACTTAAGCACGGCTTTTAATACTTAATTGTAAATTATAAATGCGACGCTTAGATAAACACATAATTATAAAACAAAATTCCAGATAGAATCGGTTACAAGCAAATATTTTTGATAATTTACGCATATTCTTATAGCTGTCATTAGAGGCATTTCTAAGGATAATTACCTAGCTAAGTTATCTTGCAGACTAATTAATGATATATACTAATCGTTAATACTCGTTAAATACTGATTTTGAGAATTGCAATGATAATTTGATTTAGAATTTCAAATATTTGGATGATACGGTATTTTTCGCCAGTAGATAGGTACGGGTTGGTCATGAGCGTGGAACGTGATATGAATTATATATAATAATAATAATATCCTGGGACATTATTTACACAAGACCATCTGATCCCAAACCAAGCATAGCTTGTACTATTGAAATCAGACAACTGATATGCTACAGATATATACTATTACTTTTTGTTTTTGTAATTTATACATTTTTTTATATCAGAGGGTGACAAACGAGCAAGTGGGTCACCTGGTGGTAAGTGATCACCGCCGCCCATGTACATTCGCAACACCAGAGGAGTCGCGGGTGCGTTGCCGGCCTTTAAAAGTCAGCAAACAAGTGTTGCTGACCCTTCCCCCCACCCCAATGAGCTGTGGGGACCTTACTCACACTCGGAAACACAACATTAAAATTATTAATGTTATTATTAAGGAGTGTCTTCTGTACAAATGTTCAAATTACACTCAGACTCAGGACAAACAGACATGTTCATGCACACAAATATCAGTCCTGGGGCATATATGCACTTTATTCCTATAAGTCTAGAGTTGATTTTCTAGTGCCTTAATAAAATCCTCTCGGTCTGCGCTGGCCCTAACGTAAAACTTACATTGTGTGCTCGGACCTCTCTCTTGCCCCTATCGTAATATACGAAAAGTAACTCTCTCTCTTTCTAACTTCACTAACTTATGTATATCTCCCTCTCAACTCTCCATTCGCATCCCCCGATCACACTTTGCGTAACGCTCTCGTTAGACATTAATCAGCTTACTTCCCAAGTCAATCGTGCGTAAATAATTAAAAAAGTTTTTCTTCACAAAGACTATCTCGCTAGTTTACAGACGCCAGCACATCCAGCTACCCCAATCTGTAAATGTTTATAGATTTTCAACTTTATCACAATAAGCGTAAGGTTCACTTTCAATTGGGGAAATTTGACAGATTGGGGTAGCTTGATGTGCTGGCGTCTGTACAAGGTGCTTCAACCGCGTCCTGAGGGTGGTCGGTTAACGACTCGATTCAGCCTAGTTGGCAAGCTCACCGAGCTTACATGTTGTAACACTTCGGTGAACCTGCCCATTAGGGATGATACTGTCATATATTACATCCTACTAATATTATAAACACGAAAGTTTGTAAGTATGGACGGATGGATGGATGTTTGTTACTCTTTCACGTAAAAACAACTGAATAGATTTTACTGAAACTTTACAATAATATAGCTTGTACATCAGAATAACACATAGGCTACAATTTATGAAGATTTTGTATGTGAATTGTCCAACATATGACGATAAGTGTCAAGTAAGTAGGAAAAAATCTACCATCTGCGAGCTATTACGGCGTGCACATCCTACTTATAAATTAATTACTACTTATAAATGCGAAAGTTTAGATGAGTATAGATGTATGGATGTATGTTTGTTAATCTTTTACGCCAAAACTACCTTAACGCGGGTGAAACCGCGGGGCATAGCTAGTAGTCTATAATTGTTACTTACACTATGGATGTGCTGGCCTGAAAATAAATGATTTAATTTTATTATGATAATATTAATACGATATTGTATGAAAACATTTATAAAATTTATTTCAATATAGCAATGATATTTAGCTAGCTCGTATCAAGTTATTGTCAAGAGATTATGTTTAATTATCTAGTTTAAGTCTAATATTTTTACTACATATTGTCAATGGTTCTGTCTATATTAAGGTATTATTATTATGACGGACCTTGTGTTAACAACGACGGTCGCGCTTTAATGCTACCACCGGATCCAATGCGCCCCAACTGAGAAGACCCAGCGAAATAAACTCAGTTGATATATTATCATATTGATACGTAAAGCAAAGGCTATGTACACTTTTTTACGAAATATGCTCGGACGGAGGGGTATGAAATGTGGAACAGTTTAAGTTCAAATGAAGAAGGAGTGCAGAAAGGTAATATTTTTATAATATAGGCATTAAAAGTAAATGTTTTAAATAAAAGAAATAACATTACACACACTACCATGCTATTTATACGCTGAAAAACTGAGGAGAGTTCACAAGTCAAATATCAAAACTAAGAACAGATTATTGGTCTACAATGCCTTTGACAATAGAACCTTAATGTTCGAACTTCATACAATCGCGATCTCTAGTTACTATTAATACATTTAAGATAATATTCTTTGTCGACATGACGATACATTTGATATTTATTCTAATTTATTTCATATCGTTTCTTTCTTCTATTACTGTGCCTATTTTTACACCTATTGTGACTTCATCCGTCTTTCACCTCTGGCTTCAGTTCACAATCTGCGCTACAGATCTGTGGCGCAATGCTGAACTGTGGCCTATTAGGAACCGAATATTTTACCATACCTACCAAAGCCTACCTACCACAGTAGTACCATAGTAGTGGTAGGGTACCTACCATATGGAATTTTATGAATTTCGTTATGTTTAATTATATTTATTTGCCAGAATTTTTGAATTACCAAGGGTTGACAATTAGTATTAAAATAACATAAATAATCAACTTAAGAAACGTAAAACTAAGTACTAAAAATATATACTTATATATAAATTATAATTAAATATATACATATTATTATATAAAGATCTCATCCTTGAGCGTCGAAAAAAACTTCGGTATCGCAGCCTTTGAGCGTCGTGCCCAGCATGCTGGCCGCATTGCCACGCTGGATGGCAATGCTTAAACGCTGTCCAAAATATTGGCCAGCCCTCTGGTCGCATGTAGCGTCCACTAAGCGTTTGTATAAATCCGCGCTCTCGGACCCCATGGCCCAAGCGTCTCCACTCCAAACGGCTCCAATGTTTAGGTTTTGAAATATTATTCTTTTCTTGTGTATGCTAGCTATTTCTCTATATCATTTTGCTTATTGCTGTTGGTATATTGTAATGATTATATTTATTTATTTAGGAACCGGAAGACGCAGCGTGGGCAGGCTCCCTACAAAATGGACCAGATTCATCTTGTGATGATCTTGTGAGGGTCGCTGGAAACCACTGGAAGCGAATAGCGCAAAACCAGTATTTGTGGATATCTTTGGGGGGGGAGGGGGGGGGGTCTATGTGGTTCGGTGGACGTTTTTCGGCTGATATGATGAGGATGATATTTATTTATAATTGTATTTATTATTTAGCAAAAGAAAGCACGAATACGAAAATATTCTTGTAAGTATTTATGTAGATGACTTTTAATAACAGGAAGTTTACATTTAAATTTGCACTTACATAATAAACAACAACTAATAATATAATTTACAACAGGCATTAAATAATATTTACAATATACATAATTATATTATTATACAAAAGCTTGAACCTTGGGCGTCGAAAAAAATTTGGGCATCGCTTCCTTTGATCATGTAGAATAATAATAATAAATAATTTATTAAAGAAAAATACTAGGTGATTCAACGTGTCGCGCAGCGGCTAAGACGCCTCGTCGCGTCGTGTCGCGTGTTCAAGTCCCGTGCCGGACAACTATTCGTATGACCCATAAATGGTTGTTCTGAGTATTTTTGGTAAAGTACCGGACACAGGGTACAGTTTAAAATAAACGAGTGTTCTCTTTAAAAAATATACGAATAAGGTATACCATTATGAGTTTAAAAACACCTGAGAGTAGTAGCTAACTTATTAACTAGTCATAATAATAATACCTTAATATAGACAGAACCATTGACAATATGTAGTAAAAATATTAGACTTAAACTAGATAATTAAACATAATCTCTTGACAATAACTTGATACGAGCTAGCTAAATATCAATGCTATAATAAAATAAATTTTATAAATGTTCTCATACAATGTGTACCTAAATATCTATGTTACTAGAAATAATAATGTATAAGTACAACTATATTACTACAAACATGTTCTGACTATTTACAAGCGCTTTTTAAAGTCTACGTGAATAAAAAGCTTTTTATTTTATTTATTTAACGTTCTATAAAATTAAACTTAGTACTAAATTTATCGACGCCAAGTTTTACAGTTCAAAACTTAGTTCACTGTACAGTAACATCTATGTAAGCAAGGTGAGCCGTTACAGTATTGGCTAAAATCTTACGGAAAGTTTTGGCTGTTGCCGTAATTTATTATTGAGTTGAGTGTAAACGAAGTTCTTTCTTAGGCGACTCATGAACATACGCCAGCACATCCAGCTACCCCAATCTGTCAAATTTGTTCACACTCATTTTTTTTTTTTTTTTTTTTTTTTATTATCTAGGTACAATGTCACAAAGATCATCCTAGCCCCAAACTAAGCAAAGCTTGTACTATGGGTACCAGGCGACGATATACATACTTATATAGATAGATAAATACTTAAATACATAGAAAACATCCATGACTCAGAAACAAATATTCGTGCTCATCACACAAGTATTTGCACTTACCGGGATTCGAACCCAGGACCACCAGCTTCGTAGGCAGGAGCACTACCAACTAGGCTACGGTGACCGTCGAAATTGGGGAAATGTGAAATATTGGGGTAGCTTGATGTACTGACGTCTGTACTTAGATAGTTCCTGATCAGACTCCTCTTGAACGGCTGAACCGATCTTCTTCAAATTTGACACAGTGGTAGTGAACATACTCGTGAGTGCATATATCTGAATTCATAAAAATCGGACACACCGTGGAGGATTAATCCCCAAAACAACAAAGTTTCACTGAAATCAATATAAATGTATAGACAGCTATATACCTACCTACCAACCTTCTTTTTTTTTGATAAGGCAGGGGGAATGCCTTCGCATATCACCCGCAAAAAGTGTCTGCAGGTGGGTATGTCGGACTTGCACCGACTAAACCTACCTGCCGTGGACTTCTCTTGGCGCCTGATGGGGGAGTCCCGGGAAAGTCTTTGGGCTCCTTTGGATTGCCCTCCCCTAGACATCTATATACCTAGCTACACTCAGCTCAATATTTGCAAGCTGCCGAATGCCTTGCAGACCTACTTAAGTATAAATATAAACGTACTCCAATATACAGCTTACGATGTATAATAATAATGTCCTCCCGGACGAATTTCGGCCACGGGGGCCAGTCTCAATTGAGATTAGCAAATTGCGCAGGACATATTATAGTGCTCAAGTGTGTGCGCAAACACATGGGCACTTTATATTCCATCTCTCTCATGGGACGCCGAGCGACACGACCGAAAAGATGTCAGGTACAGGACCGACAGCTTTACGTGCTCTCAGAGGCACGGGGGTGTAATACCGCCAACTCCCAGACTTCGGGCTGATACTGAGAAATTTCTTTTTACGGAAAAGTCCGTAAATCACTCTTTGCCCCGACCGGGGATTTGTACCCGCGACCTCATTGTCTGCGGTTTAACACGCTACCGCTTGTCCAACGAGGCAGTCATGATGTTAACAACACAGTATCACTCAGACACTGTCACATTTCTACCCCCCTGGTACCTGTAGCGACCTTACACCCCAGAACCACAACGTTATAACGATATTGCTATTACTCTGGGCCATGTTCTATAAGGTCTGAGTAATTCCCTTAACTAAGAGCTTATTCATATTTCGCAGTATTATTTTTTTCTATGACCAGGGACGAACTTCACCTTACACCTTAGCCGTGACTATACAAAAATAATGACTATTTCTCGTGACCATTAAGAGATGGGAAAATACATTTTATTGATCATTAGCTGTGCCCCGCGGTTTAACCCGCGTTCAACTTTATAAATTAGAGCCTATGTGTTAATCCAAGGTGTCAGCTACCTCCATACGCAATTTTTATAAAATTGATCCAGCTATTTAGACGTGAAGAAGTAACAAACATACACACTCACACACTCACAAAGTTTCGCCTTCATAATATAAGTGTGATTCAGTGACAATTCACAAGTTCCGCGTTATTACTTGTCTACATCATAAAGGAAAAGTCTTTTGGTTTCGTGCCAGAATGATAGAAAGGGCACTCTGAACGTAATCAAGCATTCTAGTAATGTTTTGAATTTAGGAATAGGTATAGGTACTTCTGCACTCAAGAGCAATGAATCCTGGGCCTCTACCGGCTAAGTCGCCGAACATCGATTTCTTAAATGGCGTTCAAATAAATAAAGGTTAAAAATGACTTAATCAATCGTTAAATCGGCTTCCATGAGCACATGTGGCGTCATAAATGGTCCGGAATCGATTGTCAACGTTGTAGCCGATTTAACGATTGATTAAGTCATTTTTAACCTTTATTTGTTCGAACGCCATTTAAGAAATCGATGTTCGTCTACTTAGCCGGTAGAGCCCCTGGTCAAACTATGAATGCTAGCATAATGAAACAAATTGTGTATAATAGACAATATAATACCCCCTAAAAAGACAGTAATAAAATGTATGAGACACAACATTTTATATTCATTTTGTAACTACTCCTTGTTACTATCTGGTTGAAATCGTTGCGGGATCCAAGACAGTGAGCGATTCCACGGGACATGTCTGAGCCTCACCGCTCAGTGTCATTTCATTGTGTGCCACCGTTGACCCTGGCTTAGAATTGCAGTGGTAGGTAAGAGGGAAGGACTAATCCCGTAAGACACTACATTTTATTTACTAACAATATCAGACAATTAATTAATTTTACGCCGTAGGAGATAGTTTCACTTGCAACGCGGTTTCATAAAAGCACACAACGCATTTTTTTATTTTATTTTAAATACACTTTTTCCAATCGTTGGCTAACCCATAGTCTCATACTGAACAGGTTCTTATAGAAACCCGTATTCATAAAAGGCATATTTGAACTCGTTTTAGGTCATACACGACGAATGCAAAAATAGGAGAGAGCCTTGCCTTAGAATATAAACCGGCCCACCGTGAACTTTCTGGAGTTTCGCCACTTGTATAAGTAGTTATACTATTTATTTATAGTAAAATCTCTGTATAAGTATCAGACATAGGTCTATTCGCTGATGATACGTCGCTGATATTTACGATTATTGACGATTACGATTTTTTGACGGTCACCGTAGCCTAGTTGATAGTGCTCCTGCCTACGAAGCTGGTGGTCCTTGGTTCGAATCCCGGTAAGTGCAAATATTTGTGTGATGAGCACGAATATTTGTTTATGAGTCATGGATGTTTTCTATGTATTTAAGTATTTATCTATCTATATAAGTATGTATATCGTCGCCTGGTACCCATAGTACAAGCTTTGCTTAGTTTGGGGCTAGGATGTTCTGTGTGTCATTGTCCCTAGATATTATTTTATAGATATTATTTAAAGTAAATAGGAAAGACAAAGATCTTATTGAACATAATAAAACCCTCAGTCTTATATCGAAATGGTTTTCGGCAAAAAAATAATATTAAGTACCGGGAAAACTAAATACATCTCATTACCGAATCTAATGACCGAATGTGACTCACTTTATATCGACAATTTTACTTAATGAGTAAATATTAGATTTTGTTCCATCCACCATATTTTTGAGATTGACACTAGACTTAAAACTGCAATGTAGTCTCAAACTGAAAAATTACCAGATAAATTAAGTTCGGCTTCCTAAGCTGTTTGAACAATAAGATAAAATCATTGTGAAATGAACAATTTGTTACTATGGCATTCTCCTATGGAGCTCGGCAGCTGACATAGTTACTATTTTCATATGGCATGCCATGGCGCTAAAGGTGGGCACCAGACAGCATATACGCTTACCCGGGGCTCTCATACCCACTCGCAGACACATGTAGGCATTGCCGCTACCTTATCAAAAAAAATATCACTCTTTAAGTTACGTCCACTATTTGAGTGACACCTTGTTTAAAATATGTTTATCACTTGTCTGTTTGTCGTAGTACAGTGGCTCTACCGGCGAAATCGCCGAACATCGATTTCTTAAATGGCGTTCAAATAAATAAAGGTTAAAAACATTGACTTATAAATATGTGTACTACTATAAGTCAATGGTAAAAACGACTTAATCTATCGTTAAATCGGCTTCAACGTTAACAATTGATTCCGGATCATTTATGACGTCACATGTGCACATGGAAGCCGATTTAACGATTGATTAAGTCATTTTTAACCTTTATTTAATTGAACGCCATTTAAGAAATCGATGTTCGGCGACTTAGTCGGTAGAGCCCCTGGTCAAATATCTTGGGATACGCTTGGGACTGCGGATACACCTCCGCAGTTGACCACCCGAGATATTTTTTTATAAATTAATTATTCGGTTACTCATTTAAATAAAAATAACACAAAGGCTTATAATAAAAAATATATATAATAATTATTATTAAAAAAGTTTGTATGCATGTTCCCTTTGGACAACGCAACGGATGCAGCAAAATTGAAAAAGAAAACAAACAATCTTTATTTAGACCGATACGACCGGTACCAAACCAAACAGGATCCCTCTCCAGTAATCCTGTTTAGCTTGGCTTCGATCGGATGAAGAGGATTTTCCATTACGTATCACTGCAACGCATGGCGGGTACAAATTTCCTTACCGAGGATTTTTTTAAGAAATGGAAGATTTATTCAGAAAATTGTACAGACAACAAAATATAAAATAACAATTAAAGAAAAGAAGAGGAAAACGAAATAGAAATAGAAAATTAAATATGGAAAAGAAAAAGAAACAGAGAAATAAAAATATAATAAAATCAAAGAAACTCGTCCGTGCAAGGCCAAAATGGCGCCACCTCGTTCATTAATTGTTCTACCGCTGGTAATTCTGATGGTGCCAAGTGATGGTCACGGACGGAACATTAACTTAAACTTACATGGAAGTGAGTTTAATTGTATTGACAGTTGATTTCATTAACGACCTTAGTTGTAGCGACCTACAGCAAAGTTTAATATAAATCCCTTTAATTTACAGCATACTTTAGTACATATTTCATTTTACGTGGTGGAAACCTTTTATAACTCCCCGTAGCTGGGGAGACTGTGGATCCCCGGGGGGTTATCCACTGAAACCACCACGGTAATCTAGCCTCTCGGTTCTGTGAGTGATGGCTCCCGGAACGCGAGACGATCTCCATCCGGAACCACAATCATTGCACCACCACATATGCATCATAAAGTGCTCCCCCCGAAGGGCAAAGATGTTGATGCCACCCTATACACGCATTGGTACGCACTGTACTAGGCAATCTCGAAAGACTGCCTCGTTGGTCTAGCGGTAGCGTGTTCACCCGCAGATAACGAGGTCCTGGGTTCAAATCCCGGGTCGGGCCAAAAGTGATTTTGGGACTTTTCTGTAAAAAGAAAAATTTCTCAGCATCAGCCCGAAGTCTGGGAGTTGGCGGTATTAAAACCCCCGTGCCTCGGAGAGCACGTAAAGCCGTCGGTCCTGTGCCTGACCTCTTTCCGGTCGTGTCGCCTAGGCGTCCCATCGGATCATGAGAGTAATGGAATAGAAAGTGCTCCTGTGTTTGCGCACACACTTGAGCACTATAATATGTCCCGCGCAGATGGCTAATCTCTGTTGAGACTGGCCGCCGTGGTCGAAATTCGGCTAGGAGGACATTATTATTACTAGGCAATCTGCTGCTTCCACAAGATTCCTCTTCCCGTGACCACCGTCTGCAGATTGTATACGGCTATAGCAACTTCAGATGCAAAGTTCGCTTGTATCGACTGTTTCTAATGAATCACATGTTACAGATTCCTGGAAATCCCAAGCAAATACTACAACCAGAGTTGCCCACAAAAGGGTTCAAAGGAATTTCTTATCTTTTGTTTACGCCCACATATGGTAACCATCTGTTGTGAACTTTTGTTAATGTATATTTAAACTTATTTGGTAGCTAAAGGTGCGTACGTTTCGGAGTTAAATTTATGGTTCAGTTATAAAGTTATATAATTTATGTTCGGCTTTATATCTTTATGTTTGCTTATAACGACTTCCGAACTGTCTTGTCGCGAAACTTGAACTGTCAGGGAACTCATCTTATGGCGAAAAGACTATAATATTATAAACGCGAAAGTTTGTAAGTAAGGATGGATGTTTGTGACTCTTTCACGCAAAAACTACTGAATAGATTTTAATGAAACTTTACAATAATAACACATAGGCTACAATTTATAAAGATATTGTTTGAATTGTCCAAAATATGACGATAAGTGTCAAGTAAGTAGAAAAAATCCACCATTGCGAGCTATTGCGGCCTGCACTGCCAAAACCGCTAGAAGTACACATTCTACTAAAATTATAAATGCGAAAGTTTGTGAGTATAGATGTATGGATGTATGTTTGTTACTCTTTTACGCCAAAACTACTTTAACGCGGGTGAAACCACAGGGCGCAGCTAGTACTAATATAAAGTTTGTGAGTGTGTATGTTTGTTACTTCTTCATGTCTAAACGGCTGGAACGATGTAAATAAAATTTGGTATGGAGTTAGCTGACACCCTGGATTAACACATAGGCTATAATTTAAAGGTTAAACGGGAAACCCGCGGGGCACAGCTAGTATTAAATATCAGCCCACTCATTTAGAGACATGTACTGAGGTGCTGTAACTATTTTCCTTATGTTTTTTAACCCTGAAATCATTATCATTTTCCGTCTAATATTGTATTTTAAAGTGTGTCTTTCAATGTTACTAGTGTCCTTCACACACTTACTATGACACACATTATTCATTGATTACCCAAATGTAAGGTAAATTACTGCTTTTACTTTAATATAGCCAAACTATTTATAAATATATTATAACTAAAAGTAACTGAGAAAAAAACTTGTATACTTATGTAGTATATCAGTTATCTGGTTTCCATAGTACAAGCTCTGCTTAGTTTGGGATCAGATGGCCGCGTGTGAATCATCATCATATCAGCCGAAAGACGCCCAAGCAGCAAAATGTGGTCTAGTAATTGTCCTGGAACCACCATTTCATAGGACTATAACGGAATAGTAAGCAATTATAACCACGGAAAAGGGCCCAATTTATAGGCGTATTTTAGCTAATTAAATATCTATAGTAGACTTGGTGAATACCATTTTGACCAATAACGGCCATATAGTTGGACTATGTAAAACTATTTTCTCCCGCGTAGCCAACTATCAGCGCTTAATGGAACCAATCACGCCAATAGTAATCTTATAGTTAGACCACGTAGAACTATTTGCTCTCGCAAAGCTAACTATGAGCGCTAAATGGAACCAAACACGACAATAACGTACACAGTGAATATCTTACAAGCTCATACAAAGTGATGTGAATTGGTGAATGTTGCTATGCACATTTGTAAAGATTAATTAATATTGATAAAGGTAAGTTATTATATTTTTATAATAAATATTATCTAGAATAAGAGTAGGGTGTTAGTTAACAATAAGTGAAGCCGTGTTTGAATGTGCATGGCGCAGGTATATTTTCGGTGAAGTGTAATAAGTTTTTTGTCAAAATTTTTAAGCGCCCCTCGAAATTCACGTTTTCATTAAGTTGAATTTTAAAATAATGTTGGTTTCAGTAAGACATACAACGAAAAGTCGCCATCTTGACAAACTTGGTCTTCCCAAATACATTAACAAACCGTTATAGGCGTACTTTGTTTAAAAATGGTAAATATCAGAACTATTGCTTGGCCATATTGTTTGGAATTAGAGTTCCGCAAATATTGTAATGTTACTCTATGTTGTTTTTAGGTACCGATGTCTTATTTTCATATTTTTGTTTAGGTGTCAGGTGTGAAAATGGTAATGTTTCTGGACGTCGATAGCTTTATAACTAAAAGGGATTTTCGAGCTTTAAAAATTGTTTGAAATATTTTCTACTTCTATTTTTGTGCTTTCCCTTGCTAACTTGGTTTATTATTTCACAGAATCGTGATCAAGACCAAATTAGTGAGATGCCAACGGTCTCTCGAGAAGATACTCGTTCAAATACTACAAGATCACTTCATTTACAACAAAACTCGGCTACTATTCAATCCGGTTCAGCAATTTTACCTGTATCTTCTTTTGTCGCGCAAAACCCTCAACTTGTCATAACAGAAGCAGAAGAAACACTGTCAGATGTCAGTTTAAATGCTCAAAATTGCGTTCTTTACAACACGGATAACCAAATACAGCCTGTCGAGGTTGGTCAAATTCCACAACTTCAACATGAAGTAAAGTCAATCAAAGAAGACATTATAACCATCATACCAAATCAAAATGCACTTTATGAAATACAAACTAACATGTGCTGAGTGCTGTGTCGAAGAGAGATTCAGAATGAATTAAACTCGTACATTAAGACGTAGATGTAGACATGTTATAAGAGATCTAAGAGAACTTGAAGAATTTGAAACAAATACATTTATTCAAAATTTCTAATAAAAAATTGAATGCCGCATGTCGTATTGTATTCTACAGCCCATTTTCTAAGATCGCTATGTAGTTGAAAATTGGAATAGTTTTCAATATCGCATTCATCTTCTTGTACAGGTTCCTCACTAACACAATCTTCCAAGTGTACATTTAAAATTGCTTTTATCGATTAAACGTTTTTTCGTGCAGAATCATTAAAATAAACATTTTGTCTTAAATTTTCACAATAACAATTTTGTACGGAACCTTCTCATATTTCTACGATTCAACAAAATCAAAATATCCGTACTGAGACTATAACCGAATTTGCAAGACCATTATAAACCAATGTTTTCTTGTTCAGGACACCACGGATATAGTTTTGGATACTAAGTATATTATATTAAACCTTTATAAGCGTGTTAAGATTATAACGATATTGGTATATACCACTATATAACCGCTCCATTTTACTGATAATTGTTCTGTAAAGTAAATTTATAAACCCTTATAAAACCAAGTAATAAATGCAAATAGTATCCAGAGTGTTTAGTTCTGTTTATCACTCTTATTGGTGTACTTTACTTATAGTGGTTCTATAATGTTTCTTGTTAGTAGTTATAAGCATAGCTTACCAGTTTATCTGCTCTTGAGTGCGTTTACACCCTCGCGATACTTTTATAGGTCACCCAAGCTTATATTTGACTTTTAATTTCGGCCTATAAGTAATTATAAGTTAATGTATAGGAGGAGATATACTATAAGGCCCAACTAACTCCATGCTTGCTATTATAAGCGATGCAGCAAAAACTAGAACCCTTAAGAGAACATTAAAAGTGCTGGAGTCCTATAACGTCTGCACTATAGGATAATTTTGCTGCTTGGGCGTCCACTGCTGGACAAAGGCCTCTCCCAAAGATCTCCACAATTGCCGGTCTTGCGCTATTCGCATCCAGCAGTTTCCAGCGACCTGCACAAGATCATCGGTCCATCTTGTAGGGGGCCTGCCCACGCTGCGTCTTCCGGTTCGTGGTCGCCACTCGAGAACCTTTCTGCCCTAACGGCCGTCGGCCGTCGTGTGAATAATGTCCCAGGATATTATTTAAAAAAGAAAATAATAAAATAAACTAACATAGTGAAGAATTGTAACAAGTAACTCACGTAATTAATTTGCGTAAGTGTGCGAAATAGGGCGCGATTTCGTGCGAGTCGCATTTGCTATGATCTCTTGAAGAGGTCGAAACTTGGGCTGAATTCAACATAAAATTAATTACGTGAGTTACACCCTTTACAATTTTTCAGTATGTAATTCAGGTTTTCACAACAAGGTATCATACGATATAATTTGCAAAAAAAAAATTATTTTCTATTATACTCGATATTTTTTATATACTGTGGACACGGGTCTCGTCTCGTGTCCACAGTATATAAAAAATGTGTACAAATCGTGAAAGTTTAAAAACATTAATACTTGATATTATACGATGAATTTGGAAAAGGGACATGGGAAAGGAACACGGGGACCATGTTTGATCAAAGACTGCTCCGTTGGCTTGGTGATTAGTGACCCTAACTGCTAAGCAACAGGTTGTGGGTTCAATTTCAACCCAGGACAAATCTTTGTATGATACACATGATTATTCATTCTGGGTCTGGGTCTTATTTATCTATAACAAGCGGCCCGGTGCGTGCTTCGCTACGCTTTTAAGTATTAGTACAAATTGTTTGTATATGGGAGTATAGAAAGATGTTGATTTTACACTATTTCAAGATTTTTTTAAATTTTCTCCACTTACAAACCTTCCCAGGACTTCCGCAAATAATTCAAGACCAAAATTAGCCAAATCGGTAAAGGCGTCGTTGAGTTATAACATTACAACGAAAAGTGGCATTGTTTTTTTATATGTATATATATTATAGATATGTATAAAATTAGAAATTATCAAGAAAAATTATCAGTTGTGTAGTTGCCTAGTTTGGTATCAGATAGCAGTGTGTCCCAAGATATTTATTAATTTATGTTTCAAATTCATTCATTCGCAGCAAACGTCTTTCTTTGGGTCACTGAATTATTTATAATTATGTATCAAATTCCAACTCAATCACTCCAGTACCTAATGCCCTCAAGTTAAAGTTAATATTCCAACTGCATTTTCAATATTGTAATGATCTGTCAAGATTAACAGTAGGATGAAATTTTCATTTGAGCCCATGGTTCAAAAGAGTATATTTTTTACTAGAGAATAAGTGATAATAAATAAGTTTTACTAGAGAATAAGTGATAATAAATAAGTTTTACTAGAGAATAAGGGATAATAAATAAGTTTTACTTGAGAATAAGTGATAATAAATAAGTACCTTCAGAGCAAATGGCTATGATAGACACGCGATTCCTATAAGGGTTCTGTTTACGAAACACTAAAAAAGAATTGCGTAGGTACCTACTTAACCTGTAAGAAACGCATATTTAGAAATACGTAGTTACATCGTATTTCAATGACTCATCCTAGAACTGCTTAGTTGGACAGATTTCTATGTGGATGATCCACATAAACCAGCTCCTGAGAACCTAGGTACTTGTGACCCTTGTTCTAATTCAGTGGGAAGGCCTAACAACGGATGGGACTAAGCGGCAGGCGATGCTCCCCGACCTGCCGGTACTCGTACGTACGTAGTAAATAGTAAATGAATGAATTGGTGACAGTTTGACATGCACTTCTCTAAGCTTAGGGTTACAAGTTAACAACCTAATCTGGACCTTATATCCCAGTATCTAAAAGCTACGGGAGCCGATACCGTGTGTAGATTGGCGTGGAGTCGTGTGCTCCCACCAAGGCGCAAGTGCGGGGAGATGCGCGCGCATATATACACCGGCGCTTCGCCCGACCACCAGTCACCAGTCAATCGTCGGATCGCTAACGCAGCGACCGAATCAGTTGAGCGTGCCGATACTTTGTAATCGCCTGACGACGTTTGCGCGCGTTGCTTGGAACGCAGCAGAGGAATCACATTAAGGTATTGTAAATAAAAAATATACCTAATTTAATGACAAGAAAGGCATTAGATACCGTCAATATTTTTTTTAAGAGTGCGTTCGTGAGGAATTATGAGTGTGTTAGGTGGAGCGTTATGCTGGTGTGTGGAAACTCCCCGTCGACCTTAGCACGTGCCGGGGGAGTGCACGCTCGCCACGGGCGGCTCCGCACCGCACCAACACCAGCTGCAATGCGAATTGCATCAGCTCCGACCAAAATATATGTACCTAGTTACCACCGATGCTCGCGGTTACCTGCTTTGCGAACTTTTTATGGCGAAATTCATTAAAACGATTACTATAATAAGCATAGCTTAACTCTTTTAAGATCCTACTTATTTTACAAATGAAACGTACTTATATATTTATTTTTTTGTAAGATATTTAAAAGTCAATGTTAATTTATTATTCGTAACCCCGTCGTCCATATTTGTGAAAGAGAAATTTGACTTCGTGAACGAGTAAGACTGCTGGAACCAGTCTTAATAATTACGAAAAAGCCTGAAGTGATAAAAACGACAAAAATGCGCATAAAACAATTAATATCAAGAGAAACAAGAGTTCTCGTTAATTCAGTTACCTTGTTATTTATGTTAAATACGACTTTTCCTTACGTGTCAATAAAACCTTGAACTACAATGTAATAAAAAAAACAATACTAGGTATTGTTATTTTTATATTCTTCTTTCCTCTAGCAACTGATAATTCTTAAGATAACTCGTAAAATATTCCTTATTTGACGCAATAAACAGGGTCAAAATAATTAGACATAAAATAACAATTTAAATCTAACTATCTGAAGGAAAAATAAATAAAGGTTGGAAGAAATGCGCTCGGATTACAGCCGGGAATGGCTATGGTTTTCCGTTTTTTTTTATTGTCTTAGGACAATTAATGCACTCCCATACTATGCCATTTGGTCTTAAAGTACTGGACTGATTGAGTTGGAATTTAATAAACAATATAGTATATTAACAATATAGTATATTAACAATATAGTATAACGCAAATAAATGAATTTGATACATAAATAAATAAATATCTTTGGACACACTGCCATCTGCCTGTACTATGGCAACAGATAGACATACTTATATATTTCTGAGTACATACATAATATTATAGATGCCAAATTATAATTTACATGCAAATAAACTTAAAATGTAGAAAAATTTGGCATGGAGGGAATAATATACAAAAAAGTACAATATATCTCTTGTGTCTACGGTCTCATGTAATAATACTAGTCATCAATTTAAAGTATTTACGAAATATAACATAAACAAAAAATATGAAAGACATGATGTGAACAGCCCAATAAAAAAATATAAAAGCCACTCATTCACTTACAAAATATGAACTTTACTTGTTAATATCTAGAAAAAACTTTGACAAAAACTTTTTGAGACGTAGGTACTTACTGTTTAAATACTTTTTGCTCGTTATCTTAATTTTTGTATATTTAATGATGAAATATTAACAGCGCAGCCATGATTTAACTGCCCGCATGATGACCATAAAAAACATAGAATCCCTTCCTACCTGTTTGTACAAACATATACATAGTGTCTACATATATTGTAAACAAGATGATAATCAAATAAATATAAACAGTAGAATACTAATGAGAGCATACACAAGGAAATCTCTGCGTCTCACTGTCCGATGGTACCATCGCATTACCATTTATTAGTTCCTAGACGTTAAATATACAAATTTATACATTGTTTAACGTCGGAAACGCTATTAATCATTTAATGATATATTTTTAATGATGTGTGAAGGAAATAGGTTAGCGCGATAAGACTTATTTGATCGTTTGGATTAAAAGTATTTTATTAATAAAGCTATTATATATGTGCTACGTTATACAAGGTGTCCCTGGCTGGACCGGCAATTGTGGAGGTCCTCGGGGGCTCCCCCCGAGGACCTCCACAATTGCCTTTGTCCAGCAGTGGGCGTCTTTCGGCTGATAGGAAGATACAGGATGTAACATAAATAGAGGACGTAAGTTACTACGGAACTGAACATCAACATGCTAAATACAAAAAATAACATTAACTTCCCAAACAAGAATACCGATAATCCGATAGGTGTTTTATGAGAGCCATTACATATTTTTCGTATTAATTACTTAGGAATAGTAGTACCTATATATGTATGTTACATGGGTCGATTTATTTTCTCCAGTATATAAATGACTCATAATTTGTATATATTTTTTGCTAATATTCTATGTATTATACATCTTTTTTAACTTTTTTTATGATAATATTAATACGTGAAGCATAAACTTTGTAATTACCCTTTTTGAAGAAAATTACGCGGACGGATCTAATGTATATAATGGGAGGATATGCAATTTGGAACATTAAAGTTCATATGCAGAAGGAGTGCCGAAAGTTAATATTTTCTAAAATAGCCATTAGAAGTAAATTATTTTAATAAAAAAAAAACAATACACAAATTGCCACGCTTATGACACGCAGACAAACTGAGTGTCAATACTGAGAACGGATTACGAATATTATTTGCCTTTAATTTCTGTAATGTTTAACAATAGAACCTTAATGGTTGAATTTCGAACAAGTGCAACCCCTAGTTAAAATTTAAAAAGTTTTAAAATCTTCATTTATAAATATGTTAATAATTAAAACAAAATGATTACCGTAGCTCATTAATTACGATAATCGTTTTGTTTTTAAATTGGATTAAGAAATAACTATGCAGTCGCCTAATATTATTTCATAATATTACTTATGAGTATTATATATTAAAGTATTGTACATTATTTAAATTTACATACATTTCCGGTAATAAATAATTTTGTATCTAAATAAATTAATAGGCGCCAGACTTCGATTTCAATCCGTTTAAAATACTCCAAAAAACAAATTTTCCGCAAGACCTAGCTAGATCAAATATTTAGACTTGAAAACCAGCATCCTGTAATTATTTTTATAAACATATTAAAGGTAACGTATCCTGTACTTCAGTGAGCTATAAATATAAAGAGTTTGAACGAGCCATTGACATCTGATTTCATCTTTTTATCGACCGAAATCTTTTAGAATTAGAAACGTTTGTCTTGTTTTTCTTTTAATTCCTAGTTCGAAAAATAAATTAACAAGCAGTACTAACTGACTTTTACATAATTCCGGTATATTCTACCCATTAAGTAGTAAAGAAACATTCGTAAATTTCCATTGGCAATGAAAACAGGTTAAAAACATAATAAAATGTAGGTACGGTCGCTGCGTGTTTCAGAGTGTTTGAGTGCGGTCGAGAGGTCACTCACACAGCGCAATACGCACGCCACCCGTTCACTTCGGAAACTCCAGATTCCCAAACTACATATTATATCAAGGCCCAGAATTCCACGCTATCTCGCGCGCGCATTTACTTGTTTAATAGTATATGAAATTATCGTCAGCTCTTTTGAACTATGTGTGTCGGTGTGTGTGATTAATACTCCATAATATTCAGAACAATTTTTACTTTTATATGTTTTGCTCATTAAGAAAAATAGGCAAAATTGTTATACCTCTACTTCATTATATATACGATGACCAAACTCAAGGAGCGCTCGGCGTGAAATACGAAAACAATTTGGCTCCCTATACATAATGAATCTAATGCTCATTAGTAGCTGATAGCTAAAGCCGATCATTAGTTTTGCATGTAAATTACAGTTCCATAGGCTCATTAAGTCCCTTAAGTTACATACATTATATAATGGTCATAAAGAATAATATCAAAATCGAAACGTATTCAGAATATTTTGGAATATTAATCACAAAATGAGCGAAGCACATTTTTAGAAAGTGCATACAATTATTTTCTTAACATCTTAATGTGCAAGCGGGTTGCTGCGTGTTTCAGACTGGGGTGTATAAATCAAGAAATATACGGACGTACGTGTAGTGTTACGGCTAAATAACATTATGTTATATTTACTACTTATCGCTATATTTTATCTATCGAACTGTAAAAATTGAATGAAGCAATATTCATGTAGTAGGTATTTTGTCCCGTCTCTAAATTTATCGGACAATTGTCTCGGTTTTATCTTCCAATTTTAAAGTAAATTATCTTAAGTAGCAGTAGAACATCAGCAGGTATTGTCAATTAGCCGTGTATTACACAAGGCCAAAGGAACTACGGTTTCCTGAAAACAAAATAAAACAAGATGGAAATGATGAATCACATTCCAGTTTTAGTGACGTAGTAAGTCAACATTCCCGTAATTCTATTTTAAAACTTAGCGTAAAGTTTATATTAATATTACATTTCTCTAACATATCCAGTAAATCAATGATGGCGCCAAAATGTACCTATATAAGTCGACTAAGACTTACTAAATTAAGTTTAATTACATCTGTTTCTAAAATGGCTCGTTAAAAAGGTGAGAAATATATTGAATAAACAAAAAGACCGGCGTTAATTTTTAAGTATATTTTTTTAGTCGCCGGCAGACATCTGAATAATATTATCATTTTCTCACAGTAATTTTCGATTTAATCAGCGCGCAGTGGTCTCGCTCGCGCATTTAGCTGTCAAACAATTGTCAACACTTTCGAAAAATGTGCTTCGTTCAGCTTCGCTTCTATATATTTTTTACTCACAAAATGATTTTTTTCTATATTTTGTGGACATCACAAGGAATGACCAAACGAGAAGTTATTCTGAATTTCACAGGATAACCGATGCGCATTTTTAGAGACTGCATACAAATGACTGACCTTTTCTTCTAGTGGTTACTGACCCTCACTGCTAACCCTAAGGTCGCGGGTTCAATACTCCCCCAGGAGAAGTCTTTGTGTGATGCGCACGATTATTTGTTCTGTGTTCGGGTGTAATATATTTATAATATGTATGTATGTATGTATGTTTATCAGTTATCTGGTTGACGTAGTACAGGCTTCGCCTAGTTTGGAATTATATGGCAGTGTTTTAGCTGTCGCAAGATATTTATCTATTTATGTATACAACTATATTACTACAAACATGTTCTGACTATATACAAGCGCTTTTTTTAAAGTCTACGTGAATAAAAACCTTTTTTATTGATTTGTTTATATTTTTATATCATGTAAACAATAACTAAATGTGCTAGCGACATAGCTGCGCCATTTGCAGAACAAAAAATGCACTGTCCTTTTAAAAAGACCTGAGTCCGTATAAAGTTCACTTTAATTAGCTTGTTGTTTGTCAAAATTCTTCTGCTTGTATAAAAAAATATCCTAGGATATAAATATATTGAAATTTATAAATTAGAAAACAGTTTATTAAGGGCGCAATTAGCGCTTAGTTTTAAGTAAAATGTGGAATTTATCGAGATATAAAGTAACACTGACACATTAATAAAAATAAAGAAAAAGTCAATTATTTTGTCTTTGGAATGTATATAAAGATATACTCAAGAACTAGATGGTTAGAATCGAGGCCATTATTAGTAAACATTGCTTGTCTATATTGTCTGTTTGCACATCTAGTGCATATCTAGTGTACCTGCCGTATAACCGCAAAGTGCTCGCTTACACGATAACCGTAATTAAATGCAGACGGCAATCACCTACATACTCAAGGATGTTGGGCAATTACTAAGTTAGCTGAACAGATCATAGTAGTTCAATAGGTAAATGTGTAACAAACTTACATATTTCTTCCTGTAAATACTAGACTTGATCATACAGAATAATACTCGTATAAATAGGTAAAATAAAAAGCCATTGTTAACGAACCGAATAATAATAATAATAATTTATATATATTTTAGTAATTGGTTTGTTTTTAATAGGTGACGTAGTTTATGGTAGTAAAATAGCTAACAGTTAGATTAATTTAAAATTAAACCCAAACACAAATATCGAATGAAATAATGTTAAATTATGACTGTTGATATATTTTTGGTAATTAATATTTCTTATTAATTAACAAAAATAAATCAACTGTCATAGTTTAACATAAATTTCAAAATACTTAAATAATCCGTAATAATCAAAATCTGAGCTAGCTCTAGCTCTTTAAGTTACATACATATTATTTTACACCTTGTTTAAGTTACAAAGTACTGGTATACAAGGTAACATTAAGAATCCAAAACAGGACATATATACACCAAAATTTACCGTGCGCGGGCTACATTACTAAATATTTTCAAGATAAAAAAAGTGAAACTATTTTTTTATTTCTCACTCTCGGAAAGTAGTGTTTATTTCATCCGAGTAGATAGTGGAAGATGCTACTGCCCACCTTGGGAAGTAGCATCTTCCACTCTCTACTGGGCGGTAAAGACTCATAGTAATTGCTTCCCTTCCTATGCTGAGAATAAATTAGAAAATTAGAACTAAATGTGTTTAGGCAGTCAGCTGTAAAAATTCTAACATAATTAAGAAAAAAGTGCACAACGCCACTAAATAAGTTTTCACTTCAAAAATGCTGGGTTCATGGAGTGTCAAAACGGCCAGTGTGCATTTAAAAGAAAGACCCTCCGTCTTACGAATATTCTATCAGGTCACGCGTCCTGACGCGAGTTTCATATTTTTTAACCATCCCAAAAAGTGCACGAAACCGATAAAGAAGTCACTTCAAAAATGTCTGGAGTATTTTTGCATTCTTGATTTTTAACCATAAAGTTAGTATACCTTTCCATAGGTATACTAACTTTATGTTTTTAACTGGAGCATACTTCCCAAATGCCTGTGAAGATAGAAACATATATTATGTAAACATGTTGAAACATAAGCATACTACTGAGGATTGTGGAAGAAGGTTTATCGACACGACTGTATACAATCATTGAGAGTTATTTTCAACTAAGTGTGCACTTAATACTGCACTACAAGAGCGTCATAAGCAAATAATAAGCATGCTTCAAGTGTCCGTGCCTTGTGTAATTGCTGCGTGATTATAGAAGCATTTACGTATCTCTATATGTGTCGTATAAACAAACAACTTGCGCTACGTTATGACTACTAAGTATTCGTTAATGTGTGATTTATATAGTTTCTGTTATGGTGCTGTTTGTAGCTAAGTAAGACGGCAGCACAAACACATCCTTGCAAACAAGGTTGCTTCATAATTCTTTAATGTCCTCAAAAAGGATAACAGTCATGTTTTATTCAAAGAAGTATTTTATAAATCGTATAACTAAAATACTCGATTGCAATTTAACTCCGAGAACGATTTATTTAGTACACAGTGACTGCTTGAAGTTGCTGTTACTGGGTTAAGTCCCCAACGCTTTATCAATACAGCTATCCAGATCAGATTCATTCGTCGTATTAAATCATGATCGTCGCTATACATAAAAAGTCCGTCATAATAATAATATTGCATTCTAACTACAATATAGACAGAATCATTCAGACAAGATGTAGTAAAATATATCTAAAACGTATAAGTATTGTCAATTAGTATTTGAAAACCTCTAAATAACCATATTGATCATAAACTTCATGACATTATTAGCTATTTAAATAAAACATTACAATTATATAAGATCGTAATTTAAGTCACGATCAAATCTATCCGTTCGTTGTATAAACATCAATAGTCAATTTGTAATACTACAATTCTTATTCTGCCTATTAACAAGCGTATTTTTAATTAATTCTTATTTTTTTATTAGTACAATTTTTATAGCTGATTCATTTGATATATTTTAACTAAGGGCCATTGCAACTATATACTGTAGATGAAGGTCAATATCAAACAACTACTAAAGTGAAACAAACGAAAATCAATAAAAAATTTGAACTTAGAACTTTCAAATCAAACTAGTAAATTTATCTAACGTGTCGTTTATTTTCCTTAGGTGTTACGCGCCACGACTAATTTGTCATAACTAAAGGTGCCCTGCCCTTAGAAAAAGCACAGGGCACCTTTAGTTATGACAATTAGAAATTATGTTAGAAAGAAATGCGATGTTCTTTAAATTTGTTCAGTTAATATTGCATAGCATCAGGGCCCGGATAGACTGCGAACCATCGATATATTATAATAGTACTAGCTGTGCTCCGCGGTTTTACCCGCGTTAATCTTTATAAATTAGGTAGGCCTATGTGTTAATCCAGGGTGTCAGCTAACTCCATACCTAATTTAATTAAAATTGCTCCAGCCGTTTAGACGTGAAGAAGTAAGAAATATCCACATTCACACACTCAGAAACTTCCGCCTTTATAACATTAGTGTGATGTATCACCAGAATTTGGGATTTATTCCGAAAAACAACGATTAGCGTAAATTGCCTTAGACTTAATTACCTTTTTAGGAATAATAACTAAACGCTGCACTAATGTATGCCAATTAGTTACCTCTCTGTTGTTATTCTAATGACTACACTATATTTAATTATTGTCAACTCCTCATTTGCTTGTCGTTGGAAATCCATTTGGTTATTATGACACCATTCTGTCGCGGTTGGCAGTGGCTTACCGACCATTTAAATTCAGTTCAAAATTAAAACTTATGTTTACGGCAATAAGAGTTAAATCGGGATTGAAGCGCTTTGTTATTGAAAATTTTAATACAGTTCAAAAGTCAAACCTATTGCTTCAGCAATAAGAAACGATTTGGAAGTGATACGGTATGAAATATTGGTTATTCTAGTGCATATTAAGTTTGGCAAATGTAGACGTAGGTAATTGTCATTTAATATGAAAATAGACCATTTTCCAGCATAATTTGTAGTTAAAGTATGTGGGTTATATTTAATTCACATCATAAATAAAATGGCTTATTATAAGGAAGAGTTGGAAACCTCCAAGTACTTTAATTATTTTAATCGACCAATTGTTAGTACGTAAGTTTGTCCGGTATATTTTTACCGATATATCGATTCAATTATTATCGATTAGGTTATCAATTCATCGGTAGCTTTTGTTAGTTATTTCAACATTACTATTTTACTAATTTGTAGTAATTATTACATTGACCTGAATTGTATACCGAAACAATAGTTTGTCTTCCGTTGCAATGGTCGTAGTGGGAGGCTTAAATAATGCCCCAAAATGGTAGTAAAGCCTACTTTACGAATATTATATCCAATAATTTTCAAGCTATTGTGTGTTTACTTTTTGATACTGTCTATGTTACACTTTGTGTAATATGTATCTATTATTAATTTATTTTATTAATTTATTAATCTGCTATCAATAGAATATAATTAAAATGATACTTCCGTACGTTTTTGCGTCGCTTTTGTTTACCTTAACCTCGTTGAATTATGTATATTTGTTATGTAAATAAACATTATACGTACGTCCTTGAATATTTAATGTTCCTACGTCTCTGAGCCAATTAAATACGATTGTGACATGATATTACTACGCCTATTATATCCAACTAATATTATAAATTCGAAAGTTTGTTAGTGTGTTTGTTACTATTTCACGCAAAAACATCAGAACGGATTGTGATGGATAGAATATAATCAATAAACTTTAACGCGGGTGAAACCGCGGGGTACAGCTAGTTATAACTAAACATGACATGACAATCTATAAGGGTTCCGTTTTTTGCCATTTGGCTACGGAATCCTAAAAATGCGCTGTGTGGTTTTATGAAACCACGATGGAAGTGAATCTTTGTCTCTTACGGCCTAAATTAAGTCACTGTTGGATATTTTCGCATTATACTTGGTGTTTCCTTCGTTGACCGATTTATTTAACTCACTAGCTGTATAGTTGTCCACCAGGATCAAGTGAACAATAACATTTATACCGATACACTGATCGAAACGCAAATACCTTGGAACACTTGTACAGACGCCAGCACATCAAGCTACCTCAATCTGTCAAATTTCCCCTATTGAAAGAGAACCTTATGCTTATGTGATAAAGTTGGTAATCTATAAAAGAAATTTGACAGATTGGCGTCTGATCAAATGAGTAAATATGTAAATGCTACACGGTCAGCTCATGCGAGCGGGCGCCGCCATATTGCGACATGCAATAGATGGACGATAAAATTTCAGGCCCTGTAAAACTTAATTCATTTTTAAAAACATGTACTTGATCTTATGAAGTTGATAAAGAAAAGTCGGTTTAATTCGGAATAGGTATGCTTCGAATTGTAAATCACACTAATATTATAGAGGCAAAAGTTTGTGTGTGTGCGTGTGGGAGTATGTATGATTGTTGCTTCTTCACGTCTAAACGGCTGGAGCGATTTTAATAAAATTTGGTATGGAGATATCTGACACCCTGGATTAACATATTTACAAAAATCGCGGGGCACAGCTACGAGTAATTGGTTGGTAAATGTGTTGAAACGTAGTCTCGTAAGCAGAAGAAGATAACATTGTATCAATTCTCGTTAAAGTAGCAACTTACTTACGTCTGTTATCACATGCAACGTACCAACGCTCCCTTGACCTAAAAACAAAACTGATAATTGCGTAAATTTAGGTCACTATCGTTGTTTCGATCTAATGCGTATATCGTCTAATGACAATTACAAGATAGATATAACTGCGTAAAATAACAAGATATATGCCTACAATAACATTATATGAACGACTATCTTTCTGCCCTGACTTTACTTGCTTGTACAGACCTGAGTTCTGAGTTTATTGGGCGCCAGTTTTCACTAGTTGATATTTTTTACACTTAACACTCACGCACACCTTCAACTAGATACTCTTCACCACCATACTATTTTGTCGCAATTTATGATAATTAGTATTGAATATCCGACTTTGATCATCTACTTTTGCTGTTGACTGTACTTACCTACTATATGGTAAATGGAGACCTTTCTCCAGCACTAACACAATTAAGCAGTATACTTACATAAAATATATCTATACATATAATAAAATCGTAGGAAAGTCAATACTGTACATTGAATATTATTTAAAAAGGATACTTGCGGTGTCATCGCCAATGGATATCGAAGCAAAAAGTATAGTTTTTAGAATTTTTGTCAGTTTATCAGTTTGTCTGTATGTATGTCCGGGCTAAACTTAAAAAGTCCTGCATGGATTTACTTCAAATTTTGCATGAATATTATTAAGAGTTCGAGTCAACATATAGGCTACATATTATCACGCTATCACCTACGGGGGAGGAGCTGTTATAATTTATAAAATTTAACGCGGGTAAAACCGCGGGGCACTGCTAGTAACATTATATGAACGACTATCTTTCTGCCCTGGCTTTACTTGCTTGTACAGACCGGAGTTCTGAGTTTATTGGGCGCCAGTTTTCACTAGTTAATATTTTTTACACTTAACACTCACGCACACCTTCAACTAGATACTCTTCACCACCATACTATTTTGTCGCAATTTATGATAATTAGTATTGAATATCCGACTTTGATCATCTACTTTTGCTGTTGACTGTACTTACCTACTATATGGTAAATGGAGACCTTTCTCCAGCACTAACACAATTAAGCAGTATACTTACATAAAATATATCTATACATATAATAAAATCGTAGGAAAGTCAAAACTGTACATTGAATATTTTTTTAACAGGATACTTGCGGTGTGATCGCCAAACGATATCGAAGCCAAAAATATAGTTTTTAGAATTTTTGTCAGTTTATCAGTTTGTCTGTATGTATGTCCGGGCTAAACTTAAAAAGTACTGCATGAATTTACTTCAAATTTTGCATGAACATTATTAAGTGTTCGGGTCAACATATAGGCTACATATTATCACGCCATCACCTACGGGGGAGGATCTGTGATAATTTATAAAATTTAACGCGGGTAAAACCGCAGGGCGCAGCTAGTACTTACATAAACATATACATATATGGGAATAAAAGCATTGTTCTTACTCTAAAAAGACAACGCTAGCACTGGGGTAATGAATCCCTGTGCCGCGGGGAACTTTACAAACATATAGTTAACGGAGCACTCCAAGAATCAGATCAACTACTTATGGCTCACACAAATAGTATATTTTGACTGAACGTGTGGCGCAGTTGCTAAGTCAGTCGCCTCGCCGCTTCGTGTCGTGGGTTCTAGTCCCGCGCCGGACAACTATTTGTGTGACCCATAAATAGTTGTTCTGAGTCTGGATGTACTTTGTGTCCGTCTATTATATGTTTGTAAAGTTCCCGCGATACAGGGATTAGATTCGCTTATGCGGGCGGTGCCGATTTATTAAAAAAAAAAAAATAGTTGTATAGTGTGGGAAGCGAACCCTGGTCACGAAGTGTGGCGCATTAATATGCAAAATACACAATGACACACAGATCATCCTAGCCCCAAACTAAGCAAAGCTTGTACTATGGGTACCAGGCGACGATATACATACTTATATAGATAGATAAATACTTATATACATAGAAAACATCCATGACTCAGAAACAAATATTCGTGCTCATCACAACAATATTTGCACTTACCGGGATTCGAACCCAGGACCACCAGCTTCGTAGTCAGGAGCACTACCAACTAGGCTACGGTGACCGTCATACACATAACAATATTTTAAATAATAATCTACACGTTACAATCCTGTCGCTTTTTTTTAAATAGTTTAACAGACCTATATGTATGCCGTGCTTTTTTGATACGAGCTATATTATAGTGACCGGTTCACGTGGTTGGTAAATGCTAGCCTTACACGCCGCATGTCGCGGGTTCGATACCCACCCAGGGGCTCTACCGGCTAACTCGCCGAACTTAGATTCCTTAAATGGCATTCAAATAAATAAAGGTTAAAAATGACTTAATCAATCGTTTAATCGGCTTCCATGAGAACATGTAACGTCATAAATGGTCCGGAATCGATTGTCAACGTTAAAGCCGATTTAACGATTGATTCAGTCGTTTTTTACCTTTATTTATTTGAACGCCATTTAAGAAATCGAAGTTCGGTGACGTAGCCGGTAGAGCTCCAGGGCCTCTACCAGCTAAGTCACAGAACATCGATTTCTTAAATGGCGTTCTTAAATACTTTGTTATTATTATCATTACGGACACTAATTATGTAAAACCCTGTAGATATACATATGTAAAATTCTTGGAAGCACATTTAATTTCAAAATTAAGTAGTTTAAGTAACGAAAGGTTTAATTTGGATGGTGATAAAACTCAACATGTCTGTAATGTGAATATAATATTTAAATAAGTATTCCTAAAAAGGTAAATTAGTTTTGAGGTCATTGTAAAGAAAGTATCGTAACGAACTACGAATTACAAAACAAATGTAGGTACAGTCAGCACCAAAAGTCGATGAACAGAATGTATATTTAACAGTACAGGTACGGCGTCAAATCAGGGTAATCTAATGATAATATTTAATGGATAAAAAGTCTGTACAGACGCCAGCACATCCATTAAATATATCATTAGATTACCCTGATTTGACGCCGTAACTGTACTGTTAAATATACATTCTGTTCATCGACTTTTGGAGCTGACTGTACCTATTTCAAATCACTATCGCTATAACTGCGTAAATCGAATAAATATCTGCTCCACTTTTATATTCAGTTCTTCTGATAAATAGGCAATTTACTAAGATCTAATCATAGATAACATTATGAAGGTAATCAGTTTCTAACATACCTACCCAATGCTAAAAACACATTTGTTTGCGTAACAATTGCAATTAGGTTTATATATTTTTTTTTTTTTTTTTATTGCCTTAGTAAGCAGATGAGCTAGCGGCCCACCTGATGGTAAGTGGTAACCGCTGCTCATGGACATTTGCAGTGCCAGGGAGCACAGCAAACCGCTGCCTACCGTGATATTAGTACTCTTTTTAAACCTCGTATGAAGGACATGTCGTAGCGCTGGGGAAACACCATGTAATATTGATGAATTTCTATTAGGCTAACTATTAGGCTTTCACTGCTTCATCGGACTATAAAGGCGAGCGATAGCTCAAACCGTCTAGCAAAATATAAACTACAAACTAAGTACCCGCGCCGGAGAGCACTCCCTTTGTTGTTCGAACCTCGACTCAGGGCGGTTACTGGCGGGGATATGGGCGTATCGTTTTATGGATGTTTTGTGCAACTATCGCTCTACGTTAATACGCGATGCGATTTAAGTTCGGAGAGGGCCTTTCATTGAATCGAACGCTAACGACGCTAGTGGCGATGGATTCGCGGTCGTACTCTTGTCCGGCGAGTACGAAGTATCGGTTGGTGTGCAGTGTTGTGAGAGAATTAGGTTAACACTGCTTCGTCGGACAGTAATCTGCGCTAGAGCACATCCCCTTAGGGGCTCGACTCTCGGCTCAGACCTATATAAGTATATAATTTATACAGTTTAACGCGGGTAAAACCGCGGGGTATAGCTAGTCAACTATAATAGTAATTGACCCTTCACATTGAGATTTGACTGCACGTGTGGCGCAGCGGCTAAGACAGTCGCCTCGCCGCTTCGTTTCGCGGGTTGAAAGCCGCGCCGGACAACTATTTCTGTGATCCATAAATTGTTGTTCTGTGTTGTCTTTTAAAAAAGAAAAAGAGATATACTCTTTATAGATATATAATGTATGCTTATCAGCATCTTGAACGCATTATGTGACAAATGGGATAGTCCGATGCTGGAGCACTGGATACGACTGCACACGACGTAGACGGTGCCCTAGAACCGCGATTTTATATTTATATATTGTAAAATTACTAACATTAGGTTAAGATTTTTGTAACTAACATCTTATGGACTTAAAATGGTCTGAAATAAATGATTAATTAAAAAATTATAACGAACGGATGTATATCTATCTATACATATGAACATATATACACATAGCTCATGGGAAGCGACACGTGACGATAACGCGAGTTCCATGATTGTTGTTCACCTAAAAGTGCTAAATGCACCTAAAGAATTTTTCACATCAAAAATTGCCGTAATTCTTCAAATGAAATGCACAGTCATTTGAATAGAGAGAAGGAACTTTAAGGTACATTTAGTACATATAAGAGTACTATACTGTACAGTTCGTTCACAAAGAGAATACATACATACACACAATTACACTCGGAAGATCTTAAAGGTTATTTATAAATACTCTGTGTAACAAAATTAACACTCAATATTTTAATAGGTCGTGTCTGTAGTACATGTATGCAACCGTCTTAATTTAGTAGGCCATTTTGTCAATTTTTTTTTATAGATAGAAAGCATAAGGTTCACTTTCAATTGGTGAAATTTGACAGATTGGGGTATTTTATGTGCTGGCGTCTGTACATGATTCCAAGTTTGACGTTGACGTTCCGATTTTAAAGAAATCTTTATCTTCTGCCGTATTGCCTGATTGTGGCACACATTGTTTAACTATTATGTATGGAATGTGTGGCGGTTGACGTAGTATTAGACATAGATAAAAATAAAATTAAAGTCAATAAACAAGGCAAGTTTGTTTGCGATAGCAAATTTAATTATAGACTCCAGTCGCGAAGAATGATTTCGTAGTTTCTAAGGAAATTAGAGTGCACTTGTGTATATACATTCGTGCACTATTATTTTTGTGTGCGAATGAATGAACCCCTTGACTTTGTATTAGTTTTAAATAATGTTATAAACATAGACTCACGCCTATTTCCTAGAGAGGTAGGTAGAGACAACGGATTTCCATTTGTCACGATCTTTGCACACCTCTTTTGCGTCGATGACTGTCATTATATTCTTTATATATGCTCGCCGATTTCGGGTACTTAGGACCTGTCCTTTCTTGAAAGTCTCCGATTTAAATAATGTCCTACTTATTTGCATAATAGTAAGTATCTAGATATAAGATTTTCTCCATTAAAATAATACAATTATGATTAATTCGTCATACCTATAATGTGTGAAATCAATTTCTTTTTTATAATAATTTAATGATATTACTAAATTACTTGCTTATCGTATGGGTAGTGGTTACCCTAGTGACAGAGTTGTTCAATATGCCCAGTAGGCCTCTGACATGGCTTATAGACTGTTGTCTAATGACTAAAACCGGGACCGACAGCTTAAATTGCCCTCCGAAGCACGGAGACGCTCAGAAATTCAACCACTTTGGTGGTCACCCATCTTTGTACTGACCGCGTACCTAGTTGCTTAACCGCCGCTCACTTACGGACCACTAAGAGGGAGCAAGCGCACTATATCAGAAACAAAAACGAACACATTGAAATATTGTATCTATTTGCAGTTATTTGTATTACACGGCATATTTATGTACCTACTCAGTACTGGGTTACGATCACGCAATGGCAAGGTCTTCCAAAAGTGGTTACTACCTAAAGAAATGTATTATATACCTATTTACATAGGTATATAAGTAAATATTTACCCTATATACGAAATACTTATCGCGGCCTAGTATATAGGTTCACGACCCAGTCACACGAAATCGATTGTTAGTTTTGACGGATTTCAACGTCATTTAATATTTATATCATTGTGACAGGGTTCTATTGTGGGTCCACAATTAACATTATAATGTCGTCGAGGCCGAATTTCAATCACGGCGTCCATTCTTAATGGAGACTAGCCAACTGCGCAGGATATATGATGGTGTACAAATGTGTGCGAAAACACTGGGACACTCTCTATTCCGGAAATAGCTCGCAATTGGTAGATTCTTTCCTACTTATTTGACACTTATCGTCATATTTTGGACAATTTACACAATACCTTTATAAATTGTAGCCTATGTATTATTTTGATGTATAAGCTATATATTGTAAAGTTTCTTTAAAATCTATTCAGGAGTTTCTACGTGAAAGAGTATCAAACATCCAACCATCCATACTCACAGATTTTGTAATAGGCAAAACTGTGAACCGACAATGTCACAGAATAAAATTTTCAATAGCACAAGAATTTTGAATATAAAGTGTTCCAAATAAGGTTCAATTCGTAACAGCTAGTGCTTGAGGAAAGAAACTTGTAAGTTTCGCATTGACAGTATAACAATACTCACCAATAGTCCCTTTTCCTTTGCAGACAAACTTACTTAGAATTGGTGTTGCATTGTTATGACTGGTTATGGTTAATACAGTCGAGTTGAGGCGATTATCGGAAAAGGTCTCGAGTCCTTTGTGTTGTGTTTGTTACGTTGCCGTTCTGGCTCACGTCATTGACCGCGAAACGACAAGACGAGGCATGTCCTTCGTGTGTGACCTTTTTTCAATCGACTTGCAAAGAAGGGGATTTGCAAGTCGACTGTTTCTTTAATTTATAGGGCTCCGTACTGAAATGTAGAATGGGGCCATTTTACTAAGACTCCGCTGTCTGTCTGTCCGTCTGTCAGCAGGCTGTATCACATGAACCTTTATAGAGAGTTGCCGCTATAACGACAAATACTAAAAAACAGGATAAAATAAATATATAAGGCCCATACAGCTAACGTGAGCAACGTTCGGGCGCGAGTCCGACTCGCACTTGGCCGGATTTTAGTGTATATTTCGCGAGTTTTTCATGAACTGATTTTCATAATTCTTTATTAAACTGAAACGTTTTATACATTGCCATAATTTTCGTCCATCAATCGCACGTCGCAACAACTCGCAATATGGCAGCGCACATGGCACAGCTACCGTGACAATTTTTTTTTCTTTTTATTAAAATAAATCGTTAAATCCTTAAAGTTCCATAATGGTTTCCGTCTATCTTTCGCATCTTCTTCTTCACTCTATATGGAATATTCCGTAAAAAATAGGGTCGTTATGCTACGTTATTCTACGTCCGCCATTAAGTAAGGGTGTCCAGTTTTAACTGAGCAAAAAATTATGCATGGAATAATTTCCGTACTGTATTATGCTGTCGACAGTTAGAACGATACAGTGTCTCCTTTGTTCTCTTTGATTATCTTAAAATTCAAGAGGGGTAGGGCACAGAGTTCATTCACTCGAGCAGTCCGGCTGTGGAAGCGCCTTCACCTCGCAAAAGACATTCCTTAATAATAACAATCACTTAATGTAGTATGTTGTGTGTGAAGTTTTCTTTACAGAAAAATCCCAAAATCACTTGTTAGCCTGACCAGAGATTTGTACCCAGGACTTCGTTTATACGTTCGACGAGATAGTCATGGGGTTCAATGTAAAATAATAAATAATAAAATCGTAGGAAAGTCAAAACTGTACATTGAATATTTTTCTAAAAGGATACTTGGGGCCTGATCTACAATCGATATCGAAGCCAAAGATATAGTTTTTAGAATTTTTGGCTGTTTGTCTGTATGTATGTCTGGGCTAAACTTAAAAAGTACTGCATGGATTTACTTGAAATTTTGCATGAATATTATTAAGAGGTCGAGTCAACATATAGGCTACATATTATCACGCTTTCACCTACGGGGGAGGATCTGTGATAGTTTATAAAATTTAATGCGGGTAAAACCGTGTGGCACAGCTAGTTATATATAATTATACCTAGTTTTTCTCTTAAGCATCTGCTACACGGTTATAAACCAACGTCCCAACAGTGGTCACCCTGGTGATTGCCATCCATCTAGCCTGCACAACTGCAGTCTAGATGGATGGCAACCACCAGGGTGGGATTCGCAGTTTGGGACGTTGGTAGCAACCATGTAGAAGATGCTTAAGAGAAAAACTTACCTACTAATGGACACCTTAAAGAATAGCTTAAAGAACATAATTCGAATACTCTATCGTCAGAGACAATACCCTACTTTTGAAGCAAAACTTCGATCCGCACGCTTGACTTGCGGAGTAAGCTGGTGAATGCAGCGTGGTAATGCTGGCAGCATTATTTCTGGGATCATTACCAATGCAAGAACATTTAGAATACCTTTAACTTACGTACTTACTTACTTAACGCTTTAAGTATTTAGTTATAATATCTCTGTATTAATACTTATTTATTTAATACGTTTGTAATCTAAATTTAGTAATTAGAAATTAAAAATTATAGCTATGAGAGAAAAGGAGAAAGGAAACGTGGCTCGCACCTGACTCTCTTGCCCCTACAGTAATATGCAAAACGTAACTCTCTCTCTTTCCGTTTTCCACTTCCGTTCTTCTCTTCCAGCTTACTCTCCACCTAAATCTACGTAATGAAATTTTACCTCTTTAAAGATGAACGCAGCATATCGTAAACGCGTCGGTAAACAAACTTGAACACATTGTGTAAAACGTCAAAATATAATTTTGGAAAGTGTGTTGTATCGTAACGTAACGCTGATAGGTCAAGACCGTTTGACAGCCGTCTCGCCAATTCATATATCCAGTTTGGTTCATTGACGCAATACACGAGTATCAAACCAGTAGCTACTGATACTACTGACCTAATTATTATTATAAGATAAAGCATGCGGATACAGAACACAGGCCAATTATTATAATTTCAATAATAACGGCTAAGGGGTGGCTAAACGGCTAATATAAATTTAAAAAAATGGCGGCGCATAACTTGTCGCGCCTGTTGGCGTGGTTGGTAGATACGCTGCCTTTCACGCTGCGGGTCGTGGCTTCAATTCCCACCCAGGGGCTCTACCGTCTAAGTCGCCGAACATCGATTTCTTAAATGGCCTTCAAATAAATAAAGGTTAAAAATGACTTAGGTAATCAATCGTTAAATCGGCTTCAACGTTGACAATCCATTCCGGACCCTTTATGACGTCACATGTGGTCATCGAAGCCAATTTAACAATTGATTAAGTAATTTTTAACAATTTTTTATTTGAAGGCCATTTAAGAAATCGAAGTTCGGCGACTTAGCCGGTAGAGGCCCAGTACAGATATTTGTGTGCATGAACATGTCTGTTTGTCCTGAGTTTGGGTGTAAATTATCTATTAAAGTATGTATTTACAAAAGAAAAATAGTATATCAGTTATCTAGTTTTCATAGCACAAGCTCTGCTTAGTTTGGGATCAGATGGCCGTTTGTGAATAATGTCCCAGGATATTATTATTATAATAACAATGAAATAGCTGAAATGAAATGAATGAAACTAAAAAAGCGTTTATTCTGAGAAAAAATATTTTACAATCCATTTTTACCTCTGCCAAACGGCAAAGCAGTTTGTTGGCAGTCGTAGCTCCTTTTTTAAAAAACAAATTAAGTTTAAGTTTTAAGTGACACTTTTCCACTCTACTTAGATAACTATTAACCAATATTATTTTCTATCTATATAATTAAATATTCAAATATTCCGGTGCTGTTTGACAGAAGATATTATATAAATGCATATGTATTTTGATTTTAAAGAGGTCTTTGTAATACCATTGTTTATGTCGACTTGGCGGCTATTGAAAATGGTTGGAACTAAAAAAGATCTACCTTGGACCATAATAATTATCACAAGTGGGCACTTCAAATCTCCTCACATTATTGTTTCTTTGAGATCTAGTACAAATAATATGATTTTTGAAATCGTCGCTACTATATTGATTTAATGCTGAAAACAGCCCTCTCATGAACCGGCAGCATTTTACATACCAAAAATAATTCTTCGTAAATTCTTCGCTGGCATCAGCCAGCGTCTATAAAAATAATCCCCAAGTTGAATAGCAACTTCTTTGTTCCAAAAGCAATCGTAGTAATGCCAATTCCCTGACGCCTTTCAGGCGAAGGCGAATATCGTAATAATTTCCAGATTTAGCTTCAAATATTTCCACATTTCCTGTAGCTGACTCCAATTTTATTAATAACCTTCTACGTATATGCGGCTAAATGCTAATAAACGCCGCTTTGATGTTACGTACCTTGTTGAGCCGCAGGTAATCTCTCGGTTCAAATCCCGGGTCGGGCCAAAAAGTGATTTTGGGATATTTCTCTTAAGAACATCTCTCAGTATCAGCCCGAAGTCTTACTTACCGCGTTACGCCAAACAATAACTAGGAATAAGTTAAAAAATAAATTAAAATTACACTTCTTATCGGCAATGTAACCTTAAATAGATTGTATTTCTATTTTTCAATATCTTTTTTGTAATTAGTTAATAACCCCCAATATAAAACTACCTAATTATGTTTCGTAATGAAGCTACCTATATATGGATACCTAAGTTCCTACACATTGAATAAAATCGAATGTACAGTACCACACACAAGTCCAAGAGGCTTAAGTGTTACTATAGTAATAAGCCCTTAAGAATGTATTTCTACTTCCGAATGAAACATAAAAAAAAACTTAAAAAAAGTTGGTGGTATTACACCCGTGCCTCGGAGAGCCATAAAGCCGTCGATCAGGGGCTCTACAGGGTAAGTCGCCGAACATCGATTTCTTAAATGGCGTTCAAATAAATAAAGGTTAAAAATGACTTAATCAATCGTTAAATCGGCTTCAACATTGACAATCGATTCCGGACCATTTATGACGTCAGATGTGCTCATGGAAGCCGATTTAACGATTGATTAAGTCATTTTAACCTTTATTTTTTGAACGCCATTTAAGAAATCGAAGTTCGGTGACTTAGCCGGCTTAGCCCCTGTACCTGTCGTGTCGCTAGTCGTCCCATCGGATAATGAGAGTAATGGAATAGAAAGTGCCCCCGTGTTAGCGCACACAACTGTGGACTATAATATGTCCCGCACATATTGTTGATGTTATTTTAAAAATTCCCTGCCTATCTGCATTATAATTTACATATAGTGGTTAAATATTAACTTCATAAATGTGCCTCAGCTAGAAAGTTAGGTACAGTCGCCAGTACATCCAGCTACTCCAATCTGTCAAATTTCCGCAATTGACAGTGAACCTTATGCTTATGTGATAAAGTTGAATATCTTTAAAAGAAATTTGACAGATTTGGGTAGCTGGATGTGCTGGCGTCTGTACAATAAAATCTATTATCTACGTGAAATAAAACGCGTCATACTTTCCGTCGTATTTCGTAGATTCATTCACCCGACGGCGGCGTGCTAACACCACTACATCAGAGCGTGAACTTAGTACATATATTATATCAATAAAACTTGTCATCGCCCTCCTTTCAATGGCAATGTCAAGGATATAATTTAATCTAAAATTAGCAGTTAGGGTTTGCATGCACTCTTTGTTCCTTTGTTAATGAAACCGCTTACAGCAGCTGAAAATTATGAAGGAAAACAGAGCTGTAGGCAGATATCATTATTTCCTAATGATCTCAGTATCTTTTTTATGCTTGATGGGTTCTCTCTTAACCAAGATGTCACCTGGTGGTAAGTGAAGATGTGGACTAAGGTGGACTGTACACTTATAGCCTTGAATAAACACATGTTATGCATACATATACACACATCAACAAAGTCTAGGGATACGTTATTTTGAAATCAAACATGGCTTTATTGTTTAAAACCTATTTAGATTCCTTAAAAAGTTTATTTACAGATTTAAACCTTGTCTATTCTTTATTCAAAATTTAAAAATTAAAATGAGAAACAAATGAAAACACGCAAAGCACAGCGCAATCTTGAGTTGTATCTAATTTCAAGAAGTTGCATTAAAATTTTTTTTGCGTGTTAATTGAAGAAAACCTGATAAATTGTTTTGTTTTCTTTTCTCAATTGGTTGTGTAAGCTTTTTAGCGTCATGCCACGCCATCATTTGAGTCGAGATGAAATGTTACGGGCAGTTGGCATGTTACAAAACGGTGCTATTCAACGCGTCGTTGCTGAGTCTCTGGGCACAAGCCAAAATGTGGTATCCAGGCTGTGGTCACGTTATCGCGCTACTGGAGATGTGGCAGAACGGCACACAGGTAGATATCGTGTTACCACTCAGAGACAGGATCGATTTCTCCAAATGACCGCCAGAAGACTACCCAATATCACAGCGATGCAACTAGTGCAAAGGCTCCAGGAGGGTCAGCAGCTGCTGGTGAGCGACCAAACCGTGCGAAGGAGGCTGCATGAAGTTGGTCTTCATGCTCGCAGACCGCTACGAGTCCCAGCGCTGCGACGTGGCAATCGCGGTAGGCGACTTTTATGGGCTCAAGAACATTTGACATGGAGTGATCAACAATGGTCATTGGTGCTGTTCACTGATGAGTCCCGCTATGGATTTCATCCAGATTCGAGACGAACACGCGTTTGGAGAACTCCAGGCAGGGTCAGCCGTCTCCGACATCCACAGGAGGTCCACTCTTACCAAGGCGGGACAATTATGGTGTGGGCAGGAATACGAATCGGCGGACGAACCCAACTCATTTGGATTCAGGGCAGCATGACTGCCCATAGATACCGTGAGGAGGTAGTAGAACGTGTCATTGTCCCGCTCAGGGCCCTAACGGGGCAAGAATTTCAGCTCATGCATGACAATGCACCTTCCCATACAGCGCGGCTGGTGAGGGCCGCCCTTCGAGAACACGATGTTCAGGTATTAGATTGGCCTCCACAGTCGCCAGACTTAAACCCAATTGAACACGCCTGGGACATGTTACAGCGAAGAGCATTGAGGGATTTTCCGCCCAACTTGACAACAGAAGAACAACTTTTCGAACATTTAAAAAGAACTTGGGACTGCATACCCCAGCAAGACATTGACACCTTAATTTTAAGTATGGAAAATCGTTGCCGCTGTGTGATTAATGTTAGAGGAGGAAATACCGATTACTGATTATCAGATTTGGTAAGATTTTTATTCATTTAATTCGATTGAATAATTTTATAAGAATAAAATGTTTTTGTTCACTCAGTAATTTTCTATGGCTTAATTAATTTAAGACTTTTATTAATTAGAAAAACAAAATCGCATCGTGTTGTTAATGTTTAAATATCGGCCATGAAATTATCTTTAATTCTTCCATTTACAGTCATAACAAAATGTTTATAGTTTTCTAGATAATCAATGAAATGTTCAATATCCCTAGATTGTGTTGATGTGTGTATACTGGGATCCTATGGGTACGCCCTGACACCCTTAGACCATATTTTCAGTGACATGTTTCCAGACACATGTTATTCATATGCAGAAGAGCGAGCTAGACTTATATGAGATCGGGGCCTCCCTCAACATTTACACTCAGTTTTACCCTTTTACTATTACTACAATCTCCCCTTCCCCCCTACCATAAAGGCCATATCTAATCTTCTACACAAATGTATATATAATGGTTATTTGTAATGTCAAAATGACGTTTTTTGACTTATAACAAAAACTATTCAAATCAATCTCCAATCTCCGAAACGGCTGGACCCATAGATATACAAATGGCTGGACCAGAACCTTTCCACTAAAATTCCACTGGTGATATGGAATAGAAAAATGACAATTAAGTGGTAGAAGAAGATATGAGGTTGATGCCGTAAATTTTTTTTTAATGGCGTCATAGAGATATTTTTCTCTTTTCTGATGTATCAAACATCAGAAATGGCGTCACGTTACATTTATCGCTACATAAAATAAGTCATTAACCTACTGAGATACAACTATTAATATAACTGACAATAAACAGATCATAATGTACATGAATACGGACAAAAACAACGACGTATATTAATTTTAAATGGAGCCAATGACTTTACTTATTGTCATTAAAAATACAGTATAACAAAGAACTCTCTTTATGATTAACACGCTTCAAAGAAGGGTTATCAATTCCGTGTTGTTTTCCAATGTGTGTGTGTGTGTGTGTTTGAATGCACGTCATGCTATTACAACGTGGATTCTTTTCTTTTTGAATTGAAAACTTATTTAGCCCTGTTGAACACTTTTTGTGTGAACAAAAAGCGTGAAACTCGCGTCATTGTCACCGCATGCTTCCCATGAGTTATATGTATACTGTGTATATATGTACATAGATATACCTTCGTGCGTACACTATATATTTTCACAAAGAGTATTTTTGAATGTGAAGTGTCGACTATTATATTGTTGACTAACTGTGCCCCGCGGTTTTACCCGCGTTAAAATGTAGAAATTATAGCCTATGTGTTATTTGGATGCATAAGCTGTCATCATCATCATCATCATATCAGCCGAAAGACGTCCACTGCTGGACAAAGGCCTCCCCAAAGATCTCCACAATTGCCGGTCGAGAAGATATTACGTAGCTTCTCGAACGCTGCCCAGCCGAGTTGGATTCTACGATTGACCACCTTCTCGAAGTTGGACCTACCTAGTTGGATGGTCTGTCCTAGGTAAATATAGTTCTCTACAACTTCGAGTGCAGAGTCTCCAACCTTAACAAGAGTGGGTGCAACATGGATGTTCGACATGATTTTCGTCTTATCCATGTTCATTTTCAGACCCACCTGTTGAGAGACTCTGCTGAGGTCATCGAGCATTGTACCGAGGTCGTCAAGGGTCTCAGCATAAGCTGTATTTCTACAAAATTTAGTTATTTGCGTTAAAGAGTAACAAACATCCATACATCTATAGTCACAAACTTTCGCATTTATAATATTTGTAGGACTATTTAGATTCGTGTTCTTTATTATTGTTGACGTGATATTCGTTTACATTATACAACATGTAACATAATTAACGCACATCCTGAAAATAGTTTGCTCAGAATTGTTTACTGAATCCATTTATATCATTTTTAATATAGGTAATATTTTATTCCAAAAATAATTAAAACTACGAAAATTGTTGTCATATTAACCCTGTACAGTCAAAACAAATTGAAATGCACCGCGAGTCAAAATAAGACATAAAATGCGTTATTTGTATTAATACAAATGCCATCATTCAATACAAAATAAAGAAAAATTAAATTTATTTCAAGAAACTAATTTAGTAAATAACAATGCATTAAAAGGTTCAATTAAAATTTCAGTGTATGTATTATGATTACAACATAATATTCTAATTGGGGTGTTTGAGGGTGTGCGTTAATTACGTTACATGTTGTATATATGGATACAAAGAGTATATTTCAATGTGAAGTGTTAACTATTATAATGTAAATTATTAGATTAGAAGTGTATAAATAGTTTTTACTTCTATCGACAGGCCCCAAAGACAGCATGTGTATTTTTTTTTGTTAAGGGCAGCGGCAATACTCGATGTTTCCGTCTACGCCATATCCCATATGGTGTGAAACACGTGCCCTGGGATGGGTACGGTACCCTAGAAAATGATCTCGAAGTCATACGTTTTCTGTTTTACCTTCTAATGAGTCAGGGTAAATGATTATAGATCACACTTTGTCCTCGTTCTGTATTCTATTATTGTAATGAGTCGGCATGCCAATAATATCATTGAATTACTATGTCGTTATAGGTATAGTAGTAATGCTTTGTAACATTACAAATTGCCGACGTCTTGTTTACACGTGGAACTACAATACGCCAGCATATCAAGCTACCCCAATCTGTCAAATTTCTTTTATAGATTTTCAACTTTTTCACAAGAGCATAAGGTTCACTTTCAATTGGGGAAATTTGACAGATTGGGGTAGCTTGATGTGCTGGCGACTGTACCGTTGTAGGGACATTAAATACCAGACAGACACATGTAGTTCTTGTCAGCTGAATGAAGTCCACTGCTCGACAAAGGCCTCTTTATTAGATTTCCACAATGCAGTCGTGAATCATTTGGAGGGATATACAGGCTGGCCTTCAAACGCAAAATTTAGATACTTATTATGAGGAGTATCCGAATCACCCACTTGTATGTTCTACGATTTTGCGTAGTTTTCGAGACAGATTTGTTTTAATGATATATTTCGTAAGTTTTCCTAACATCAGTTTTCAAGTTTTTTTTCTCGTTCGGTTGAACATTTCTGGTTCACTTTTTTTGTGATAACTAAAAAATTTCCTTATTATTGGAAAATGGGAGTGTGATAGTCACGCAAACCTGCCGTGCAGGTCGAAAGGTCCAAGGCATAGACGCCAGCACATCAAGCTACCCCAATCTGTCAAATTTCCCCAATTGAAAGTGAATCTTATGCTTTTGTGATAAAGATGAAAATCTATAAAAGAAATTTGACACATTGGGGTAGCTGGATGTGCCGGCGTCTGTACCTGGGACCTTTCGCGCCGCACGGCAGGTTTGCGTGACTATCACTCTCCCATTTCCCGATAATAAAGACAATTTAATCAAATTATATTACCTGTGATAGTATGAACATCTTTTAATCCGATATTATAGCATCTTATCGAAGTTAATCGATATTAGATTCAATAAATGCTAGATAAATTAATAATTACCTAAAAAAATAAAAGGCGATTTCAATTAATAAAAACACCTAATTAAATAAAATTATATATTATATGGCCTTTGCGTCTGTTACAGACGATTTGCGGCGCATTGTCTGAGAAAATTTTTTGTTCATTGCTAAACAAAACCGATGCGAGTGCGACATAGCCTGCCGCAGGCCTGACAAGAGAAGTTTGCGGTGGTTGGTGCCGAACCGCAACGGAACAGAATTATACAGAACCGCATATGATGTGTTATATTTCTGTATTAAAAATTGAGATGAAATGTATTTAAAGACAATTTATTTATAACTAGCTGTGCCCGCGACTTCGTCCGCGTGTTAATTAGTTTATTTTGTTTTTTTTTTGTTTTTTGGTAAAATAAAAGACTTTTTCTAACATAAAAGTAGCCTAAGTTACTCCCGTCAAAATCGGTCCAGCCGGAACAGAGATTAGCCGGAACAAACAGACAGACAGACAGACAAAAATTGTAAAATATGTTATTTTGGTGTATGTACCGTATATATATTCATATTTATATGTAGTAAAAACCGATTGTTTTAATATTACAAACAGACACTCCAATTTTATTTATTTGTATAGATGTCGAATGTCGAATATATCATCGCGTGGTTGCAACCTTACGCTAAATACATTGAACCATCTAACTAACTTATATTTCCCCCTCAACTTGCGTTCGACACACCCGATCACACTATTCGTAACGCTCTCGTCTCATTCACCAGCTTATTCCCCAAGTCTAGCGAGCAAAATTCGGTTTTACTTCTAAGTAAGTAATCATTTATTTGCAAAGAATGTAGGTGTTTACAATTGGTGTTACAGATATATAACGCATCCTTGTATAGACGCCAGCACATCAAGCTACCCCAATCTGTCAAATTTCCCCAATTGAAAGTGAACCTTAAGCTTTTGTGATAAAGTTGAAAATCTATAAAATAAATTTGACAGATTGGAGTAGCCGGATGTGCTAGCATCAGTACATTCTGCCTATTTAGGCATATAAACATTTATGAGCCACATTTGCTCACAATAACCTTATATAATAATAATAATAAACTTCAAAAACATATAACCATTTGAACTAATATCATATGGGGCCATACTGAAAGCATCCCCTATGGAATAAAACATAATTATTTAAATAACAGAATCGCTTCACATGCAAACTTACTTACTTATCCTATGGGCAGAGCTTGCCATAGTGTCAGAGTTGTTCAAGTCGCCCAGTAGACCTCTAACACGCCCATAACGACTGTTGTCTAATGACTACAACCGGGACAGACTTAACTTACCCTCCGAAGCAAGGAAACGCTCAAAAAAATGTTTGCACCCTTTAGTGGTCACCCATCCATGGACCGACCTCGAGCCTAGTTGCTTAACCTTGCCGATCGCTTACGGATCGGTGAAAGCAATTGACTAACCTTCTTCAAGTCCAAGTCGTGATAGTCCAAAATATGATATTTGTTGCGATTCAATTCAATTTCTTTATTTAATCGTCGAGTAAAAATATAACTAACCTTGACAGTTCAACAGTCGACGGGCGTTCGCACTCGTTGGCCTCGGTCATTATCGTTATGCACTCATGCACCGCTGTGCATTAGCCGCCGTTCACACATGTCGACTCAAATACAATGTGGCGTCCGATATAATAATAATAAATCCTTTATTCTCGACTGTCCATGACTCATTTTTGATTAGTCCTACTAATATTATAAACGCGAAAGTTTGTAAATAGGGATGGATGGATGTTTGTTAAAACTTCTTGTCAATCTTCTTTCATTCATCATTTCAATTTCTTTATTTTGAGCAAATTAAGAAATATGAATTTTATGTTATGTTAGCTCTCATAATAATATACCTATGTGAGCTACACGTTTCAAATAACTACCTGTATTGTAGGTACTTGAAAAGTGACGGGTTGACGCTTTTGGGCTGACTGCCAATCGATTCCGTCAGTGCCGTCATTATGTGTCAAAGGTCGGTTACGATTCTTCAATCACTAGTAGGTAATACTCGTGGATATTATTGGAGGTTACCGATGCGAATGAAGTGGTTTCTTTCTTCTTTTAGGGTACCGTACCCAAAGGGTAAAACGAGACCCTATTACTAAGACTTCGCTGTCTGTCTGTCCGTCTGTTACCAGGCTGAATCCTATGAACCGTGATAGTTAGACAGTTGAAATTATCACAGATATACTAAAAACATACAGCAAACGTGAATTTATTGCTCGTTATTATAGATAATGGTACGGAACGCTTCGTGCGCATATCCGACTCGCACTTGGTCGGTCTTTAAATTAATTTTCTTAATCGTTTTAGAACCGATTTTTCTAATTTTGCTTTGAAACATCTTTAAATTCAATTGTATAAATAAAAGTGCGGGTAAATCGAACCCAGGACCATGGGATATCCGGCCCCATGTGCCTTAAGTGCTCCGCCACCACACCGTGGTTCTCAGACTCGAATTTATATAATCCATGCGATCTTTCTTAACGCATTAAAGAACTATTTTTTCTTAACGCTTTTGTTTTGTATAAAGTAGTCGTCATAAAGTAAAATCGATGAATGATTGATTGTAACTCTTTAACAGAAATTATGTTTAGAACATAATAAATAAAGCGGATTCGTTTTTTTTACAACTCTTTGAAATTCATTTTATTTAATACGTACATTATAAATGTGAAGGATTGTGGGAATTGATGTATGGATCTTTGTTACTCTTTCGAGCAAAAACTACGGAACGAATTTTGATGAAACCTAATAGTCGTAGCTTATCCAAATATATACATATCCAAATAACAGATAGACCAAGATTTATAAAGCTTAACGCGTGGAATACGCGAGTGACAGATACTAGTTAATAACTAAATAGTAAACTAATAGTATTTGAGGACAACTAAGACACTGCCATCTGATCTCAAACTAAGCAGGGCCTGTACCTACTATGGCAACCCGACAACTGATAAATTTGTAAATACATCATCATCATCATATCAGCCGAAAGACGTCCACTGCTGGACAAAGGCCTCCCCCAAAGATCTCCACAGTTGCCGGTCTTGCGCTATCCGCATCCGCTTCCATACAAATAAATATACAGAAAATCATCGCAGACAAGAGTAACTTATTGTTTGACTGTGTTGCAGCGGTTAAAATAGTTGCCTCGCCCTTCGTGTCACAAAGGTGCACCTTCTAACTGTAGCATCTCAGTTATCTTTATCATCATATCAGCCATAAGCCGTCCACTGCTGGACAAAGGCGTCCCCCAAAGATCTCCACAATTGCCGGTCTTGCGCTATTCGCATCCAGCAGTTACCAGCGACCCGCACAAGATCATCGGTCCATCTTGTAGGGGGCCTGCCCACGCTGCGTCTTCCGGTTCGTGGTCGCCACTCGAGAACCTTTCTGTCCCAACGGCCGTGGGTTCTACAATATAATAATAAATACATATTGTACTTGTGCATTAATTACGCCCAAACACAGACAATAATAATTCTGCTCATCACACAAATATTTGCCCTGAGTTGGGATCGAACCCCCGAACTCTGGCTTAGCAGGCAGGTTAATTTCCGGTGTACCTATATCTATACATCTATACAAATAAATAAAATTGGAGTTTCTGTTTGCAGTATTGAAATAACCACTTTTTACTAAATAAATATGAATACTACATATATATACGGTATATACACCAAAATAACAATTTTTAAAATTTTTGTCTGTCTGTCTGTCTGTTTGTTCCGGCTAATCTGTGTAATGGCTGGACCGATTTTGATGGGACCTTTATTTGCAGGTAGCTGATGTAATAAGGAGTAACTTAGGTTACTTTTATTTTAGAAAAAGTCTTTTTTTCACTAAAAAAACTAAATAAACTAATTAACACGCGGACGAAGGCGCGGGCACAGCTAGTTATAAGTAAGAGTGGAGTCCAGTATTTTTTTATAGTTGCTGTATTTCTTTTTAATTAAAGATAAGTAGAACTTCCGGGTGTGATTTTATATACAAAAACAATTTTAAAATTATTATATTCATAGCTACGTGTATCTCTAATATCTTTAGGCATTAATGTATGTAAAGACGAACGGTCGAAATGTCAAGGGAAATAAATAAATAACCAATATAAATAATTAACAAAGTGAACCGAGACATCTCAAAAAATCTCGTTTAAGACTGCCCCAACTGCGTTTAAAGATTAATCTAGGTCGGAGCCGTGCCAAAGTTTATACTTGAGACACTAATTTCTAAAACATTTTAAGGTTATCACCATTTTAAATATAAATACTTCGTTTCAAAAATGGTGTTCGAAAATTTTATGCCGCTGGTCTCAAAACAGTACCATCCACCAATCCGGGGTAGGCGCTCTGCGTTAAGCTACGAACGTTACAAACTGGCAGATCAAATTTAGGATTCCCTTGCTAACACCCTTTCGGAAGATGCAAGGGAATTCTAAACTAGAAAGCCAACAGCTAGCTTAGAAGAGGGTGCTGGTTCGATATTTTCGATTTCCCATTTTTGAGATTAGGATTACGAATAATGCTTAAAACTAAAGTTTAATAAATGCATCGTGTTATTTTCTATTATTTTATCGTTTGGAGATTGGTTACTTTAATGTAAGAACTGGGGCTCTACCGGCTAAGTCGCCGAACATCGATTTCTTAAATGGCGTTCAAATAAATAAAGGTTAAAAATTACTTAATACGGTTTAAAATTATTTTATTTCTCAAAGATTATAAATCACTTACAAGGAGAAATAAATACAAATTAAAATAACAAAATGCGTTGACAGGTAATCTTAATACATAATATTACTTAAAAGAAATGTAGGTAACTTTACTCTTATTACTCACGAACCGGGCCGGTTTGTCGTCGAGTCAATATAAGGGACGGTTTACATACAGCAAAATAATGGTATTTAATTTCTTTGTTTTTCTTTCTTCTTAATTTGAATTAAGTATGTTTATATTTGTGTATGTAAGTACTTTTATTACAATGTATTTATTTGTTTTAGGAATGTATATTTTAAATTATATATATATATATATTTTTTTTTTTTTTTTTTTTTAGCTTTGGTTAATTTATATTTTTATTAGGTAGTGTCTTTAAGATGTGTTGTTTTAACAATTTTTTAAATAGTGCTAGCGATTTTGTGTCTTTAATATGTTTGGGCAGTGAGTTATAGATCTTAGCCCCTTGATACGTAATACTTGTTTTGCCGTAATTAGTCCTAGGCTTATAAAGTTTTATATAATTAGGACGTCTTGAGCTGCGTGTGTGTACATTATTGGTAAATTTTATTTCTGTATGTATATTACTATTAAGAATTTTTCTTATTAAAATAGTTGTGTTGAAATGATAAATTTGGGGAACTTGGAACAGTTTCGTCTCATTATATATTTTATGGGTTGGTGTTAAATAATTATAGCGAAAAAGTACTTTGATAAGCTTATTTTGGGCCCTCTGCAACATATTAAGATGTGTTTTGGCAGCTGATCCCCATACTTCTATTAAGTACTCAAACTCAACTTAATCAATCGCTAAATTGGCTTCCATGAGCACATGTGACGTCATAAATGGTCGGAGTCGATTGTCAACGTTGAAGCAGATTAAACGATGGATTATTTCATTTTTAAACTTTATTTATTTGATGGCCATTTAAGAAATCGATGTTCGGCGACTTAGCCGGTAGAGCCCCTGTTCAAGCCACATACATATGATATTAGGCTTCGGAAAAATACTTACAATTGGTTGTCTATCGACTACAACTGGGACTGATAGCTTGTTGTAGGTCGGACTTGCTCCGAAAATAACCCACTTGGGTTCACCTATATAATGACCGCGCTCCTAGGGACTTAACCGATAACTTACCAAACGATCAGAGCAACTGGGTATGATCGAAACAATTAACGCTTGTGATAAAAAATAAAGAGTTTCCGTGGTTTTGTGGAAGATCGCAAACAATGATAAAAACCAATGATTCGTGTAATTGTAATAAGTTAATTATTGCATTACTTCACTTTGCCGCGTACCATTTCCTATTCCGCACTTCTAAAGACAAACTTGATTATTTTTTACTTCATTAGACCAGGGGCTCTACCGGCTAAGTCACCGAACATCCGTATAAATAAAGGTTAAAAATGACTTAATCACTCGTTAAATCGGCTTTCATGAGCACATGTGACGTCATAAATGGTCCGGAATCCATTGTCAGCGTTGAAGCTGATTTAACGATTGATTAAGTCATTTCTAACCTTTTTATTTGTTTGAACTATTTATTTGAACGCCATTTAAGAAATCGATGTTCGGCGACTTAGCCGATAGAGCACCAGAATATCATCATCGTAATTGCCTTATGTACAAACGCCAGCACATCCACCTACCCCAATCTATCAAATTTATTTTATCGATTTTCAACTTTATCACAGTAGTATAAGGTTCACTTTCTATTTGGGAAATTTGACAGATTCGGGTAGCTTGACGTTCTGGCGCCTGTACGTATGTCTGTCATCGCTCGTCTTCGTTATTATTACCTTCAAGTATTTTATTCAAAAACGTTTCAACATAAAATTAAGGATTTCTAGAAGAACAATCCCATCTAGTGTCTACTCATACCAGACAATAGACAATAGATGAAAATCATGCATTGTTTGATGAATATTACATACCTACGTGCATAATGTAAACGATATCATAAACTGTGAAGGAAAATTAAGAAAACTGAATATATAAAAGTAAACCAGTCTGTAAAATATGAAACAAAGTCAGGGGGAGGGGGGGGCTTTAGACCACACGACTGAAGTGAAACTTAGATGAAACGTTACTAGGTATGAGAGAAACAGAGAACGCCTCTCTCTTGCCCCTGCAGTAATATACGAAACATAACTCTCTTTCTTTCTATCTTTACTAACTTATATCTCCGTCTCAACTTCCGTACGCCGCACCCTATCACACTTTTCGTAACGCTCTCGTCATGCATCCACCTTCTGGCTATGAGAGAAGGAATTGTGCAATTCTTCTATAATTATATACATTGTAGAATAATACTTGGAGTTATAATAATTCGTTTTTCAAATAGGTACTAAATCTAATTTCAAAATATTCTCCAAATCTAGAGCGACCGAAAGGGACTTGTAATCTAGCGACATTTCCACGGTTCAAGGGTATCTAATCTAAACATTTGATAAATTTTCTCCGGTCCCCAAACACAAATCTAAGATTTTATCTCAGTTACTGAGTCTCAGTAGATTTATTTTAAATGCTGTTACTGAACGCGACAGGAGAATTGTCTTCGAATACGGGAATAAAATCGGGTGTTCGTTAGTACGTGTAATTCAGACGGTTGGCAGTGCTTGATAATTCCTCACATACTTAAGATACCACGACAACTGATCTAATGCCTTTCTAGCGTACAGTTTTATATGTAGATACAACAAGGTTATTTTATTGAGTGACTTGTGCCAATTAATAAATATGTACTTTGACTGATTGACATATATTTGTTACAGATCTGCAGAAGATATTATAAGCCGACAAGATGTCTGATAATTCACACGCAAAAATAGAAGGTGAGTGTGTAGAAGATAATCTATTATAATATGAGCATAGAATGGTGAATTCTAATGTTGTATGGACACTTATGTATCACAGAACACATGAACAAAGTGTATTCCCCTTAACAAATATGACTAAGGAAATTCGGTGGACTGATTCTTAGAATTAATTATGTTTATGAAGAAGTTTAGGTTAGTATAATATTACTTATTAGTATCTAGACTATACTCGTATACTATACTGGACTGCCTCGTTGGTTTAGCGGTAGCGTGTTCACCTGCAGATAGCGAGGTCCTGGGTTCAAATCCCGGGTCGGGCCAAAAGTGATTTTGGGACTTTTCTGTAAAAAGAAAAATTTCTCAGCATCAGCCCGATGTCTGGGAGTTGGCGATATTATACCTACGTGCCTCGGAGAGCACGTAAAGCTGTCGGTCCTGTACCTGACCTCTTTCCGGTCGTGTCGCTAGGCGTCCCATCGGATCATGAGAGTGATGGAATAGAAAGTGCTCCTGTGTTTGCGCACACACTTGAGCACTATAATATGTCCCGCGCAGATGGCTAATCTCTGTTGAGAATGGCTGCCGTGGTCGAAATTCGGCTAGGAGGACATTATTTTTATTATATATACTGGAATACATATAAAGTACTATACTTGGTACTTGATTAAATAAATAAAAAGAACTTATGACATAACTCCGGAAATAACTTGGTTGAGCGTCAAGAACCCGGCGAATTGCCAACTTGGCATAAACCAGTCAGGGACTAATCAATAGTTCGCTAACTATCCGTAATATCATAAATATCAATTTCTGAAGCTACAACTAAGTTTAACGTGATCTCCGAACAGATCAAGCAAAACTTAGTTGAAGCGTTTAACTTGAGTTCGGAACACAGGTTGGAATCTCACCAACTGAACTGATTAGAGTATAAGCTGAAACTTGTTTACCTACATACAGAACGCCCTATAAAAAATTCAAGATCTGTCACTGTAATTTTAATATGTATTTTTCATTTGCTCATTTCGATTTTGATACTTATGCTTTGTTTTGAACCGATTTTGAAAGTTTCTATTCGATAGGAAATGCTGTCAGAGTAGCCCAACTATACTTGTATAGTTGGGCTACTCTATCTAACAATGGATTTAAAACAAAACTTGTTTTGTTTTAAATCCATTGTTAGATAGAAAAGTTGAAAACGGTAATAAATTTTTAACTCATAGACCACTAGACAAGCAATCATAATCAAATATCACCAGTTTAGCAAGCCTGAACAGTTTATTTACAACAGTTAGACACAAATAATAATATAGAAGCAAGCATGAACAGTTTATTAAAAAGAGATAGACGCAATGTCCATGAGATAGGCAACCCAGAACAGCGCAAAGACCACTTTATTAACGACAGATAGGCGCAAAGAACACTAGATAGGCAAGTCTGAACAGTTTATGAACAACAGATAGAGGCGAAGACCATCAGATAGGCAACCCAGAACAGCGCAAAGACCATCAGATAGGCAAGCCTGAACACTTTATTAACGATAGATAGGCGCAAAGAACACTAGATAGGCAAGTCTGAACAATTTATCAACAACAAATAGAGGCAAAGACAATCAGATAGGCAACCCAGAACAGCGCAAAGACCACTTTATTAACGACAGATAGGCGCAAAGAACACTAGATAGGCAAGTCTGAACAGTTTATGAACAACAGATAGAGGCGAAGACCATCAGATAGGCAACCCAGAACAGCGCAAAGACCATCAGATAGGCAAGCCTGAACACTTTATTAACGATAGATAGGCGCAAAGAACACTAGATAGGCAAGTCTGAACAATTTATCAACAACAAATAGAGGCAAAGACAATCAGATAGGCAACCCAGAACAGCGCAAAGACCACCAGGAGCTCTACCGGCTAAGTCGCTGAACATCAATTTCTTAAATGGCGTTCATATAAATAATGGTAAAAAATGACTTAATCAATCGTTAAATTGTTATATTATATTGAATCGTTATTTATGTTTATGTAATGTCCCGTGTGTGACGTAGCTGCTACTAAGAGACACTGCTATAGAAATGTAGTAGGAATTCTTGTCTAAAATTAAGTAAGATTCCATTTCATTTTTACGTTGTTTGTGTCAAATTTGACAGGCTCAATCCGAAACAATTTGATCACATACACGAACCGGTTTTTTATAGTGTTTTTAAAGTTAGTAGTGGAAAATTCTCTGATATGTTTGGGAAGTTTGTTATGGAATCGTATATATAGCCCCATAAAACTAACATACATATGTTAAGTGCTACTTTATAAAATGATCGTTATTTTTATGTGAATGTCGGCCACGGCGGCTAGTCTTAATAGAGATTAGCCATCTGCGCGGGACATATTATAGTGCACAAGTGTGTGCGCAAACACAGGAGCACTTTCTATTCCATCACTCTCATGAACCGATAGGACGCCTAGCGATACGACCGGAATGAGGTCAGGTTCAGGACCGATGGCTTTACGTGCTCTGCGAGGCACGAGGTCATAATACCGGCAAGTTGGGGCTGATGCTGTGAATTTTTTTAAAGAAAAGTCCTAATACCTTTTTGGCCCTACCCGGGATTTGAACCCAGGACCTCGTTCTTTGCGGCCTAGCAACGACTAGACCAACTAGGCATATACAATATATAAGTTTGTCATATTCAATATATGAAACGTACACGTTCGAATTCTACTTTATATACTTTTTCAAGGGTTGTATAATCTACAGATTCATTGTAGAACGACCCTAATATAGCAAGTGTATGTACACCCTTACGGTTGCCATGGAGCTGTTATATCAGTAAAATAAAATAAGAGACTATCGGTTAAACGTAGTTTGTTATATTGTCTATGTCAGTTAGGTTTTCCTATCACAATAAATGACTAAATAAGTAATATTATACTAAATGAAAGGTATATTATAATGCCGAAAGTTTGTAAGTGTATGACTGTGTATGTTACTACTTCACGTCTAAACGGCTGGAGCGATTTTAATGAAATTTGGTATGGTGTTACCTGACACTCTGGATTAACACATAGGGTATAATTTATAAAGTGTAATGCGGGTAAAACCCGCATTAAACTTTTTTTTTCTTCCGGGCACAGCTAGTCTCTATATAAGGCCTATTATCTCTCCCACTTCCAGCTCCATCAGTAGTCAACAATGGAATTGCCATAGTTTTTAATAAACTTCAAGTAAGGTGTAGTTCCGCTTTCAATGCCGCCCTCCACCGTTTCCCAACCGGAAGAGGGGCCTACATCTTCGTGAATTAACGTAGAGCGACTGTTCCACATTTCTGTTCCGCATCTCCACGTCAGTAACTGTCCTGAGCCGAATGTCGAATCCCTGATGGTGTGCCCTCTCGCGCCTGTTACTTAGTTGTATATAAGTTTAACGGTTTAAGCACCAGCTCGCTTCTATTGTCTAGTGAAGCACTGAAAGTTTCCTAGGCTATCTGTAAACACCACGTGTAAAGTATTTTACACGTGGTGTAAAATACTTTACACGTGGTGCGTCTTAACTTGTCGTACTATACACGGCTCCACATCAAGCTATACATTTCCAGTATAAGCTGATCTCGCGTTGTATAGCATTTCCATACAATGACAGGTCTGTTTATATTGCAAATGTATAGCTTGATATGTACATCATACTCACCAAATATGTGATGACTTTGCCAGCTTAGTGATTAATTACAGTCGTGATCGCTCAATATACAAAGCAATTAATAAAAAGGGCTGTCTACCAATGCGATTGATGTTGACCTATATTTTGTCTGCTTTCATTTATTTCAATGAATATAGTATACAAGTGACAATATAGTGTACGAGTGTCCGCGAACGCAGGTGCAATTTCAATTGTCTCGCGCTCAAAATCTAACACAAGGCTCCGAGGCCGTATGATACCGACAACTTTCAAACTCTGGGACATAACATCTAATAACACTGAGATTTAAACCAGGGTCCTCGCGGCAGTATAAACAGTAATGAATCCTATGAGCAAACTTTAACAAATATTAACTACTAGGTTCTAGTTTATCGTCTGCATTATCCCGGACCAATAAGTAGCTCTACCTACTTTTTAACTACTCCGGATTAGTAACAGAAATAAAATAAAAAAATGAGCGAGCTTTCACTTCACATTACAGTAGGTAGTCGTATGATGAGTGACCTCTGACATGTTGTCATTCTTGTTCATTGGCACCATCTGACAGCCATATCTCACCCAACGCGCGCGTTCATTGGTCAAATCAAACAGCGCGCGCATGCCAGTATCCCCGGGTTCGTTTATCACATTCCCGTCTCCTTTCAAAAATCAATCACGCAAAAAAATATCTAGTAACCGAGAGAGAAGATGTTACACATCAATACACAGATAAATAAATATCAAGCCGGTTAATTCGAGTTATAAATAAAAAAAACAAAATTAAATTTGACCGATCTGTGTCAGGAACAGCAATATTGCAATCTATGCAGCCGATATAGATCTGTGTAATTTTTTAGTTCCGTCCAAAGAGCATATAACAATCTACGTTCATATACGCCAACGCAACGTCATTTCTAAAGAGTATAATTAAAGAGAATATAACAAACTAGTATAATAATAAACTGTCATTTGCAAAGGCTAGTTGTTCTTAAGTTTAAGTAACACATTTTTTTATATCTATTATAAAATTTAGAAATCTGTTGTTTAGTGGACAAATAATAGCATTTTCGTAATCTTGTTATTCTTTATCATTGTACAAATTGTTTGTTAAAACTAGAACAATGGTAGATTTAAACCCGTTCGTTTACACTGACCCGTATACGACGACACTACCATCGTTGAATATTGAGCGTTTATATGCAATATCAGCGGCTCCTTCCGTTGCAAGGGGAATCTCGTTTGCATCAGAGAGTTATCTAAACGTCACCAAAGAACAGCCACCAAGGTTTAATTTATACAAAGTCCCAAACAAACAAGAACAGCAATACAAAGCATGTTTCAATGAATTCGGTATTAGAAACATTGAGATGGCAAAAAAATTGTCCGATGGACTTATAGACCGTCGGCGCGGTTAGAAACTTGCATCAAGATTCGGTATGTAAATGACAAAAAAATATACTAACTGATGATATTTCTTATTGACAGATAACCCGAAGATATTGTCTGGGCCGGTGTTGGTGAATTCACCAAATGCTGTGTTGTCGAAGACTTTGCTGGGACGCTACAATGACCTCCCGCTGCCGGCCGACAAGATTCTCGCTACCTACATCTGGATAGATGGCACTGGAGAGCACCTTAGGTGCAAAGACCGCACGCTGAACTTCATTCCCAAAGTACCTAAAGGTTAGTAGCTCAATTTTTCTTCAATGACAATCATGTCACTCAAATAAGGTCTACAGCTAGACAAAAACCCTCCCACAGGGAACTGTGGAACGCTTGGTAGAAGGGTTGTCGATCGCAGTATGATGGTCATAGTAGACACATAGAGACGATGCTACCCGTTTTCTGATAGGGACTCTTTTTACAACTCCCAGCTGTTGAAAAGGCACAAAGCCTGCCCCAAGAATCATCTTAAGGGGATATGCCATAATCGCCACGCTTTTCAGACGGGTTGGCGATCGCAGTTTGATGGTCATAGTAGACACATAGAGACGATGCTACCAGTTTTCTGATAGGGACTCTTTTTACATCTCCCAGGGGCTGAAAAGGCACAAAGCATGCCCCAAGAATCATCTTGAGGGGATATGCCATAATCACCACGCTTGGCAGACGGGTTGGCGATCGCAGTATGATGGTCATAGTCCACTGAGAGACGGTGCTGCCCGTCCTTTGGATATTCCCTCGGGCCGACTTCTACGCCCCCACGGGTAGAGATGGGGTGATGATATTCTCGAATTCACCGACGTCACCAAACAGCACAGTCCAATGATACACATAATATGATACCGTGACCATTACAAATGTTATAAGACCCATTCTCCTGTAGGTTCCCGCGTTTTCTAGTCTTATTACTGAAAATGCCGTGTGGTCTCCGGCTAGAATAACAGGGCCACTTCATTATCATCCCATGGATGTCGTGGGATACAGCAGGTAGTGAGGCAGCAGCGCCACCTGTGTACTAGCAACCACCTAACTGCGTTCACCATCTCACATTCCAAACGCGGTGATTACGGCAAACTCCTCCAAATGGCAGCGATATAGAAACCTTTAGGGGAGGCCTATGTCCAGCAGTGAACGATATCAGTTAGGCTGATGTACGATGTACTGAAAAGTTATGGGGATTACTTATTTCATTATGAGAACTAACAAGCTTTAACCGGCTGGACATAGTGACCTCAACATCACTAACGCCCTTGAATGTGCAATAAAGAATTTTGATTGATTGAAAAATAATGCCAATTCTAGCCAGCATCGTTTACGTTGGCCAATCGCAACGGAGCGTAGCCAGAAGATATATTAGTTACGCAGGTATTTAGTGCACAAATGTACTCGTCATTTCAAAAGAAATTTTACATGGTTCTTCTTTATTGTTTAAATATCAATGTCCAGGTTTTGAAGACCATTTTCTTAAGGATCGCATTTGCATTAAAATTGCGGCTTTCAACTGGATTGTGTTGAGTCAGGCAATTGTCTACTATTTAGACACATCGCTCTCGAAAATTGTAATGTTTAAAACAGCATCCTACTTGTTATTCGTTATATTCACATCCTAATTAACCATGTCATTAGTACGCTATATGTAATTTTTTCAGCCTTCAAACTGACGAGATGTGTTGTTAACGTGTGCAAGCCAATGTTATATGACGATATTTTATAAATATCATGGAACTCCTTTTTTACGTGGTGGAAATGCTCTAGTCGCACGTGGTTTGGGGCTCAACCCACTAAAACCACCACGGTAGCCAGCCTCACAGTGCCTGTAGCGGGGGCTCTGGGTACTCGTGAACGATCTCGCCAGTACCCCCGCTGTGCAATGAGCGTTCGCGAGACTCGCCCGGGGAGGAGAGGGGCCTGAATGCCTCCCCCCCTCCCCAGTACACGCAAGCGTGTTACTGAGCTACAGCAGGTTACCTCTTCCCGGGACCGCTGGCGCTCGGAGGAAAAGAACTCCACTCGTTCCCTCTCCCAAACGCGGTCCCAGGAATCATGGAACTCCTGACTGAACATGTGATGTGGTTATTGTAAAACGGATGATTAAAAGTATATAGTATACTTTATATACTACATACTAATGGCGTTAAATTAATTCGATCGTAATCGAATTTTATTATCATTGTACAGACGCCAGCACATCCAGCTACCCCAATCTGTCATTGTAGGATTTCTGTGTAAAGCTGGACCACAGGCTACTAGTGTAAAATACTTGGCAATATATCTAGACCTTGGTTGTGCATTGATAAAAACTACCACATATTTTCGGTGAAAACCAAATATTTCAACTGTGTGACACGGTTCAAAGTCAATGCTACAAAAGTGAGTGGTGATTTTGTGGACTGCAGCGATAGGTTTTAATAACATAAACTCATTTTTTTCTAATTGTACAGACGCCAGCACATCCGGCTACCCCAATCTGTCAAAATTCTTTTATAGATTTTCAACTTTATCACATAAGCATAAGGTTCACTTTCAATTGGGGAAGTTTGACAGATTGGGGTAGCTTGATGTGGCGTCTGTACCTATGTGGCACGGTCATACCCAAATGAGAAATGAACGCAATCATTCTGCTTTCATTACACACATGTGAGCTAACCAGGCGAGTAATTATATCCTACCAAGCGAAGGAATTAAGAAGAAATTAGATCGAATTTAAAATGTATTGAAATAAATATATCTTTAAATATTTATTTACTAGATAAACTCGCTCGATTACTAGAAGAGATAAATGAGAAAATACTATCAAACGGCCACAACGAGACTTGGCCACATGCAGCCAAACACTTACCGCCGTACTTTTGTCCAAAGGATCTAGAAAACATATTCCAAGTACGATGCCGGCTCCAAGATAAGAACACTGACCATTTCGATGTTAACTTAAAAGGTTTCCGCAATATTGTGTTCCGCAGTCGTAGAAATGTTCCACTAGATTTCATTCCGTATACTTTGTGCTATGCAGTACTTATTCAAAGTAATTTAAGTATTCGATTTAGTTTTAGTTCTTCCATTAACAACAGCTCGTAGTTTAGTGGATTATGATTCTTTTTACCTTGTCTAGGTAACTCATTACCCCATCAGCTTATATGTAGCAAATATGTGTAGTAATTAATTCGATTGGCTAGTAAATATATTGTTATTTCACACACAATTACTCGTTGTTTTAATTTCAGTAGTTAAAGTAGATATGATGAGAACGGTCCTGTTTGATGACATCAGAATTAGGTAGGTATATCTGAGGAAATACCCAAATTCCTTTTATTTCTTATAATATATATGAGTAATTTATTATAGAAATAAAAGGATTACAAAAATAAGCACGTGTTTGTACGTCGGTAACTTCCCCATGTAGGTATACCTACAGCTCTTGCTCAATTAAATACCTAGGTTGCCTCGAGAGATCACATCTTATGATAATGCTGCCAATTATGCTGTTATAATTTGAACATGTTCTCATTTTGTATTGTTTATTTATCATCATGACATTGACATTATGGCATACATTCAACACATATTTGGAACATAAACTTCGCAAATATCGTTTTACTGTCATATGCCTGATGTTTGTATACTTCCATACATCACATTGGCACAATTTGGATGGTCATTGACCTTCGTTACGTCAACCTTCTATCTAGTCTTTTTTGGCAATGAAGCAGCTAAAAATGTCTGTCTCTCTCGCTATAATGTACTGAGACATTTGAACAACAAAGACAACGTTTTGGAAGCTGATGAGACAAATGATTAGTTTAGTCATTATGCCTGAAGTTTTCTATAATCCAGCTAATCTGGGCATTTCGGGCGGTCACTGATTTGATTCTCGCAACGGTACAAATCTTGTACACAAAGATAGGTATGTTTTTATTGGCTTATCATCCAGTCGAAGAGCGTTTCTCCTGGCTATTAAGAAAATGACAATGACTTCGCCATATATGTCTTTCGATGTTATATTCTTCATGTTTATTATAAATACATATACCTACATACACATGAAATTGGACAGAGGCAAAAATACGTATTTGGTTCACTATTTTTATTTAATTATGGACGTTTTATACTTACGGATGCCAATCGCCCAAAGTGTCTGTGGGAGGGTAAACCTGTGGGTGTACCAAATGAAATTAACCTGTCGTGGATTTCTTCTGGCACCTGATGGGGAAGCCCCGGAAATGCGGGTATGCTGCTCCGATGACCTCCTAATTTGGCTCCCCACACAAAATACATTAGCTTATCTTTATACCTATATGGGAAATTTGTCTTATTTTTGTGGATTTTGTATGTTCTCTACACGTTGTTCAGTTCAATAAGGTTCCTTAAGTTGCGTCCACTATTTATGTTACATACTTAGACTCACGTCTGTTTCCCAGGGGGTAGGCAGATACAACGGATTTCCATTTGTCACGATCTTTGCACGCCTATTTGCATCGTTTACTGTCATTATATTCTACATCTTCATACAGGCTCGCTGGTGTAGGGTACATCTGACCTGGCCTTTCTTGAGAGCATCTCAGGTTTGGTTCCGTTCCGGTTGTACCATTCACAAAGGCCACGAATATTTCTTTTGTCAATCTTCTTTCATTCATCCTTTCTAAAGCCCAAACCATCTTAGTATACCTTATTTTTGACACAGTTTGTATTCACTTAAGTATACTTTACCACTAACATGATATTTTTACAGATCTGCCCATCTGGAACTTCGATGGCAGCTCGACCGGCCAGTCTGACGGCCACAACTCGGATACATTCCTGGTCCCCCGCGCCATCTACAAGGACCCGTTCAGGCGCGGCAACCACATCCTTGTCATGTGCGACACTTACAAATACAACATGGAACCGACAGGTTCGTACATAATTATGACAACTGTACTTTGCATTTTATTTAAGGCAGAGAATGTTAAGCGCAGCTTTGCTTTTTAAAGAAAACGCCCGCACTAGGGAATCTTACCCGCGCGGTACTTTACAAACATATAATAGACGGACACAAATTACATCCAGACTCAGAACAACTATTTATAGGTCACACAAACCGTAGTCGGTTTCGGTCTTAGCTGCTGCGCCACACGAGCAGTCAAAGACAGTTACCTAGATTACGCATTTAAAAGATTTTTTACTCGTATGAGCTGAAAGACCTCTACTGCTGAACATAGGCCTTCCCCAAGGATCTCCACAACTGCTTGCAGTAGGTCTTAAGTTACCCGCACCTAGCCGCTTCCTGCTGATCCTCACAAGTTCATCGATCTATCTTGTAGGGGCCTGCCTGAGTGACTTTCTGACCCAGTGGTCGTCGATCCTACGAGCTATGTACCCGCCCACTGCAACTTCACCCTTAAGGCCTATGTCGGTTACCTTGTTTAGCCTGCGGATTTCGACATAGCTCTTGTGACCTATTATATATATACTCACTAAAAGAAATAACAATACGAGTATTTCGAAGGTTTAGTTGTGATTGCAACAATATCAAAATGGAAACTTATTATGAATATTATTCTAACATGAAGCTCATTTTTATTAATTAAAACTTTTCATATAATTAAAAGCATTTTATTGTCCGAGGGAAATGGCAGTGCGATGAAATCTGGAGCGTAATTCGTATATATATACGTATGACCAAACCAATTGGAATAGTAGATAGGTCGCATAAGAACTAGGACGTTGACATATATCGATTACTGCCATTTAGTGAACCCACGAGCTGTTTGTTTAAACGGAAACGATTCCGTGGTCATTTGACGTAATTACACTTTTTATGTACAGACATTTTTATGCACATCCAACTACACCAATCTGTCAAAAATCTTTTATAAATTTTCAACTTTGTCACAAAAGCATAAGGTTCACTTTCAATTGGGGAAATTTGACAGATTGGGGTAGTTTAATGTGCTGTACGTATGCGTCGACATATATGTGGAAATAATAAGTGAGCATTGTCTTATAAAAAGTTAAAGTTAAATAGGGTGCTGGCAACGCCCCCATATTTGATTTCTATGGATCAATAACTGTCGCGGTGAGGCCAGTACAATCTGATTCCTGGACTCTTGTTTTTTTCCCGACCGGTTTAGAGGTCTTATGGACTCTGGAACAAAATTTAATTTTGAACTAGAACACAGCTCATGACCGTGTCCATAAAATAAACAACCAACGGGTGCGACCGCAGTTTGTCGTGGATAGCAAGTAATGTTACTTGCTCTCCGCTACTAGCTGTAGTCGCGTGGCACTCTTTAGATGATGAAGCTGCAATTTGACAGAATACATACTCTCAAAAATGCGAAATCATAAATTTAATCGTCCGGCGGGTCTCGAACCGGCACCATCTACAAATCCGGGGTAGGCGCTCTGCGTTAAGCTACGAACGATACACGCTGGCAGGTCAAATTTATCAGTCGACCATGTTTCTAGAAAACAAAACCGATAGATAATACCTACGTCCTCCGGAAGGGTGTTAGCAAGGGAATTCTAATTTTGACCTGCCAGCGTGTATCGTTCGTAGCTTAACGCAGAGCGCCTACCCCGGATTGGTAGATGGTGCCGGTTCGAGACCCGCCGGACGATTAAATTTATGATTTCCCATTTTTGAGATTAGATAAACGCATTGCATTGCGTATAATGCTATAACATTAAAATTTAAGAATACATACTGGTAAAATAATGTTTTCTTTAATATAATATGTTATTGTCACATTACATAAATTTTGTTTATTTGATTAGAGGAATACTAAATAGGTGTAACATTTGAATACGTATTAAAATGGTTCATTTGTATGACAGAAAGCAACCACCGCATCAAGTGCCAAGAAGCGTACGACAAGTGCACGGATGAGGAGCCATGGTTCGGCATCGAACAGGAGTACATCCTTCTGGACGCCGACCTGCGTCCCTTCGGCTGGCCCCCAGGCGGCTTCCCACCCCCACAGGGCCCCTACTATTGCGGCGTCGGCGCCAATAAGGTGTTCGCCAGAGATCTAGTTGAGGCGCATTACAGGTAAATAACATTTAAATATATTAAAAAATATATATCTATTTATATGTATAATAAAAGCGCAGGCGAATCAAAATATATAGCTCGAAGAATTGCCAAGCTGCCTTAACAGCTGCGCCACATATCCAGTATTAAGGATAAAATACACCTAGACACAGAACTAATACTCATGCTCATCAAACAAGGTCTTATCCTTGGTGGGGATCGAGACACCCTACTAGGGATACTCATCCCTGTCTCGCAGGGTACTTTACGAATTTTGACGGACACAAATTACATCCAGATTCAGAACTATGTTTATAGGTCACACAAATAGTTATCCAGCGCTCGAATCGAACCCGGGATACGAAGCGGCGAGGCGACTGTCTTAGCCGCTGCGCTGCACGTGCATTATATTTACGTATAATTATTTAAATGTAAATTGTATTGTGTAAATTGGGCTGAATGTAATAACTTTAATATGTAGGTACCAGACGATATATGATAAATACTACATATTTATTATTAGGTACTGACGCCAGCACGTCAAGCTACCCCAATCCGTCAAATTTCCCCAATTGAAAGTTGAAAAGCTATAAAAGAAATTTGACAGATTGGGGTAGCTGGATGTGCTGTCGTCTATAAATATTAAAGTTATTACATTCATTGTACGTCGCTGAATTTCGAGTATGGTGGACTACGTAAAAAGCGCACATATATAAAAAAGGCGCGTACCTAAAGAAATTAAATAATGTTAAAAAAAAAGATCAAAAACCTAAAACCGTACCGAAGAGGACTTTGTAATTATTTGCTCATGACCTCTTCACAAAATTATGGACATAGAAAATTTATAAAAGAAATATATTCTCAACAATTTATTCAGTCGTAAACGCCAATACCATGGTACGTAATGGTTATAAATATGTACAAAATTTATAGCCATTGGTATTTACGACTCTAAGAAAATGAAATTAGTATTGTTCTGTAATAAATATTGATCTAAGAGTTGTTAGCTCTGTCCTGATTTTTTTCAAATAGCTTTAAAAATTATTCAGCCGTAGATACAAAATTTTGTAATAAAATGTATTCAAATTACGTATACCAGTAATATAAATATAATAGTAATGCAATATAACTATTTAAAATATACAAGATAAAACTATTGTTTTAGATGTTGTCTATTCGCCGGCGTTCCCATTTCTGGCACCAACGCGGAGGTAATGCCCTCCCAATGGGAGTTCCAAGTGGGCCCCTCGGTCGGCGTGGGCGCCGGGGACGACCTGTGGGTGGCGCGTTACATCCTGCACCGACTCGCTGAGGAGTACGGAGTCATCGTCACCTTCGACCCCAAGCCGGTACAGGACTGGAACGGCTCCGGAGCGCACACCAACTTCTCAACCAAAAAGATGCGTGAAGACAACGGTATTATGTGAGTATTAAGTTTACCATTTAAATTCCGTCTGAATGCACCTTTAGGATTTACGCCTATCTAAAAAATCTATTAAAACAAGCAAAAAATTCACGTTTGTTGTATGGGAGCCCCCTTAAATATTCATTTTATTTAGTTTTTTAGTATTTGTTGTTATGGTGGAAAGAGAAATACATCATCTGTGAAATTTTCAACTGTCTAACTATCACGGTTCATGAGATACAGCCTGGAGACAGACAGACAGACAGCGAAGTCTTAGTAATAGGGTCCCGTTTACCCCTTGGGTACGGAACTCTAAAAAAGTAGGACCAATAATATACAAAATGAGCGTGTATTTTTTATTAATGTATGCTATGTTTACTAGCACTACCCAAGATGCATACTTACGGTATAAAAACAGACCGCAACTAGAACGCCATGCGTCCCACCCAATTCATATGGAGATAGAATGCAGAAAGCTAATATTTTTTTATTATTATTTTTTAATAGTCACTAGAAGTAAATCATGCTTTTGACACACTGACAAACTAAGAAGAGATGACATAGAAGAGTTTTGGCGCCAACGCGGAAAAGGTCGTATCGAGGATATGTTTTATTTTAAAAAACTGGTGTAAATTCTAGTTTTTATGTGTAAATATGGTGGATTTTTAGACATAAAATCTGCGACAACGTACAGAAGTGGAGGAAAGTGCGATATTGCCGTGAATTGTGATTTTCCGTGTGGAAACCAAAACTCCATAGAAGCCTCTAGTAAAGTCTCCACTGCTTTACTGGGGTAGGACTATGACTTGACTGTGACCGACTTAACGGACATGACTGATTGACTTTGAAATATAAATATTACAACTGAAGACGAGGCGGTATGGTCACAGATCTTAGCCTGCCCAAAGAGGGCGAAAAAAAAAATGTCTAGTATGTGGTCTTTGAAAATATAATCTTAATGGTCGAATTTCGAACAGAGTGAGTCAAGTATCAAGTTAGTGATTAACAAACATCGTTAGATGTAGAAGTTTACTTGAAAGGCCGGAATATTTTTTGCGATTCCTTCCGTGTTATATTGAACGGGTATCAACATGATTATGTCCCGTTATCTGTGTAAACAAAACATAGCGGATGTTTGCAAGCATTTGTACTTTACGCATTGTTATGTATGAGCCAATGAACTAATGTAGAATAGATAGTGCTCCGGCCGCAGTTTCGGCCAATGTCAGCGGAGACTGCCAACTACGCAGCATCTTTTGTAGTGTTGGAGTGAAGACTATCGAAGATATTGGTGTCAGGACAGTTTGTTTCCAATAGTTCTACTTTCGGTAGCACTAATTTCTTTTTAATCCCACGATATAATATGTTACTGAATATTAGAACTAGTGGGATTCTTAGGATAACCAATGTCCTTTCAGATTTAGTCTGCGCAAGTCCTACATACCTACCCGCAGTAGTAGATGCTCTCACCGATCCATAAGTGATCAGCCAGGTTAAGCAACTAGGCACGCGGTCAGTCCATAGATGGGTGACCGCCAAAGTGGTTTAATTTATTATTATTATATTATATAATTTCTGAGCGTCTCCGTGCTTCAGAGGACAAGTTAAGCTGTCGGTCCCGGTTGTAGTTGTTAGACAACAGTCGTTAAGCCATGTCAGATGCCTATTGGGCGGCTTGAATAATTCTGACACTAGGTCAACCACTGCCCATACGATAAGTAAGTACGTACCCGCAGGCACTTTCAATTGGCGACATTCCCCTTGCCTTAAGAAAAATAAAGGATAACCACTGCCCTTACCATAGATAAGGTATGACATGATATTGCCTTCCTTGTACACATTGGCCCGCGGAACATCGAAATTAGCAAGGTCTCGTAAACACATTTATCAACCAAACCAAGTTACACTCGAGTGAAATGTACCAAGGTGAACTAGAGAATGCAATGTATATGCACGTGACCTACAATTAATTGCTACACGTGTAGCGCAGTTGTTTCAAATCAGAATTAAATTTATTTTTATTACATAAATGTTTTCAGAGAATACATATCTAGTTAGTCTTATCCGCGATCTCCGCATGTTTAAAACACAATGGATGGATTATTATACAAAATTATGTTCGGGTATTAACGCGACTAACCTTTATTATTATTTGGGCGACTTTTTGGTCGTGACTAATCATCAATAGAGAGCTTGACTTTTCTGCCACAAAGGGCGCACAAAATATTTTCTAAACTAGCCACTTTTATTAACAACATAACGCTAGAGAAAAAACGCTAAAGAAGCCAGAGCCGTGAAACTGAATTAATAAAAAAATCAGAAACGTATTACAATATTTGAAAATGGAACGCTTTGGCTTCAAAATGCAGTTTGTTTCATTTGTTTGTCACTTGTTTGAAGATTTTGGCGCCATTTTAATTATTGCGTCTATACGTCAAACGGGATTGTTTTTATCAATCTCAGTGACGAAATTCTTGATGGCGGTGTTAGTTGCGTTAATAATAAAACTTTTTTTTTCATAAGGTATAAATTATTTTAATTACAATTTTTAATAAAGCATACCACCCGCAAAAAGAGATCACTTTTTGCATATATTGGACTGCATGGGATTTCGGACTCGCACCGACTAAGGCGATTGTCACACTGCCCCGCATGATGCAGCGTAGTGCGTGAGTTCTAACGTTGCCTGTAAGTATCTCCGTTTGTATAGAAAACACGCACAGTCCAACACTGAAGATGAATCCACGCGCTTTCATGAAGATGCATGTTCTGTGTGTTGGACTGTGCGTGTTATCTATACAAACGGAGATACTTACAAGCAACGTTAGAACACGCACTCAAGCATTACGCCGCATCATGCAGGGCAGTGCGCCAATCGCCTAAACCTAACCTACCGCGGATTTCTCTTGGCGCCTGATGGAGAGAGAATCTCTAACGCAGATTTGCTGTTCCAGTGCCTCCGTTTTTGTTCCATAGCCAGATGGTAGGGACACGTATACTGAGAGGTCTCTAGTTTGCCATCCCCTATTGCTAATATGGTATAATTATGATACGCGAAAGTTTAAAAGTGTGGATTATTAATGGTGTAATTCTTGTTGCAGTGAAATCGAGAAAGCTATCGACAAGCTGTCGAAGGTCCACATGAAGCACATCAAGGTGTACGATCCTCGCGGAGGGAAGGACAATGAGAGACGGTTAACCGGTCTCCACGAAACCGCCAGTATTAATGACTTCAGCGCCGGTAAGCTCCTCCTCAAGCTATTTTTCATGTCGATACCATGTTTATTCTCTTTGATTGCCTCGTTGGTACAGCGGTAGCGTGTTCAATCGTAGATAACGAGGTCGTGGGTTCAAATGCCGGGTCGGGGCAAAAAAACAAAAGTTTCTTAGTATCAGCCCGAAGTCTGGGAGTTCACGCCAAGCCGTCGGTCCTGTACCTGACGTCATTCCGGTCGTGTCGCTTGTCTTCCCATCGGATCATGAGTGTGATGGAATAGAGAGAGCCCCTGTGTTTGCGCACACACTTGTGCACAATAATATGTCCCGCGGAGATGGCTAGTCTCCATGGAGACTGGTCGCTGTGGCCGGAATTCTGCTGTGTTTTCTTTAAACCGTTATCGGTAATAGCGTATGTTCATTATTAATTGGTTCTAGCACTTATTACAATACAATTAAGTTTAAAATGGTAACTATTATACGATTAAACATTAAAACACTTTATATACACTGTTTTATCGTAAATTAGGCACTGTTTTTTATTTCCCTCGATTTAATATTGTTGAACATAGTAATGTGCCACTACTTCTTTACTTACTTAAACGTATCTTTAAGCTATACTTAAAATCGTTAATTGGAAACCCATTTAAAAGAGTAGTTTCATTAGATTTGAATAAATCATCTCTGAACTATTATTTCTGCTTTAGTAAGTTACGAGCAACCTAAAACGATTCGATCCATCTTATTATACATGGAAAATAAGCAATATGAATCACAATTTTTTTTTTGATATCAGTATTTCCAGCGCAAAGCGGAAAATCTAATTTTAAAAATGGCTAATCATTAATATGGTCTCGAACCAGCACCTTCAACCAAATCCGGGGTTCCGCTCTGCGTTAAGCTACGAACAATACACACTAGCAGTTCAAATTTAGAATTCCCTTACTAACACCCTTTCGGAGGATGTAGGTGTTCCATCGGCTTTGTTTTTTTATATGGTTCGTAGAGAAGTAAATCTGGCGGTCTTATCCCTAGTACGTGGTTTTTCCACTCTCACTAAAAGTATATATATGGGATTAGACTGTGTGTGAGTCCGCTCTGCCTCTTGGATACACACCATATCATATATTTTTTAAATCTTATTTATCCACTACTTCATTTGTTACACATCCACTTTTTAAAACAATTACAGCTCCTATCCATCCAAAGGTTGTCTGGAAGAAATCGCTTAATGCGATAAGACCGCCCATTGTACCTACTAAATTATATTATTATTTTTTGTCCTACCTATTTATCCTGCTTGTGTGTACAATAAAGAGTATTCTATTCTATCCATAACATTAAACCTTGTAGTATATTCGAGTATTATGTATTTTTTGCAGGAGTCGCAAACCGCGGCAGCAGTATCAGGATACCGCGCACGGTTGCTGAGGAGAAGAAGGGTTACCTGGAGGACCGCCGTCCGGCGTCCAACTGCGACCCGTACGCTGTGATAGACGTGCTCATGCGCACCTGCATACTCAACGAATAACAGTGCCGCCCTCCGAACCGGGCCACTCCCACACGTGTCAGTTAGCAACGCTGTGCCCCTCCGTCTTCCATAGGCATAGCTAAAGGGTGTTTAGGTGTACTAACTCCCCCTGAAATGCATGAGAGTACCTCCACGAATTAAATACATTATACAGAAAGACTTTTTAACTCCTTCCAAATCTTTTCAGAAAAGGCGACAGACTATATTTAAAAAAAAAACTGAAGTTTCAACATTAATTCTAAATAATAAAACATGTGTTTATTTATTCTGTTGAAATTTAAATTTGGAAGGTGAGAAAAATCAAGCTGTTTAGTGAAACCTTCTTGATATTGAAATATATCAAGTCTACTTTATCTACGCCTGTGCTGCCTTTTACGTATGTGCCTGCTAGCGCCGCATGCTGCCGGTGCGGTGCTCACTACCTACCTGTATTATCATCATGTCAGACAATACGTCCACTGCTGGACAAAGGTCTCCCCAAAAGATTACCACTATCGAGCTGTGTCCATAATTTGAGCGGTTAAACCATAAACGCCACGCTTGGCAGGTTGGCGTTCGCAGTATGAATTATGATGGTCATAGTACACAGAGAGACGTTCCTGCTCTTTCTCTGATAGATACTTTTTTGGGAGGAGTTCTACGCCCCCCACGGGATAAGATGGGGTAGCGATATTCTACCAACTACTATGGTATCCCTGGAGCCAGTTACCGCACTAGCAGCATCGCATTATTTTTAAATAGAAACCTTATAGTATTTAATATGAAATAGCAACGTCGATACAAATAATGCCTACAAATATAATCGTTCAATAATTGATTACATACAGAATTTTAAAATCGATAATAAGACGACACGTGATAGTGGCAGTTCGTTTTAAAGGACCACATAAGATATTAATATATTATTATATAAAATTAGGTAAATATTTTTACGAATATTATGTGATATTTAAAAAAATTGTTATTTTGATGTTAAATAGTTTAATTCTATACAAATAACCACATATCATTATTTTTAACATTCATTTATGCAAACTAGTTTTAGTCGTCGAATAACCGAATGTGGTAATTATGTTGCTTATTTTATTAGTACTAACAAGAGCAGATATTTTAGCCGGAGTCGCGTTATTGCGTCTCAAGATCTACCAATTATTAATATAGTTAATTATTGTAGTTAGTAAAAGGCGACCTAGTGTTGCCATATATTAGATCAAATTAAAGTTATCTTTAAGGCGCTGTGAATGGACGATTTTTGTCATTGAAATACGGTTCATAACGGCATCGTATATGTACATTTTACGATGTTTCGAAATGTACTGTTTAATTAAAACATTCGATAAAATATTTTATTGGCAAATAAAATGATCGTATCGGATAATTTCCATGATTATTATACAAATATAGAAAATAAAAACTCCGGCATTTTACTTCTATTACTGTTTTTTTTACGGTTTAATAATTTTTTTTTGAGTCTTTCTGGAGTTTAAAACGAGTGTTTTCTTCAAATACAGACATACACAGCGTCTTAACAACAGAAGCCTTTGGATGTTAAGCACTTATGACTATAGTCTAACACCACCCCGTGTAGCGCACACACCATTTTAATTCCTAACATGTCTGAATAAAATTATTTATGCTAATATTTTAATTTTAAGATGTTTAATTTGTTTTGCATGCATCCGATATTGGTGAATTAATAAAATTGTACGTGTATAAGAAATGTTGTTAAACATACGAGATATTATGAAAAATAAAGATACTATGTTGGACTTGCTATGTTTGATTTTAATATTATATCCCATTATTTTAGTACCTACACTTGATTTAAAATAACTATCCTTATTTTTAGGTTAAGTGCAAACCAACGCTAATACTCTTTTATAGATAGTTAGGTATATGAAGATAATAGATGAAGATGATAATATTTGTTACATATATTTACATTGAAAACATATTTTAGTCTTCAATGCAACAATATGTAACGAAACATATCACTAATAAAGCAAATCTCGATGAAATTTTAAAGTTTAAGCATCTTCTACACGGTTGCAAACCAACGTCCCAACAGAGGTCACCCTGGTGGTTGCCATCCATCTAGACGACTAGAGTTGGTTGTAACCGTGTAGAAGATGTTTATACTGGCGGGATATCGGAAATAGAGGAGGCCCAGTGCCCAGGGCCTCTAGGCCCAGGTGTAATAGGCAGTCTATAAGAGTTACAACTTGAGGGGCATCTAGATATAGTATAGTAAAACCGCCAGCTACTGCGAACCTTCCTTACAACTAGTATACTACTCTGTCAAGAAAATACCGGGAAAAGATCAATAATATACAAAATTTTTGTTATTCATCCAAATTTATTTTTTGATCACCTTCAAAGTATGCTCCTTCAGAAACGATACACTTACGCCAACGAATAATCCATTATTCAAAACATTTTTTAAACGCTGCTTTCGGAATTAAGTTCAGTTCTCGCCGCGAATTCTCCTTTATGTCTTCTACCGATTGAAAACGGGTACTACGAAGTGGTAATTTGAGTTTAGGAAAAAGAAAGAAGTCAGCTGGAGCCATATCTGGTGAATATGGTGGTTGCTGGATGGTATTTGTTGAGTGTTTAGTCAAAAATTCGTTCACAATGATGGCCTTGTGCGAAGGCGCATTATCGTGGTGCAAAATCCAAGAATTTTCTTTCCACAAATCGGGCCTTTTTCGTCGAATTTGCTCTCTTAAACGCCGCATAACGCTCAAATAATATTCTTTATTTACCGTTCGACCTTCCGGTAAGAATTCAGAGTGCACAACACCGCGATAGTCAAAGAAAACAGTCAACATGACTTTGACTTTTGATCGACTTTGGCGTGATTTTTTCGGTTTCGGTTCAGTTGGAAGGCGCCACTCCGAAGCTTGTTGACTAGTTTGCATGTCAAACTCGTAAACCCACGTCTCGTGACTAGTAACAATGCGTTTCATGAATGTTGGGTCGGAGTTGACTCGTTCTACCATGTCCTCAGCGACTTTCATGCGATTGAGTTTGTGGAGAAAATTCAGATCTTTTGGGACTAGCCGGCAACATGTTTCATACCCAAATGATTAGTTAAAATGGTACGAATCGACTCGTGAGATACAGAAAGTTCGGCGGCTATCTCTCAGAGTTGAATGAGGATTTTCAGTCACTATTTCCTTAACTTTTGCGATGTTAACTTCAGTTGCAGACGTTGATAGCCTACCAGATAGGCAAATCTTTCATCACATCTCGACCGCTTTTGAACGCTTTGAACCACTCATTAGCACGAGTTTTTGATAAAGTCGATTCACCGTAAGCCTTCTGTAACATTTTCAGTGACTCCGAACACGAAATTCCATTAGCGATGCAAAATTTAAGACAAATTCTTGGTTCGATATTTTTGTCCATTATGAAATTCGCAATACACACTATATATGATATTACTAAAACCAGCACTGTATTTAATATAAATAACAGATGCAACTCAAACTCCGCGCCAAAATGGAAAACAGTTGTGCCAATCTAACAACAACAAAAAAAACAAAAATTTGGAACTAACTACTTTTTTGACTGAATGTATATATATAGAATTAGAACTTTTTTTCTGTAGTTATGTGAAAAAGTCAACTGCTTCTTCTAAAACTGAAGAGAATTATTTTTTATTTGTGGAAGGGAAACTTTTATTACATCAACTCAAATTTTTTCCTCCATCTATCGCATCTCGCAATATGGCGGCGCCCGCTAGCATCAGCCTGACCGTCTAGCATTTACATTCTGATTCAACTGTACTACGGTAATTGTGTTTTGATATAAATGTTGTTATTCACATGATCGTGATGGACTTTGCGACATGCAGTTGCATGTTCGTAGCCACGGAATCCTAGATAGCACTGCCCTGATACGAACGGTTTTATCAATTTCTATTGTACTTTTCATGCTATTAGAATGCCAATTTATGCTATGCTCACGGCCATTTTATCAGGGTGAACTAGATAATTTTAACTTCGTCATGCACCTAATAATACAATGCCAATCATAATTTTACATCATTTAATGAAGTATATGATAAACACACAAAATAAAAGAAATAGATAAATAGTATACTTAATGACTGATTAATCCTACTAATATTATAAACGTGAAAGTTTGTAAGTATGGATGGATGGATGGATGGATGTTTGTTACTCTTTAACGTAACAACTACTGAATGGATTTTAATGAAACTTTACAATAATATGGCCTATAACATCAGAATAATACATAGGCTACATTTTATTATTGTTATAGTTAAAACAAACCCTGGACTTATCCCTCGGGTGTCAGATTTTGTCGTCCGAAACAGACGAGATAATAATAATAGGTCTTTACCTATGAAATTGCCGTTATGTATGAAAAAATTTAAACGAATTTTTTTCATGAATTTTTTTATTTGTATTAATCGAAGTAATCACCCATGCAATCAATGCATCTTTGCCATCGCAGTGGCAGTTTATTGATGCCCTTCTTAAAGAAATCAGCTGGACGGGAGGCAACAAATTCTTCAAAGGCATTTTGTACTGCCTCTCGGGTATTGAATTTTTTTCCCGCCAAGAAGTTATCCAAATTCTGGAAAAAGTAGTAGTCTGTAGGCGCAAGGTCTGGTGAGTAGGGCGGATGACGGAGAGCTTCCAACCCCAGTTCTTGCAACTTGGAGACCGTCTGCTGTGCAGTATGAGGTCGCGCGTTGTCGTGCAGGAGCAGCGGAGACGAGCGATTGACCAATGCTGGTTGGAGATGCGCCAGCTTCTCCATCATTGTGCTCAGTTCTTCACAGTACACATCTGCAGTAATGCTCACCCCGTTTGGTAAGAAGCTGTGATGAATCACACCGGCGCTAGACCACCAAACAGTGACCATCACTTTTCTAGGGGTAAGTTTTCGTTTAGGGCATTGTTTAGGTGCTGAACCAGGATCCAACCAACTTGCTGAGCGCTTGCGGTTATCAAACAGAATCCATTTTTCATCGCAGGTAACAATGCGGTTCAAAATTCCTTCATTTGTGTGTCTGTTGAGCAGTGCAAGGCACGTCTCGACGCGTACTTCGCGCTGGCGATCATTGAGTTCGTGGGGCACCCATTTGTCAAGCTTTTTTACCTTGCCAATTTGACGCAAATGGACCAATATTGTTTTGACGCTAACGTCGAAAGCTGCTGCTAATTCAGCCGTAGATTGTGTATCATCAGCTTCCACAACCGCCTTTAATTCGTCATTGTCGACCAAAGTCTTCGGACGACCGCGAGGTTCATTTTTCAGGTCGAAATTTCCAGAACGGAAGCGAGCAAACCAATAACAGGTGGTGCGTTGGTTTGTAGTGTTAGCTCCGTAAACGTCGTTGATGTTGCGTGCCGCTTGTGCCGCGTTGCTGCCACGACGGTACTCATATTCCATAATTACTCGAATTTTTAACGTATCCATGATGACGAAAAAGATTGAAATGCGATGAAAATGTAACACTAATCAATAAAGAAATGACTACTTTTGGAAAAAAGAATCCATGTTTTTAAAATAAAATTAATTTGAAATTAGAATTCTTAGCCAAACAAAAATTATTTTGATTTGAAATGGCCAGTACTGCAGAACGGCAATTTCATAGGTAAAGACCTAATATATTATGTATGCACAGCGCTAGAACTGCCCATATGGGAAAAGTATACTTTGTATGGCACCTAAATTATACAATAAATTACCAAAAGACTACAGGGATATGAGCATCATTACATTTAAAAATAAATTAAAAAAGGTATTAGGCAATAAGGCGTATTATAATATAAATGATTTTATAACTGATTAATTATAAATTGTTTTGACTGTTATTTAATGACTACTGTAGAATTATTATTATTATTTCATATATATTGACATACTAATCTATCCATCCATACTTACAAACTTTCGCATTTATAATATTAAGTAGGATAATATACATATTAAAGTAATTAAGATTTAATATAAATGTATATTCAATGGCCGAAATAAATCCTCTCTCCTACTTTGCTGTGCCTGACAGGGTCCATGATGGACTTTCTATTTGTAAACCACCTAGACGTACATTGTGGAATGAAATAAAGAATTGAATATTGCGTATTCTTGTACCGTGAATACTTTTTAGATTCAACACGACACTTTGAAAGTTTATTAATGAATTATTCTCCTAGAGGTAGATAATCTTGTGAATGTCTTCTTTTATTTACCTCTTCGAATAGGTTTCGGCTACATATCAAGCCATACATTGCCAATATAAGCTGACTTCTCATTGTATGGAAATCCTATACAACGCGGGATCAGCTTATACTAGAAATAAAAGCTAGATACATATGTATGTAGCCGTGTGTACGTAAACTTATAATTTGAAAGTTCTCTATAATAACATCAGGCTGTATATAATTCATTCTCAAATACAAACACCTGCACTATACAACGGTACCGTAGCCTAGTTGGTAGTGCCCCTGCCTACGAAGCTGGTGGTCCTGGGTTCGAATCCCGGTAAGTGCAAATATTTGTGTAATGAGCACGAAATATATATACATGTATCTATATGAGTATGTATATCGTCGCCTGGTACCTTTAGTACAAGCTTTGCTTAGTTTGGGGCTAGGATGACCTGTGTGACATTGTCTCTAGAAAAAAAAATGTAACTTAATTAACGCACATCCTGAAAATAGTTTGTTCAGAATCGTTTACTGAAACGATTTATATCATTTTTAATATAGGTAATTTTTTATTCCAAAAATAATTAAAACTACGGAAATTATTGTCATATTAACCCTGAACAATCAAAACAAATTGAAATGGACCGTAAGGTAAAGTAATAAGATTTTTTAAATCTCAGTGTTATTCGTATTCATACAAATTCCATCATTCAATACAAAATAAAGAAAAATAAACTTTATTCTAAGAAACGAATTTTGAAAATAACAATGCATATACATGTTAAATTAAAAATTCAGTGTATGTATTATGATTACAACATAATATTCTAATTGAGGTGTTTGAGGGTGTGCGTTAATTACGTTAAATGTTGTATATAAATAGGAGAGCATCAGGGGCCTACCATTATTTCGAATGAAAAAGGTGTTGAAAGAATGGCTTGTACCTACATAATGTATTTTATAATATTAAGGAATTTTTGGAGTATAAATATAATAATTAGCTACTGTATAACATGTTATAGTTGTACCAAATATTTTAACTTAGCTACTTCATATGTAAACCATTTTATTGCATGTCAGTACGACAAAATATATAGAACTTATTTTAAGACTCCATCCGCCTGGACCCATAATATTTTTCGAATAAATAATTTTGAATTTGAAGTAAATAGCCTAATATATTGCGAGTTAGGCCGCAGACAAAAAAATTGCCTCAGTGAAACTCTAAGGGCTTTTTGTGCCTTTTAATTTCTTCTTCTTCTCCGGATAGTCATATCCGGAGAAGAAGAAGAAGAATAGGTAGCTAATGAAAACTGAATCTCGGATACGATCCTCGCCGGCAACGGTATTGTTGATCTGACATTTTTGAACTTTCAATAATAATAGAAATATAAGGGCCATATATGGCCACGGCCATAGGGTACGGTGACCGTTTAACATCAGGTGGTCCGTATACTTATTTGGTGTCTAAAGCGTCCATAGACTACGGTGACCGCTTAACATCGGCTGATCCGTATGCTTGTTTGGTGGCGAGGGCCTCCATAGGCTACGGTGACCGCTTAACATCAGGTGTTCCGTATACTTGTTTGGAGTCGAGAGCTTTCATAGGCTAGGGTGACCGCTTAACATTAGGTGTTTCGTATACTTGTTTGGCGTCGAGAGCGTACATAGGCTACGGTGACCGCTTAACATCATGTGGTCCGTATACTTGTTTATTGTGGAGAGCATCCATAGGCTACGGTGACCGCTTAACATCAGGTGGTCCGTATACTTGTTTGGTGTCTACAGCGTCCATTGACTACGGTGACCGCTTAACATCAGGTGGTCCGTATACTTATTTGGTGTCGAGAGCGATAGGCTACGGTGACCGCTTATTCAAAGACAAAACTCAAAAATTTTACATACGATATCTCGCACTTTCTCTCTTTATAATTATCTTCACTAACAAACTTAAAATAAACTTACCTACACCCCAAGTCAAGCAATACTTCAATAAGCGTATTTTATTATGTGTTAGCGATAACAATGCGTGAATCCGTAAAGAAGTTTATAAACTAACAACCCATAAAATGTTATTATTAACGAGAGCTTAGACACCTGGTCGTCCTCTACCATAACACGTCAGATTCGTATACTTTTCCCTAGAAGATTGTCGCCGGTGGCGTCAAGAGAAATGAAGCGCATTCAGAGGCTTGACAATAATAAGCAACTGTTCTGCGCGCGCCACGCTACCCAACGCCGTGGTCGGTGGTATACTTGAACAGAGCGCGGCAGAACACTAATCAGGCAATGTGCTGCAGAGCGCACCTACATACGGGCGGAAACTGGCATCGCGCGTGTTTATGGGCCTGATCCGTTGCTGCAGGACACTAGTAGGTAATTTCATAAATTAATTTAAGGTTGCATGTAAAAATTTTACGACTATTATGAGTTACCTATGACACACGTTCAGATATCACGCAACCTTTATTTCAATTTCATTGATTTATCGAATATAGGGATATATTATTATATAACGACAGCGACTGATTTATAATTTTAGATAATGACAAATTTGTATTTGATGTATCATAAGAATATATGAAGACGGTCATCGTAGCCTAGTTGGTAGGTAGTGCTCCTGCCTACGAAGCTGGTGGTCCTGGGTTCGAATCCCGGTAAGTGCAAATATTTGTGTGATGAGCACGAATATTTGTTTCTGAGTCATGGATGTTTTCTATGTATTTAAGTATTTATCTATCTATATAAGTATGTATATCGTCGCCTGGTACCCATAGTACAAGTTTGCTTAGTTTGGGGCTAGGATGATCTGTGTGACATTGTCCCCAGATATTATATTATATTTATCCGTCTCATGGTTTCTAAATTCGTAAATAAACGTATTTAGAGGCTTTATTGAACTCGATAAATGATTCAGCTCCTTTGTCTTGATGATAAATAATCGCAGTGTGCTCTAAAAATGCTTAATACAAAATAATCTACAAAGGTACAATACAGTTAATTTCTTGATATATAATTTGTGCATTTTAGATACATACAAACATAGACAAATGGAAATCCGTTGTCTCTGCCTACCCCTCTGGGAAACAGGCGTGAGTCTATGTATGTACAAACATAGAGTCACGCATGTTTCCCAGAAGGAAACGGAATCACGGATTGCCATTGTTCTCGTTCCGTGCACACCTGTTTAGGGATAGCCCCCGTTTACTCTCATTTTATCCTTCATAGATGCTCACCTGTTTAGGGTTTTTCTGACCTAGCCTTTCTTGAGAACATCTCCGACTTGGTCCCGTTGTTCCATACACACAGGCCGAGTTTATTCTTATGTCAATTCATTCGTCCTTTCTAAATGTCCATACCATCTCAACATACCTTTTTCAATCTTTGTGACTACATTCTTACGAAAACCACAGCGCTCTGTTACTTCAGTACTTCATATGCTGTCGCTCAGTCACACCATACCTGTTCAAGCTTGCTTTTATTTTTGGGAGTTAATTATATTATATAATTATATAAATTAATTTAATATATCTGTACATTATTTTATTTTACCCTGTTTATTAGTTTTTGATAGTTTTCTGTTTCGACGTAAAACGGTAAAATTGGTTATTAACGTCAGGGCTGCGGTGGCAGTGTGAGAATTGTCCTCTACTGGCACGTGCAAGCAACTCCTGGAAGACAGCGAACTATTCGTGGCACAATCGCTGTGCCGGACTGGCAGGAGTCGGCAATAGCGGAGGGCAATCCCGAACCCTCCAAGGGTACGTGTCCCGACCACCTGGGACATGGCGCAAAAGGAGGGCACCTGAGCAGCATACCCGCGTTCCCGGAGTCCTCCCATCAGGCGCCAAGAAGTCCAAGGCAGTTTAGGTTTAGTCGGTGTGAGTCCGACGTACCCACCCTAAGACAATTTTTGCGGGTGACATGGGTAAGCATTCCCCCTGCCATAACAAAAAAAGGGTTATAGGTAATTGATAATCACACAAACAAAGAAAACAAATTAATCGCTGGTAAAACTCTAAACAATCAGTTTAGAGTTTTACCAGCGATTAATATGTTTTCTTTGTGCTAGATTTTGATGCTGAAATTCTCGAACAATCGGGTCTATCAGTAGACTGAAAGTAGTTAAACAGCTGATGTCATCTAAATAACACCCCAATCAAAACAAAACCATCCCTTGCGCAGAGATAAATAAAAAAATATCGACTTTATTATTTTTTTTATTGATAACATATTAATCTCTAAAACGACAATTCAGTTATAGAGGTAAAGACTTTCTAGAATTAATATATATATATATATATATATTATTTAAACAATCAACGCAAGTGAACACAGTGAATAACAAACTGAAGTAGGTATCTATGTAACGTTAGGACACAGTATCTATTCCAAATAACAAGTTAACATTTTATTTCTCAATAAAATCATCTCATAGTATTAGAAGACATTTATGTCATAATCACAAATAGTTATCCAATATATTAAACACCAAAGAGCTAATAATTGAATTGCGTATGAAGAACATTACGTTGCTACAAATAACTAATCTAAATATTATTAAAATACACCGATAATTCCAGTTTAACGTTCCATTAACGTTAAATAAATAATGCTTACCGACAATCGTTCCGTTTCCTTCTCTAAAGACCGAGTGGCTTTACAATAAAATCATATTCTCGCTTATACAGTACCTGTGAGACCTGCAGTAAACATCAGCGCACCTCTAATATTACATGAATCAATGGAATACATCTTATAAACAACATCAATACATAAAAACACATATAGCCTTATAGAAACTAAACACGTGTCATTATATTTCCCAAATATATGTCTTCATCAGAATGATTAAACAATCATTATGGCCGATATCACATTGATTACATAATGATAGCGGGCGAAATCACATTGATTACTTAATCATAGTGGGCGATATCACATTGATTACATGATCATAGTGGGCGATATCACATTGATTACATAATCATTATGGTCGATATCACATTGATTAAATTATCATACAGGGCGATATCACATTGATTACATAATCATAGTGGGCGATATGACATTGATTACATAATCATAAAGGGCGACATCACATTGATTACATAATCATAGTGGGCGATATCATAGTGATTAAAGATTTTTTACGGTATAATTTAACATCTGCAATTTTACGTGATGACATTAAGCAAATTTCCAAATCCGGAATAAACAGACAAGAATCTTATCCACTTTAGTATTATAGTTACAACATCAATCGGTTGAAGAACCATATTTGACAACTGTTTTGCAAAAAGCATTTGATTTGACACACGTTTTATTGAGCCTGCTGTCAGTTTAGCGATTCAAAAACGATTATTTTAGATCTTGGCTTTTATACCAAGTTGAGCGTGTTTTGAATCGGTGACACTATATGTTACTTTCCTTGGCTACCGTAAAAGCCGTCAACAAAAGTTATACAGATTGGGTAAGTATCACAATTGCTTCTCAAATCTGTTCTCAGACAGCAGCTTCATCCACATTTAATTATATAATCAACACGTCTCCGTAGATACCATGTATTCTTGTAAAATTGTCGTGTAAGACTGTTAATTATAGATCTATTATTACATACAGTAAAACACCCAAACAGAGTTTTAAAGTTCTGTTTGATTTTATTTAGTTTTACAGAATGTATTAGATACCGTGTGGGCGGCTATTAAATACAAAATGACGTTTTTACTAACTTATTTCATGTAGAGGACTTAGGAAACATTTAATGGAAATAAACTAAACAAAACATAAATTCAAAATAACACTGAATTTATATAAGACTATAATGTTAGCTAGCTGTTGCCTTTCACAAAGCTGGGCAGTCAATATATTCTTTGTTTATAATCGTCATTGATAATGCGAGCAGCACAAGACCAGCCTTTGTGGAGATTCTTGGGGGAGGCCTTAGTCCAGCAGTGGACGTCTTTCGGCTGTAATGATGATGATGAATCGTCATTGAAGGAATACAATAGATAGTAAAATTAATTACAATATAAATTGATTTATGATTAAGTTGCATGATCGTCATTTTGATGTTAAAAACTAAAACATATTAAAATATCTTTATATTAAAAATTCAACTTCCGTATGTATCTGACTGAACTACTAAAGGCCAATTAGAATCGGTAGTTGGATGAATGGATTTTTTTTATGGTAAGTAGGTCCCTGAATAGTTTTAATTTAAAGGATTCTAAAGGGCGCTGCATTCCGCTACCGGTTTTTATCTCAAAGAAGTACATCGTCTACCGGCACCTCTAGTTAAATTATAATTCAACGTATACCTTAGTTATGATTTCAATAAAACAAATTATTATTTTTAATTAAAATAAACGTGAGGTTGCTACCAAGTGGCACTTGGTAGCAACCATTAGGTATTTGATAATAAATACAATTATATATGAAATATTTGTCAAACATTTTGGAAACGGACATGGGACGGACCTAATACACCGTATAAGAAGTAACAGCCTACCGAAAACTGTTATATAAACGGATTCATAACTACGTGAAATCGAATCCTAGTAATTCAGAACAGTACGACGCGGTAAGTACACCTTTGAAGTTTACTCTATCAATAGGATCAAAAAAATTGACAGTCCAACTAGGAAACATTATTTAAACATTGATTTATTTGTTCAAAAAGTTCACATCGTTTTTCAGTAGGCTGTCACTTAACATAATTGTCGATAATGATGATTGTGTATAGTTTATGTCAAAATAACGGAGAAATCGCGTCACATATATACAAAAGCATTAAAAATAATGATAATGTCCTACGGGTCTAAAAACGGCCAGATTCACTGGGTAGCCCCCAGCGAATCTGGCCGTTTTTAGACCCGTAGGACATTATCATTATTTTTAATCTTCACAAGCTATATTATAGTGCACAAGTGTATGCTCCTTACCTACTCTCCGATTTACAGGAGTTTAGATGCGCCAACTTCCAGACTCCGGGCTAATGCTCAGATATTTTCGTAACAGAAAAATATTATTCACTTTTTTGGCCAGACTCGGGATATGAAGAAAAGACCACATAGATTAAAAACTCATAGCGGTCGATCTCACATTGAGTAAATAATCATAGTGGTCGATATCACATTAATTAAAATTCATAGTGGTCGATACTACATTGATTACATAATAATAGTCGAAGATTTCGCATGAAATAAAATTAATTAAACAATTATTATCGGCGATATCATATTGATTACATAATCATAGTGGGCGAAATCACATTGATTAAACAATTTATTTTTAAAATCTGAAATTTAAATTAAGATCTAACGTTTACTTTGTTAATAGTAATTTCTCAAGTGTGGTAGAAATATTACAATTAAATTATTAAATAAAATAATTTATACTAGTCAAACGGATTAATAATATTAATTAATTCAGGGTAGATCATTAAAAATCTATTTGTATATTGCAACATTGAAACAAACTGATATAAATAAAAATTTCTTGAAATTGTAATTCACAACTGAATTATTCATACCCCATAGTATAGGGTGTGTCCTAATAATATCTCTAATAGTTACATATTATGCAGTGCTTAACTAAATGTTTATAGATACTTATGTGATACATGCTTCAAGATATAATAAGATAAAATTTATACAATTTACGTTTCCTTTGTTTACATAAATATTTAAAAACATACGCAAAATAAAATAAAAGCACATTTGTTTGACTTTGTTTAAAAGCATATAAAATTTAGCTCGCAACTTCAATTTTATTTTATTATTAGATTTGTTATTCGTGCTCTTATCATTTCATATAATCAATTTATACAATTTATGTTTCCTTGGTTTAGATAAATATTTAAAAACATACGCAGGTTAAAATAAAAGCACATTTATTTGACTTTGTTTTAAAAGCATATGAAATTTAGCTCGCATCTTCAATTTTATTTTATAATTAGATTTATTATTCGTGCTCATATTATTTCATATAATCAATAGAATATAGCAAAATGAATAAATATATTAATTTCGTATTAAAAATTTCGTGACTTATGTATATTATTTTAAAATTATACTCATGTAGGTATATTCTGCTCATAAGGTCTCCATTTCATACCGTATGGGAAATACATCTGCAGTTGATAGATCCCATCCCATTAAAACTTGAAAATAAAAACTGTACAGAACTGAATTTCGGTTAATCAAAATATAACCTATAAATAATCTTAAGAATTTTACATTCCAGCGTCAGAATATTAAAATCATAAATATCACAAACAAAAATATTTTTCAGCCGGTCTATATATACGTAAGTCTACCTACGTCCCGAGAGTAAATAGCACAAGCTGCCAAATTTGTACACCGACATGGGTATAATAGAACAATAATTTATTATTTTAATTTAACTACAGTGAAACGAAGTAAATTGCATATCTAAATATATTTTGGTAATAACTCGCGATCACTGGCGAGTAAAAATATATTTTGTTTCTAAAATTATTTCGTTATTACCTAAAGCCTTTACTTTTGTATGAAGCGTAGACATTACTTGTATATATAATTCTTTTCAGCACTAATTTATTCAACGCAGTGAACTTAGCTCTGTACCAGGTGTCGATCGGCGCACCTTCCATCAGTGGCGACGGGAACATATAAAATCCCATTGGTTTATCCTTTAAGACTCGGAAGATTACTAATTTAATAACATATTGATTTAAATCAACCATATGGTTGACACCCGTCAACAAGCCTGCTTCAGTTATATGTATATATTTTCCTTCGCCACTCCCAATATTATAGATTTAAACACATCAAATATATATATTTACAATACAATCATATAAGTTTACAAGATCATCATCTATGATCAAGTCCTAAAATATTTCATTCTATTAATTAATATTAACATTAAATTCCACGTGAAATCTTAGTCATTAGTGTCAAATACGATTTGAATGTTACAAACCACGTCAAACAATTTAAATTCTATTTGTTAAAAGTGCTTAATTACTTCCATGATGGACAACGAGTCAAGATTTAAGCTCGATATTAATGAAATGGTAGTATGATGATTAAAACACGGATAAAACATAATCTATAGTATAGTAGCGGCACATCATGCATACATACTACAAAACCACTTGTGTATGTTATACGAGTGAAGTCGCTGCGTATCTTATCATACAAGTGATTCTTATTACAAGACTGCACAACCTGAAGGGACTTTCCAAAGATACTAATCCAGAACCCATATTCCCAAATAACCCCCAAATAAAAGTTTACACGAGGACTTAGATTAATAAATTATTATTTATGTTAAACTCCAAATCAATTGGAGATGGAAAATCAATTGAATTTTCAAATCAGGTAGATGCGATTTATTAAACTCATTATATTCGTAATAATTCCAAAATAAAAAAAACAATTTCATGCTTATCGTTGATTTTTTTGGAACATCTAAACATAGTGTACTTATAAAACTACTACATTTTGCCTAAAACTATACATAGAAATAAATAGATTCTTCCGCATCACGGGTTATTTCAAGGAAATAGTTTCTATATTAATATTATTTAAAACGGTCAATTTTCAGCGGCAAGCTTGTAATAAATTATGATAATGTTGATCAATGCCAAAAGTCCACATTAAAAGCGTTAAAAACGTCTCTTCACATCAGTAAGACGTTTCAAACATCACATAGAGGTACAGGCAGTAGAGTATGCAGATTAGTACGAGAGCCCAGGTCATGACTACCCAGCACATTTGCTAGTCGCGTAGCAGAGGCTCGAAGTCCGCAAAGAACTCCATTAGCTAATTGTCTGGGGGCACGTTGTCGTTAGCTTCGCTAGAGTCGCGGGCGGCGAACCGGGCGCAGTTGTCGATCACCACGCGGGCCAGCTTCTTGATGTGCTCGTAGGGCGCATCGTGCACGAGAAGCGCGTTCAGCAACTTCAGCCCACCTTCAGCGTCCACCAAGTTGCAATACTTGTCAGCTGCCAATAAAGTGCACACTTTAGTACATCTCAACACCAATAAAGTGGACACGCTAACATCTCATCACCAATACAGTGCACACTCTAGTACATCTCAATACCAAAAAAGTGCACACCTTAGTACATCTCATCACCAATACAGGGCACACTTTAGTACATTTCAACACCAATAAAGTGCACATTTTAGTCCATCTCATCTAGAGGTGGATCGTTGCAGGTTTTTGCGATAACGAAATGCAACCGTTTACTATAATCGGTCAACTAGTTGAAAAACCAGTTGACGTTATTAACTGGTTCGGAGAAACGTCTACAGATCTAAACGTTACGGGTGTCCTACAAGAAACTTTTGTTAAACTAACCAAAAGTAGTTATTCGTGTAACTCGATTATCGTTGTTTTTTTAACTTTCTTTGTGTGAGTGAGCAATTGAATTGAATAATAAATCTAGAGAAAAGAATGAAATAAAGTTCCTTTCATTCTTTTCCAGGCTTAGGGCTGGCTGGTGACTGGACTGACTGTTTAGGATAAAACAGGCATATTTAAAAGTTTAATTCATTTTATGTATATAATCATTCAAAACCTCCACCTGTAACTACTGTTGACCTCCACGTGTAACTTAGACAAACTAATTAATTTTGAATTAAATACTAAAATATTAACTGCTTAAAACTCTTTGTTGGTCAGTCTCGGCGCCGGCACTGGGCAGGGCCGAGCCCTGGACGGAACGGAAAAACATACACTCACTTATTCTCAAACAACTCAAATCTGTAGGCGTTTCACTCGCTCGTATAAGCTTTAAGCGCCCCACGTTTATAGTAAACGGTTTTATTTCGTTAACGCAAAAACTTTGGTTGACGTTTACGTGCAACCATTTCGCGTATATCGTTGACGTTAACGTGCGACCGTTTCGCGTATATCGTTGAATGAAATAGGTTGATAAATTCAACTAGTTTTGCGCTGAACCTAAAACGTCGTTAACAGTATAAAAGCTGTTTAAAAAAAACAGTTCGTTGATTCGACGCCCACTCCTAATCTGAACACCAACAAAGTGCACACTCTAGTACATTTCAACACAAATAAAATGCACACTTTAGGACATTTAAAACGAACACACTGGAATCTGCTTCCATACAACAATTATGATCGTGCCAATCATATAAAGATATGTATGGGTGGGGATCGAACTCCCACCTTGTAGCTTAGCAGACAGGGTCACCAACCACTCGAACAACAGGCCAGTCATAATATAACTTATAATACCAATACGTTATACATATAAGGCAGATAGCACATCTAAACGTGTTTGCACCTCGACACTTACAAAACTCACTCTAGGTCAGTTCACCAAAGCTCACTGGAGAGATAGATAGGTCAGCAACGCTTATGTCGTAAGAATCATGGGCTAGTAGTAAACGCTATAGGTGGGTCGAATCTCGTTTGCTGGCTTTGTAGAATATAAATTATATGCATCACGGATGGGAAATGTAGATTGGCTGAGGAAGATTTTACCTAACCGCTCTGCCCGGGCGCAGCTCTTGGAGCTGTGGGGCGGATATTATTTGGGGAGGGACGCTAAGCCAGAGGTCGTGTGTTCGATTCCCACCCAGAACAAATTTATCTGCGATGAGCTCGATTGTAATTTATCTATGATATGTATGTATTTACAAATACATGAGTATTGTTATCAGTTGCCTGGTTGCCGTAGTGCAACCTTAATAAAAAAAAAACGAGTGCGCTTTAGACAACACGATTTAAGTAAAACTTAAATAAACTAAACATAACTGGCTATAAGAGAAAGAGAAAAATGTGTGCTCGCACCTCTCTCTCTCTTGCCCCGACAGTAATATATGAAACGTAACTCCCTCTATCTTTCCTAACGTATATCTCGCTCTCAACTTCCGTTCGCCCGCACATCACACTTTTCGTAACGCTCTCGTTACGCATTTACCAGCTTACTCCACAAGTCAGAGGGCAGTTAACTTGCAAACTAAAACGAATGGAAAATACTTACGATAGACTGTGGTGAGATTAGCGAGCGCCCAGACAGCCCAATGCTGGCACTGCGGCGTGTGGTGCGCGTGCAGCAGGCTCAATATTGGCTCGAAGGACCTGTAGTTAATGTTACGCTCTGCGCGCAGGTCCCAGCGCTCGACCGCGGTGGCCACACGCTCCAGGACCAGGTCTCGCGCCGGCTCTTCCACCGTCCAGGCGTCAGGCCCATCCGATGCCATGTGGGCCAGCACCCCAGCCGCGTTGTAGCTCACCTGCAACGAGACGTACACTGTTACCAGCTCTACTTTGTTATCAAGAGATGTACTAAACTACCACCAGGGGCTCTACCGGCTTAGTCGCCGAACATCGATTTCTTAAACGGCGTTCAAGTAAATAAAGGTTAAAAATGACTTAATCAATCGTTAAATCGGCTTCAACGTTGACAATCGATTCTGGAACATTTATGACGTCACATGTGCTCATGGAAGCCGATTTAACGATTGATTAAGACATTATTAACCATTATTTATTTGAACGCCATTTAAGAAATCGATGTTAGCGACTTAGCCGGTAGAGCCATGACTTAGACTGGCCAGTGTGGAAAACCCTAAACCGACTTCGAGTGTTCGAGTGGGGCATGATTGGCAAGAATGAGAAGCAATGTCACCCTGGGACATCAAGCTATAAATTTCCAGTATAATCTGACCTCGCGTTGTATAGGATTTCCATACAATGAGAGGACAGTTTATACTGGCAATGTATAAGATTGATGTAGCTGTGTGTACACAGGTACAGTCGATGCCGCATGCACTCGCGTGTCCTTCATGTCCCGATACTTGCACTTTGGAAGATCTCATGATGGCCTCCTCCAATGCAGTAAGTAATAATAATATCATGGGACATTATTTACCCACGGCCATCTGATCCCAAACTAAGCAGAGTTTGTACTATGAAAACCAGATAACTGATGTACTACTTTTCTTTTGTAAATATATACTTATAGGTATAGATAACTAGAGGCCCGGTACGTGCTTCGCTACTTATAAGGCATAGTAATAAAAAAAATGATTATTAAGTTGATTTAATCAAACAATTTTTTTTTCAATGCTAAAAGATGTTGATTTTAGAGTTATTCAAGACTTTTTAAAAATTTTATCTACGTCAAACCTTCCCTGGACTGCCACGAATAATTCAATACCAAAATTAGCCAAATCGGTAGAGGCGTTGTTGAGTTATAACATTACAACGAAAAGTGGCATTGATTTTTATATATATAGATTACAGACTCAGGACAAACAGACATGTTCATGCACACAAATATCTGTCCCAGATGGGAATCGAACCCACGACCTCCGGCGTGAAAAGCAAGCATTTGCCAACCACGCCACCAGACCCAACGTGTCTAGAATTAATAATTGCTTGAATTAATCATTTCTGTTGTAACACCGACTTGAAAGAAGAACTAAATCTGAGCTACGCTGGTTATCGCAACTTTTGGTTGTTGGTATCGCATGTTGCAGTTTTTCTTAAAAGCTTTAAATATACACTTTTATATTTTTAGCGTCACCATACGGAGTCATGGAATTTTTTATGAAGATTCGACAACTTACTCCAAGTATTGTAGATGTCTTATTAAATATTAATTTGATTAACTTATTTGTTTGTTAATTATAGTAGTATATTTTTATTAGCAATTTTTTTTTATCAATGTTACATGTAATTTAATGTTTTTTTTTATGTATAAAATCTTTTTATGTATAAAAAAATGTTCTTAGATGTCTCATTTTATGGCCAATTTATGGTGACAAATGACGCCGTGTGGTTTACAGCCTAGAAAGAATAACAGGGCCACCACATACCATCCCGTGGGTGGCGTAAAAGGCGACTAAGGGATTGAGCAGATAATCGGGTAGCAGCGCCTCCTGTGTACTCGAACTAGCTATCACCAACTGGGGTCGCAAACTTGCATGACAAGCGCGGTGACTAGTGCAAACCTTTTCAAATGGTTGCCATTTGAACCTTTTGGAAGGCCTAAGTCCAGCAGTAGACGATATCAAGCTGATATCGTCTACTGCTTGATATCACCGTAGCCTAGTTGGTAGTGCTCCTGCTTACGAAGCTGGTGGTCCTGGGTTCGAATCCCGGTAAGTGCAAATATTATAGATATTATTATAATGTGATATGAGGGTGACAATTTAGTGCCAAATTCGATGGAGTATTTATAATTTTCCGAACTGCAAAAGAGAGAAGCTTAAACAGCACACTGGATCGTTTAGTGTTAATTGTAATATTGTTACTGTTTTAGTAATCTTTCAAGTGAGAAGATCAGGGCACGGAGCTGTAAACTCTACGAGTTATCACAGGCACCGCCTAGTTCCAGACTCCGACTTGATCATCACCATTTTAGCTGAAAGAAGTCCACTGCTGGAGGAGCATCCTCCGAAAATCATCTTTAGGGGGATATACCATAATCGCCACCTTTGGTTGACGGGTTGGCGACCGCAGTAAGAGCGTCATAGTACTCAGAAGGAAGGTGCTGCCCATCCTCTGGTAGACATTTCCTCCGGATGACTTCTACGCTCCCGTGGTGTCTAAGTGTTTACTACATTTTTATATATTGTGGACACTGGTCTCAATCGCTATAACAATTTAAGGCAAATCATTACCTTTAGGTTACCCGACTTTATGGCATGGATTGCACCAGCCGTGGTCACGGGTCTACATTTTTAAATGAAACGGTTCCCAACCAAAAGTACAAAACACTTGCAAATGTGTCTTAAACTCATTTTATTCTATGACATCGTAAGTTTAAGTACTTTTACAGTGTTCTACTAAGGTGAAAAGCTAGACTAATAACTTTACCTCAATACCGTCGCTGCACGAGTCAAGCAACTCGTAGAACACGGACAAAAACAGTTGGTTCATGAGCTGCGGTCGAAGCTCGGCCACCTCCGCTACGTTTCCTAGCAAGCCCATCATATTGCGAAGCAACTCCTCTTTGTCCGGGAAAATCTGGAGATAAATAATAGGGCAAATTTAGACAAATCTATAAGTCGAAAAAACACAGCATTAAACATAATAGACCAGGGTCGATAATTTTTAAAACCAAAAAAAATAATAGTAGGATGAAACCCATTAGAAAAGGAGGGGAATATTATAAAAATGAAAGGAAAAATAATTTACGGGCGATCTGAGTTCGGGAAGGGTATGGGGGTGAGTTTTTAAGGGTAAAAAACGGTTTTTCTCGATTTCCGGCAAAACTAAAAGTCCTATCGAAAAAAGTCAAATGGCAAAGTTGTAGGTAATAAAAAGATCTAAAACTTTTGTATTTACACTTTTTTCGCATAACCTAAAATTTATGTGAAAACTTCAAAAAACCAAGTATTTGGTTTTTTATTTTTATCTTTTACATAAATTTTTCTTTTTTAACGAAATTTGGTGAAAACTTACCTTATTATGTCCCAAATACGCTGTAATTTATTTGATTAAAAATATTTATTTTTTCACCTTATTTTGAATTAATATCGAAAAAACACCCTAATTTTCAATCGAAAAGTCACCCGTCAAAATGTCAGCTTTTTTCAAAAAGTTGGTATGTTTTCTGTTCTTTGAAATCTCTACTTTCCGATGGTGAAAAAAAATATATATGTACCTATAGTAAATCTTCTCAGAAAATGCAAAAAAAAATCGAATTCTTTTTTTAATTACATCTAAAATTTTGAGCTATTTATTAAAATTAACACTTTAATTACTCAAAAAACATTAAATTACATGTAACATTGATAAAAAAAAATTGCTAATAAAAATATACTACTATAATTAACAAACAAATAAGTTAATCAAATTAATATTTAATAAGACATCTACAATACTTGGAGTAAGTTGTCGAATCTTCTTTAAATTATATGCGTAGATGTCTATTTATATTTTAAGATAAATTATATACCTGAGTGAACTACGAAAAATAGTAGCCCATCAAAAGGTATTTCATGGAGAAGTGGGGAAGGGGCTAGGCGGGTCTGGGTCTTACTACATACATACTAATAATAATCTCCTTAATTTTGCACAAAAAATTTAGTAAATCCCATAAAAAAAAAATATTTCAAAATACATAAAAATATATTAAAAATCTATAAAAAATATATAAAATATATATCGTAAATATATTTTTAATAACAAACGTTTGGCCGATTTTCAAATATATTTTATACATTTAAAATATATTTCAGATATATTCAAAATATATGAAATATACATAAAAATCAGCCAAAAATTTGTTATTAAAAATATATTTACTATACATATTTTTTATATATTTATACATTTTAAATAGATTTTAAATATATTTTTTATACATTTTGACATTTATTTCTTTAATATTTTGTTGTTTAAAAATATTGTAATGAATAACGTAATCAGAATAAAGTATCTACATTTAATTGTACGATTTACATTTATATTTATATATAATGAGATTTTCTATGACATAAATGTAATTAGCATTAAATAAATCAACTTTTTAATTGAAACAAATTGCAGCAATCACATGTCTAGATGATTTTTTTCATAATAAAGAAAAAAAATCGAATTAGAGTTATTTTCGATTTTTTGCATTTTCTGAGAAAATTTACTACAGTAACATATATATTTTTTTTCACCATCGAAAAGAAGAGATTTCAATGAACAGAAAACATACCAACTTTTTGAAATAGGCTGATATTTTGATGGGTGACTTTTCGATTGAAAATTAGGGTGTTTTTTCGATATTAATTCAAAATAAGGTGAAAAAATAAATATTTTTAATCAAATAAATTACAGCGTATTTGGGACATAAAAAGGTAAGTTTTCACCAAATTTTGTTAAAAAAGAAAATTTTATGTAAAAGATAAAAATAAAAAACCAAAAACTTGGTTTTTTGAAGTTTTCACATAAATTTTAGTTTATGTGAAATAAGTGTAAATACATAAGTTTTAGATCTTTTTATTACCTACAACTTTGCTATTTGACTTTTTTCGATAGGACTTTTAGTTTTGCCGGAAATCGAGAAAAACCGTTTTTTACCCTTAAAAACTCACCCCCATCCCCTTCCCGACCTCAGATCGCCCGTAAATTATTTTTCCTTTCATTTTTATAATATGGGGAATATTATAAAAATGAAAGGAAAAATAATTTACGGGCGATCTGATCCTTTTCTAATGGGTTTCATCCTACTATTATTTTTTTTCACTTTTTATTAATTTTAAACGCTTCTACCCTGGTCTATAAAGAATATGTGGATTTTCCGCCAAAACCTAAGTCCACTTATGAGGTATAAAAAATTATACTACCAAATATGTACATTAGCTGCTGGATTCGTTTGAAATAAATGTTAGCTCATAATTATTAGACTAGAATAAAATTGCCATTAATCATTTATACGGGAATATCTGGAAATGAAAATCAGGCAAATTTAGAAAAAAATTGTCGAAAGTTTACACGTATCTTCTACCAAAGCCCAGGTCTACTATTAGATTCGTTCGAAATAAATGTTAGCTCATCATGATTAGACTGCAGATAGAAATTGCCTATAATCATAGGTCTTCTTCGTCTTAGCGAGTCGATGGCAATCTAAATTGTGTCCGCCCAGAACTTGGCCAAGAGAATCACATTATGAGTAGATTCCATCAGTTCTTTAAGCGTGCAGTTGTAAGGGCCGCGCGACATGATAACAGGTGTCCCATTCTCTGTATTGTACGTCCGGCGCACCCTGGGCAGTTAGTAAAATCCTATCCTGACTGGCAAATCCTTTCACTACGATGGCAATCCCTAATTCATAGCATCATACGTTATCGCGGTCACCGCACCCTAGTTGGTAGTGCTTCTGCCTACGAAGCTGGTGGTGCTGGGTTCGAATCCCGGTAAGTTCAAATATTTGTGTGATGAGCACGAATATTTGTTTCTGAGTCATGGATGTTTTCTATGTATTTCAGTATTTATCTATCTATATAGATATGTATATCGTCGCCTGGTACCCATAGTACAAGCATTGCTTGGTTTGGGGCTAGGATGATTTGTGTGACAGTGTCCCGAGATATTATTATGAAGCATTTATAAACTGCAATACAAAAGGAAGCGCGGCTCTTTCGGAGTTATCCCTACAACTTTCAATGTTTTGGATTTAAGTGAAACGTTGGCTAAAAACTAAGCTTTCCCTCGTTTGGTTGCTTCATACGATTGTTGCGATTTACCAGCGAGAACGGCTGGCAAGAGAGGTATATTTCTCGGCGCAAAATTAACGTTTATAGCACGATTAACATTACGAACTATCTTAAACTTAAAGCACAACGAACCTTATAAGTTAAGAAATGATAAATAAAAAAAATCAAAATGATAAAAAAGTTTGTAGTGATAGATTTCCTACAAACTTTCCATCTACAGATTAATCGTAAATATTTTCGATTTGCACCCCGAACTGTATTCGCTGCAGTTGAACTCGCTACCGTTAGAACAGGATAAAAGCTCGGCAGCAGAGTTTTGCTTAGATAAATATACAGGAGAAATTAACACTACCTGTTCTTGTTCACGCTATTGGTACGAGTCTACTGTATCAGCATAATAAGGGGTTATTTTAAAAAATCTTCAGTTTTTTGGTAGTGTAGTATTTCTAACCATTGATGTGTGATAATATCTCCTAAATGTTAATATAATTAACATTTTAAACGTACCTTCAAGCATGCCAGAAAATATTCCATGCCCCTGTTTTCCAAGAATCTCTGGCAGTTCTGCGGTGTCTCGTCCGTGACGTTCCACATGGTAGACCATGCCACCTCCAGTACATCATCACACACGCCCCGTTCCAACCGATCTGATATTAGGTTCAGCATCTTCTATAACAAAATAATTAATTATTAACATCTAAGTTTAAAAAAAATGAGTTAACATATCTGCTGGCAGGCCTCCAACTCGACTTTGAACGACTGAACTGAAAGCACGGCGTAAGTAACGGTTTCTTAAATTTCATATATTGACTGGGCCAGACAGTATATTTGCAATAGTGTTAAAGCAGTGTGTCCCTTAAATGAATCCAGAACACTAAAGCACCTTTTACTCTACCTTACTATATACTGTTCACCCGGCACCTACAATATTTGACACATCATATCCATCTAATTGAAGGCCTTCTCTAGGCCCAAAATGATGAAGCACATTATTAACTACCAGCTTATAAGATACCCTAGAAATGCACCACCTCACTGTTAATATGGACCTTATGACACTCGTTCTATTGGTGACATTTTAGTGAAGGCGTTTGATCATTTTTGTTACCGGAAATTCTTTATTCTACTAGCAAATTTTGTGTTCTTTATTCTACTAGCGGTTATGAAAATGGGTCGCCAGGAGGCGGAGGCAAACATGCCATAGTTGATGGCAATTGCTCTGATAGCATGGACATCCATTCTGGCGTCCTACAAGGCTCTGCGGTGACCAAGGCTTTGCTTTATTTTTTTTATAAAGACGATAAACGAGCAAGTGGGTCACATGATGATAAGTAATCACCGCCGCCCATGAGTCGCCGGTGCGTTGGCGACCTTTAAGAGTCAGCAAACAAGTGTTGCTGACCCTTCTCGAGTTCTGGCGACCTTACTCACACGCAGAAACAACATTAGAATTATTAAGGAATGTTTTCTGTAAGGTGGAGGTACGGCAAGTACCTCCACCTAGTCGGGCTGCTCTTTGAGCAACTGAACGCTGTGCCATACCTCTCTTAACAGCTGCATATTGAATAACGTCAATTGTTATGCGGTTGGCAACTCCGAGGGCACATTTTACACGGGCTGTACCTATGTCCTCAATCTATTGTTAAACAAAGTCGAAAGAAGCTTACGACTGAAGTAAAATATACTAAGTAATTTTTTTAATTAGGGACAAAACTAAATGTAGTCCAATTTAAACCTTCTAAGACTCAAAATCTAGTTTCAGAGTTCGCTTCTGCGGCTCTACAAATCCAAAATACAGGCCAAGCATCTCTGACTCCGCTGAGGTCCATGACATCTAATGACGTCCATCCATAACTTATAACACACGAATTTCATGATTCTTGGTCTCCTCCACATTACTTACTGTCACTAGTTTCCAATTTTAAATTGGGCAATGGAAACTCGAACAGTCGCCTCATACCAAAAACAGAATAAATTTTAGTCTAAGAGTAATATAATATGGATATTAATTGGTGGTATTTGAAAGTAGTAATTTAAATATAATAATTTATATATGTACTAGCTGTGCCCCGCGGTTTTACCCGCGTTAAATTATATAAATTACCACAGCTCCTCCCCCGTGGGTGATAGCGTGATAATATGTAGCCTATATGTTGACACGACCTATAAGTAACATTCATGCAAAATTTGAAGTTAATCCATACAGTACTTTTTGAGTTTAGTCCGGACATACATACAGACAAAAATTCTAAAAACTATATTTTTGGCTTCGATATCTATTGTGGATCACGCCCCAAGTATGCTTTAAAAAAAAATATTCAATGTACAGTTTTGAATATAGCCGTGTGGTTTCTGGCCCAAAAATAATAACACCCCATACCGTTCCGTGGGTTACGTAAAAGGCGAATAAAGGATACGCGGCGCGAATAACATCAATCAAGTTTTATCACAAGAACTAGTAAGTATCTAGTTACTATTATGAGTAAAAGTACTACGTTTTTGTACTTCAATGATATTCAAAATGGACTTTTTGTACCAACTACATAAGATAAAAACTTGAGACGTGTCAAGGGACACCCGGATGGAACGAAGTTATTTCTTACGAGCTGTGCCCCGCGGTTTTACCCGCGTTAGTTATTTCTTACGAGCTGTGCCCCGCGGTTTTACCCGCGTTAAGTCTTATAAATTATCACAGCTCCTCCCCCGTAAGTGATAGCGTGATAATATGTAGCCTATATGTTGACCCGACCTCTTAGTAATATTCCTGCAAAATTAGAAGTAAATACATGCAGTACTTTTTGAGTTTAGTCTGGACATACATACAGACAAACAGATAAACAGACAAAAATTCTAAAAGCTATATTTTTGGCTTTCATATCGATTGTAGATCACGCCCCAAGAATCCTTTAAAAAAAATATTCACTGTATAGATTTGACTTTCCTACGATTTTATTATTATGCCGCGACACCACACTGTTCAATGCGAAATAGAAATGAAAATATCTGGCTTGCTTTCTATAAAAGAGAGAGAGCTGCAAAAATTGTCGTGACAACTTTTCGTAAGAATTTTATCCGTCTAGCCCCCTTTCACAACGCGCGATACGGAACTTCGTTCCAATAATGTCCTCCTCGTCGAATTTCAGCTACAGAGGCCAGTCTCAATGGAGACTAGTCATCTGCGCCGGACATATCATAGTGAACAACTGTGTGCGCAAACACAGGGGTATTTTATATTCCATCATGATCCGATGGGACGACTAGCAGTGGACGATATCAGGCTGATGATGTGATGTGATTTTAAATTCCCCTATCACGTGATGTCACATTTTTATACCCCACCTGGTCCCTTAACTTGTGATGTAATTTGTCTATGGCTTCTTACTATCTTAAAAACTAGGTCAAACTGGTATTTAAAAAGCCTAGTACGCTTAACAGGGCGAAGTTATTCTTCACTGCGAGGCATGTACTATTGCTGTTTAAAGCACAAAGCCAGACATGCAATACCATCATCACCTCTGGGCGGGGTTCTCAGATTGGGCCTTGGTTCATTCCAAATACAAAATGTGAAAATTGTCAACTATCCGAAGCTAAATTAAACCCCCAGTCAGAGTAGAGACTTTGGCTCATCGTGTGGGCTCTACAACTGCCTGTACAATGAGTTGCGTTCTGATGATCTGTTTTATCTGATATTATGACCGCGGTAACTTTTCACCATTTGTTTGTTTTTTTATACACGCAGACTTTTAAAAAGCGCTTGTAAATAGTCAGAACATGTTCGTAGTAATATATAATTAATTTATAATTATGTCTAGGTACATATAGATATTTAAGTACACGGATTGTAGGAAATAATTTACAATAAGATTTATTTTATAATAGTAACGATATTTAGCTAACTTAAATTAAGTTATTGTCAAGGATCATGTGTAGGTTTAATTATCTAAATTTTAAATTTTAGCTATATTTTTACTACATATTGTCTGAATGGTTCTATCTATATTAACATTCATCCTCACGTCCTGGAAGTTCAACGATTTCATTAGGTATGATTCTCCCCAGAGACTACAGGATGGTGTAGCACAAGTGTAATAAAGTTTCTAAAAGGTTGGCAACGTGCTATTGATGCCTCGAGAGTTGCAACCTGCCATAGGTTAGGGTGGCCCTTACTATCAGGTGAGCAGTAAGCTTATAAATGTTTCTGGCTTGTAAATTACAGGATGCAATAAAGTGTACTTATTGTTATTAATCATTTAAAAACTATTGTGTCGTAATAAGATATAAACGGTAGTGACCGATTAAGGATTGAGTATAGAATTATTTACTCCTTGTGAAAAAATAAGCTTCACGTCAAATCACGTACATGAAAAATAGTATCAGGCGCTTCAGTATTTCGTAACTATATATAAAATGCGGGTAAGGCTATCTTTTTGATGTGAAACATCTATAGCCGCACGTAAAACAGATTTCTGGCGTGGCGACGCATGCCGTGACGTATGCGCAATCGACTTTTTATTTTATCATTATGACATATTTAGTTCCTATCACAATATGTTCTTTTCTGCATATTACTTTTACAAAATAATGTCGATATTTTACATCTGCCAGGCATCCCGCGACGGCTCACATTTTTTTTTTATTTTTGGTAACGAAGGGGGAATGCCTATGTATGCCACCCGCAAAAAGTGTCTGGGGTCCTGCCGTGGACTGGGATCGCAGGTATGCTGCTCCGGTGACCCCCTTTTGCGCCATGTCCCAGCTTGTCGGGACACGTGCCTTGGGAGGACTCTGCATAGGGCAATCGAAAGTCCTCAATTGCCGACTCCTGCCAGTCCAGCACAGCGACTGCGCCACAAACAGATAGCTGTCTTCCCACAACTGCATTCACGTGGCGGCTTTAGAGGACACCTCTCTTACTGCCACCGCAGTTTCGAGGGCCACCAGGTGCCGCCGCCTCCGATCCTGCTCGGCGGCCTCCTTCTTGAGCATGACTACCTCGCAGATGGAGACCACGGCGTCCCATTTGGTGGTGTAACCCACCAACATCGCGCCTACGATTGCTGGTGAGGACAGATCCAGTCCAATATCTGCAACCAGGACTGGGCCAGACTGGGCACTCGGCGAGCGTGTGCTGGGCGCAGAGACCGGGTCTCTTCTGCAATGGTGAAAATGGGTTGTCGCTTCTCGGTCTATCCAGCACAGATACTCACCGAAACTCCCGTGTCCGGTGAGTATCTGGGTCAGTCTGTGGTTGACGTAACCACCCTTCCTTCCCACCCAGGCTTCAAGGTGAGGCAGGATAGCACCGACGGAACGTTGGCGCGTGTTCAGGCGTAATTGAAGCCGCGCGCGCCACTGTGTTTGTACGCGCCGGTATACTTCTACGGTATGCATCCCGTCCATCACAGTGAGCATTTGGTCGGTCCCACCACCCCTGGCGGACGCGTATTTCAGTAAAAACCACTGCGTCGACTGCTACCAGCAGATCGAGTGGTGGGAGGAGCGCCAGAAGTATCGCTGCTTCAAAAGATACCGTACAGTATTCTCGTGCGATCCGTACGGCCACCATACGCTGCAGGCTATTTAGAATAGCTCTGCAGCGGGAGGCGCCCGACACGCGTTCAGACCAGACGGGCGCCCCGCAAAGAGCCATGGATCGCACGACATCTCCGTAGAGGCGGCGAACTTCTTCCCATGGACCACAGAGTTTCAGCAAAAGCCTGTGTAACGCACCGGGAACCTGGTGCACTTGGAGAACCAGACGCTCAAAGTGTTCCTCCAAGCCCCAACAACGTCTAGGGTGAGGCGCATGTTCTTCGTGTACCGCCTCACTCTGACCTCTACGTCACCCATTTGGCATCGATGTACTGGGTGGGTCCTGCCTACGACGTAAGCCATGGAACCATAGCGCCTCGGTCTTGTGAGGCGCTGCCCGAAGGTTCCTTATGGCCGCGACGACACATGCAACACCGTGTTCGGCGAGCCGTACCGCCCGCTGGAAGCTGACCTTCCGGGCTATAATCCGCATAGCAGACGACGCTCACTCCGGGAGGGAGGCCAATCCGCAGGACCGCATCATAGGCGAGGCTCCATAGCAGAGGTCCGAACACGGAACCCTGAGGAAGGGTAAGGCTAACTTACAATTTAAATTGCAGTTCAAACGGATGACAAGAGATCGAAAACGACTTTTGTGCTGTGACTTTAATTAGATCTTGGGACAACTAACACACAGCCATCCTATTCCAAACTAGGCAGAGCCAAAATAATGGCAACCAGAGACAACTGATAAATATACTTTATATTTCCAAAAATATACGTATTATATTCATTTATGTAATATTATTATGGTAATTTACGGTAAATTTGACGATCACCGTAGCCTAGTTGGGAGTCTACGGAAACCGCCCTGCTGCAATTGACAGACAGGGTCGAAAGAGCACTGGAGGACAAACAGATAGCACTCTGTGCAATCTTGGATATTGAAGGCGCCTTTGATAACACCCCGACAGGCACGTTGATCAATGGACTAACAAACAAGAACATTGATCAAACAACTGTCAAATGGGTAAAGGCAATGCTTTCAAACCGTAAAGCTCTGGTCTCGCTGCATGGAACTTCCTTGGAGGTTGCAACAACGAGAGGCTGTCCACAGGGATGTGTACTATTCCCACTCCTGTGGACCTTAGCAATAGATGAGCTTTTATACAAGCTAGCAGAACAAAGAATCGACACTTTGGGATACGCTGATGACCTTGTGGTGATTATACGGGGTTTCTGTCAAAGCTTGTTGTCGTCACTGATGCAGAACGCTCTTAACATTGTCAATCGATGGTGTAGAGCGAATCAGCTATCCGTAAATGCTGACAAAACAGTTATCGTACCGTTTACTCGAAAGAGGGCTCTAGACAAATTAGCCCCTTCAGTAATGAACGGCAGCGAGATACAGTTTTCCAATGAGGTTAAATATTTGGGAATAATTTTTGACCTTAAGCTCACATGGAACCCACATATCAAGAAAACTATACAAAAGGCAAAAATTGCCTTAGGTATAGGGCGTCGCCTGGTAGGGAGAAGGTGGGGATCCCACCCCAAACTTCTCCTATGGTTGTACACTGCTATAGCGAGACCGACCATCGCGTACGGCTCCGTAGTTTGGTGGAGTAAAACCAGCCAAACGACAGTAATAAACAGGCTCAATAGCCTGCAAAGATCTGTATGTATGGTAGTCACGGGAGCCATGTCATCTACTCCTGGAGCGTCACTTGAGGCATTGCTGAACCTGCCGCCTCTTTCACTGTTCATACAGTCTGAGGCAAAGGCCGGCATGCTGAGAGCAGCCGCACAGGGGACCGAGACGTGGCTCTCAAAGGCACTGAGGGCTTTATGTGACCAAGTGCAACAGGACCCCATACTAGGCATGAAATCAGACTTTTTGTCCCCACAATATAACAGCACCAAGAATTATTGTGTGGAGATACCTTCCAGGGACGACTGGACTAACAACAAAGTATCCTGGAAGAAGGGGAGCCTAATTTGGTACACCGATGGCTCCAAAATGGGAAATGACGTAGGCTGTGGAGTTTTTGGGGAACGACCAGATTCAAAGCCAGTAAAAATCTGGGTAAATACGCCTCAATTTTCCAGGCAGAGGTTTATGCCACCATTGTATGTGCAGAAGCCAACTTGCAAAAAGACTATGTCAACCATACAATCTACATCCATTCAGACAGTCAAGCGGCTCTCCTAGCCTTGAACTCTGACACTATAACGTCAGGGCTAACCTATGAACTGCATTGACAGTCTCAATACCCTGTGCCTTAGGAACAAGGTGATACTTCGATGGGTACCGGGTCATGCGGGTATCGAGGGCAACGAAAGTGCCGACGAACTCAGTGATGAGCACGAATATTTGTTTCTGAGTCATAACATCCATGACTCATACTATGTATATAAGATTCATCTATCTATATAAGTATGTATATCGTCGCCTGGTACCCATAGTATAAGCTTTGCTTAGTTTGGGGCTAGGATGATCTGTGTGACATTGTCCCTAGATATTATTATTATTATATACAGAATAAATAATCGTGCTCATCACACAAAGATTTATCCTGGGTGGGGGTCGAACCCACGACCACTGGCTTAGCAGTCAGGATCATAACAACTCCAACGGACCCGTCATCTTTAATAACGATTCTCAAACGAGTGTTTTACATGCCAGTTAATAAGTGAAGTGTTCATTGTTGTGTTAAAATAAATAACAAATTGAGACTACCACTGCGCCGGGGCGGTGTAAGCCATCCGATCAGGCATTTGCGTTTCCAACGAAACTGTATGGTTGCGGGACTGTTCATGCCTCGGAGAGCACGATATGCCTTCAATCCCGGCTATCATTAGAACATTTCTGACAATTTAACAGATAGCTAGAACCCTAGTGGAATCAAGCACCTTTTAAAATATAGTATTACTATAATATATAAAAAAATTGCAAACGAGCAAGTGACCTGATGGTAAGATCACCCGCAACACCAGAGGGGTGCAAGTACATTTCCGGTCCTGAACAAAGGATTACACTCGCTTCTTGAAGGTTGACATATCACACAGGATCGGTAATACCTTCGCAATTAATTGATTCCAGAGTGGTGGTGCGTAGTAAAAGTTAAACAGTTTAATTGCTTTCAACATCTTAGCGATTAGTTTCCTTATGGGATTGGACGCAAGGTGGCAGTCGCTCGATAAATTTATCTGTCCCCAAGTTATAAAGGGAGTCGACTTTAAAAGAAATGCGATAAGGGATAATAACTGTTTGAAAAAAAGATTAAACATACAGAAAAAAATCCCATTCAATTCATAAAGAATTTTCAAGCTTAAATATCAAAGGAGAAAAAATGTAACATACATTAAAAACAACTGAATATAGTTGTTTTTAATGTATGTCACATTTAGTTGAATTGATAAGATTCTGGTTTTGGAAGTAAGTTAAGGTGGAGAGATTATGTATTTGAAATGACGACGCCCGTACTATTTATTTAAATCGTGGAGCTTGACAAACATGTACGGACATAAAGCACAACAATATGGGTCACACAAATACTTGTCCTGTACAGGACTCGAACCCGAAACACGAGGGCGCCCAGTTAGTAGCATTTTGTTTGTAGTATTTTTTTAATTCCCATTTTCCTGTGTCGCGGCGTACATTATAAACATATAATTCATGGACACCAAGTACATTCAGGCACAGAAAAACTATTTACGGGTCCTGCCCGGGAATCGAACCCGGTCAGGTAGTGGCCAGGCAATTTCTATAGCGTTATTACTATTGTAAGTATCTAGTTTTGATGTGCTATGGTTAGTTATTAAGACTTTTTTAAACCATTAACATTCCACGCTATATTGTTATTAGGTATATATATGTATGTATCTCTTTCCTTATGTAAAATATGTATATATTATTGTGTTTATGTAGTCGTCGGTTGGTAAACATTTTAACTTATGATGAATGTATGATTGTTATTACACATAGTTGTGGGTCAAATCGAATGAACTATTTACTTTTAAAAATTATGATTATGAAATGACTTTTGTGACTTTTCTTTTTGTTAATACATACATATACAGATAATTACATCCAGACTCAGGACATACAGACATGTCTATGCACATAAATATCTGTCTTGGTTGGGAATCAAACCCACGACCTCCGGCGTGAAAAGCAAGCATTTGCCAACCACATTATATAGTTCAGAAAGGCGAGGTCAGAAGTACTCTAAACCGGCGAACATGTATGAAGAATATAATGACAGTAAATGAGGCGAAAGTGGTGTGCAAGGATCGTGACAAATGGACGTCCGCTGTTGCTGCCTACCCCTCTGGGAAACAGGCGTGAGTCTATGTATGCATGTATTATATCGTTTTATGCCATTATTTTTATGAGCTAGCTGTGTGGCCGTCGGCAAGGAATACCACCACCCCATCCTGTAGGGTGCGTAGAAGTCGCCCCGAGGGAATATCTCCCAGAAAACGGGCACCAGCGTCTCTCTGTCAGCCCGTTTGCCAAGCGTGGCGATTACGGCATATGTCTCTAAATAATCTATTGTAGAAACCACAACTCTATTGTAGAATACTTTTGGAGAAGCCTTTGTTCTGCAGTCGAAGGTATTCGGCTGACATTATGACTTATAAAGATAAATAAATTAGCTTATACATATTATTATAGATTTCGTATAGATTTCATTGTATGTTTTTTTGGATGAAATATAGCCCATGTTATTCCCGGATAATGTAACTTTCTATAAAAGAAAGAATTATTGAAATCAGTAGTGTTTGAGTTTCTCCATTCGAAACAAACAAACAACAACTGAAATCTATTATCTTTATAATCATCATCATATCAGCCGAAATACGTCCACTGCTGGACAAAGGCCTTCCCCAAGGATCTCCACAATGGCCGGTCTTGCGCTGCCCGCATCCAGCGGCTTTCCGCGACCCTTGCAAGATCGTCGGTCTACCTTGTAGGAGGCCTGCCCACGCTGCGTCTTCCGGTGCGTGGTCGCCACTCGAGAACCTTTCTGCCCCAACGGCCATCGGTTTATTATTATTTTTATTTATTTATAACTTTATGCACATTAAAGAGTACAAAGGCGGACTTAATGCCCAAGGCATTTTCTGCCAGTCAACCTTAGGGTGGTGCAGAGATAGCATGGTAGGTGCACGGATCATACAATTATCAAAGAGTAAGAAAGTAAACAAACACTATACTATACATTTATATGCGCTATGTGACCCACCCACTGCTATTTCAGTTTGGCAATTCTTTGGGCTAAGTCGGCTACTTTGGTTTTCCTGCGGATTTCGATGTTTGTTATTCAATCGCGCAAGGATACTCCGATAATTTCTTTACAATATTAGTTTAGATCCTACAATATTTTAAGCGTTTAAGTTTAACATTCTCGTTTAAATGTATATGTATTTAGACATTTAAAACAGTGTTTTGTTTTTGAGTAAATTAAAACGAAGTTTTGCCCTAACCTAATACACCTAATACATTTAAATATCAAATACTTAGCTACTCGCAGGAACCGGAATGGAACCCATTGAATTTTTTGCCTTTAATAACACCATCTCTAGGGGTGTCTGCGCCTGCGCGGTGCAGGAGGTGTGTGGACACTCCATACACATCGTATGTCGTTACACAACACATCACAAGTGTAAAGACTCACTGAAGAATAGACACTGTAGTCCTCACTACCTTAAGGAACAATTCGAATTCCTATCCTTCCTATGTGAATGAAATTTAAGGCCTCTGAGATCACCAGGAAATCTGAAGCTGACAATGTCAGTGCACTGTACAGACTTTGTAGATAAATCTTTGACGGTCCAAGTAATTCCACTGTGGAATGCTCTGCTAATTCCAATACGACGTGCTCAAAACATGAAATCCTTTAAAACTATAGTGAACAGCCTCTATTTATCCCGTTTTATTTAATCCTGCTACTTGAATATTCAATTATTTTCTTATAGTCTTCTTATCGACAAGACATGGTGGATGATAAAGCCTCATACAACTCCGGAAGGGAACCGGGCCCCGACAAGAGGGACAAGCAGATAAATGGGACATACTTTGGCGTACGCGCGCCTTAATATAAAGATATTAATTAATGTATGTATGTAAAATGTATTATGAAATATATATTAGATTATTACACTTACGTTTAAGTATGAATATTAATATAAGTAAGTACTAATAATGTAGCACTGACGATGGTTAACTACCAGATGCCTGACATTTTCGACTTATGACCATGCTACGGTTGTATGGTGAAGATCGCTTTTATACGATGCCCGCCAATTGTACATTCTTCCATATACATACATATTGTAAACTGGTATTTTTACACTGTGTAAACTAAAGTGTAAAATGAAAAAAAAAATCATTCCATCAACACATCGATTTACAATTAATAAATTACTTCTGCCAAACTGCATAGCAGTTTGTTGGCAGATGTAGCTGCCTTTTTTGAACTTATTGTGTACTAGCTGTGCCCCGCGGTTTTACCCGCGTTAAACTTTATAAAATATGGCCTATGTGTTATCCTAACTATAAAAAATTGCCTGTTCTTTCTCAGGGTCTAGACCATCTGTATATTAAATTTCATTCAAATTCGTTCAGTAGTTTTGGCGTGAAAGAGTAACAGACAGACAGAGTTACTTTCGCATTTATAATATTAGTTAGGATTTAACATTATTTGCTTACTATTCATAATTTATACATTGCTTAAATCTATCTATGCATCCATCATGTAACCTTACAGAACCCCGCAACTGGCCCGCAAAGACGCTTCTATAGTAGCTAAGAGATGAATTTATTGTAAGACCGATACAGATAGGGCGCGTAATTTTAACAAATAACCTTGGCTCCACATTTTTATGAACATTAATAAACTCACAACGTATTGCAAGCACCATACTTTCACAAATTACGCAAGCATGTGAACGCAGCTATGTATCAACGTTGTATAAACAGATAATGTGTCTAATTAACAATTGTATTTATGACTTCGCAATAAATAAAAACATAACATCATTAAAATAAAATACGCAAAGCAGAGGTAACAATATAATTACTGTTTATTTAAACAATACGCCTAGATTATTACTGCTTATTAAAACCAGCTGCATAAATAAATTACTGCCACGTAAACAAGTCGCATAGGTAATTACTGCTCATTAAAACAAGTATCATATATAATTACTGCCATCTAAACAAGTCGCGTAGATGAATACTGCTTATTAAAACAAGTCGCATAGATAATTACTGCTTATTAAAAATCTCTCATATATAGTATATAATTTCTAAAGCACGTCGCACAGATAATTACTGCTCATTAAGACAAGTCATATATAATTACTGCTTTCTAAAGCAAGTCGCACAGATAATTACTGCTAATTAAAACAAGACGCATAGATAATTGCCGTTAATGAAAACAAGTCTCATATATAATACTACTTCCTTAACAAGTAGCATAGATAAATACTGCTTATTAAAACAAGTCGCATAGATAAATACTGCTTATTAAAACTAGTCGCATAGATAATTACTGATTATTAAAACAAGTCGCATAGATAATTACTGCTTATTAAATCAAGTCACATATATAATTACTGCCTTCTACAACAAGTCGCATAGATAATTACTGCCTTATAAAACAAGCCGCATAGATAATTACTGTTTTCTTGTTTTCATCACCATCAGGTCAACTTAAAGACGTCCACTGCCGGACAAAGGCCTTTTCAATAGATCTCCATAAGTGTTGTGTTCATCATTTGGAGGGATAGAGGGATGTTCTGTGCGGGAATTCAACCCGGGACACGAAGACTTAAGCGTGTCTTAACCACTGCGTCACACGTGCAGAAACGTCAAACCGTGCAATTTGGACGACAATATTTATTTGAATCTTAAAGGTAAACGCTTCAGCTATTAGGCTTATACTGTTGTATTGAATTTAGTAAAGTCCCGAGTGCTCATGGGGTTAGAGGATATATTGGCAACGTGTGAGCGATATACAATGTGTCGTTCAAATCAAATCAAACACTAATATTATAAAGGCGAAAGTTTGTGAGTGTGCGACTGTGTGAGTGTTGAAGTTTATTACTTCTTCAAGTCTAAACGGCTGGAGTGATTTTAATAAAATTTGGTATGTAGTTAGCTGACATCCTGAATTAACACATAGGCAAAAATGTATAAAGTTGAACGCGGGTAAAACCGCGGGGCACAGCTAGTTATAATATACATGCGAAAGTTTGTGAGTATGAATGTTTGTAACTCTTTCACGCAAAACCTAACGAACGCATTTTGATGAAAATTTATAGTAATATAGCTTATACATCACAATAACACACAGGCTATAATTTATGAAGTTTAACGCGGGTTAAACCACGTGGCACAGCTAGTGTTTTATATTTTAGCCACTGTTTCCGCTTACGCAAAACCACAAAGCTTTAGTTATATAATATTTGAGTTTAAATATTGATATATAATTGTTATAAAATATTTGCTAATTTATTTGTCATAGGAATTAATGTTAAAAATTATAAGTGCACAAGTGTTTATCAAATTAACAATAGTCTAGCTTTGACGATAGTTAGCCTTTGACGATATAAAACAGTGACAGTTTTTTTAATAACTGCACAAAAACGCAAAGCCACGCATAATTAGATAGACATGTACCACCAAGCGGACCTCGTGTAGGTTGTTCTCGATCAACACAGGGCATCAAGAATATTTTAGAGAACTTGAAAAGGCAGCTCGCAACTTGAAACATGCTGACCTAAGGATAAATAATCCACTTCATAATCATCGCTAGCTGAAGTATAATTGATGACCTAACAGGATTCACCATACCCCACAGAAAATTCAATAATAATAAAATAAAATAAGATAGTTACAGCACCACCAATCAGCGGTAGACCGCTAGCTCAACTCACACAAAGGACCGAAGCAGTAAACAAGAATTTTAGGCGTAATTTTCCGTTCTATTTTTGCTTAACTCGGGAATTGAACCCGCACTTAACCCTGTTCGCGACAGAAGATCTATTAAAGATAAATTTAAATGAATTCAGTGTGCGCTATTAATTCTTTGATTTTTAACATGACGTTTACAGTTATACTAGGGAGCTTTTACTCCATCACCGTACACCGTAGTATTACTGTGTTCGATATTGGGTGTTTAACAACCAGTGTTAAAGAATTAACCAAGAAAATGCTGAGTTAGATCTACAGCTCTCAAGTCTACGTAAAAAAATATACATATTAATGGCATACGCCGACTGATCGGGCCTCTGCGCAGAAGATACCACAGATGCGACTACCTGATTGCCTGATTAAAATAAAAAATTTCAAATGAACATCTCAACCAATGGTTTCTGCTAGCTTCTGCTAGCTATACCCCTATAGGTTGGACAGGAAACCAACCCCAACAGAAATGGGTTAAAGCAGAAGCACTTATAAATAAATAAACACAACGAAACGGTCGCAATAGAAGCAAAAGGATAAAAAATAACATATTAAAATAAAAGTAAAAAATAATTCGCCAGCTTGATAATTCACATAAAATTGGAACAACATACAATTGATAATAGGAGATTTTTATAACAGTAAAATCTTACTAATCATAAATGATGAAAGTTTGTGAGTATAGATGTAAGAATACTTGGATGTTTGATGTTGGATGAATATTTGTAGTAATATAGCTTATATATTCGAATAACACATAAACTATAATTTATAAAGTTTAACGCGGGTAAAGCCGCGGGGCACAGCTAATAATTTATAAAGTAAATAAAACAGCGGACCACAGCTAGTTAAATACTTTTTTAAACAGAGGATAAAATACAATAGTTAACTTAATCATGGCAAGAAGGGCAACACGCGAGTTGTTAAAAGCATAAAGAATCATTCGCTTGGCGGCAGGAACTACTATTTCGCTCATTAAGTATAATTTAATGAATATAATTATAACTTCTAGGGTTATATCACAAGTTTACTGCAGTAATTAAGTTCTAATGACCTCCAGGAAGTATGGTAGAACAAAGAGCTGTAAAGAAAGGTTCTGCTAGGCTCACAATGACCAGTTGATCTCGTATTTTATGTCTTAGCAATTATAGATGATGTGGGGGCAAGAGATACTAATGACAAATAACTATCTTATGTAAATTCTGAGGAATAGCACCTTTGACATTGGTCAGGCATGTCACCGTCCAGGTGAATGCTTCGGGTACCTATATGTAACCAAGCAGCCCGGATTGTTCAGTCTTAGCTAGCTCTGCAATACCACCTTGTAGAGTAGTTCTGAGTACACGTGTGGCTCAGCGGCTAAGACAGCCGCCGCGATGATTCGTATCCGGGTTCGATTCCCGTGCCGGACAACTATTTGTGTGACCCATAAATAGTTATTCTGAGTCTGGATGTAATTTGTGTCCGTCTATTATATGTTTGTAAAGTACCCCGCGATACAGGGATTAGATTACCGAGTGCGGGCGTTATTTAAAAAAGAGAAAAGTGAAAGAGAAAGGTGCCGTACTACAGGTATGTACGTACGTACTAGAGCCGATTATCTCTATCTTCATGGATGGGACTGTTATTTTCACAGCGTTTATTTTCACAGCCTCCCATGATGAGAATCTCATGAAAAAACCACAGAGAATAAAAATCTATGGACCTTTATATCGCCCAAGAGGTTGTAGATATGTGGCACTTTTTGGACAAAGTTCCTAAAATATTCGAAGACAGCCGAAAGAAGAAGCAGGAAGCCCTCAAGCCAAGCTCTTCGACTTCCGGATGAATTTGACATGGTTCGAGTAGCAAATAAATTCACGAATAGTGGCCGAATCAGGAGGCTAAGTGCGGAAAACAATCACCCAATTAAGTTGGACATTACCTCAGCAATCTTTATATTGATAGTTTGTCTCTGCTCACGACTAAATGGGTAAGAACCGCGACAAACACCGTAAGGATCCCCTTACGGTGTTTGTGTAATTAAGTGATTGAATTACTACAAAAAAAAGCGAGACACCCCAAGACTATGTAGCAATATATCATTATACAGCTTATATATAAGTAATATAGTTAACGCGGGTAAAACCACGGGGCACACAGTTAGTCAGATTATAAATACGTGACTTAATAATGATTCAGCAAAATGTAACAAAATAATTCCGTTTCTGAAGCCATACACGCGGCCCCAATGCGGCTGTCGGATTAGGAGCTTATTTCGAATACATTACCTTCACTAAACATAAGTTATACACTCATGATTCACCCTATTACCATCATATACAACGTATAACTTAAACAATGTAGGATACTTACTTTATAGACTACACAAACCACTAATACCATGTCCGACGAGAAGAACGTCTCCGTAATTGATAACCATAAATAATAATAAACTCATAGTAATATGTTCTCACCGGTCCGTAAGTGATTGGCGAGGTTAAGCAACTAGGCTCACGGTCTGTCCATAGATGGGTGACCGCCAAAGTGGTTTAATTTCTGGGCGTCTCCGTGCTTCCCTATCAGTCCCGATTGTTGTCATTAGACAACAGCCGTTAAGCCATGTCAGAGGCTTACTGGACGGTTTGAATTCGGCAATTCTGACACTAGGGCCTGTAACCATTGCCCATACAATAAGTAAGGTATTATAAATTTTAGCTGGAATAATCCTCAAGGCTTGTCCCAGCTAAAATCTATAAGACCTTATCGTCAAAGCATAAGCACACAGTTAAGATGGTGTAACGCGTGAATTAGCACCGGCAAAGATCTCCGGAACTACTTCGGGAAGAGATAAAAGCCCGATAAAAGAAGATAGTTAAAAGGATCAATGTATACTAACACCAATAGCGCCTTGGTTGCCGAGGAATCGCTTCTGCTTGCCGTCAACCTGACAGGCCAGCGAGTTCAGCAGGTAGATAGCGATGCGCTGCACGAAGCCCTCCTGGTTTACGTCAGCCACGCCGTTCAACAAAATCTGCACGACTCGTTCGTACTCGAACAACTGGAATATTATTGAACAAAATACATAAATAAAATAACTTCAAAATAAACCATAACATACTAAATCATCATCATCATCATATGCTGAAAGACATCCACAGCTGGCCAAAGGCATCCCCTAAGATGTCCACAATTTAAGATCATCGGTCCATATTGTCGGGTGTCTACGCTGCGTCTTCCCGTTCGTGGTGGCCACTCGAGAACATTTCTGCCCCAACGGCCATTGGTTCTACAAGCTATATGCCCACCCACTGCCACTTCAGCTTTGCAATTCTTCGGGCTATATCGTTAACTTTGGCTCGCTCGCGGACTTCGATATATACTACATGCTTTACATTAATTCTAATTAAAGACAATAACATTGGTGATTTATTTTATATTAACCATACCACCATGTAATACCCAAAATGTAATTAATAATAAATGATTTGATTTGAACAAACGAACAAATTTAAAAGCAACATAATGGCATCTTTCAATGTTTCATAATATATATATCTAGAATATATCAATATGGGCCGGTTGTCTCGATCATGTTTATGTGTTGTTTTATGTATGCCTAATGGTCTATTGCTACGAGTCGAGTTAGATTCGTAAAAATATGTTTTAGTACTCTTTGAATTTGTAGTAATCTAAGTAGTTATAGTAATCTTAAGATTAGTAAGTAAATAAAAAAAAGAACTGTCCTTTACCATGCCGTGGCAACTTATAAGTGAAGTAACATTTAGCACGTAATTTTATAACATGTATGTATTCAATGTATTAGTGTATGTTTTGTAAGTTGTCCTAAATAAATAACTAATTTTCATCCAAATATCAATTGCAAAATATCTAATTCTTAAGTATATGAACAGATGTTTATTGGACGTACACAAAAATAATTACGATGTGACTTTCACATAAACGACATCGAAATAGTATTAACATATAAAGAGGTATGATCCGAATACACGTATGGTGTACTGTTTAATGTACTGCTTCGTTACTACCTCAGTGCCCTCGTGGCGCACAGTACAATATATTAGTCTGTAATCAGTCCCAACATTTTTATTCCAATTCTAGGTGCATGTGTCCGTGAATTGTCTGTTTGTTAACTCCCCGCGACACAGGGATTGAAATCGCGAAGGTAGTCGGATAAATAAAGAAATTAAAGTTAGTAGACACCCACTGCCAATAATAATAGCCGCCTTTTTAAACAGGGGTTTAAACAGAAAGTATCTGGAAGAATATCATTGGAATAAGGTGTCATTCCGTTTAGAGACGCAGTTATTATTCTCATCGACAATAGTATAAAGAATACTACATCCGTCGGTATAGTAATTATAATAATAAACAACATCTTAAGAGGCTTTCGCTAGATCACTGGGTCAAGGGTCGGATACAAAAGGCGGAAATAATGGGAACGGCACGCATTGTGAGAAGGTTCCTTACTCTGTCGCCCTGACCACCGGCGGCCTAGGGCGTCAAACCTCGCCGCTGGAGGACCTCTATTTTTTTCATATTTATTTATATATTATTGTTTTCTTTTTTAATTCAATTTTATAGATATAAATATGTAAAAAATAAGAACTTTAAATAAATAATTTGGAATAATAATAATATCCTGGAATACTATTAAAACACGACCATGATCCCAAACTAAGCAGAGATTGTACTATAGAATCCAGATAACCGATATAATAGATATAGTATTCTTCTTATGTAAATACACGGCCATGATCCCATACTAAGCAGAGATTGTACTATAGAATCCAGATAACCGATATAATAGATATACTATTCTTCTTTTGTAAAAACACGGCCGTGATCCCATACTAAGCAGAGCTTATACTATGGACACCAGATAACTGATATGGTACATATATTACTTTCCTTTTGTAAATACATACCTACGTATGTATTGTCATAGGCAAATAGCTGTTATTATAACGATAACATTATTATTTCGTGCTGTCGATTAACGCGGTGACTACTCTCCACTTTAACTTCGTGAACCTTATCTTAGAAATTAATCCTCATTACTATGTATTATAAATTAGGACAGGGTGGGACAGTAATGCCTTATGGTAGTATCATCTCTGCATGCAGTCAGGCAATGCGGTAATTATTTTGTGCTTCAATTTGGTACCCCTTATAAAGATAAAAATGAAAAAATAAGCCTCTTGGTCAAGTAATTACTGACTCTGAACGGTAAGCTAATCGTGGGTTCAATCCAGGACAAATCTTTGTGTGATGAACACGATTATTTGCCTTCATTATCATCAAATCAGCCAAAAAGCGTCGTCTGCTGGTCAAGATTTCCACAACTCTCTACTTTTTCTGTGTCTGGATGTAATTTAACTATAATATGTATATATGTATTTATTGCCATAGTAAAGGCTGTGCCTAATTTGAGATCAGATGGGTTTGCTTTTGATTTTTTTAAATTACCACATCAGGGGTTATTCTGAATTGGCGCAGAGTGGGACAACTATTTTCTATTACGGAACCTCATATACTTGGTAAATACCTTGGAAATAAAGCATCAAATCGGTAATTATATGACTTGGAATAGGGAAGGAGAATCCATTTCTTATCATGATAACTATGAAATGAATGGCAATGTAGATGGAATACCTTAACCAAGGGTCGCCATCTGCACCACTTCTTTCCGGACTTTTGGAGCTGGCTTCTCTAGTTGCAATAATTCTCTCGTTTTATGAGGCTATAGCCTCTTTACATCATTCTGTCTCCCGCTTTGCTCTGGAGGGAAGTGGACTTATTCATTTTCTAAATCCTCCTTTTTTTCTTTCTGATTAAATACGTTGCGGGGTCGAAGACAGTTAAACTCATCTTACCATTCAGTGCCATTTCATTGTGTGCCACTGTTGATCCTGGCTTACAGGAGTTGCAAAATTCAAGAGCGCCTCCGTACCGTACAGCAGTCTATCGATTTAACTAATGCAGCGAATCACTGTCCCACTGCAGCTCAAGGGCCTTCTCTCAAAATGAGACGGTATAGGCAATAGCATGGACTTGCTTTTCGCGCCGCAGGTCGTGGTGTCGATTCCCACCCAGGACAGATATTTGTGTGCATGAACAAGCCTGTTTATCCTGAGTCTGGGTGTAATTATCTATTTAAATATGTATTTACAAACAAAAAGTAGTACATACATGTAATTTATCAGTTGTCTGGTTTCCATAGTACAAGCTCTGCATAGTTTGGCATCAGATGGCCGTCTGTATATAATATCTCAGGATATTATGTATTATATATGTAGTATATCAGTTGTCTGATTTCCATAGTACAAGATCTGCATACTTTTGGGATAAGATGGCCGTGTGGGAATAATGTCCCATAATATTATTATTATTATTATTATAGTCCACCACGCTGCCCGAGTGCAAGTTGGCGAACTTTTTCCTTTACTGTTTTAAATATGAGAAATTTACCTACATTACAAGATATCTATATCATCCAACACTTACCACATCGGTAGGTATCTTGAATTGACACAGGGTGAGACATCCATTCCTCATCATGGTGTCATCTCCGAGATGGGCCTCCATGCCGTCCAGCAATGCTGTGATTATTCTCTGCTTCAGGGTTATGCCGATACGGTCCTTCTCCTTCCCCTTCACTATGTAGAATAATGTCGCACTGAAAGTAGAAAATATAATGTTAATAGCATCCTGCAGCGGCTTCACGAGTCGTATAAAGTATTCATCATATTCCAAGCCAGTCAAGGATCATCATAATGCCAGCCAAAGTACTCCCACTGCTGGACAAAAGCCTCCCTAAAATAGGGGGATATGCCATAATCACTACGTTTGGCAAACGAAAACGCTGTTGCCCGTTCTCTGGTAGGTATTCCGGACGATTTATTTGCCAGGATGAGATGGGGTGATGATAATCTATGCCATCACCACACAGCAGTCGAGGATAGTTAAGATACTAGTTAGAGATATTTGTCAAACGTATCATTCAAGCCTTAACCGATATATCCCCCTTTTTTCTCCCTCACTAATTGATGTGGGAGGGAACACTGCATAACGGTAGCGGGAGTGGGTGGGCGTTGTTGAGTGCATGCACTCGCAAAAGGTCAAGTTGAAACGACGTGGATGCTTAAAATTGAATTACGGCTCAGGCAGATGTTTGGGTGGACAGTTTGCAATGGATACATTAGGAGCATATACTTTACTTAATGATACAAGTACAACTGACTGCCCGTGGGGCGTTAAGACAGTAGCCTCGCCACTTCGTGTCCCAGGTTCGAATCCCGCACAAGTCCATTATTTATGTGACCCATAAATAGTTGTCCTTAGTCTGAATGTACTTTGTCTGTCAATTTTGACCGCACGTGTGGCGCAGTGGCTAAGACAGTCGCCTCGCCACTTCGTGTCGCGGGTGCGAGTCCCGCGCCGGCCAACTATTTGTGTGGCCCACAAATAGTTGTTCTGAGTCTGGATGTAATTTGTGTCCGTCTGTTATATGTTTGTAAAGTACCCCGCGACACAGGGATTAGATTAATGCGGGCGTTGTCTTTTAAAAATGATAAAATAATAATTATAGGTTTGTTAAGTACACCGAGACACAGGCATTAATTTCCATGGTGCCGTGGTTGAAATGAAATGAAATGAAATTTATTCAGCATTTGGGTATTAACATACACTTGTACTTGTCAAGATCACAATGCAGTACATAAACATAGTGGATAGTATAAAATTAAACAAGAAAAAATAATTAGTCCGTCCGTGGTTTGTTATATGGCATATATTTTCTGAAATCCTTAAATAAATAACAAGTTTCTAATCTATTATTTTGAATTTCTACTATATTAAAATTAAAGAATGGATGACTAAAGCAAAAAGACGAAATTCTAAATGAGGTTGTGATCACATGCACGGGATCACCGATCACGCGTTAATGGGCCAGAGCGATCCTCGCCGCTGAGGAACCTACCCTAGCTAGCCTGCGGCTTTCTCTAGCTGCCTAGGTGGAAGACGTTGCCTTATAAACTAAATATGTGAGGCAGTCATTGTCAACTGCCTTCAAATAAAACAAACAGATATATGCAAATACATTATTTAATCAAATGTATGCGAGAGCATTGTACCAGTATATGTATTTATGGTGATCATATGCTTCACCTCAGGCAAGACAAATGCAAACAAGTTCATTGAAAACAATATTTTACCATATTTCAGCTGGACCTACATCCGTTATACATATACTAGTATCTTCTGTTGAGTGTTGGCCTTTAAGCCTTTCATTCACAGGTCCCCGTAGCCCAGTTGGTAGTGCTCCTGCCTACGAAGCTGGTGGTCCTGTGTTCGAATCCCGGTAAGTGCAAATATTTGTGTGATGAACACGAATATTTGTTTCTGAGTCATGGATGTTTTCTATGTATATAAGTATTTATCTAGATATATATATATAAGTACGTATATCGTCGCCTAGTACCCATAGTACAAGCTTTGCTTAGTTTGGGGCTAGGATGATCTGTGTGACATTGTCCCTAGATATATTATTATTATATTTCATACTAAAGCCAGTGTATGAATGCTTTTAGTTACTGTTAGATACAAGGTGTAAGATAAGCAGTCTACGTAGGTTAAAGAACTCAATTTGGCCTTTAAAATTAACAACCTGCAGCAAACAAACAGCAAAAAACAGCAACAAACAAAATACACAAAAATTTATATTAATTCCCGATACAAGAATAACCATCACATAATGTACTTACTTTACTTTTAATTTACTTTATACGGGGAGGTTTTAGAACAAACATTTTTGTGTCATTTTCTTCAAACTGGTTTAGTTTAATGATTTCAGTTATAGAATGAATTATAGTATAGAATGGTTAGATAGCGCTCCTTAAGTGGCGTTCCCTAATTTTGTTAGACCTTGTATATATTCGATCATTCTTAATAAATTACAACTAAACAATCTGAAATGCGAATGCACATGTCGCTGTAAAAATGCTTTCATAAAACATCTATCAGTTTACGTCTAAATTGCATAGATTAGAAAATTTTAGGTCAAAATTACATAGGGTTGACGTCGGCATTTTCCGTCAATTACTTAACTTTTATATAGATTAGAACATAAATCGTCAAAATTGCATAGGTCCGCTAAACAACCTGTTTAATGTTGTAAAAATGTGTGTGTACACATTCAGTGTAAAAATGGTTTCAGAACATCTGTCAGTTTACGTCAAAATTGCATAGATTTAAGTGGGCATTTTCGTCAACATTACATAAATTTGAACATAATACCTGAAGATTGCATAGATCCGCTAAACAACCTGTTTTATGTGCATTCCTGTAAAAATGCTTTCATGACATTTTACAGTTTACATTATACAATTTTACGTCTAAATTGCATAGGTTACAAAATTTTACGTCAAATTTACATAGATTAGATAAAACATAGTACGTCCAAATTGCATAGTAAAATGTTCTGAGCTGACAGGTTTCATGTACTTAAACATTTTAACAGCGAGTACACATTGAACAGGTTTTATGGGGATTGGAATGGGAAGTTGTTACGATGACGCGCGTAGAGTCATAAACATTCAATCGGGAAATTATATTAGTACTTATTATTATATGAAAAAAAAAACCAATTAAGAAATTATCAAAAGCTGTCAAACAAATGTTGTTGGTTTTTGTGTCAACTATCTAGTAGTTCGACGTTGTTGGTGTTTTAGAAGTAACCCTGTATATATCTAACGATAACCAGAACATTATTTAATAGGTGTGCCCCGCGGTTTTACCCGCGTTTATTTTTATCACGTAGATTTTTAAAAAGCCCTTTTAAATAGTCAGAACATGTTTGTAGTAATATAGTTGTATACATTATTATTTCTAGTAACATAGATATTTAGGTACACATTGTATTTATTGTATGAAAACATTTATAAAATTTATTTTATAATAGCAATGATATTTAGCTAGCTAACTTAAGCTTTATAAATTATAGCCTATGTGTTAATCCAGGGTATCAGCTAACTCCCTACCAGTTTATTAAAATCGCGCTATTAATTTTTTTTATTAAAATCGCTCCAGCCGTTTAGACGTGGAGAAGTAACAAACATACACAATCACAAACTTTTGCCTTTAAGAGTGATTAAACAAATTACAAGGACATATAGAACAATTAAAATATAAAAAACACATATAACAATAAAGGATAAAAAAATTACATGACCCCCAATCTTCAAATAAACTCTGGTCAATCTGCAAAACGTCTTCTATTCATATAAAATGATTCAGAATAATTGGAGTTTACTAATTATGAAGCTAAATACATATATGGTATAAGTAACCTGTGTCCTAAAAAAACCACCCCAATTTTACATGATTACCAAACCAATTCAAATGAAATGGTTCGCATTGAACACATGACATTGAGCGGATGCTGGAAAAGGGGGGTTCACCCTTTCCACCATACCACCCGCGCAGCGACGTTACCGCTTTGCCCGGGCGAGCGGCCGAAGGTTACCTAGGTACTAGAGGATAGCTACCGTTGTCAGGACTAGACATCAATAGCGACGCTTATTTGTAGATGCAATTATCTACCTTGCCTTTTCACATGCCTATGCTATGTATACCGGCTCTTTGATGGCCTCGTTGGTCTAGCGGTAGCGTGTTTAACCGCAGTTAATGAGGTCCTGGGTTCAAAACCTCAAATCCCGGGTCAGACCAAAAAAATATTGTGGTATCTTTTCGTAAAGAAAATTTCTCAGTATCAGCTCGAAGTATGCGAGTTGGCCGTATAATGCATCTATGCCTCGGAGAGCCCGTTCTGTACCCCACCTCTTTCCGGACGTGTCGCTAGTCGTCCCATCGGATCATGAGAGTGATGGAATAGAAAGTGGTCCTGCTTTTGCGCACATACTTGTGCGCTTTAATACGTCCTGCGCAATTGGCTAGTCTCTATTGAGACTGGCTGCCGTGGCCGATATTCGGCCGGGAGGACATTCTCATATAATATCGTTTCCCAGTCTATACTGTCGCCTACTTCCAAATCAACCGGGAAAGAGTACCTCTATTAGTCAAACCAGCCAGTTACAAATTGCTTTCTCGAAGGATTTTCACTAGATATTGACAGCGACAGCTTTACCTCTAAATAAATATTATGTGCCCTCATCCACCTGGATGCTAATATAGTCGACGCTCGACCGCAGAGGTCTCATTGCAATATTCTATCATTGACCGATATGTATTCTACTAGACGCGCAATCCCATATTGAGAATTTGCTCACTGAGTTGCAGCACCCGCGCTGCAACTCAGTCAATTTTGGCCGCCGCGTCCGCACGCGCCCCTCACCTCGCGCACAGCCGGACTGGGACTGAGTTTTATTCGAAACAGCGTGTCTAGTTACACATATAAGGCAATGTATTCATTCTATGCTATTTACTTTAGCTGAAGAAGTAAAAAAACTCTACTACTATTCTGACGAGTTCAAAATAGTATATAAGTGACTTTATGCAGTATCGTTGGTTTAACGGCAACACGTTCAACCACAGATAATGCAGGTACAGGTACATACGCCAGCACATCCAGCTACCCCCAATCTGTCAAATTTCTTTTATAGATTTTCAACTTTATCACATGAGCATAAGGTTCACTTTCAATTGGGGAAATTTGACAGATTGGGGTAGCTTGATGTGCTGGCGTCTGTATACTGTTCAAAGTTTGACTGCACATGTGGCGTAGTAGTTAAGACAGTCGCCTCGCCACTTTAATTCTCGCACTGGACAACTATTTGTGTATCCCATTAATAGTTGATCTGAGTCTACGTTGTGTACATTGCGGGCAAGGTCTATAAAGAAAGTGACATTGCCATCTGATCCCAGACTAAGCAGTATTTGTACTATGGAAACGAGGTAACTATAATTACACCCAGCATCAAGACAAACAGATATGTTCGAGCACACAAATATCAGTCCCGCTTGAGGATCGGACCCACGACCTGCGGCGTGAAAGGAAATTTGCTAACCACAAACACCTTATGGTGAGTCGCAGAAGCTTTCCCTTTTAAAATTTGGGCTCCAATATATATTCAGTGCCTTATAATGGGTACCTAAATATAAAACTACCCACGGGCTTGTTAATGGCCTTAGATTAGCCGGCGCATCACACACGCGAACACATTTTTACTTACCTTGTAAGTGGGAGAGGAGCTACTAACTCAGTCAAGCTGCTCGGCATAAAACGCTATGATTTTTTTATATTAAATTTTATAGCATTATTCGCATAAATTTAATTTCTTAAATCGCAATACCGGGATAATCGCTCTGCGTTAAGCTACGAACGATACACCCTGGCAGATCAAATTTAGGATTGCGAACACCCTATAGGACGATATAGGTGTTTCAATGGGCTTTGTTATCTAGAGACATGGCCGACTCATAATAATGTTCATAGTTACATGTGAAAGATCATATTGAAAACACCTTTCAAAAAAACTTTTTATTATTTTTATAGCATTATTCGCCGTGCAAAGCGTTAATCTAATCTCATAAATGGGAAATCATAAATTTTATCGTCCGACGGGTTTTGAGCCAGCATCATCTACCAATCCGTGGTAGGCGCTCTGCGTTAAGCTACGAAATAGACACACTTGAAGATCAAATTCAGGATTACCTTGCTAACATCCTTTCGGAAGGTGTAGGTGTTTCCATGTGCTTTGTTTTCTAGAAACATGGCCGACTGATGGCTATGATGTTAGTGTTCAAAACTCATGTACAACAATTCCGAACTAAAATACCAATTAAAATATCATAATACCAACGCTTTCATAAAAGTTGCGATGAGAGGGACAGCACAATAACCACTGACTACTGGTTCAATTTGTTGTACGAGACGGGAAATAAGTATACCTAACACTAGAACTTCCTACCAATTATTCGTATAATTGGTAGATAGTTCTAGTGTTTTACTTATTTTCCCTTTTGTAAGGAGCGACTAAAACGTACCTACCCCTTCATAAAACAATCAATATCGTACTCGCCAGTACGTGTCGTATTAACGTAATCTACGTTTTCATGCGTCTCTACTTCAGCAACATTAAGGCGCTCATAGCCAGAAGCTTTCAGTGGTTCCGGTTCCGTTAGGGCCGCCGAAGTGGTTTAATTTCTGAGCATCTCCGAGCTTCGGAGGGCACGTTAAGCCGACGGTCCCGGTTGTAGCCATTAGGCCATGCCAGGGGCCTACTGGGCGTCTTAAATTACTCTGACACTAACCACTGCCCGTACGCTAAGTAAGTACTTAAGTACCTTAAGCCGAAGTGTGTAGTTTAATGTGTAGTCTTATTTGCAAGACGGCTGTAGCCCCCATTACCTCTACAGCTAGGCGAAGCCGTGTAGGATAACTGTAAATGGCTTGTTTAAAAAAAACCGGAACAATTCCGGTTAAACTCTGTGGGTAGAAGGTTCCCTACGCCAACTGCAAATACGATTCTAACACACAAAAATTGAGAATTTCCTATTAATTGTTACGTACTGTTAAATCCTTCAAAATATTATTTTCTAGAAGGCATCATTCCGATTCCAATGACCTCTCGCTCATATTTTTAGGAACATTTTATATTAAGGAGACGAGGCAAAAGAGACGTGCAAAGATCCTGACAAATGGAACTCCGTTGTCTCCCCCTCTGGGAATCACGCGTGGGTACTATGATTTATTTTAGGTACATTTTGATTGTATTATAAAGAGTAAAATTGAAGCCAGTGCTTGCAAAATCTTCAAAGTTACGTTGAATCTGGAATCAAGCCCCGACAAGCTTATCGGGGGCCTAATCCAGAGGGAGTAAATGGTGAGTGTGTATACAGGCTTCTGTAAGAAATACTAATAGATTTGTCACGCCTTCTGAAAGCCTCCCGCCTGGACATCAATTGCCGTGGCCAATCTAGAAGTCCCTAAATAGAATCCGGACCCAGGTGGGCCCAAGCAAACAAAACATGTCTAAAGTCAAAGTCAAAGTAAGTTTATTCCGTAAAAATTTTACATTTATGTGGAATCGTCATATTTTTTTTACCCTACCGTGCAGTGCATGACGTGGCAGCTACTGAGAAACACTGCCAGAAAACTCAGAAGGAATCCTTTTTTAAAATAAAATATACTTAAGATTAATTACAATCATGTGTGTTGACTCAGAACAACTCCATCCCAAGCACTTTTATCACTTAAATAATCAGAAATTTTGTAATATGCCCTGCTACACAATTTGGCTTTAATAATTCTTTTAAACTTATTCGTAGACAATTCTCTAATATCATTGGGAAGTTTGTTATAGAATCTTATACATTGCCCCATAAAAGAGTTACTTATTTTGTGGAGACGGGTAGTATGCAGTATGAGATTATTCTTATATCTAGTATTTACATTATGTGTATCGCTCCTTTTACAGAAGGAATCGATATTTTTATGCACATATAGTAAGTTTTCATATATATACTGAGATGGTACAGTTAGAATGTTGACCTATTTGAATTTTTCTCTTAGAGACACTCTCGGGCCAAGATTATAGATAGCTCTTACAGCTCTTTTTTGCAATATAAATATGGTGTCAATGACAGCAGAGCTACCCCAGAGAAGAATTCCATAGGACATTACACTATGAAAATAACTGAAATAAACCATTCTAGCTGTGTCAACATCAGTCAGCCGTCTAATAGTTTTCACTGCATATGCTGCAGAACTTAATTTGCCGGACAGTTTTTCTATTTGTGGGCTCCATTGTAGCTTTGAGTCAATAGTGATACCCAAGAACACAGTTGATTCAACAGGGTCCAACCTAGCTCCATTAAGTTGTACATTGGTTGTCGCCTGTTTCACATTCGGTGTAGTGAATTTAATGACTTTAGTTTTCTTATCATTAAGCACAAGATTATTGGCATTAAACCAATGAACAACTTTAGAGATTGCATCATTAACATCGTCAAAATTGCTTAATTGTCGGTTTATTTTGAACGTCAGGGAAGTATCATCTGCAAACAACACAATCTCATGCTTATCCCTTACGTAGTAAGGTAAGTCATTTATATAAATTAAAAACAAAAATGGGCCCAGAATTGACCCCTGTGGGACGCCCATTACCACTGGAGATCCCGGAGATATTTTACCGTTTATTTCGACCTTCTGAATTCTATTGCCCAAGTAAGAAGTCAGAAGTTCGAGAGCCTTGTTCCTAATACCGTAGTGGTGTAATTTTCTGACCAGAGTATCATGATGAACGCAATCGAACGCTTTGGACAAATCGCAAAAGATACCTAATGCATCTTGCGAGTCTTCCCACGCCGCGAATATACTTTTTAATAAGTTGACCCCTGCATCTATGGTTGAACAACCCTTTGTGAATCCAAACTGTTTCCGGTGTAGTAAATTATGTATATTTAAGTGTCTGAGCAGCTGGCTAAGCATAAGCTTTTCAAATATTTTACTAAGAGTGGGCAGCACGGAAACAGGTCGAAAATTTGAAGGGTCTGAAGTATCACCAGCTTTAAACAAAGGAATGATTTTACTATACTTCATCAAGTCAGGAAATACACCTGATGCAACACAGCAATTGAACACAGTAGCTAAGTGTGGGGCGATTATAGTAATAATTGATGAAACAGTCTTAACAGATAGACCCCACAGATCCTTTGTGTTTTTCATATTAATACTCTTGAAAGCATTTAAAATATCTTTAGGGCTAACCACCGAAAATTCAAAAACTGTGTCACACGACCCTACGCTTTGCTTGAGTATCTGCTCAGCAGATGTAGAAGCACATGAAAGAGAGTTAGTAAGTATGACTGGAATATTCGAAAAATATTTTTCAAACTCAGTCGCAATCTCCAAATCGCCTTTAATATCTATGTTGTTTATTACTAAGTTAAAATCACGACTACGTATTTTTGTTTTACCTGTCTCAGCATTAATTATCTTCCAAGTAGTTTTGATTATATTTGTAGAAGATTTAAGTATATTTTTTATGTGCAAAGATTTAGCAGCGGTACAGGCTCGTCTAAATGTTTTGGCATATTGTTTCACATATTCTTGAAACTCTGTATTATGATTATGGGATCTTTCTTCATACAATTCATACAACCGATTCCGACTTTTATAGATGCCTGGAGTTGCCCAATCACTGAATACCAGACGGTCACTTACAGACAGTTGTTTGGGTGTGAACATTGTGCAGAACTCATCATTAATCAAATTGAATAAAGAGTTGTACAAGTGATCCGGATTATCATGATAGGGCAGCCATGCTATTTGTTTTACTATATTACATTTAAATTTGTCTAAGCGGTTTTCACTAAATGGAATATAGCTTATAAGTTTTCTTTTAATTTTTGGAGCATTTGAATAAGTTACCAACTGACCTGAATGATCTGACTGAATTTTATTGATTTGTTGATTTAAATAAAGGTTTTACAGTGCTAAATATATTATCAATGCATGTAGCACTTGTAGCAGTTACTCTAGTTGGTTCTGTAAAATTGTGATATAAATTATAGGATTTAAACAAATTTAATAAATTGCAACTTATTGTGCTTTTCTCCAAAATGTTTATATTAAAATCTCCACAAATAATAACTGTTTTATGGCTGTTAGATAATTTATTTAATGCATCCTCCATAATATCTGAAAAAGTATCAAATGGTGCACAAGGAGGTTTGTAAAGACTCAAAACAATAAATTGCTCCAACTCAACACATGAAATCTCTACAACTCGCTCAACAGAGAGGCTCACAACATCACTTCTTTCTTTAAACTTTAACAACTTATTTATTAGAATTAGAGAGCCACCATGAATATATTTTTCCCTGATGAACGAGCTTACAACCTGGTGATTATTGAAGCTGAAAATGAATTGATGGAGTTTTAGCCAGTGCTCAGTTAAACATAAAATATCTATATTGTTACAATTCAAAAACAGCTCCAATTCTAGCTCGACTACTACTAGACTCGACTCTAGGTGGGGACTGTCGAGTTACCCCAAAATGGACTGTACTTGTGGAGCATCAGTCCAATCCATGGCCCATCTAACATCTTGCCTAACCTGCCCTACCACATGTTCATGGCTGGATCTTAAGAATGCCACAATCAGAACAATCAGGGTGGCCACGTTCTGGGCCACAACAATTTTATTAGTTTGCCATCGACACGCTAGGAAGAAGATAGATTATTGATGATGTCCGTCATATTTCGGGGTCTGGGGTGCTACCAGCTAAATATAGTGATCGGCATTCAAATAAATAAAGGTTAAAAATAACTTAATCAATCATTAAATCGGCTTTGACGTTGAAAATGGACTTTGGACCATTTATGACGTCACATGTGGTCATGGAAGCCGATTTAACGATTGATTAAGTAATTTTTAACCTTTATTTATTTGAACGCCGATCACTTTCCCGATGTTCGGCGACATTTGATAAGCTCAGGTTCCGGGGGGCTACCGGCTAAGCCCCCAGGGACCTGCGCTTATCAAATGTTCAATTCGACTTCAGAATTTGCGAATCACCCCAGAGGAAGCAATAATATCGTGCGCGTAAGTACGTACAATGAACTGCTTGTTTAGCAAAGACAATAGTAGCTGGACGCTGGCCATCTGGCAGGGTTTCTCCGCAACACACATACATAGTATCACAAGTAGCTAAAAGTTTAAATCCCAATCCCACATTACCCAGCTATATAATGAGCACACGGAAACACGGAAATTAAAGTATTTGAGTATTTATATCAGGTTTAAGATATTTACTTCTCAAAAGGAATATGTTACAACGGATTTTGCTATAATCTGTTAAATGAATTAAATCGCACAATCTCAATTGTAAATGAACAAGAGAATAATCTCAATAATTTATTCTTTAATGAGTAATAAATATCTACACATATAATAAAATCGTAGAAAAGTCAAAACTGTACATTGAATATTTTTTTAAAAGGATACTTGGAGCGTGATCTACAATCAAAGTCGAAGTCAAAAATATAGGTTTTAGAATTTTTGTCTGTGTGTCTGTTTGTCTGTATGTCTGTCCGGGCTAAACTCAAAAAGCACTGCATGGATTTACTTCAAATTTCATGAATATTTCTAAGAGGTCGGGTCAACATATAGGCTACATATTATCACACTATCACCTACGGTGGAGGAGCTATGATAATTTATAAAATGTAACGCGGGTAAAACCACGGGGCATAGCTAGTTGTAAATAAAAAAGGATAAAGATAAAAAATATTCCATACCGTCCTAAATGTGGTTACTTAATCGTATGGGTGGTGAGTCATTAGGGTAGTGTCAGAGTTGCAGCCACGAATTAGACTCTTTACATGGCTTAAACTTTAACCAGGAGGGACAGCTTAACGTGGCTTCCGAAGGATGGAGGCGCTCAGAAATTAAACGATTCTGGCGGTAACCCATCTATGGTCCGTTCGCGTGTCTACGTGAGAGCGGCAAATGTTGTCTTATGAAACTGATTGAGCGTTGGTGGCGTAGCCGAAACGTCAGTCGCTTATAAAAATGATGTATTTTCTGTGCGAGGCTTTAGTGGTAGTTTAAACAAACAAGTTCGAACTTTCGACGGGGATGCAGCGCTATGATTGGTTACTTCGTGACGGTGAAATGAGTTTTGCCAATCACAATGCTTCATTCCCATCGTGCGCTGGACTTCATAAGTTTCGTTCATAGGTATGAGTATGTATCTTTAAATTGTCCAACCACAAATAATAAGTCCTTGGGTGCAAATCCCGGGTCGGACCCTAAAGTGAATTTGATATTTTTCTGTATAGAAAGTATCTTTCTAAGTATCAGTCCGAATTCTGGGAGTTGGTTGTATTTACACCCCTGAGCCGCGGAGAGCACGTTAAGCCGTCGGTCTTGTACCTCTATCCGGTCGTGTAGCTAGTAGTCCCATCGGATCATGAGAGTGAATGAATAAAGACCAGTGTTAGCGCACACACTTGTGCACTAAAATATGTCCCGCGCAGAAGACAGGTCTCCGAGGAGGCTGGCTGCCGTCACTGAAATCCGACATACAGGACAGTATGTACGCAAAAACGAATCAGATGAATAAATTTCAATAATTAATTATTTAGAAAAGTTCAATCCTAGCTTAACGTTCGAATTATAGAAATAAAACCACTAGAATTTTAAACTTTATTCAAAAGAAAAAAATAATACCTAATTTTATTCAGCCATAAACCTACCGTAGATCTAACAAATCTAAATTTGTCCTAGATATAAGCGTTTTGATAATTTTGGGACGAGTGTTTCTTTTTTGAGGATTTGTAACGTGAGCAAAGTATTTGAATGTACATCTATGCGTTAATTCAAGGGATAACCTACCTTAATTTCAACCGAATCAAAGCAAAAACGGCTGAATGTTTTAGCTTGATTGAGCAACAAACATGTAAATGCTTTCACATTTATAATATTAGTAGGCACCCGCCAAGAAGCCGTAGATCTTCTTCGCAACACTGGAATGAACTCCCTCGTGATATGGCGTTGAACTCTTCAAGAAGCAAAGGTTACACGCCACTCACCTGTCTAATACAACGTCTTCACTTGAAAACATGACGTCAATAAAATATGCGCAAATAGGGTAGCAATAAGAACGTGGTGGCTTAGGGGGTGTAATTTATTTATAGATTCATCTTAGCGAAAAAATCATTAACGGCGTATCGCCATCTTTGTATCGCTTGCACGGTATTTTTCATAATATACGAGGGTCATGTCAAAATAAAGTGACAACATACTATTTATTCGGTAATATTTGACGGGCCGGTGGGCAGGTCGTGGGTTCGATTCCCAGCCAGGACAGATATTGTGTGTGCATGAACACGTCTGTTTGTCCTGAGTCTCGGTGTAATTAGCTTTATAAGTATGTATTTACTAAAGAAAAATACTATAATATGTCGTATATCAGTTATTTGGTTTCCATAGTACAAGCTCTGCTAAGTTTAGGATCAGATGGCCGCACTCCTGCTACTGTTTATATAATTTATAGCTCCAATCCATCCAAACGTTGCCTGCCAGAAATCGCTCAAGGAGAAAAGAACGCTCGTTTTACGATATTTTCTTCTCCATATCCAAATAGAAAGGTTCCCAATACAGAATACCTATAACCATCCGCATTCCAAATTTCAACCAAAACCGTTCAGACTTTTCGAAGTATAACGTCTTTACGCACGCTTGTGGGAGAAAACTGGTGAATGCTGACGAGAGCGTAACGAAAAGTATGATCGGGCGAGGAGAGCGGAAGTTGAGAGGGAGATTTAAATTAGTGAATATAGAAAGCTCTGCTAAGTTTAGGATCAGATGGCCGTGTGTGAATACTGTCCTAGGATATTATTATTATTATTATAAAAAAAGCCAATCATTTATTTGACCCTGCCAAGCTATTCACCGTCGTAAAATATTGTTATATATTTGCTAGGAAAATTTAGGGTAACGACAGTTTACATCGTTTATTTTAAATGTTATCTACGCAAATATAATGAAGAGTAATGATTTTTGTAATTAATAAACTAAACAACTGCTCAACCGATTATAATAAATCTACCACCTAAAGAATGCCATATTATTAGCCAGTAACACAGGATTCATTATATTTCGAACGAAAGACTAAGCTTGCCTAAGACTATTAGAGAACTTACACATGATGATATGACATGAAACAATTTAAACAGTCATTGTATACATTTTGAAATGAAAAATGTTATTATAATATGACTGAATACCTAAATGACATTATTTTATTTTTTTTATTTAAACTTGTAACATAACATCCGTATGTAACCTATGTGCCACAATAAAGTTAATTTAATTTCATTTCATTTCAAAAAAGAGATTGATTCGGCCATATTCCTATCCTCAGCCAAACCCGTCATATACCCCATGTATCCCCCTATGATTACTACCTATTTCCATTAACGAGACATCGCATTTGTTCGAAATTCGACAATTAAGGTAATATTGTCAAAGACTATAGAGATTAATAATCTGTTCTCAGTTTTGGCACTAAGTTTGTCAGTGTGTCAAAAGCATGGTCATGTGGGTAATGTTATTTTATTAAAATAATATACTTCCAATGCCTAGTATATAAAAATATGGGTAGTATTTAAACGAGTGACTGTATATTAACGTTTTAAGTGACAAAAATAATGAATTTTTGTCACTTAAAACTTTAACACTAAGTGAGCGACTTACTGCGAGTGACAAGAAATCAACAGAATAGCAACTAACAAATATTAATTTGAGTTACTTAAAATACAAAATGAGAAGCTTCATAATATTTGAGCGACCTAATATTGTTTCGCTTTGACCTATATCAGAGAGACCAGAGGCTTGTGCGGCGGACTTCAAGCGCTATTGTTTTTGTTTAGATTTGCATTGTATGTCTCCTGAAAGTTCAAAAAGCTCCAAAATAAATGGTATTTTTGAAAACTTTCCACCAATCTTCACCAACAATAGTGTCTAGCTAGATGGTCACAGTTTTAACCTAACCTAACCCAAATAACTTCCGGAAAACTCGTCTCTACCCTAATATGGAAGTTGCCTCTCTGTATTCCTAGTCGCTCAATTAGTAATTTAGTCGCACGGCTAGAATTTTGATATCTGAAATGGATTAATTATAGCCCACTATTTGTAAGCTCGTTCTGGATTTTATTATTAATCAATATTCGTAGTTAGTTTAGTTAATTTATCGCTCACTCAAATTCATGCCGCTCAAGTTATTAAAACAGTATCTCATCATAAGTCGCTAAGTATTTTTGTATTCGATCGTTTTATAATTCCCCTAAAATATTAACATTCTGCACTCCTTCTCCATATGAACTTTAACTGTTCTATATTTCACACTCCTACGTCCTTCGTAGCAATGTTCGTAATTAGGAGTAGTAAATAGTAATATTATGACGATTAAAGGACAAGCTTTAAAACCAAAGAACAAGCCCTGTCTGCTTATAACTGTGATTGCTTGTGCGCCTGAAAATAAGTATTAGATATTTTCCCATTTGTTTAGACGCATGCAAGGTTATAAGTGTGAATACTTTGTAATACCAATACCTGCATTAAATATCAACTTGATAATCTAATAAAATATTTGAACGAATTAGGGCTCATATTTGTTGTTATTAAGTACTAATTTGTTTTGTTTTTTTCTTTTCTTGCAATAATGTGCACACTAGTTCATAATTAACTTAAAATATTGCCTATTAGCGAAGACCTGACCTAACGAAGGCTTCTTGTCGCTTATTATATTCTTATCTTTGTTACCATTGTATAGCTGTTGGTCTTCCAAGAATAAATAAATAAATAATCTAATTTATTCACACATATCCCTCCCAACGTAGTGAGAATACAATAACCTCTCAACAAATATTAATCTTGTCGCCTTTTAGTCACCTCAAGGTATGACGCATGAGATGAAGGTAAAGTTAGCATACCTACATTTTCCAGGACAGGGATATGTCAGCGGCGGTATGACGTCAGGAGGTTTCGCATAGATCTTACTCTAAAATTAGAATTACTACTTCTTTTTTTATTCTTTATCGCATGGGCAGTCGTTAACCTTTGACAGAGACCAACTGAGTGGCTAGGACATCAGCGACACCAGGGACACAAGGAAAGATGCGATTTGAAACAATAAAATGTTATTAAAGAACTTTGTGCAGGTCGCGGGAAGCCGCTGGATGCGGGCAGCGCGGGACCGGCTATTGTGGAGATCCTTGGGGAAGGCCTTTGTCCAGCAGTGGACGTCTTTCGACTGATATGATGATGATGAAAAAGCTTACAAACGGAATGAATGCAACGAAATATTTTTAGTTTAAATAATAATATAATAATATTAGCATCCATGCCATCTGTTCCCAAACTAAGCAGAGTTTGTACAATGGAAACTAGATAACTGATATACTACATAAAGTTCTTTCTATTCTTTTGTTAATACATACTTATATAGATAATAAGACCCCGACTCAGGACAAACATACCTGTTCATGCCCACTAATATCTGTCCTGGGTGGAAATCGAACCCACGACCTCCGGCGTGAAAAGCAAGCATTCGCCAACCACGGCAACAGTTATATCCACGTATCGCCTGTACTAAGAGATAGGAAGGCCCAGTGGACGACCCTATCGAAACTTTCTGTATCTGGTTTCTATAGTACAAGCTCTGCTAAGTTTGAGATCAGATGACCATGTGTCAATAATGTCCCAGGATATTACTTTAATTTAGCCAAAAAGCGACAAATGCTACAATATTTACATCAGCAATGAATTTCATCCGTTTAATGAACAAATATCAATAAAAGCATGCAACTTGTGTTATAAGTTTTCATTGAATTTAGGACCTTATTCCCAAGTGATAAGGTTTAAATACATGTGGTCTCGTATATGCAACATTTGCTATAGGTTTTCATAGAATTTAGATCCTTATTCCAAAGATATGAGGTTGAAACTCATATGGCCTCGTATAGTACACAGCCTGTTTTATTTGCCAACTCTTTAAATTCTCTACTCTTAAATCTACTCTACTTTTAAATTAATAATTAGGCAATTGAAAATAGAACTCTAATAACGGATCTCTGTCGTCACGTCAAGATCTGGACCGCCACGCGCAGCCTAGTAACTGAACTGCACAATGTCAATGGTACGAATCGATACGGTGTGCGCAGATCTTCACCGGCAACTCTGCACTTCTGTGCATATTTTAAACAACGAATCGGACGACAAATCTAGCTCCGGCGTGAAAATAAAGGCACTAAATTAAGCGGACAAAGGGGAACCTAGAACTCCAGCTTCTTTGTAGGATATAAAACGGTGTTCCGTTACATGTGAGAGCGAGTATCTAAAAGGGCTTGTACATGAATTTGTACGTTCCATCTTGAAATCTGCCATACCAGTGGCTGATAGCTTTCACAAATGGTAAATCATCATGGCTGACCGTAAAAGTTACACACTAATCCGTGCTCCAGAGGGCATGTTAATATGTCGGTCCACTTATAGTCATGAGCCATCAATGGATAAGACCTGCCACTACGATAACCACTGACTATACAAATAAATAATTATTGTGAAGGCGCATCGTGATTAGGGTAATATCATTAAGTTCTTGTTAAGGAAATGCAGTAATTAATGCTCACTTGCATCTGTGAGGGATCCCCATAGAAGGTGGGGGTGGAGGGAATCTTAATATTTAAATGCAAAAAACATATATGCAACCTATTTTGATTACGGATTACTTTACAAGGCGAAAGTTCGTGAGTGCGTATGTTTGTTACTTATTCACGTAACAACTACGGAACGGCTTTTGATACAAGTTTGTAGTACCTAATATGGCTTATACATATATCCGAATAACTCATAGGCATAAAGTTAACCGCAGCACACAACTAGTTATACATAAAAAAACATTGGCGTACTTTGCAATCGGATAATATGTATCGAAAACTACTTTTGAAATCTATTAAAAACTAATGGAAATAGTACTGGTACGTTTCGACGCATGTATTCTCTAATATAACTACTTAGGCGGTCACGCATTGATATATTTCCGCGCACTTAAGTACCTAAGACTTGAAATGTTCATTAAACTAGTGTTCGCTACGGACAAAAACTTCGCGTCTTTACAGACTGCCAACTCTGCTTATTCCAAAACTCTCCTACCTCTTTAGCGGTGTAGCAGTACACAAAGCCAAAATTTTTACACAAGATTCTACATACTAAATGCATAGGAGTACATTACAATCACTTAATAGATATCAAAACGAATTATTAAATGTATTCAAAACTAATAGAAGACACTACTAGAGTAATGGTACGTTTCGAATCACGAAGTCTCTAATTAAACCACTTAGGAGCGCACGATTAAAAAGGGTCTCACCAAGCCAAAACCCAATCAGATAAATTGTTATCAGTCAGAGAAATGGCTTATTGTTGACAAACAACAGATTGCCATGTCGCAGAATACATCGAAAAGAATAAAAAAATATATCGATAGGATTGTTTGGTACTAAGCAAATTTGGAAGCCGTAACAGTACACAAAGTCATAATACGGGTATATAAACACAACATTCAACATAGTAAATGCATAGGTGTACATTACAGTTACTTAATAAGTATCAAAAACTATTTTTTAAACATATTAAATACAAATGGAAGATACTACTAGACTAATGGTACGTTTCGAAGCACGAAGTCGTTAATTAAACCACTTAGGCGGTCACGCATTAATATGTTTCCCTGCACTTAAGTACCTAAGACTTATTAAACTGGTGTATTCGCTACGGACAAAAACTTCACGTCTTTTCAGGCTGCCAACTCTGCTTACTCCAAAACTTTCCTACCGACAATAGAGCTCTTAGACAGTTCTTTGGCGGTGTAGCAGCACACAAAGCCATAAGTGAACACAGCTTTCTGCATAACAAATGCTTAGGTGCACATTACAATCACTTAATAGGTATTAAAACTAATAATTCTTAAATGTATCAAATAGTATTTAATACATTTAATAATTATTAGTTAGAAAGCACTAGAGTAATGGTACGTTTCGAAGCACGATGTCTCTAATTAAACCGCCTAAGTGGTCACGCATTAATATATTTCCGCGCACTTAAGTACCTAAGACTTGAACGGCGAACTTCGAAGTTCAGTAATACGGTCGTGTAAGCACAATGCATTTTCGATTCCCTAACTCTCATGATCCAATGGGACAGTTACCCAATATGACCAAATTAAGGTCTGAAACAGGACCGACGATTTCTCTTTGTATCCGCCCACTTCTAGATTCTGAGCTGATACTGAGAAATCGCAATAATTTCGCTCGACCCGGGATTTAAACCAGAACCCAGGACCTCTTATATCTGCAGTTGAACACGCCGATTAATTTTGATTTAAGAGACACTTTCAAAAGCCTATTTTTATCACATCATCCGCAATCCGATTTGCAAGTGGATGTTGTCTATAAATTGAATTCAATTGGCGCAACAGGCGCATCGATCAATAGTTCATGATGGAGTGGGTTGCACAATGCACATACATAACGTATAAAATAACACCTAGGTATGCTATACATAATTTGGTCAATTTCAAAAGAGCCAGCACCCTTAAATAAATTAAAGAAATAATAGTAGCGGTTTTCAACCTGAGAGCAGGCTTGAACGATGCATATCCCTGCAGAGGATAATGACGATGGAGATAATGATAAAGTAATTTATTTTAGAGACTAAAAATTATTCATGAAAATGTTATTTACTCATTAGTGAACTGCACTGCCCTGAAACTGTGCATAAATCAGTGCGTAAACAAAGGTAATTCTATAACCGAAGAAAGATAGGAAAATTATCCTGTATTTTCTTTCTAGTAGGTAGGTAGACTGCTAGGTCACATACATTTCAGAAAGTGAACTTTTCAGGCGCCGGCTTTTACGGGAGTTTACATTTTACATTTGTTATTTATCAACTTCCTTCAAATTTCAATAATTAATTAATAAGCCTGCCTAGATTTAACATAAACGACGTTTGAACACGGATTAGATTCTTTAATTCGTGATCACCGCATAAATCATGTGGGATAGGGATGCCATAATATCCCCGACTCGAGCCACGACCTCGAGATTAATATGTATGGCATGATGAGGAGAACAATATCTGTACTCTGTAGTTATTTTCTACCTGTACCATGCAATGTTTTATGACATTTGATCTTTCTTTTTTCAAGTTTAACAGCCTGAAACTATTTGTGATCTACTGTTTATAGCTTAGAACTGCGTAGGAATTAACTAAAATTAAAATATATTATTTTCCGATGCCTATACATTGTGAGCCATATACGTACATATATATATATATATATATATATATTTCTATACATTGTAGATGTGACAATCAGTTTTTATCTATCATGCTATGAGTCTACTTCGCACCGTATAACATATTATCATAAGTTTAAAGTCGTCCACAGCTGGACATAGGCGTCCTCCAAAAACTTCCACAAGCCGCCTTTTGGAACGGTTTGCCGTAGTTGGCATGCGCAGTTAAGTCCTGGATTACTTGGACTCGTTAAGACAGGCATAACATGCCATAGGCTACTTCTTTACACAGGTAAAATATTACAGATTCTAGTAACCCTGGCGTTCCTTCCTTCCTGATTCCTATCCTTAAAAATTTATCCACAGCTAAACACAATGAAATGTGGACCAAAATCAAGGAATTAAAACACGCAAAGCAACTACTTACTACAAAAACAAAAACTACAAAACAACTGATAGTAGCAGTATTCACGGGCCACTATGGCACCAACTATCACCTACACATACTGGGACTGTCGAATAGCCCGATCTGCAGGACCTGTAGGGAAGAAAATGAAACAATGCTGCAATATAATATGCAAATGCGATGCATTCGCAAGACACAGAATGGCCATCCTGGGGCTAGCATATCCAGAACCAGGAGACTACAAGGATATACCCCTAAGAAGCGTTCTGGATTATGTGAAGACTTCATTCAGGGCTCTAGGGATAGAATAAAAACCAGTGGGGGATAGTACAAAAGATCCTGAAGGGTCGAAGTGCTGTACGCAAGTACACCCATCAAAGATAAGATAAGATAAGAACCCTGGCGTTGCTCTTAACTCTACTCTTCCGCTTGGTACAATGTTTACTATGCAACTTTATAACAGTAGCAGATCGAATGGCTTTATACTTTTGTACGCTATTAAGGATTCTGGAATATTCTGCATTTTGAAAGTACTTGGTCATTTTATTGTTTGTCTTGAATATCCCAACTCAAATGCTTTGAATATTATAATATGTGGTGAATAAACGAATGTCAACGGACGAGGCGTCCCCATGTATTCTTAGTACAAAGAAGCATAATAGGTCGATTCATAATGAATTATGCGTTTAGTATATTCAGCTCAAGACAGATGTCAAGTTAACTGTTTTACCATACCGAGCCGGGATCAAGGAACATGGATCGACATATTTTTAAATAGATTTCCATCAATTTTATGATCCATTGATTGGGTCCATTTTAGATGTTGTTGTCCTATCATGACAAACAATGGGTAACATGTAGAAAAATTTTATGGTGACTGTAAATGCTGGTTTTCCATGGTATCATGTTTTACTTACCAACTAATATTGTTGCTAACTGGCCTTTTCTGTTGCACACTGAACCCATACTTTCAAAAGTACCAACTCATTGAACAATAATGATCAACGGGGAATTTGTAGGACTGCAATTTTAAATTAATTCTATTCTTACCTGCCAGATATCTGTATATGCTTCTCGGATACATTCTGGTCCATGGCGTCCAGCACCACACATAGAGCCCGGCCCACATACGCGTTGTTTTCGTAGCGGAACAGGTAGTACAGGTCATTCAGCACTCTTGTCAACATTGCGGGCCTCTCCATGTAGGCGGCCGCTGCAGTCAGGATCTGTTCCTCATTTGCGTCTCCGGAGATCTAGGAATCAAAAAGTATAATGAACATTACCGGACCATATGTCGAATGTAACAGCATGCTGCCAAAAGTTGGCTATTGGTTTTATAAATGGTGTCTCGAAATCTACTTCAATTTCAAATTACTTATCATTTCCTATGTGACAAAAATAGAACGCGAATATATTTAATTTTCAGGTATCGAGCAACGCAAGAAATTGTGAAACTTCGCTACCGAAATGATAACACAGACGACGACTTAAAGCTGTCGTACATTATTTGATCATTATTATAGTGCATAGTCGAACCGCTGTGTAGATCTCAATTTAGAAAACTGAAAATATGTATCCCTGCGCAGGGTATGAAATATTCTCGTACGTGTTAAAATAGCATAAATTGTAAAACTTTTTATTATTAACAAAAAGCGTTCTTCCTCTCTTCTACTATGCTGTGCCTGACAGGGTCCATAATTGTTACATAATTATAAGATTATACCATCTGTTATTCATTATGGAAGCAATAAATGATTGAGTATTGAGTTTTAGTGGCTGGAAATATTGCAGCAGGACAAGCATAAAAAGAATAAATATAATTTTTAAAATTTTCTGGTACTTCCGTTATTTTAGATTTGTACTGTAAATAATATCAGTCGCTGTTAAACAATCTAGTTCAGTGTTTCTTCACGACAATACTCGACCATAATATGGGGAGTTACAACGGGTAACTAACCAGTTACCCACCGTACTGGCCAGTTTCCCAACAGATTGCCATTGGTGGTGTGAGTGTAGGTATTGTCGCGCATTAATTAAGAGCTTACACCAGTTCTTTGTGCCAATGGTATGGTAGGTCGTTGCAGTGCTTTGCCGAGTATTGCGATCACAGTTGGAACTGATGGGCGGATTCTTTCACATACTATTTATTACATAGGAAATACATTCAGACAATATGTATTAAAAATATAGCTAAAATTTAGATAATTAAACCTACACATGATCCTTGTCAATAATTTAATTTTAGTTGAATATCGTTACTGTCATAAAATAAATCTTATTGTAAATTATTTCCTACAATCCGTGTACCTAATATCTATATGTAACTAGAAATAATTATATATTACTGCGAACACGTTCTGACTATTTACAAGCGCTTTTTTAAAGTCTACGTGAATAAAAACCTTTTTTATTTATTTTGTTTAATTTTTAAGAAATTATACATGGTATTCTTCCAACAGGTCCTCTAAAAACTTGTTTGTATTCATGCAACCGATTTCTATCCGCTTGTCCACTAACGGTAACGCGGGTAACATTCGCCTGTTGCAAGTAGCTTTGTACGGGTCGGTATTTAGTATCGGTGTTACTGTGTGGTGATTGCTCGGAACCTACCGGATTCTCTAATCTTCTGGTTACACTCTCAGTCACAGCAAAATTCCCAGCTGTATGGCCACAAATGGCGTCTTGAATTAATTTTATAGATCTCAGTATGGCGGTAGCATCAAACAAATAAATAGTTAAAACACCACTACTCATCCCGTGGGGGACGTGGAAATCGTCCCTAGAGAATATCTCTCAGTAAACGTACAGCGATCGCCAACCCGTCTGCCAAGCATGGTATATCCCTCAAAATGATTGTGGGGAGATGACGATTTTTGGGGAGGTCTTTGTCCACCATTGGGCCGGCAAGACGATGTCGGTGATGAACGAATACGTATACGCTAACTAAACAATAGAAAACAATGCATATAATGAAAGTAACCTGTATTCAGGAACCAATATAAATTAATACAATGCAAAGTCCACCCTTGTGAAATCGACATTTTAGAAAAAAAATCATCCCGAAAATTTATTTTCAGGAATAAAGGCTCGAGAACAAGAATCCTTAGAAGTCATTTGTATAGAAAAGAAAATAAACTAAATAAAATATTTCCCAAGAGTTTGAAACACACCAAAATTTGAAGGTCTTCATTACGAGGGTAAGTCACGTGTTTCTATTTTCAGATTCTTCTAATTATTTAAATATGTGACTACCTAAACCACATAGCTGAAGTGGTAGCGGGTAGAATCTCGTACAACAAAAGGCCACTGGATTTGGAAGGTTCTGAGTGGCGACCACGAACCGGAAGACGTGGTACGGGTAGGGCTCCTAAAAGATGGACCGATCAACTTGTACGGGTTGCTAGAAGTCGCTGGATGCGAGTACCACAGGACTGAACGTAGTCTGATCTGTGGGGTATGGCATTATCCAGCAGCGGACGTCTTTCGACTAAGGATGATCATTTTTATTTGATGTGATTTTCTTTTCTTTTATTTTGGCAACATAAAGTTAACATTTACAACTTATAAATATATGGCTCTTTACAATAAACCTACAGTGCCGAAAAAAAATACAGTCATGATACAAATTTTTACTCTTAATTTGGAAGGACGCGTATGACATGATTAGTTTAATAAAAAGAAAGGATACATAAATTATATATAAGATGTCAAGTAATATTAAATCTACGTTTTAATTCTAATTTAAGACTATTGAGCGAATTATCGAAAAGATCTATGTCTGTGAAGTCTCTGTTATAATTGTTAGTGGAACGGCATAAGAATGAGTTACGAGTGTAATTTTTACAAAGTCTAAGAGTTACAAATAGTGGCTTATTACGTGAGGGGAGCACAGGTAGTCGAGCGTGAGCTTTAAATGATATATTTGTTAATAATGTTGGTGAATCCGTCAGCGAGTTTAAAATTTTAAATAATTGAGTGATATCAAACATGGTACGTCTATTGTGAAGAGTTACTAAATTATGCCTACGTAATGCATCTTCATATGGTTCATCATAAATATTTATACGGTCATCATTACAGCTAAATGAGTCCACTGCTGGACAAGCCTCCCTCAAGAATCGTCTTGGGGGGGATATGCCATAATCGCCACGCTTGGCAGGCGGGTTGGCGATCGCAGTAAGATGGTCATAGTAATCAGAAGGAAGCTGCTGCCCGTCCTCTGGTAGATATTCCCTCGGGTCGACTTCTACGCCCCCCACAGGATGAGATGGGGTGATGATATTCTGATTCTGATATTTGTCGCCGTCACCACACAGCAGATATACGGTAATTAAGCGATTTAAGTAACTTTTTCTGAACATTTTCGATACTATTAATTTTTCTATGCCAGAGGTCGTGAGTTCGATACCTACCCAGAACAAATGTTTCTGTGACGTATTGTCTATAATACGTAAGAATTTAGAAATATTATTATATGTATATAATAAATATACTTTTTAATAAGTGTGTTTGTAAGTTGTCTGGTTATCATAGAACTCTGGCTCTGCCTAGTCATTCCCTATTACCCGCCACTGCAATTCCAGTAAGCCAGGATCAACAATGTCACAATGATATAACACAGCGGTGAGGCTCAGACATGTCCCGAGGAATCGCTTTAACTGTCTGCGACCCCGCAACGAACTACTACTGTCTGGCTTAGCCTAGTTTGGGTGTGTTACCTATCCCGAGTAATTTGTTTGAAGTTTCCCCTCGTGTAGAACATTAAAACACTTGTACTGTGGGCTTCATTAATATCATCCACTGGCATGGTTAGCATGGCGACGATAAGATAAGCCTGTAGAAGATTGAACTAAAGTCAAATGCATACGCTGGGCATTTGTTCCAACCAATGTGTATGAAAGATTAATATCCTTGTTGTCAAAGTTCGAACTGTAAAGATTTTTTTTTTTTTTGTAGGACGCTACCGTTAGCCTAGGAGGCTTTCACTGCTTCACCGGACTATAGAGGCGAGCAGAGGGCTCGAGCCGTCTAGCAATTAAGTAACCCGCGCCGGAGGGCACCCCCTGTGGGGTTCGAACCTCGACTCTGGGCGATTACTGGCGGAGAGAGGGCAAGATCATCATTTTAGGGAGTTTTGTGTAACTTTCGCTCTACGTTAATGACATGACGCGGCCCCCCATCCGCGTTGAGGGGGCTTTTTATCGATACGGTATGCAAACTAAGGGTCATGGGTGCGTTGGTGGTCGCGACGCGTTCGCGGTCGTACTCTCGTCCGACGAGTACGAATTATCGGTTTGTGTATAGTGGCACGAGAGTTTCTAATGACTTTAACTTGTTCTAAATAGAGCGTAATCTCGTCGTCCGGTTCGTCCAAGACGATCCTGGGACGACGGTGTTTACGAGAAAAGTGCGATGGGGTGTACTTGACCGCCTTTACCACCAAATGGTTTGGATGGTGAGTGGCCGAGTCAAAGTATGTTTTTGACGCCTGCTTCATCCACTGCTTGATGGTAGGCAGTTTGAGATCGGCGTGTAGGTTTTTATTGCGGACGTACCACGGTGCGCCCACGGCGCGCCGCATGAACCGATTCTGAAGCGTTTGGAGTCGGTACAGGGAACTGTGACTGGCGTGCGCGAAAACCGGGCTCGCGTTCGTCATTATCGGTCGAATGCACGTCTTGTAAATTCTCACCTTGTTATCAAGGGACATTTTACTGCGTGCATTCAAGAGGCAGTGAAATCGACCAAGAGCAAATGCGGCCCGATTGCGAACGGCCCGCAGGTGCTCCCTGAAGTTTAGCCTGTGATCGAGGATCACCCCCAAATATTTGGCTTTCCTCTCCCAAGGGATAGGCTCGCCGAACATTCGGACAGGTGGTAGTATCGGGCTGGGTTTTGCCCTTGAGAAGAGCACGGCAGTGCTCTTGGAGGGGTTTATCTCGATCCTCCATTTCCTGAACCAATCGCCTAAGGCGTCGGCTGCGGATTGGAGTCGAGAGTGAATGGCACTCGGGCTTCACTTGTCAAATTGTGCGGGACATAATTATTATAGTACACATGTGTGTGCTAACGTACGTACGTACGTTAGATAACCATATAATAAGTAATAGTATATATATTTCAAAGACATCAAAATATCCCCGGAAGACTTTGCCGGTGCTGTCATGAGAAATGAAACTCACAATCCGTCAAAGGAAATAGGAAAATGAATGAAAAATCTAATACGATTTACGAAATGGCCATTGTCCAACTAAGCTGGCGAAATTAGGTAGTCAAGTTAAGAAAATGGACAGTCTGATAATAGTCTTGGCAAATTAAACCCCATCACTATTGCAGACTGTTGATCCATATAGAGCCGCAATCAGTCAACTCGAGCATATTATAGTCATCCAGCAAAAGTTCCAGATCTATGACCAGAATCAGGTACTTTAAGCCTGTGACCTAGAGATCGCTAATCTTCTCGAGGTTACTGAAGATACCGTGCGGCACACTCTACAGCTCGCTGCAAAGAAACAAGCGGTAAAACTTGGAACAACGTGACATAGTTTTCGACGAGCGGGTGAGTCGCCCTAGGACGGCGCGCCCCGTGCCAGGTGAGACGAGGGAGGCCGACGTGGCGATAGCGGCGCGGGAAGCGAGGGCCGCCCGGGCTGCGCGAGCGGCGCAGGCGTCGCGCCGCGCCGTAGTGCGCGCGGCCACGGCGCGGCCCCGGGACGAGCTTGCGTATGGCGCTCGCACCCGCCGGGGGGCGACCTCCGCTGATATTGGCTTCGCTGTGCCTTCATTGCGCTTTTATTTAAACGAGTCTTACTAGAGTTAATAAGCAACTGTTCTGCGCGCGCCACGCTACCCAACGCCGTGGTCGGTGGTATACTTGAACAGAGCGCGGCAGAACACTAATCAGGCAATGTGCTGCAGAGCGCACCTACATACGAGCGGAAACTGGCATCGTGCGTGTTTATGGGCCTGATCCGTTGCTGCAGGACACTAACTAGTAGGTAATTTAATAAATTCGTCTAAGGATGCATTTAAGTTATACAACTATTATGAGTTATGACAAACGTTCAGATGTCACATAACCTCTGTTTCCCTTTCACTGATTATCCGAATATTGCGATATATTAGTATATAACGACAACGCCTAATTTATAATTTAAATAAATGTATTGACAAATTGATATTTCATGTATAATAATATGTTTATATATCTCATAATTTATAGATTCGCAAATAAACGTATTTAGAGGCTTTATTGATCCCAAAATATGATTCTACTACTTTCTCTTGGTGAAAAATGATCGCAACATCAGCTCTAAAAATGCTAATATAAGATAATCTAGAAAAGTTACAATTAAATTTAAGTTTTTTTTACATACAAACATAAGACTTACGCCTGCTTCCCAGAGGGGTAAGCATTGACAACGGATTTCCATTTGTCCCGAACCTTGCACACCGCTTTTGACTCGTCTACTCTCATTATATTATTTATACATCATTACCTGTTTAGGGTATTTCTGACCCGACCTTTAATAATAATAATAACCGCCTGGAGAGTCTATCCGCAATATTGTTTACGGTTGTTGCTATCTTTCCAACGGCGAGTACTTGCACTGGCATAAACCAATTGCCAGGATTAACCAGCAGCAGCTTGCTCTTCGGTAGTGTCATGTAGACACCGAAGTCCCGTATTACAACTACGTACCGGAACCAGTTCTCGAAAGCGGTTATACCGAGCTCCACTGGGACCGGTCTATCATTACGGACAGAACTACGATTGCCAATAACCCTGGTATCGTTTTGGTTGGAGTGCCGGGCATGAGAATGACAAGTTGTCAAAGTAGTTAGACTAGGTTCACGAGGTTACCGCCATGTGGGATATGAACTCAACAATAATTGTCCCGATTGTAGTTTCCGTTAACGATATCATAGCAAAGAGCCTCGATTAACATCTTGAGAGGCTGTCGCTGGCTCCTTAATCTGTCGCTCTGACCACCGGCGGCCTAGGGCGTCAAACCCGCCGCAGGAGGAACTCTGTCTCGTTTATATGATCTAGAACGACAAAGACGAAGTATCGCATGTCAAAGTAAAATAACACAATTCTAGACGTTCTGTCACCGTTCTACACCAGTCAACTCTGGTACAGATACACCCAGAGTGCCTTATATACTCTTCGTATACAATATACTAATAATGCTTTTAGGGTTATGTTAAAACAGACCTGGAGGTGTAGTACGACTGACATGTTCGTCCAGAACAGATTAACTGATTTTTATGAGTTTTTTAGAAGACTCAAAGTATCGTTTCCGAGCTGTTTTGTCCTACTAATATTGTATTAGTTTCCGTAATATTTTCATTATTCACTGTGCGTACCTGACAAGATTTCATAGTTAGTGAAAATGTAAAACTTAGTGTTAATTTAATTTTAAGTACCTACATGATATCTATATATAATTAATTCTTATAATTTTCCTATGGTTAGTTACCTGAAATAAACGGTTATTATTATTTGTACGTTAAGTACTGTTTTCTTTTAAATGTCCCTGTTTAAATGATTGCCTTAAAGTCACACCACACCTACAGTCTAACTTATGTGCATTTATGATTAAGATAACCTTTATATAACTATATTGAGAGGTTTTTTGTTCACTTTATTTTCTGTAGTCACACCACACCTACACTCTAACTTATGTGCATTTATGATTAAGATAACCTTTATATGACTATATTGATAGGGTTTTGTTAACTTTATTTTCTATTAAAACGGTATAATTGATATAATGTGTTGATGTCCAGCCAACAATTTAAAGGCATTTAAACTAGTATTTTGCTACTTTTGTGGCATTATAGAACCTTCCATCAGATCTTAATAAAATTTATAAATAATAATTCTTTTACAATTATGGTGCACCAAAGCAAACGCTTTTCTTGTATCATAATTATTCATAATGTACTATGATAAATACACAAAACCTACAAAAGCCACCACCTACACGTATACGTACCTACCTAACCTACCTACTTACTTACCTAATAAATATTAATATTTAATTTAAAATAAAACATTTTTCATCACCAATATATAAATAAAACAAAACTAAAACAAGGCCTCTTATCATGTGAGGGAAACCATACATTTAATTCCCAAAAGAGACAATACCCTGTTCAGAGCCTATTGCACATCATTCTATACATGCAGCCTGTGGGCTAGATATACTCAAAAAGCTTACAATGCCCTCCGTATCCAATACAATAAAGGCGCGGCCCCACCGCGGTGCACGGAGAGGCTACGCACGTGTATTAAGCTTCGCTTTGTAAGAAAATGTATGTGGTTGTGTCCACTGCAACCCACGGAGAGGCTACGCATGAATTGACGTCATTGATACACGCGTAGCTTGCTCGAATAGGCGGTTACATAGCTCAACGCTGTCAACGTGGGTCTACGTTTCCACTGGAGTACACGAATAAGACCTTGCTTCCCCGCCCGTCCCACCTCCCGCAGTGAAGCCCGTGTCCGTAGATTGCAGTGGCATGTGTGTAGCCTCTCCGTGCGCCGTGCCACGCTAAACATAGTAGTGGGTCTTCGTGTAGGTACTCCAGTGGAAACGTAGACCCACGTTGTCAAACAAATGAATACACGCAGCTAAAATGCGCCGCGTGCCCATGCACAGCATGCACCGCGGTGGGGCCGCGCCTTAATGCTTTCAGGGTGCTGTTGGGGCTGCCCCGCTTCTGTAGCGCGTCAGGGATGTTCGCTGAAGCGCGAGTAGACTGTTTTTTAACTACTATGCGCAAAAGGTGTGCAATCATTGGTGCGCAGGGTACGGGCTAGCCCAAACAGTGTACTGGCAATGATTACAGACAGGCTGGACTGCATCTATGTAAATCACTGCTGTGCAACTTCGCATGGAGTGGTGCAGCGGTGATTGTAATACAAATTTATTTTATTTGCTATTTTAGTTTTAAATATTAACATAGGCTTAAGTTTATTATTCTTATGTATTACTAACCAAAAATGAGTCTATAATACTTGGAAAAAAAATGTGAAGAAGACACTTGTAACTATACTCAGATTGATACCGCAAGCATCATGGATAGTACCAACAATAAGATCCATCAAAACTTGCACTGCCAAGGAAGAAAAACTAACAGCTACTACAAAATCACCCCTATGACCTGGTATCTAAATTGCCCAACCAAGCTATGCCACATAACTGAAGAGGAAGGATATATCCGAAGATGTCTTCACTGGAAGACATACTCAACACAAAATCACAAGAAACAAATCTGATTAGAGATTATAGAGATCATAAAATATTTTATTAGTCATCAACATCACATCAGCCGAATGACGTCCACTGCTGTAGAAAAGCCTCCTCAAAACAATTCCACAATGGAGATGTGTCCATCATTTGGAGCCATAATCGCCACACTTGGCAAACAAGTTGGCAATCACAGTATGATGGTCATAGTACACAGAGAGATGCTGCTGCCCATCCTCTTGGAGATATTCCATCGGGATGCACCACCACGGTGATATTGTTTCCCATCAGCCTTGGTGTAACAGAGATCAGATATTTGACTGACCTATTAGCCTAGTGGTTAGGGACCCTGAGTGCTAAGCTGAAGAGAACTTTTGGGTATGAACTCCACCCAGAATAACTGATATACTTACATACTTAAGTATATACACTCACAGGCACAATTAACCGCCCACCTTGTATTTCCTTCAATTTGCAGAAATCGTCAAATTGAAACCACATTTTATGAGAGGTAAAATGAAAGCTACCCATAAGGTAAAAAAAAATACAAACATTTTGCAAAATTAAGTCATTTACTAAAAGATGCAACAAAAATCGATTTTGTGAAAATTTTCGATGACTGTAAGAATTTGAAAATTGAATAATAATAATAATTTATTCAATAAACCATAACACCAGATATTACAATGACAGGTGGAACGATAATAGCTGCAGTAGTGTTTCCACTGTGTTGCAGTTACCATCGCCTTCTTCCAAAAAACAATGAGTGCGAATTACAAACTGGTTAATTCAATATTAATGTAAATTATTAAAGATAAAACAAAATTAAAGCATTACAATTAAGATTAATATAAGTAAAGCTAATTAATAATTATACAATTTAAAACTATTCAATTAATGTTAAATTATAAGATAAAATTAAAATAATAACTTGATATTAAAATAAAATTTGTACTATTAAAAACTAACGTGTGTGGGCGTGTGTGTGTAGGAGTGTGAGCGTGCTTGTTGGTGTGAGTGCGTGTGTGCGCGCATGCAAGATTGTGTTTATGAGAAAATTGTACAAATGTATATGTGTGGTCATTTATGTTAGTAAACTTTCAGTCTCATCATATGACAGTTGAAGGAGCCAATTCAAGACTTTTACTTTACAGCGATTAATAGGAAACGGATAGATAATGAGTTTTTTGTTAATTTTATTATATAAACCAGGGCTAAGATAAAAGTAGTGTCGTCCAGCTAGAGCTGTGCTTCGTGATACAGGTTGGAATATTCTGTCGGATCTGCGTTTTTTATTAATTGCTATGGGGTCGTAAGCAGTATCTGAATGTTTCCTTAAGACAGTCGACAGAACAAAGAGCTTGCGTACAGACAGTACTTTAATACTGTCATATAGAGTACTTGTCGAAAATCGAATGGGTTTACACAAAATTACTTTTAATATAGCTCTTTGAGCTCTTTCCAATCGCAGTAATATCGTTTTATGGGTACATCCCCAGGAAGTAATGCAGTATGATATATTTGACTGTACTAAACCATAGTAAACTGATTTTAGGGTTTTTATATCTGCTATTTTTCTAAGATGTTTGAAGACATACATCATTTTTCTAATATGGGGCCCAATTAAAAACCAAAAGAAAAATTTATAATGGGCGTTGCCACCTCGGGCTCTGATGACTTCTTGGAGCCGTTTTGGCAATCCATGATATCTTGGATATCCGATTGGGGGATATTGTGCCACTGTTCTACCACAGCCGTCTTGAGCTCTCCTAGGGTCGTAGGGGCTGCTTCTCCTGCTCAAACACGTGTTTTGAGCTTGTCCCAAATGTGCTCAATTGGGTTAAGATCGGGACTGCGTGCCTGCCATGGTAAAATTTTAATCCCGACCTCATTTAGGATACTCAGTAACGGATCATGCGCTACGGCAACGTACATTGTCACGCATTCATCTGAAGTCACCAATAAATGGTGCGAAAGGTATGACATGTTCTTGAAGTACTTCCTCCACGTATCTTTGAGCGTTTTCACTGCCACTATCGAGCACAACAAGATCAGTACGAGCCTCGTAAGAGATACTTCCCCAAACCATTACGGACCCTCCCTGGTAACCCACAGTTTCAATTATAGCGCATGGAGCAAACCTTTCATTTTGGCGCCTGTAGACACGCTGACGTCGATTTCGATTCTACTCTCATCTGAGAACAGTATCTCCTTCCATTCCTCCAAAGTCCAGTCAGCATATTCTCGCGTAAAAACAAGCAGTTGTGGGGCGCGAGCTGGACGAAAAACCCTTAAATTTCTTTCTGCCAGTCTTCTTCTAATGGTGCGTTCACTTATACTGACATTTCTCACCTCAAAAGGCGCGTACGAGCGTCAGTAGCCGTACAGAAGCGATTTCTCAATACGTTGCTGACAACAAAGCGGTCATATCGAGTCAAAGTGCATCGATGTCGGTCTTGACCTGGCCTGCGAGTGTATGAGCCTGTCTTCCGAAATCGTTTGATGGCATTGTGACCCGTGGTTTGAGGTACACGGAGTGCACGAGCGATGTGACGTGGGCTGTAGCCAGCGTCAGCTAAATCCACTGCCTTAGTCCACCAGTTGGATCAAGTGGCATTTTTTAAAGTCACAAACAATAGACGAACACTAAAAACTCAAATTGAACATTCTTCACACACTATGCCAGAAAAGAACAGAAAATGCTAACACAATAACGCAACGGCAACAATGTCAAACATCGACTAAATTCCAAAAACTTATCGGTGACACAAATTTAGGAAACGAAGTAAGGGTGTTTAATTTATTGCCAGAGTATCCACTTGGCAAAAAATAAAACATTAGATTTATGAAATATGAGGTGAGCGGTTAATTGTGCCTATGAGTGTAGATATTTGTACCCAGACTCGGGACAAACAGACAGATTAATCATGCACACAAATATCTGTCCTGGGTAGCAATCGAACCCATGACCTGCAGCAGTATTTGTTATTGATAAATTTGCAGAGTATTTGGGTTAATTAGCGCACAGATAGTCAGTGCATATGCTTCTTTATTGTCTATACCAGCTTGGTGAATAAAATTATATAATAAACAAGTTTATTTCTATTATCTAATTTTCTTTTTACTTGAATGACATTGTTAAAATATATAAAAATGAATTACATTGTTAAAATATATAAAAATGAATTGAACGCCTTTATCAAATTTATATCGACTAACACGATAAAATTATGATATTTATGATTATTGTCTTTGTTGATATGTAATTTAAGTATTTCTATTCACTAACTCATATTTGTGTTTGTCCTTTGTTTCAGGCTCTAAATAGTACCACAAAAATTAAGTATATTATTCAGTAGCCTTTGTAGTTACCCATGAGCAGTCAACATACACGTGACACTGGCAGAAATTGCTGAAAAAATCGGCAGATTGCCATAAGCAAAAAAAAAATAAAAATTGTTGGTCTGTTATCAATCAGTAAAAGCTTTTCAATGGCTATATATGCATTCTCTAATAATTCATTTCATTTCATATATGGAACCCCTACTTAGAAATACATTTAGTTACTTTTTTTTTTGGTCGGGGGTAGTCTGATATAATAGGTGTATAATTTTTAGCTCTCTACTTTTAATTGTAAAAAATATAGTTTATCTAATTAATTACTTATGTGCACTGTAAATATCATTTATTAGAACTGATTACCTACCAGTGAGTGTTTTACTTTCACTATTTAAGCACTTATTACAAAACTACAACATGGCATCTGTCCTGGAGATTGTTCAACTAAGAGAATTGTTTTCCACACAAATGGCAATGTTCAAACAAGAGCTGAATAAATCACCAACACCATCATCCAGCCTGGCTGCAGATTTTTCATCATTTCAAAAATTCGTTCTGGAATCTCTTGATAACCTCCAAAAGCAGGCAGAGGTGTTCGCTCAAACTGTGCAAACTGTGGATCATTTGGAGAGGCGGCAACGACGAAAAATACTCTTGGTCCATGGAGTTGCTGAGGTGCAGAGTGAGGACACTGTGAAGTTAGTAGCGGAAGTTATTCAATCCAAGCTGAAGATCGAAGGGTTCTCGGTTGGTGACATTAGTCGTTGCCATCGAATGGGACGCGCGACCTCTAACAAGCACAGGCCGATACTTATAAAGTTGCATGATGTCAAAATCTGGTTCTCGAAAACAAAGCTTAAAGGATCCGGTATCACAATCTCCGAATTTCTAACGAAGGCTCGTCACCAATTATTTGTGAAAATGCGCGAACAACTGGGCGTCGATAAATGCTTCACTCGTGATGGACGTCTTTACATGATGGTTTCTGACGGGGTACGTAAAGAAGTGACCTGTTACAGAGATCTGGAGCAAATAGAATGTCCCGCAATTTCTGCTCCCGTACCGGTTGCGGCGCCGTCTAAAACTACGAAGTCCAAACGGCCGGCGGCCTCGAAAAAGTAATTTCTCATTTATTTTGGTTTTGTTAACATTTGTTTACATTTATATCTTTCCCACTTGCCAACAATAATAATTATCCACACAGTTTATTCTATTTGACAATTTTGACATGAACAATTTCTAAACTGTCACGTGCGTTTAGTTACTTTCAGTTGCTTTGTGTTTATTCTTGTTGATGTAGTGTTAGTTCCTTCGGACGGTGTTGTAAGTAATTAAACTAAAACCCTATTATTCTGCACTCATCTGGTGGGTGCATTCGTACTTAATATAGTTAGAAGAGTATTTTAATATAGTTAATATAAATATATTATGTTTTGTTTAGTTTTATGTCTGAAAGCAGTAATGATAGCAACTTAGATGATTTTTTCTCGGCTAACAGCGATGATGATAGTTTTTCTAGTATTCCTTCTCTTGCCGAAACTCTTGCTTCACAGTTCTCTGATGTACCAAAAAATCTTAATGTAGTCCATATTAATGCACAAAGTATTCCGGCTCATTATTCTGATATGCTGGCCTCGTTTGACTGTAAGAATATTCATGCAATTCTTGTTTCAGAATCCTGGCTTAAGCCATGTCTACCTTCTACTTCTTACTCACTTCCGGGCTTTAAACTGATCAGAAACGATCGCACACATGGCCGCGGTGGCGGTGTTGCCATCTACTTACGAGCTCATATTTCGTTTTCTATAGTTAGTATCTCGGCACAACCTCCACCGTCCAATGCTGGCGAGCACCTCTTCCTAGAGGTCAAACTTCAGCACTCTAAAGCCCTTCTTGGTGTCTACTATTGCCCATCATTGCGCATTAACTACTTTTCGTCGCTGGAAAATATCCTTGAACAGATGACACCCTCTTATAGTCAAACCATAATCATGGGAGACTTTAATACATGTCTCCTTAAAAATGACACTCGCTCTAATTCTCTACGCACTATCGCTGCTTCCACCAACTTGGTCTTGCTTCCACTTAATTCCACGCATAATTTTCCTAATTCCACACCTTCACTGTTAGATTTAATTCTTGTTTCTTCAACTCAAAGAGTCTCTAAGCATGGCCAATGCTCGGCGGAAGCTTTTTCATATCATGATCTCATATTCGTTTCGTACAAAATTCGTCCTCCCAAGGCTAAGTCAAGGACCCTTCTGCAGCGCAGTTTTGCTGGTATGGATCTGACTGCTCTTCGTAAAGACGCTACCGACATAAATTGGGCACCGCTTATTAACGCTGACTCCATCGACGTCAAAGTTAATTATTTTGCGTCCCAATTGACACAGCTCTATGACTTTCATGCTCCTATCCGCCCAATTAAAATTAAACATTTACCGGGACCATGGCTTACAGATAATATTAAATCTATTATGGGGAAAAAAGTTGCAGCTAAAGCTAGGTACAATAGTCGGCCAAGTGATTCTAATTGGGAAAAATATGTATCTTTAAGATGTCTCAGCAATAAGGTGTGTAGAAACGCACAACGCCAACATATCCATCAATCTGTTGAAAATGGTGATCCAGCCAAGGTCTGGAAATTTCTAAATTCTATGGGGATTGGAAAATCACGTCAAGATCAAACTCCTATAAACTTCGATGTTAATGCATTAAATCAACACTTTACTCCTTCGTCCAGTTGTGATAGGACTACCTTAAGCAATACCTTACGTAATCTTTCATCACTTCCAACCCCTGATTATAGCTCTTTTAGATTTAATCAGTTTGCTGCTTGTGATGTTAAGAAATCGGTTCTGTCTATCACTTCCAACTCAATCGGCAGTGACTGCATTAGTCGTAATATGATCACTCCTATCCTTGATGAGATCCTACCCATTCTTTGCCATATCTTTAATTACTCTATATCCAGCAGTACATTCCCATCCTCGTGGAAAGACGCCCATATCATCCCAATACCCAAAAAACCTAATCCTTCTTCCTTTTCTGAGTTCCGACCTATATCGATTCTTCCTCTACTCTCCAAGGTCCTTGAACGATTGGTTTCCAACCAGCATTAGTTCATTCCTCTGTAAAAATTCTCTTCTTAATTCCTTCCAATCCGGCTTCCGCCCTGGTCATAGTACGACGACTGCATTAACTAAAATAACTGATGATATCAGACTGGGAATGGATAGAGGAAAACTCACTGTCCTCTCATTACTCGATTTCAGTAATGCTTTTAACACAGTGAATTTTGAAATTCTGATTGGAATACTAAGATCTCTTAACATATCTCCAACGGCAACCGATTGGTTTCGTGATTACCTGTTCGGCCGCCGGCAACGCATTTGCGTCCAGGATAGTGTATCCTCGTGGCGCAATACTGTAGTCGGCGTACCACAGGGTGGCGTTCTTTCTCCGCTTCTCTTTGCGTTATTTATTAACACTATTTCCAGTAATCTTAATTCTTCCTACCACCTTTATGCAGATGACCTGCAAATATATACACAAGCCGAGCTTAACGATTTGCCGATGGCCATTGATAGCTTAAATGGGGACCTAAGACGTGTTTGCACCTGGAGTATTCAATACGGGCTGACTGTTAATCCTGAAAAGACGCAGGTTACAGTTGTTGGTAGCCCCAGGTTAATTTCAAAGATAGCTTGGTCTCAGGTTCCTGCAGTTTACTTTAACAACATCACAATACCTTTTAAGGAAAATGTAAAAAACTTGGGAATTTATATAGACAATAAGTTATCCTGGGATCTACAGCTACAAGAAGTTAGTCGTAAGGTTTTTGCCTCTGCGGGGATCTTGCGAAGACTACGCAACTTTCTACCCACTGCCACAAAAATTGCGCTCGCACAATCCCTCCTTCTTCCTATTCTTGACTATGCCGATACCAGCTATCTTGATCTCACAGAAGCACAACTTGACAAACTTGAGCGGCTTCAAAATGTCTGCATAAGGTTTATATTTGGATTACGCAAATATGACCATGTTTCTGATTATCGCCGTCAGCTCAAGTGGCTTCCTATTCGCCTTCGCCGGAACACTCACATTTTAGCCCTTCTTTATAATATACTGTTTAATCCTTCATCACCATCTTATCTTAAAGAACGTTTCGAGTTCCTACATGACACACATTCAAGATGCTTGAGGTCATCAGAGAACCTTAAACTGCAAATGCCACGTCATTCCACCGATTATTACGGCAAATCATTTACAGTGCAGGCTGTGCGCCTGTGGAACGCACTGCCCTTAACAATAAGAAAAGCGCAATCGTTAAATATTTTTAAAAATAATGTTAAAAAACATTATCTATCTGCCTAGACTACTGTATAAGCATATTTATTTACCGCTGTCGCCTTTGGCTTTTGTTTTCTCGCGCATTCCTGCTTTTATAGACTTTTTTTTTAATTATTCTATGAATTTCTTTTTTTACTTTTTGTTATTAATTTGTATAAGTTTATGTTTACATTAAGTTGACCTATTGTTACACCTACCTACCCTGTTTTCCCTTTCCTTAATCTATCCACTCCATAATTGGTTGTCTGGAAGAAATCGCAGTAGCGATAAGACCGCCCTTTGTACTTAATTTATGTATGCTCTTTTTTAATTTTAAGTTATGGTGTACAATAAAGAGTATTTTACTTTACTTTACTTTAGCTACTTGAAAGAGTACAACATAGAACCACTAAAATGGTAGCACATTAAAGAACTGCTCTTTAGAAGCTCGATAACCTCGGCCTATCAACTCTGGAACAATGCAGAAAACAAGAACTACAAAGTTTCACTAACCATTATAACTCACACGAAAGACAGATATTTATATTAAAAAACCGGCCAAGTGCGAGTCGGACTCGCCCATGAAGGGTTCCGTAGCCGCAAGTCTTTCAGTTGATTAAATGAAAGCAAATTGCGGTTTACGATTTATTATCAAAAACCAACTACTTGCTAGATCTCGTTCAAACCAATTTTCGTTGTTAGTTTTCATGGTAATGTACATCAAATATTTTTTTTAGTTTTATCATTCTCTTATTTTAGAAGTTACAGGGGGGGGAGGGGCACTCATTTTACCACTTTGGAAGTGTCTCTCGCGCAAACTATTCAGTTTAGAAAAAAAATATATTAGGAACCTCAATATCATTTTTGAAGACCTATCCATAGATAACCCACATGTATGGGTACGATGAAAAAATATTTTTGAGTTTCAGTTTTATGTATGGGGAACACCCAAAATTATTATTCTTATTCTATTTTTAAAATTAAGCGGTTCACAGAATACATCTACTTACCAAGTTTCAACAGTACAGCTCTTATAGTTTCGGAAAAAAGCGGCTGTGACATACGGACGGACAGACAGACAGACATGACGAATCTATAAGGGTTTCGTTTTTTGCCATTTGGCTACGGAACCCTAAAAAGAAAACAGGCACCTGAGTACAGGCACAAAATTAAGAGTGTCTTCGAAGTCTTTCAGAATCAAGCAATCCATTTAAAGACATTTTTCCAAAAGGTGTACTAGATCCAGTGATCTATACACTTATTACACTTAAGTCTTTAAGTCCAGTGACTTAAGTGTAATAAGTGCGCCCTAAGTGATCTTATTTTGTTCTTGAATAAAATAAACAAAATCGCATCACCTTTAAACTGCTAGAGTATCATCGCAAATAATAATATTACAGATAAAAATGCTACAATGATAAGTTTTGAGTAGGAGTTGCAGCAATTACATATTCTCGTCAGTCTCTGTCAATATTATACAATAATATTATGTAAATGGGCCTACAGAACTATCAGGAAGAGGAAATAAATAGACTGATAATAATGGTTATATTCTGTACTAGCTATGCCCTGTGGTTTCACCCGCGTTTAACTTTATAAATTATATGCTATTGGGACATATAAGCTATATTACAACAAAGTTTCATTAAAATTCGTTCAGTCGTTTTGGCTTAAAACATACATCCATACATCTATTCACAAACTTTCGCATTTAAAATATTAGTAGGATGACGATTGGCTCGCAGATGGTCGATTTTTTCCTACTTACTTGACACTTACCGTTATATTTTGGACAATTCACACAATATCTTTATAAATTGTAGCCTTTGTGTTATTCCGATGTATAAGCAATATAATTGTAAAGCTTTATTAAAATCCATTCAGTCATTAGTGAAATATTAACAAACATCCATCTATCCATACATACTTACAAACTTTCGCGTTTATAATATTAGTAGGATGATAAATTTTGTATATGAAAAAATGCTGAGGGCATTGGGACAGGTAGATTAATAAGTTTAAGAGGCTATCAGTTCAGACTATGTTAATGATAAAATTGCTTGACAATGAGAAGATTTATTTCAATGATGAATTAAATTGTAATTGGTTGCCAAGATGATCCTGATTTTTTTGCAGTGTTTAGTAGTGCTCCTGCCTACGAAGCTGGTGGTCCTGAGTTCGAATCCCGGTAAGTGCAAATATTTGTGTGATGAGCACGAATATTTGTTTCTGAGTCATGGAAGTTTTCTATGTATTTATCTATCTATATAAGTATGTATATCGTCGCCTGGTACCCATAGTACAAGCTTTGCTTAGTTTGGGGCTAGGATGATATTGGCCGTGTGTAACATTGTCCCTAGATATTCTTATACGTTTGTGTTGCTTTTCACAGAAAGTTACCATCATCTAAATATGCAAACATGCCTTAGCTTTTCTATGTCTATAACGCAGTAAAGTGCAGTGACTCTGTTTTTTAATAATAATAACATATTAATATTCTTTGCTATTATTCAGTCACTGATCCAAAACTAAACAGAGCTAGTACAAGCTCTGTTAGAAACCAGATAACTGATATACTACATATTTACTGATACACTACTTTTCTTTTGTAAATACATTCTTACATAGATAACTAGCTGTGCCACAGCTCCTCCCCTGTCGGTGATAGCGTGAGAATATGTAGCCCGACCTCTTAGTAATATTCATGCCAAATTTTAAGTAAATCCATGCCATACTTTTTGAGTTTAGCCCGGAGATACATACACACAAACAAAAATTCTAAAAACTATATTTTTTTATCTTTGATATGGACAGTAGATCACGCCCCAAGTATCCTTTTTAAAAAATATTCAATGTACAGTTTTGACTTTCATCCGATTTTATGATATGTATAAGATTAAACCAAGACTCAGACACACAGACATGCTCATGAACAAAAAAGGAATTCATGTTAAGGAATATCATATTTTTTCATAAGGCTCAAATGTAGATAAAGCAGATAATAGAGACTGCATTTGAAACTAACTAAATACATTCTTTTTGAAGTATCTGAACTATGCGGTAGGCGCTTTTTAAGTTTATTTGGGCATTGTTTGGCAATCATAGTATTTTGTCACTCTTGCTACTATGTTTATTTATTAGTGGCAATACATCACAATTTGTAAATTTATTGATTGTTTGCGAATTATTCATAACTATGCCTTTTTTATGAGTCCCACCGCTTGAACACAGACTTGGGATCTCCAAGACCAAATGCTAGATTCAATAAGACTCCTAATGTTCTTCTTATTCTCTTGAATGCTGTTGCGTTCTTATTGGGCACTTATGGGCACAGCTAGTAAAGTATGAGGTGCTTCTAAAGACTGTTCTTGAACTGATTGACAGTTTGAGCTGAAATAAGCCAGGAGCCTATTTAACACACTGACAACTTTCTTGTTTATAAAATATATATGGGGGTTTTTGTTATTATTAATTTATTCAGAGATAACAATTTTACAATCGTATTTGAATATTAATGAGACTTACATTGTAGACACAAAAAATTTAAATGAATTTATATAATACTAATAAAAAATACAATAATTAATAAAGCTATGACGAAACATAATTAACAAAGTCACCTTAAAATTTAAATTCGTCTACTGAGTAAAAGCACCCTTCCAGCAAAAGCTTTTTTAATTTATTTTTAAATATGTTAGGACTATCGATAGTTTAAAGCTGTTTGAGATAGTGGTTCAAATATTCTGTTATTGTCCATTGTATTGTATTATTTATAGTGTTATATGCAATTAAAAAGCCAACATATATGTTTGTTTGCCAAGTTAATGATAACCGATTGTGCAGTTTCTGTCAATAAAACAGAAATATATGTGTCAATAAGTGTATCAGCTTTGTTGTCATGTACTGTAACTAGCACAATGGCCTTTCCTAGGCAATTTAGATATAGACAGAAACAGTACTTTTCCAAAGGAAACAGAGATCAACAGCTAGTGAAACTAGGGCAGGCCCTATAACATAAGCAAAAAGCTTAGTATTTAACTAAGATTGCAATCTTAGTAAACCATCATCCAATATATAAAATTCTCATGTCACAGTGTTAGTTACCTTATTTTTTTTATGTACACACAGTAAAAAGTAAATAAAAGCAAGTATACAAAACGAAAGAGTACAAAGGCACTGCTTATTTCTAATGAAATCTCTTCCAACAGGCCCGCGAGAGGAGATATAGTATGAAAGAGGAATTGTGTGTAGGTTAGTCAAAATATTAAATAAATAAACAGTTCTAAACATACAACCAATACAATAAATAAATATATATTAACATAGAGAGAGAAAATGTAATTTCACTTGTTTTTTAAATAATGATAGAGTGTCACAGTTTCTTACTCCTCCGAAATGGCTTTACTGATTTTTGCCAAATTTTATATGCATATTCAGTAGGTCTTAGAATAGGCTACTATCTTAATGTCATACCCGTAAGTGATAAGGGTTGTTCACCATTAACATTCTTTTTTAAATTTTTGTACAATATGTTTTGTTTTTATTTTTTATAATGTGGCATTAAAAAATACATACAGTGCAAATTTTTTATAGCGATTTTAATATTTAATTGTTCTACAGAGTTTTTTTGTACATTTGATTGAGTGCCTGTATGATTTACATTGAGATTTCGGGTTTTATTTCTATTGTTATCTCCTTCGTTTGACGGCCTATCACTACACCCTGACATTGGCGAAATTGTGGTCGTTTATAAACAAAAGCCATTATATAATAATTGAATTGAAGGCAGTACAACATTTGCCGGGACAGCTAGCTTCTCTATAAAATTAATTGGTAATTAGGGTGCAATTTGTCCCTTCATAGGCATAATATTGGTAGCTCCTAACTAGGTCTTGTGTTTTTATTTTTGGATTTAAAGTCTATATTTAACATAGATAGGTCATGGAGACAAGTCTTAGTTGTTTAAGAAACTGACCTAAGTTAACATACTGAATTGGCTTTATATATGTATGTATTCAAAAGTATTCTGCCAAACCACTAGGCCAGCATGGTGGACTATGACCTATCCCCTCTCCTTGAGAGAGAAGGTCCTTGCTCTGCAGTGGGATTATTAAAAGCAATTAAATCAATACAACACACACAATTCAATTCAAACTCTGCGGATTGAATTGTGTCTGCATATGCATATGCGCATATGTGTGCATGTATGTGTGTGTATATATAGATACATATCTATATATATACACACACACATACTGTACACATACATGCACATACAATTCAATTCATTATATATTATAATTTGCAGTTTGAATTGAATTGTGTGTGCTATATAATATATATATAATATTTTAGTTTACATAATGTCTTGAGGGCCGAGGAGGCTGTTGTTGTCATTGTTTTTATATGGACCTACACCTGCCCACCTACTTGTTTGACTGTTCTGCATAGATTTTAATACCTTTTTAGATTATAATATAATTTTGATACTTCATCTATTCATTGTAATGAAGGAGGATAACTGTAATTGGTCTAATTAATTAGTTTTATTATTTCTTTGTTAAATACATTTGTAAAGGACTGTTTTTATCCCTAATAAATATAAATAAATAAGCTCTAACAATACAGACTGTTAGAGCATTACTATTTGGTATTTATTTTCTTCCACATACTTTTGCAACATATCATTTTTGAATACAGCAGACAATATGAGTTAAATACTGGACCCTCATCCCTCTTGTGCAACCCATTTCTGCCCGAAACGAAACATTCATCGGACGGTCACCGTAGCCTAGTTGGTAGTGCTCCTGTCTACGAAGCTGGTGGTCCTGGGTTCGAATCCCGGTAAGTGCAAATATTTATGTGATGAGCACGAATATTTTTTTCTGAGTCATGGATGTTTTCTATGTATATAAGTATTTATCTATCTATATAAGTATGTATATCGTCGCCTGGTACCCATAGTACAAGCTTTGCTTAGTTTGGGGCTAGGATGATCTGTGTGACATTCTCCAAGATATTATTATTATTCATTCTTGTGTAGTTTCATTATTGCGTTGAAGTGTAGCTCCTAGCTGCTCATGCTACATAAATCCATAGGGAATTGTTGAGTATCATTTTCCAATATTATCACTACCACTACTAATAGATCTTTGCCAACAGCCATTCTCTAACCATTTTAAAATTAACACCTGCAATGAGTTTGTCATTAATGAGTTAAGGTGTTGCTTCTAGCTGCTCGTGCTACATAAATTCATAGGGAATTGTCGAGAATCATTTTCCAATATTATCACTACTACTACTAATCGATTTTTCCAAAAGCCATTCTCTAACCATTTCAAAATTAACGTGTGCAATGAGTTTATCATTAATGAGTTAAGGTGTTGCTCCCAGCTGCTCTTGATAGATAAATCCATAGGGAATTGTCATGAATAATTTTCCAATGTTATGTCTATTACTACTAATAGATTTTTCCCACCATAATTCTCAAGCCATTTCAAAATTAACGCCTGCAATGAGTTTGTCATTAATGAGTTAAGGTGTTGCTTCTAGCTGCTCGTGCTACCTAAATTCATAGGGAATTGTCGAGAATCATTTTCCCATATTATCACTACTACTACTAATGGATTTTTCCAACAGCCATTCTCTAACCATTTTAAAATTAACACCTGCAATGAGTTTATCATTAATGAGTTAAGGTGTTGCTCCTAGCTGCTCTTGCTAGATAAATCCATAGGGAATTGTCAGGAATTATTTACCAATGTTATAGCTACTACTCCTAATAGATTTTTCCCACAACAATTCTCCAGCCATTTCAAAATTAACGCCTGGAACGAATTTATTATTAATGAGTTAAGGTGTTCTCCTAGCTCCTTCTGCTAGATAAATCAATAGTGAATTGTCCAGCATCATTTTTCAAAGTTATTGCTACTACTACATTTTTCAATGTTTAAGTTAATTTTTCTAACAGTACTTTTCTGACCTTTTAAGAATAAGCACCTGCAATGAATTTCTCACATTTACTTCATTTTGATGTTCTAGTATTGTCAAGCTTTGTTACAATTTTTTCAATGTCTGAATTCTGATTATATTGTTTTCTTCTAATTGGAAACCCGCAACTATCACATTTTTTGGAAGGGGAGGACCTCATAGAACATTTGTGACCAAATACAGAGATGTTTCCAAGAAAGGCCAGAAGTACCCTAAACCGGTGAGTATTTATGAAGAATATAATGACAGTAAACAAGGTAAAATAGATGTGCTAAGAATGTGACAAACGGAAATCCATTGTCTCTGCCTACCCCTCTGGGAAACAGCCGTGAGTCTATATATGTATATATATAGATGTTGTTCAGGTAGTCATAATTTCAGTAAATGTTTGTCACAAATATACAATGAAGGAAAAAAATGGTTTACCAGCAGCCAAGGTATCAGATCTTTGGTAAACCAAAAATTCCAATGAATCCACTCCATCAGCTCCAGATGTATTCGCTTCATCATCATCATCATATCAGCCGAAAGACACCACTGCTGGACAAAGGCCTCCCCCAAAGATCTCCACAATTGCACTATCCGCATCCAGTAATTTCCAACGACTCGCACAAGATCATCGGTCCATCTTGTAGGGGGCCGATGATCTTGTGTTTGCTAAAACTTATTAAAAGCCACAAGTACTGTGATATATGTAGTTTTAATATTATAATTCCTATTGCTATCAACCTACTTACCTCCAAAGGTAGTTTCATAGTCCAATATGAAGATTGGCTACAAATTTTATCAGAGTAGCTCCAACAAGAGTATATAGGGTACATACATACAAATATTAATTAATATATTGAAGGCGTGATTACGAAGCTCTGTAGAAGGTATTCTAGATCCAAATAGAAATATTACTTACCACTTTGGCAGGTATATCGTGCCTCTTGCAAGCTCCGTGATGAGTTCCATACAGACCGAGGAACTCCAATGGATTGTTTACTCGACTAACAAGTCCAGGGATATCACAGCATACTTGTACTTCCATAGAGCCAGAAGAACCCTCATTTACCACTGACACTGCTGCTGCTCCAGTACCAGCTAAGTTTGTTCCCGATATGTCGAGGGACTCCAGTAATGGTAGACTTTCAACCAGTTTAGACAACACTTCATTTGGGTTAAAGTATTTGCCATGACGGTCATTAGACTGTGATATATCCAAATGTCTCAGAGATCGGAGGCTGCATATCCAGTCAATAATATCTTTAGACCAATGCACACTGTGTAAGATAAGTGCCATCAAGTTGGTGAGTTCATTTAAGGCCCATATGGAGCCAGCAGATGTACATTCTGACAAATCCAAATGTGTCAAATGTTTTAGAGGTTTTAACAACAGCAAAGGGAATATTGATAGTCCCCGGCGGTGAATAGTAAGTCTTCTCAAGTAGGGTGCATGGATCACATACCCGCGTTGTCTGTACACACTCTCATCTTGGGATAAGACATAGGTTACAGGGCCAAATTTCAATGAAATCAGGTTTTCACTATTATTGTTTATAGTTTCAAGAGCAGTCTGAGATAGGTACTCACATTGTACAAGCTCAACTTCGAAGGGCTTATGCTCCATCAAATATCGTAACCCTTCATCAGTTATGCGAGAATTTCGCAATTTGACGGTGTCCAGCCTGGTACCATTCATATTACGGAACAGATTGGCTATGTTGTCATTGACTCGGTACTTTTTCTGGTACGACTGTAGGAACTTCTCGCAGATCTCCACGGGTAATATAATATCGTCTTTGAGTCTCCGCCATCGGCTCAGAGGATCCAAGGTGGTGATTGTATTTAAATTTGCCACTATATAGTCCATACAGATGTTGAATAGCGTGTCAGGCAAGCAGTCGTGCAATGTAAACACTTCCTGCGAGCTCGCCATGGCGAATATTGTGGTTGACTCGCACTGATTACTGATTACACTGAGTCTGATGCTTCAAGATGTTGAGTAATGAAAGTACACAGACAGAGGCCCTCTCAACAGCACCATTTCGATAATATTACGCGTTACACTCGACGATTTTGGTTGTTATTTATCGCGCTGTTTAAGATATCTAAATGCACTCGTTTGCACTATTAATAATCTGAATGTCCGACTAGCAGCATTTGCAAATTGGTATTTCGCAGTTGTCGCACAACGCAACCAAAAGCGCACAGAACAATATTACTCTAGAAAGAGCATAGTGCATTTGACAAGAAGGTAATTTTTTTATTGCATAGGTATTAAAATGTAGGAAGTTTGTTTATGGAATTGAAAGGTATGATCAATATTTTTATTTCGTCATTAAAAATTTATTCAAGGAACAAGTTTTGGGTCTAAATTCCAAACCACTATATGATTGATTTAAAATACATATTTACATCTGGTATTGCTATCTGACCATAGTTATTTGATTGCCTTCGTATTTGTTCGCCCAATAGCTAGATGGCGCTAATAAATGGTTTGTTAGTGTACTGATAGTGTCTGATAGGTAGAACTACTCTCCTGGGTTAAGTAACATAGCTTAAGTTGTCGCTCGGTAGAGATACTTAAATAACCAGCTTTTTACTAGGGCACTTTATAAGAGGCAGCAGACTAGATGAAGTAGACTTAATAATTTGCTTTCTTAATTATTTTACACAGTTTCTATAATAATACATAGGTGGGTACGAACTACTATGTTTTTCAAATATTGAGACGGAATAAACTTATTTTCAAATAAAAGTTCGGATTAGTCGTACGTAAGTCGTATGTATTTTGAAAGCAATCTGATTCCGCAACTGACATCCGTAGGTATTTATTTAGTCATTATAATAATCTAATTATTCGAAGCAATACTTAACGCTTAGACAGTTACATTACCTACCAATAACTTCGTCACTTGTTTCTAGATATGGCGCCAATTTGAAAAATTTCTTATAATATGTTATACTTAGATTATAATAATAACATTAATATTATAAAGGCGAAAGTTTGTGAGTGTGTATGTATGTTACTTCTACACGACTAAACGGCTGGAACTATTTTTATAAAACTTGGTATGGAGTTAGCTGACACCCTGGATTAAAACATAGACTATAATTTATAAAGATTAACGCGGGTAAATCCGCGGGGCACAGCTAGTCATCATTACAGCTTAAATAAGTCCACTGCTGGACAAGCCTCCCTCAAGAATCATCTTGAGGGGATATGCCATAATCGCCACGCTTGGCAGGCGGGTTGGCGATCGCAGTATGATGGTCGTAGTACTCAGAAGGAAGCTGCTTCCCGTCCTCTGGTAGATATTCCCTCGGGTCGACTTCTACGCCCCCCACGGGATGAGATGGGGTGATGATATTCTGATTCTGATATTTGTCGCCGTCACCACACAGCTAGTAGTTAAATATTTTTAATCAATGCTGAGAATGGAGTATTAGCATGAAGTTGCAAATAAGAAATTGGCAGATTTAAATTGTTTCGAAATGGCTTTGTAACTAAGTATGCATATTTCGATGGTAGGTACCTTTCTCCGTTCCTATGATGAGTACTTGGGTTATTTCTTCTTTCTCCTCTGAGACTCTTTCAAGTAGAGGCGGTCCGAGAGAATTCATAATCCATCATTCATAAACTGTGCTTTGTACCTTTACATACCAAGGACGATTACAATAGGTACCTGTTTTTAATTACTTATGTAGCTAGGTAGGTATACCTTTCCATTAATTGTACACCTTAAGAATCAATACAAACTAAGAAATACACCTACTTACAAATTATAACAGTTTGTGTTACCTATGTCTTCTTAATCTATTTTCGCTTCCCGCTTCTCTATCAAAATGTATAGTGCACTTAATACAGTTCTATCTACATCACCCAAATGTTGACTGGTAGATAATGCCTTTGGCGTTAACTTTGCCTCTGTACATTAATGTGCAAGAAGTTTTTAAATAAATAATTAAACAGTACAATTGGCGGCCTTATCACAAGATGTGTTCTCTTCCAGGCAACCTAGGTAGTGAATGGCAAAAGGATTTACAGAGATCCCCATCTTTAGTTGCCGGTGTGCAAAACAATTTTTCTAAAAGGTACTAGCAGTACCATACTTATAATTATCCATATCAACAGACATATGAATAAATTGTGAATAGTAAAATTGTTTTGCACATTAGGCCAGCACATCCAGCTATCCCAATCTGTCAAATTTCTTTTATAGATTTTCAACTGTATCACAAAAGCATAAGGTTCACTTTTAATTGGAGAAATTTGACAGATTGTGGTAGCTTGATGTGCTGGCGTCTGTACATACCTACCTATAATAAACTAGCGGCCCGGTACGTGCTTCGCTACGTATAAGGCATAGTAATAAAAAAATATTATTAAGTTCATTTATTCAAACAAAAAAATATTTTAAATTGCTAAAAGATGTTGATTTTACACTTTTTCAAGACTTTTTTTTAAATTTTCTCCACGTACAAACCTTCCCTGGACTTCCACGAATAATTCAAGACCAAAATTAGCCAAATCGGTAAAGGCGTTGTTGAGTTATTATAACATTACAACGAAAAGTGGCATTGATTTTTATATATATAGATATAAGTAGGTATTTATTAATCAATCATCACCGCTGAAAAAGTTGGTAGGAGGAAAGAAGTCGATTTGAGATAGAATTTATGGAAATAGCGAACATTTGTGGTTTTGCGGTTTAAATTTATATATTTCTCGTAATGAAAATAAGTTTTCAAAGAAATCTCTACCATTTGAACCCCTAACTTACTTCAGAATTTCTATAAAGCAATCCATGGTACAAGACTCTTTCATCCAAATTATTATATTCAAGACACTATAATATTGTGCTATATGCTACATTAGGTGTAAAAAATAAATAGTAATAAGAGAAATAGTTTAATTGATGATAATTGAATTGAATTTATGAAATAAAATAATATCATATTAAGAAATCGTACTTTAGTGTAATAAAAACCATTATACATCCATTTTTTAACGTTACTAGAAAAAAAAACTAAATTTCTTGTACACTACCATAGTGTCCATAAATATCCCTCTTGTCGCAAGTTCAGAGGGGACTGCGTTTAAAAGTCAGGCTAGCTCAACCTCTCTTTCAATTGCTATTTATGTTTTTTTTAAGTACATATACTGTCTGTAATCATGTATTATGTATGCTGAATTGTAATAAATGATTATTATTATTTTCCAAGAGTTACAAATTAAACCGATGCCTTCATATTAATAATAATGTGTATATCGTCCCCGTAGTTGGAAAACTAAATAAGTCCGATTTTGGCGATTTTGACTTTTTCCTATTTTCAAAACACCTAAAACATGCCGCATATTTGAGCCTTACAGGCATTTTCATATCTAATTCCGTTCCAAAGATATAGCCATTTTTGTCAGACAGGTCATGACAGATGGAATAATAAATATCTTCAGACAAACATATTTTTTTAAAGGAAAACTAAATAACTCAGTAAATAAATCAATAACTCTGGTCAATGATAAGATGAATGTCGAATAAGTTAAATAACTTGAGTTGTGGAATTTTTCCTCAACTTAAAAATTCTTTGCAAAACTAACTTAGTTCGAGGAAAACTAAATAACTCTATTTATTTAATTCTGCTATTCCGAATTCTGATATAACGTATCTAATTTGTAAATATTTGATGTTATATATTTCTTCTACAACAAGATAAAGATTAATTATAAGATGCTAGGCAAATAAAATTAAATAACTTAAGTTTTCATCAGAGGAAATCAGAGGAAATCAGAGGGTCAAGTCCCATTTCGGGTATCAAACCAATGCCACCTTCAACAGATGAAGAATCTTTTGCTGATTCTGGATCTACATGGATTCCGGACACAGAAGAAGAAAATAAAAACGAAACTTAGTTCTGTAATAGACATCAATATTTCATTGGATAAGAAGAAAAAAAGAGTAAAGAGATTTGAACGAATAAACCCCATTTTGTCGAGAGATTCTGAAGATGAAACAAGTAATATTATAACAACTCGAGCTATTATTTGAAAACGTCTCACCGGGTACCCTGAAAAAGAATCATGGAACACAATATTTCGCTGAGACAACAGGTTCAGAAATAGAAACAGAAAATAAGGAAATAGAAACCGGGGTGCTAAAAACCCCCAGCAGACGCCGTTTTACCAAAACCGATAACATCTGACCCTGGCAACATATAACACTCGCATACTGCGGACCGACGAGAAGATCATCGAACTGGAGGAGGAACTGAGCAATGTAACCTCATTGGGATATCGTAAGATTGTCTCAAGTCCGAAGAGAGGGGGACGGCACGATAATCCTAAAATCCGGGAACCTGCTCTATTTCCGGAACCAACGGCGACCTACTGTCCCAAGGTGGTGTCACCTTGGGACAAACACTTGGGACAACGTAGAGAAAATCGAGAGTGTGTCGACTAGGGTGGCGTAACTTATTCTCAGAATTACCAAGCGGTATTCGTTGAAGGTAATACAGGTATACGCGCCGACTTCGACGAACTCCGACGATGAGGTTGAGGATATATCAAGAGCCATACATAACTCTAAAAACCCTTTCACTGTGGTCATTTGTGGACTTTGACGCGAAGCTGGGCAAACGATTCAGTAATGGGCTGAGAGTGGGGTAATTTGGAACTGGAGATCAAACCGGAACCCCCGGGGCCAAATGCTGGCCGACTTCATGGAGAAGGAGGAACTCTTAATGATGAATTCCTTATTCAGAAAGTCGGATCACCGCAAATGGACCTGGGTGAACCCCGATGGTAAAACCAAAAATGAGATAGACTTTATCTTGTCGATGAGACGACAGATGTTCAATGTGAATAAAACCGGCAGCGATCACAGACTGGTGAGAGGCTCATTGAACCTTAATGTCAAGTTGCAGAGGTCCCGACTGAGAAAGTCTACGCTCCGATCTTTACCTATCCACGTCCAAAACCCCGAACCATTTCAGCTCTAATTGCAAAACCGTTTCGAATGCGTAGCACTAGGTAATCTAATCTTATAGGTACTTTACAAAACATATAATAGACGGACACAAATTACATCCACACTCAGTACAACTATTTATGGGTCACACAAATAGCTGTCCGGCGCGGGATTCAAACCCGCGACACGCAGCGGGGAGGCGACTGTCTCAGCCACCACGCCACACATGCAGTCAAGTGGACTCATACTACTACAAGCTTGTAGAAGCTGTCCATACGGCTGGGTCTAAATTCTTCAAGGCCCGCTGTACAAACAGAACTAAAAAGATCTCCGACTTTACCCTGCAACTTATGGAAGAAAGACGGATAATGGTTCTGAACTCCTCAGATGATGCTACCAGATACCGACGGCTCAACAGACAGATCTCAAAGTCTTTGACTCGCCACACGCGTCAATTTAATACAATTATTATTAAAGAAACCATCAAGCGGAACAAAGGCTCTAAAGTGCCTAGGATCCCAGAGTACGACTAACCCGTCATTACACCGAAGACATCCTGGAAGTCAGCCTGTACGAGATTAGAATGGCTCTCAGACAACATAAGAACAACAAGGCGCTTGGTGAGGATGTAGTTACAGCGGAGCTTCTGAAAGCGGGTGGTACACCAATCCTACGGGCGCATCAGAACTTATTTAACTCCGTCATATTAGATGGTCAAACTAACAACAACTCCACAAGCATGGCACAGAAGTGTGGTGGTGCTCTTTTTCAAAAAGGTTGACAAAACCCTATTGAAGAATTATAGACCGACACTGCTGAGCCATGTTTACAAGTTGTTTTCGATAGTCATTACGAATCGTCTCGCACGCAGATTTGATGATTTCCAGCCTCCCGAACAAGCTGGTTTCCGAAAAGGCTTTAGCACCATAGACCACATACATACGCTGGGGCAAGTTATGTAGAAGACCGAATAGTATAACAAGCCATTGTGTTTAGCGTTTGTGGACTATGAGCAAGCCTTCGATTCTATCGAAACCTGGGCCATGCTCAGGTCTCTCCAAAGGTGCCAAATCGACTACCGGTATATCGAGGTGTTAAAGTGTTTGTATGAAAACGCCACTATGTCAGTGCGACACCAGGACTACAATTCGAAACCTATCCACTTACAGCGAGGCGTGAGACAGGGAGATGTTATATTCCTGAAACTGTTCACCACTGCATTGGGAGATGTCTTCAAGCTTCTGAACTGGAAAGGCTTTAGCAATGTCAATGGCGAGTACATCACTCACCATCGATTTTCCAATGAGCAGTCATGGCCGAGACCATGGAAAATCTCGGTACAATGCTCGATGACCTCAGCAGAGTTTCTCAACAAGTGGGTCTGAAAAATGAACATGGATAAGACGAAAATCATTGTACCCACTCATTTGAAGGTTAGAGACTAGGACATACTATCCAACAAGGTAGGTCCAACTTCGAGAAGGAGATCAATTGTAGAATCCAACTCGGCTGGACAGCGTTCGGGAAGCTACGTAATATTTTCTCTTCCAAAATACCGTAGTTTCTCATATTGGAAGTCTGCGACCAGTGTGTTGCCAGTGATGACTTCCGGAAGAGAGACGTGATCGCTTACTATGGGCCTTATTAGAAGGCTCAAGGTCACCCAAAGAGCAATGGAGAGGGCTATACTCGAAGTTTCCCTGCGGGATCGAATCAGAGGTGTTAAAATCCGCAGGCGAACCAAATTCATCGACATAGCCCGAAGAATTGCAAAACTAAAGTGGCACTGGGCGACATAGTTTGTAGACCCGACGGCTGTTGGGGCAAAAAGGTTCTCAAGAGGCGACCACGAACTGGAAGAGGTGAGCGCGTGGGCAGGCCCCCTACAAGATGGGCCGATGATCTTGTGCGGGTCGCTGGGTGCGAATAGCGCAAGACCGGCAATTGTGGAGTTCGGCTGATATGGTAATGATGATGATGTTTATTTTTTAAGGTAGTGGCATGATAAGTATCTGATAACAATACACCTTTTCTAAACTTTTCTATTTATTCCTTAATATAACTTTATTAATATCATAATACAGCGTTTATTTCATATGAGACCAACAAAAGTTAAAAAAATATCAAAGGAATAATAACATACAAAGCCACTAAATTTTACATTTAAAAATATTTCGAGTATGATAAATTCAATAACTGCACTTATTTCACCAAATTTGACTCTACCACATGTATTTAGCTTGTAGGAAAACTAAATAAATAGCCGAAATAAGTAGCTAATTGCAGTTACGTTACAAAAACAGTTGTGGCAAAATTAAACAACTTGATTTTTTATTTGTTATTTAGTTATAGTTAAAGATAGAGTTCAGTTTGTTAAAGCATAACGTGAAAGGTTATCAGGTCCACAAAATATAAAATTTCCGACAGCAAAATTGCCTCACATTTTCTTACAAATGTACACTAACTAAAAAAAAAAACACTAAATAGCGTTTATCTCAGAACTACAAAATCAGAGTTATTTAGTTTTCCAACTACGGGGACGATATTCTTTTAAATAAAATAAATAAAAAAGGTTTTTAATCATGTAGACTTTAAAAAAGCGCATGTAAATAGTCAGAACATGTTTTTAGTAATATAATTGTATACATTATTATTTCTAGTAACATAGATATTTAGGTACACATTGTATGAAAACATTTATAAAATTTGTTTCATTATAGCAATGATATTTAGCTAGCTCGTATCAAGTTATTGTCATGAGATTATGTTTAATTATCTAGTTTAAGTCTAATAATTTTACTACATATTGTCAATGGTTCTGTCTATATTAAGGTATTATTATTATGACGGACCTTGTGTTAATAACGACGGTCGCGCTTTAATGCTACCACCGGATCCAATGCGCCCAAACTGAGAAGACCCAGCGAAACAAACTCAGTGGGTTCATCTACTACCGGTTTCAACACGAGCCAGTTGAGACGGTCCGGCGAAACATACTCAAGCGGGCATGAACACGGGATTTGGTCCAATTAGAGAAATTATTTAGTAGGCAAACACGATGTATGCTCGATCGGTTGTCTGAATGCTTATTAGTTTAGATTATATTCAGTACCTAGCATAGGTAGTAGTACTAATTATACATCAAGGACTTATTAAATCAACCCGCGAAAGCTTTAGGTTCGCGGATTTGTATTCAGTGCAGGCAGCGCCCCTAAACGTAGATTTTACATATGCTCTGAGTGCCCTTTAGACCGCTTATTATTTACTAGCTGTGTCCCGCGGTTTTACCCGCGTTAAATTTTATATATTATCGTAGCTCCTCCTCCCTAAGTGATAGCGAGATAATATGTATGTTGCCTATATGTTGACCCAACCTCTTAGTAATATTCATGCAAAAATCGAAGTAAATCCATGCAGTACTTTTTGAGTTTAGCCCGGACATACATACAGACAAACAGACACACAGACAAAACTTCTAAAAACTATATTTTTGGCTTCGATGTGTGTTGTAGATTACGCCCCTAGTGACCTTTTTAAAAAAATATTCCATGTACAGTTTTGACTTTTCTACGATTTTATTATATGTATAGATTTTATCGTTGCCTTTTTCAGTACAATTACATACTTATAAATACCGACAGAACTCTGTTATTTAGTTTCAACTTACCGTTGATATTTTTATTGTTTGTTTGTTTTCTTTTAAATGTTTTGTAATCTGAGTTCTATAACAATAATCATGTCTTACTCGATACTTGCGCATCTATCAACTTATTCATTTGAACATTACAGACAAGGTTTATGTGCCAAGAAACATGGTTATACAATATTTATTGCATTCATTTACATATTTCATTTGTATCGGTGAGTTTAGTTTTTCTAGAACTTATTGTAGATTTGTTGTGTTTTATTGTTAACTTTATTAAAAAAGAAATTTGGTGCCTTTTGATGTACCCGTTTATTATTCCTAAAGAAGTTGAAAGAGGCATCGCAGGAAAATTCAACATTACTTCTTGTATATAACGTTCTTCTATATGGCATAACCTTCCGCTACGTGTCCTTACACATTGCCAGTTACGACATTATTATCGAAGTGTCAAATATATACCAGTCACGTTGTTATTTTTATCAGTATTTCATATTTGAAAGAGAAAGATCTCTTCTTATTCTGCTAGCCGGTATGAGCTCTCGTTTGCCTCTAATGTCAAGTAAAGGAGTGAAGTCTCCTTACTCTTATCGTAGGGAATTCCATAATCGATTTCAATGGCCTGGCGTAGGCTGATAAGTTATGTCTGTTTAACCAACTGAATTCTCCTGGCCCTTTCTGTGTACTCTATATCCAACACCGAAGCATCACACAAAGACAAAGGAAATTTTCCGCAATACTTACTTACCTAAGTGGTTACCCTAGTGTCAGAGTTGTTCAAGCCGCTCAGTAGGCTTCTGACATGGCTTAACGACTGTTGTCTAATGACTACAACCGGGAATGACAGCCTAACGTGCCCTACGAAGCACGAAGACGCTCAGAAATTAAAGCACTTTGGCGGTCACCCATCTATGGACTGACTGTGAGCCTAGTTAGGTAGTAGACTGGTGAAAGTATCTAACTAGGATGCCTTAATGTTCCCCATTTACCTCACGATTTCAACCACAGCATGTGACCACGACATGCTGAAGTCTTCCCTGAGATTGTTTGATGGACCCAATCTCAACCCGCGGCTTTGCATTCACGTTCGTTAGGCAGCTGTGGTCGCAACCTCAGGTGGTGTGTGAAAAGTACCGTAACTTTCTTTTCCAGACTCTCTTAATCGTAAAAAAGGCAGGGTATACCGTGGGCCAATTATTTGACTATAGGGTAGAGTGAAGACTAGACTAGATTAGTTAAACGCCTTGTTTAAAAACAATTAAAATATCGTGTAGGTTAGTATGCCCTTTTCTCTTTTCCTGCAATAATTTAATCCCACACGGCAGGCGTTATCCTTGTGTTAGAGTAGGGGCTGCCCAGTAGGCCCCTGACATGGAAGTATCCATGTCAGGATCCATCGACTGTTGACTACTGCCGGAATCGACAGCTTAACGTAGATACCCTTAAAAGCACGGAGGCTTTATAGACCAACCGCGAGCTTTTGGTGATCATTATTGTAGTAATACTTCTTTACGCAGGCTTGACTTGGGCAGTAAGACGAGAGTGTTACGAAAAGGGTGATTAGGCGAGGAGAACGGAAGATGAGAGAGGGATATAAGTTAGTGAAGATAGAAAGAGAGAAAGTTACGTTTCGAGTATTATTGTAGGGGAAAGAGAGAGAGAGCACACATTTTCGTCCTCTAAGTTTTACATCAGTCCTGTGGTCTAAAGCCGAGTGTGCTTGTATTTTACTGATAATGTTATTAATTTATACATTTCAGTAGAACTGCACGTAGCTGTTCTGCCTGATGGCAGTTTAAATATTGACCATATTGTTATATTTCAGTTCATGTACTTGCAGTAATATCAAATTATAAAACACTCAGCAACTTAGTGTTCACAGGAAGCGAACAACCGTATGGTAAGTAATGTGTACGGTGATGACCAGAGTTCATGGAGTACTAATACGCTTCTGGCCAAATTTTGGTACAGACGCCAGCACATCAAACTACCCCAATCTGTCCAATTTTCCCCAATTGAAAGTGAAACTTATGCTTTTGTGATAAAGTTGAAATGTTGAAAATCTATAATAGAAATTTGACCGTTTGGAGTACCTGGATGTGATGGCATTTGTACAATCTCAACGCAGACTAGCAAACTACGCATTTAAATATTATAATATAGTAGTTTGCTAAATGAAAATGAAAGTCCGCACTGTTGAAGATCTTCTTCCATAAATATGGGGACTTTTTATGGTTAGTCAGGACTTTGAAGTGTTGCCACCTGAGAGTGAGTTTCCGAATTTTTTAGACGATGTCAGTACAAATTTAGAGGAACAAAATTATTACTTTATTCTATACTAGCAGTGCCCGCGGACTTCGTTCCTCGTTATAAATATTTTTGTCCGTTTGTCCCGCGTATTAATTAAGGTTAAATTTCGGGATTTTTTTTTCAAAGCCTATGACACTTAACAATAAAGTAGCTTTCTATTGGTGAAATAATGTTGAAAATCGGTTCAGTAGATCCAGAGATTACCCCTTACAACGTCACATACTCACAAACGTTACCTCTTTATAATATTAGTTTAGACAAATAGAAAGTAAGTAAGTAAGTAAGTATTTATTTCGCTTAAAAACGTGGTACATACAGGATGTTTACATAAGGTTTAAGTTCACACATTTTGTCTACAGAGACATGCGAATATATATTGTTACATGTAGTCTTAATAGCTATAGAATTAATTATTGTAATATAATCTAATACATAATAATAAGAAAAGACCATCATAGTATTATAAAAATAAATAATCAATAATCAGAATATGTCAATAATTATAATTATGAATTCACTCCTTATGGTCAAAGAATTCAGTAAGGTTGTAGAAGACCTTATCTATAAGCCACTGTTTTAAAACTGTTTTCATACGTATCAGTGACAGTTCTCTGATCCTCTTGGGTACCCTATTAAACACCTTAATGCACATTACAGAGCAGTTCTTTTGGTATAACGTTGTTCTACAGGGTGGCAATAAAATACGAGTTGGATCTCTTTTTGCGATAATTGATTTCTTATCTAGCGCTGATACAAATTCTCTGGGATTGTTTTTTACGAAAATACAAACTTCGAGTATATATAATGCTGTCAATGTTAAAAAAATATTATTTTTGAATAAGGATCTGCAGCTCTCTAAAGGTCCAACGTTACACAGAGCACGTATACATTTTTTTTGACTAATGAATGCCCTGCTCACATCCGTAGAGTTACCCCACAATAATATTCCATACCTTAATACGGATTCTATATAGCCAAAGTAAGCAATTCGAGCAGCCTTTGGACCAGCTATATTCTTAAGTTTATGTAATGCATAAACGAACTTATTTATTTTCGTACAAACAAGTCTTACGTGTGATTTCCAATTAACATTATGGTCAATCGAAATGCCCAAGAATTTTGTGTCCGAGACTTCTTCTCACAAATAGAAATATAACGGGGTATCTGATCGCAGTGCCACTTAGCAGGTTTATTGTAAATCTACTATAAAATTATACAGGGTCCCGCTTGCACTAAAATGCTCTAAACATAACCAAAATCGATCTGGTTGTCTACACTATCTGTATCAGAAATGGTGTTGTATACGGATTTCATTATTTTGTGATTTTCTTAATTTCCCAATTCGCCAAATTTTATACACTAACAATTATTATGTAAATTCGAATGCATTTATTTAAATATAGCTAGCTTACGGCATTACGGCTTCGTTAGGAAATATTATTTCGCTTCTTTTTTAACAATAATACTCGCATAATAATATTTTTAACAACACCCGCACAATACAAATAAATGAACCAGTAACCTATTAAAAAAAACCAAAGACAATTTCCCGATTTAGGTATAGCCTAAAACTAACAGAGAGCGATAATGGATTATTCTAAAATCTCTAGTCCGTTCTGTATTGTCAAGTGATTGTCAATCATTACAGTGTTAATTTCATTTGGATGCAAGTATTTTCTATGTATTTGAATTTTTATTTGAATAATCCTATATCCTATATCCTATTCCTGACGAAGATACATCCAAAAACGCAAAAATAATTGAAATTGCTCCACCCGTTCTTGAGTTATAAGTGTTGTAACAAACACGACTTTCTTTTATATATATAGATTTAATATTTATGAAGTCCTAGGTCAAATCCCAGGTCGGGCCAAAGCTGATTTTGAATTTTTTTAATTCTAAACATTTTCTCAGTGCCAGCCGAAGTCTGGGAGTTGGCAGTATTACGCCCCCGTACCTTGGAGAGCACGTAAATCCGTCGGTCCTGTACTCTGAACTCTTTCCGGTCTTCTCGCTAGGCCTCCCATCGGATCATGAGTGAATCGAATAGAAAGTGCTCGTGTCTTTGCGCAGACACTTGTGCACTATAATATGTCCTGCGCTGAGGGCTAGTCTCCATTGAGAATGGCCGCCGTGATGGAAATTCGGCTAGGAGAACATTATAATTATTTTTTGTATACTGTGGACACGGGTCTCAATCGCGATAAAGATATAGGCAAATCATTACCTTGGTTACCCGACGTTTCAGCGTGAATTGCACCAGCCGTGGTCACGGGTCGATTCATTTGTCTAAGTATATCTTTTTTATTATATTTATTTATCATTGATTTGACTATATCTTTGTCCACAGTATATAAAAAATGTGTACAAATCGCGAAAGTTTAAAAACATTAATTATTATTATTATTCTATATAATAAAACTAACGTCCACATTAGGGAAATAAATCCTTGTATCGTATTGTTTTGACTTCAGACATGACTACAATAAATTGTATTTTAAATTTGAATTGTGTGTCGCTGGTGGTCGCTGAATGCTGATAGTGCAGGACCAGCAATTGTAGAGATATTTGGTGAGGCCTTGGTACAGCAGTTCTATTTACCTAGAATCTATAGAACTGTATTGAATTTGAATGGATAATAATATCCTGGGACATTATTTACACACGGCCATCTGATTCCAAAGCTGATATTGTACTGGGGAAACCAGATAACTGATATACTACTTTTCTTTTGTAAATACATACTTATATAGATAATTACACCCAGTCCGGACAAACAGACATGTTCATGAACACAAATATTTGTCCTGGGTGGGAATTGAACCCACGACCTCCGGTATGAAAAGCAAGCATTTGCCAACCACGCCAACAGGCCCGTCACCTGAATATAATATAATAATAACTGAATTGTGTATGTGCAGTAAGGTAAAGTTATTTCACAGACTCTGAAGTCCACAGCGAATATTGGTTTGGGCCCAACTGCTTGACTGACCGTAAAGACTTGATAGATGTACAGCTTTACACTTACGATGAGATAAAAGGAGGGCATAATTTTACCTTCAAGGAATTTGAACACCAAATAATAGTAAGTGCCCGTCTCAATTATTATTTACAAGATTCAATCCGTGGGTGGGTCACGCTTTAAATTAGCGTAATCACACTATTTATATAACTACTAACACTAATATAACGACGACGAACCGGAAGACGCAGCGTGGGCAGGCCCCCTACAAGATGGACCGATGATCTTGTGCGGGTCGCTGGAAACTGCTGGATGCGAATAGCACAAGACCGGCAATTGTGGAGATCTTTGGGGGAGGCCTTCGTCCAGCAGTGCACGTCTTTTGGCTGATATGATGATGATGATAACACTAATATTATGAAGGTGTTATAAAAGGTGTAATATTAAAAGTTTGTGAGTGTGTATGTCTGTTACTACTTCATGACTAAACGGCTGGAGCGTTTTATTAAAATTTAGTATGCAGTTAGCTGACACCCTGGATCAACACATAGGCTATAATTTATAAAGTTTAACGCAGCTAAAACCGCGGGGCACAGCTGGTAAATTATAAGGACGATGTCACCGGGGTTAGTTATTAAAATAATATAATATTAAAATAATTTTATTTCGGACAATATTGGTACATTATTGGGTTAGTAACAAAGCTTATAAAATCTGTTAACCTGTTACTTATAGACGGTCACCGTAGCCTAGTTGTTAGTGCTCCTGGCTACGAAGCTGGTGGTCCTGGGTTCGAATTCCGGTAAGTGCAAATATTTGTGTGATGAGCACGAATATTTGTTTCTGAGTCATGGATGTTTTCTATGTATTTATCTATCTATATAAGTATGTATATCGTCGCCTGGTACCCATAGTACAAGCTATGCTTAGTTTGGGGCTAGGATGATCTGTGTGACATTGTCCCTAGATATTATAATTACATTAATAAAATATAAGATGTCAATTAATACGTCATGGGAGACCGACATCTTTCAATTAATCAGTCTCCTGATGAACTTCTCCAAAATAGGAGAAGTGAAACTCTCCACTACAGTTTTCACAATGCTATTTTAAGACTGTTTCTCCCTCTCTAATTGGCATAAAAACCGCATCTATCCCTTGATCCGTTCTTAAGCGAAATTAGGCTTGGAAGCTATCCGTGCGAGCTTCTACAGACATCCACGAAGCGCTACAAAAAGGAGGCAGTCCCAACAGTATTTTGAAATTTTTTTTATATTGGCCTCTACCTACCTACCTTGGACTTAAACTATTTATAACAGGTAGATTGTATCTGCATGTAAAATTCTCGTCACAATCAGAACACCTATTTAGGAGTTTAATCGAAAGAAACAGTCAGAATCCATTTTTGATTGTTTGTCTTTACTTACATATGCATTAGGTGAAATTTGTTATTTGGTTATTATGAAGAAACTTTATGTATCGAATTTTTTTTAAGAAATCTTCATTTTTTGTGTGCACGTAGGTATTTAGTTTTTAAATTATTTTAAAATAGCTGCGCCTCACGGTTTTACCCGCGTTAAACTTTATAAATTATAGCCTATGTGTTAATCCAGGGTGACAGGTAACTCCATACCAAATTATGTTAAAATCGCTCCAGCCGTTTAGGCGTGAAGGAGTAATAAACATACACATTCACAAACTTTCACCTTTACAATTAGTAGGTGTGATTCCGGCCGTGGCTAATGATCTTTCAGAAGATACAGAAAATCATTTTATAACAGGAATAATAACTGTTATACAAGGTGAAACATAAATAGAGGTAAATTATGAAACAGCAAAAAAACATTTTATGATATACAAAAATATTGACCCACTGTACAGAATGCATAGGCTGATTGCCATTTTAGTTCATATTTCTTCTGTTAATTTTGTTGGAAGTTGAAAAATTTTTTTGTTGTAAAACTTCTTTACGCACGCTTGGCTTGGGGAGTAAGCTGGTGAATGCGTTACGAAAAGTGCGTTTGGGCCGGAGTTGAGAGGGAGGTACAAGTTAGTAAAAGATAGAAAGAGAGAGAGTTACTTTCGCATACTACTGTAGGGGCAAGAGAGAGAGGTACAATCACATATTTTCTTTCCGTCTGTCCCTCATAGCCTCATAGTAATATCTCGGGACAATGTCACACAGATCATCCTAGCCCCAAACTAAGCAAAGCTTGTACTATGGGTACCAGGTGACGATATACATACTTATATAGATAGATAAATACTTAAATACATAGAAAACATCCATGACTCAGAAACAAATATTCGTGCTCATCACACAAATATTTGCACTTACCGGGATTCGAACCCAGGACCACCAGCTTCGTAGGCAGGAGCACTACCATCTAGGCTACGGTGACCGGTGACGGTGAGTAATGTATTATACATCTAAGTTATCAATTATTTAGTCGTGTCATCTAATGCACGCTCGTTTTTTTTCAGGGTTTCATAAAAGGTGATAGATTCCCAGACTGCGTCATCATCAAGTCCAAATCATCAGTAGTCGACTTCTCCACCTACAACACATATTACAAGTTCCGTTTTTGTCTCAACCGGGTGGTATACCTCCACAGCGCTAAGAAACATGTGGTGATCTATTACGAATGGTTCATTCCAGAAGGAATCCAACCAGGGGTCGATTGGGAGGTAGCAGCTTTTAAAGCCTATAATGATACATCTAATGATAAGTCATTTTAATTACTTATCATTAGATGTATCATACTTTAGGGTTGCCGACAGACAAATCAGATTTTCCCGTAAGCCACTAATGATTCTTAATTTTAATTTAAAATGTTCTATGTTTTCTTGGGACAACTAACACACCAAGCTAGGCAAAGCCTGTACTATGGCAACCAGATGTCGCGATGTCGGTCCCGGGTGTAGTCACTAGACAACAGTCGTTAAGCCATATCAGAGGCCTTCTGGGCGGCTTGAACAACTCTGACACTAGGGTAGACGCTTTTAATCACACTAATATTATAAAGGCGAAAGTTTGTGAGTGTGTGTATGTTTGTTACTTCTTCGCGTCTAAACGGCTGAAGCGATTTTAATAAAATTTGGTAAGCAGTTAGCTGACAGTTTCATCAACACATAGACTATAATTTATAAAATATTAAAATTTGCGTTTTATATCTTGTGTATTTTACGTATAATGAAAATTAATAAAGAAGGTTCTTAGACAGGGAAATCTCGAAAACCCATGAAAATAGATGACTTTGCTTAGCCCAACGCTAAAATAGTATAATAAAAAGACGTGTGATATATACTTAGACTGCAATTTATCTTTACCAACTAAGCAATTTTTCTTCATCTTATTTAGTGTATATTATTTTATTTTATGTAGCTATAGTTTACTCGTTACAGATTTGTAATTATAAATAAAAATCTTAATAAATTAATAAAACCAACAGCTTATTTGCTTTCGTCCAATTTTAGTCTATTTTTATTGTGGTTTTATCTATTCACTCCATTTTTGCCGGTAAGAAAGAATGGATGAAAGGGGGGGACTGGGTGAAACGATAATAATTTCAATTATAATTAATGTATTTTAAGAAATAATGTAACATTAAATGTTATTGATATATTGTCATTGGATTGTTTTTCTTGAAACAACGCTTCATTACTTTCGCTTGATTTGGGGAGTCACCTGTTGAATGCATGACGAGAGCATTACAAAAAGTGTGATCGGGAGAGGGAGACCAGAAGTAGGGAGGAAGATATAAGTTGATCAAGATAGATAAAGAGAGATTTACGTTACGAATATTGCTGAAGGGGCAAGAGAGGGAGGTGCGAGCAAAATTTTTAGTTCTCTCTTTCTCTTATAGTCAGTTACGTTTAAAGTTTTACTTCAGTCATGAAGTCTAAACACCATCTGTTTTTTTCAATAGTAAGTTCAGAATTACATTTATGATTGCACTTACATATGGCGCAGAGGTCACCATGCTACTACTGTTTCGAGTTCAATCCACATAGAGAACAATTATTTGTGTAACACTAGGTGTGTTGTTCAGAGTTTGAGTGCGCTTTATGTCCTGCTGCTGTATGGCTAACGGCAAAGAATACCATCACACCATTTCATCGCGTGGAGACCATAGAAGTCTTCAGAGTGAAACTATACCAGAGAACGGGCAGCGGCGTCTCCTCATACTGCGATATTCAATCCGTTTGCCAAGCGTAGCGAGTATGTTCTATGTATTTACAGACGCCAGCACAATTAGCTACCCCAATCTGTCAAATTTCCTTTATACATTTTCAACTTTGTCACAAAAGCATAAGGTTCACTTTCAATTGGGGAAATTTGACAGATTGGGTTAGCTTGATGTGCTGGCGTCTGTGAGAAAATGTGCTGAATGCAATGGACGTAGTTGACCTTACGTATATTACGTAAGATCGACAAATTCCGGTACTCGCCACGAGTCAGTAGTGGGGGTAGTTAGAATATAGACAGGAACCTCGCTCATTCTAAGGTTCTGCTTCACATGGTCGTTGAACCAGTCCATAAGATTGGTGGTTTTGTTATTAAAGTTTATGAATAATGGAACAGTATGACTTATATCTTGAACTGTGTCTGGCTGTGTCTGGCTGGTGGATTGAGTTTTATTCTGAGGTGACGTGACCTTAGGTATAAAGCTCAAAGCAGTTTCAGCACTTTCAATTTCTGAGGAGATTTTGACGGTTTCATGAGTGATACTTCTCTGCGTGATGGTTTCTTTTACAATTTTGACCTGTTCACGAGTTTTATCAGCTATTCCGAGTAGTTCAGGTCTTTCCTTTTTGGCTTTCAGTATCGGTCTATTTGTATCGTCCATTTCAAATTTATTGCTCGCCATCGTATTTGGAGGAGGTGGTTCATGTGTAATGGAGTTTAGGGTATTCATTCTACTTGATCCTAGTTGTTTTATAATGTAGTTAATCCAGGGCACAGCTGGTGCTACAGCTATGAACCGTCGCTGGGGATCGTAGCAAGACACTCTAGCCTTTATGCCCATCACACCGATTATCCGCTTATCTAACAATAGAGGTAGGCCTTGTTCTGTTTGTCTCGTCTCACAGAATTGTACAGTTTTCTCTGTAATCTTGTTGATGGCACATACGTAAAAGCCGAGCACAGGATGCGTTAAGTCAAGTACGCACGGTTGTATAAAGGTAGTTTGGAGTATTGGAGGATTTGTGTTGACCGGGACGAACGCTATTCGACCAATAGCATTCACATGATCCAATGCACTTAACTGGAAATAGTTTTTGTTCTCATCCAGCATTTGAAGCAGACCAATGTCATTCCTGTCTTCGTATGTCTTCCCGCAGATATAGTTGGGATAATGCTGATGGATGTACTTTTGAAGAATAACCTGGTTGTTTACCGAGTAGCAGGTTTCCGCGCAACACGATGTAGTCAATATCAGATTTGGCAAGATATATGAACCGAAGCATTGATGTTCTGGTGTGAGTAGGGATGTGTTGCACTGCAAATGCACGATTTGACTGCTATTAAAATAGTTGCAATGAACATGAAGAATGCAGGCCAGGTTTATTATTGTTAGCAGCTGTAGTATACTTTGTAATAATATATTGTAAGTATAATTTGGCACGACGTATATTCTTGGCCACATTTTACAGATTTTAAACTCTATAACTACAAATCTTCTTGTGATCATCTTCAGAAATATTGAATTCCATGTTTTTTCTATTTGATTCGATTTACATATATCTACTTAAGAAACGTTGAATATATTTCGCTATGGGTTTCAGTATACTGGCGGTAAATAATAAAAATATTGATTTCATAACTTTTATCGAATACAATATAATGGTTACAAGTATTGTTAGAATCATTAAATAAGTGTATTTTCTCACAATTCGTGCACGTGCAATACTCTCTCGATATTTTTAAATCAAATGAACTAAGTTTAGATTTTTACGCACTCTTAACTTAGGGAGTTAGATGATGAATGCGTGACTATACCGGTAAGAAAAGTATGATCGGGCGAGGCGAAAAGAACTTTAGAAGAAGATATAAGTTAGTGAAGATAGAAAGGGAGAGAGAGTTAGGTTTCGTATATTACTGTAAGGGCAAGAGAGAGGGGCTAACACACATTTTCTTCCTCCCTTTCTCTCATATCCAGTTACGCTTCGTTTATCTAAGTTTTACTTCAGTCGTGTGTTGTCGTGTGCAACAAAATACAGTGAGTTCCAGGCCGCGCGATATTATCCTTTATACACAGATATATAGGTACACTTTATTACATTTCACAAAATAAAAATGTAGATACACAGACATTTAAGAGCGATTTCTTCCGGACAACCGTTGGATGGACTAGATTGTTGCTAGTAATGTAAGTAGGTACCTACTGTAAAATAAATAATTATCTAAAATACATATATAGGTACTCTAAATATATGTATTTTTAGCATCTAGGTACTTAAAAAGATAGATTTATTTTACAGTACTTACTTTACAGCAAACTATTCTTATTTTCTTATTAAGTCTTCTAGCAACTATTCTTATTTAGTCCATCCAACGGTTGTCTGGAAGAAAACGCTCTTATGTGATAAGTAACCAATGTCTGTGTATCTACATTTTTATTTTGTGATGTGCATAAAAGTGTACCTATCTATCTGTCTTTCAAGAGAGGATTCTATAAGTTGGACTAATTTTACAAAAAAAAAACTTACGGGGCAGTCTTTGGGGACTGCCGATAGAAGTGAGAACTATTTTCTACACTTCTAGTCTAAATAATTTGCTCTATAATAATTGATACTTGACATTGAGATATACTCTTTGAATTTATGTTGTCCTGGGACATTATTCCACACGGCCATCTGATCCCAAACTAAGCAGAGCTTGTACTATGGATACCGGATAACTGACATACTTACTACATATACTACTTTTCTTTTGTAAATACGTACCTACTTACATAGATAATCACACCCAGACTCAGGACAAACAGACAAGATCATGCACACAAATATCTGTCCTGGAATCGGACCCTTTTTTTTTGATAAGGCAGGGGGAATGCCTTCGCATGCCACCCGCAAAAAGTGTCTGTGGGTGGGTATGTCGGACTTGCACCGACTAAACCTACCTGCCGTGGACTTCTCTTGGCGCCTGATGGGGGAGTCCCGGGAACGCGGGTTTGCTGCTCCGGTACCCTGGAATCGGACCCACTACCTGCGGCGTGAAGTATCATCGCCCGTTAATTAAATAGTATATGGCCACAATACGCCTGCCACTATTATCATAGCAAACCTATTGGGTCATTTTCAATGTATAGACTAACTGTGCTAGATTGCTACAAAGTTTCATCACAATCCGTTCTGTAGTTTTTGCATGAAGAAGTAACAAACATACACACTCACACACTCACAAACTTTCGCCTTTATAATATTAGTGTGCTAAGGTAGTCGTTAAACCGACAAGAAACCTTATAGTTCCGATCGACTCCTTCCGAATGACGCAAAATGGATATTACTATACCTTGAATAATAATAAATATAAATATCAATGAGATAGAGCCGTGTGGTTCCGGTCTAGAAAGAATAACAGACTCAACTTATATCGTCGCGTTTCGTCGTAAAAGGCGACAAACAGGTATCTGTGCCTCTAGCACGAGTTCCTGCAGTTTACTTACTCGATCACACGTACAGTTTCCTCCCATACATTGAGCACCAGCGCCTCTCACGGAAACTATTAAGAACTAAAACTCTGGTGCTCAATGTATGGGAGGAAACTACGTGTGATCGAGTAAGTAAACTGCAGGAACTAGTGCTAGAGGCACTGTTTGTCGCCTTTGGCCATCGGACAGCAGCGCCTCCTTTGTAACTATCACCTAACTGCGGTCCTAATGGTATCGTCCTAGAAACCTTTGGGTAGTATTAAACGAGTGACTGTAAATTAAAGTATTAAGTGACAAAAATAATGAATTTACGTTATAGTATTACTAAGTGAGCGACTGACTGCGAGTGACGAGATATCAACAGAACAGCAACTAACAAATATTAATGTTAGTTACTTAAAATACAAAATGAGAAGCTTCATAATATTTGAGCGGCCTAATATTTATACGCTTTGACCAATCAGAGACATCAGAGGCTTGTGCGGCGAACTTCAAGCGCTATTGCTTTTGTTTAGATTTACATTGTGTCTCCTGAAAAAATCAAAAAGCTCCATAAAAATGGGATTTTTGAAAACTTTCCTCCAATCTTCACTAACAATAGTGTCTAGCTTGATGGTCACTTGATGGTCAGTTCTAACCTAACCTAACCCAAATAACTTCCGGAAAACTTGCCTCTATCCTAATATGGAAGTTGCCCTCTCTGTATTTCTAGTCGCTCAATTAGTAATCTAGTCGCACGGCTAGAATTTTGATATCTGAAATGGATTAATTATAACCCACTTTTTGTAAGCTCGTTCTGGATTTTATTATTAATCAATATTCGTCGTTAGTTTAGTTAATTTATCGCTTACTCAAATTCATGCCGCTCAAGTTATTAAAACAGTATCTCAACATCAGTGAAGTCGCTAAGTATTTTTGTATTCGATCGTTTTATAATTCCCAGAAACCTGTGAGGGAGGCCTAGGTATATCCAGTTGTGGACGCTCAAGCTGATGATGATAAAATATCCATGAACAACTAACTCACTGCCATCTAGGTGGAGTCTGTACTATGGTGACCAGTCAACGGCTAAAAATACTTATATGTTTCTAAACACATACATATTATGTGTGATGACGATCATTTGTTTTGTGTCTGAATGTAATTAATCAACATTCAGACACAAAACAAATGATCGTCATCACACAAAGATTTGAACCTATGCCCTCTGGCTTAGCGACCAGGGTCACTGAGCACTAGTACAATAGGTCAGTCAAATAACCTTGTAATTGTATCTTGAGAAAAAATCAATTCAATTCAATACAATTCAATTTATATATTCACACTAAATAGAGTTAATATGATAATTAGGTAAATTACATAATATGGTCCTTATAATCTATTTAGCCTGTATTAATAATAATAATAATAATAATTTATTTCAGAATAAATTCCATATATGTTAGAACTACATGACAACTTATAAACTACTGTTAGTAAAAAAAAAAAAAAAATAAAAAATAAATGAATTTGTAGCTGCGTGAGCATCGTGGTAGAGCCCGCCGACACTGGGAAATGTCTACTTGACTGCGTGCAGTCGTATCCACCTTCCCAAGATCGGAGAGTCCCACCTATCGACCAAAGTTTTAAGAATGCTGTTGGGGCTGGCGCGCATACGACGTAGCAGAGATGCGGACCTTTTGCGCATGATGGCCGAAAAACTATCAACGGCCGCGTCGGCAAGCATTCCGGACGCGCTACAATAACGCGGCAGCCCCATCAACACCCGGAACGTGTTGTTATATTGTATGCGCAAGCTACTGTATACCCTCTGCGCAAAGTTGACCCACAGACTGCACGTGTAAAAGGATTGGCAGTAGGCTTTGAAAAGCGTCACCTTAACCTGAGCCGTACAGTGCGCAAACCTGTGAGCCAACATCCCACAACGAACAGCCAGCGACCTGCGCTCACGTTCTACATCTACACTATCTTTTAGATCGTCTGAGACCCAGTGACCCAGATATTTAAAAATAGAGACTCTTTTTAGAGGTCTGTCGCACAGCATTACGGGTGGAATTGTACTATAGCATTTGCTGCCTGATTTAAATATAATGAGTTCACTTTTTGATGCATTATATCTAAGCCCATGGGTCCCAGCGTACGATTCACACAGTTTAATAAGTTTTCTTAACGCTCTGATTAAGCATGTGAATACATTTTTATTAGCTCTCTAAGCTCTCTAAGTAGGGAATTAAGGCCAAGAATTCAACGTGCAGATATCTCACTCTCGCTGTTGTAACATAAAAATGCGGGTGTGAGATTGTAGGATATAAAATTAATTTATACACCTTAGAAAAATGTGATTCCATTTTTATTTTTTTTTATTTATTTATTGTTTCCTTAATATTAAAACACAAGTCCAGAAAAATACCCCACAAAACCGATCAGTCGGTTTGACTGCGGGAGAAAAGTCTCAATAAACAAGAAAACAACAACAAGATATATACTAAAAATAACTAATAACTATTATTAATCACAGTTGATATTATGGCACTATTTTATGTATTAACAATATCTCTATTATCTATCTATTCTAATTTAGTAAGTAAGTATTTATATAATTTGTTTTTAAATATATATTTTTTTGGTTCACTACTAATGTCAGCCGGTAAACTATTTAAAATATAAGGTAATCGCTTATTAATGGTTCTATCACCATAATAATTGATAACCCGAGGTACTTCAAATCTTCCGGCAGTCATTGATCGTGTATTATAGACATTTTCTACATGTATCAGATTACCGTCCGGATTACTATGGTTATTTAATGCTAACAGAAATTTATGTTTGATACTAATAGGTAATATTTTACAAATTTTAAATAATTTCCTGTAGTCATTTTTACAATTAAATTTAGTCTCTTTCGGAACAAGTAGTTTTAAGAATCTAAGTTGTAATGCTTCAAGTTTGTCCAAGTTAGTTTTGAATGATCCATCATCGCATAAGATTTAATATTCTTAAATATTCAGAACATATTTCAGTTTTTATATCTTTTTAATTTACAAATTAAATAGGAGAAACAATTTTTGCTTTTTTAGATAAACGGGCAACGGCAACCGGCCGTGGTTGGTAAATGCTTGCCTTTCATGCCGCAGGTCGTGGGCTCGATTCCCACTCAGGATAGATAGTTGTGTGCATGAACATGTCTGTTTGTCCTGAGTCTGGATGTAATTATATATAAAAGTATGTATTTACGTAAGAAAAGTACTATTTGTACAAGCTCTGCTTAATTTGGGATCGGATAGCTGTGTGAATAACGCCCAGGATATTATTATTATTTATTACATACTAACAAGTAGACCGATGTACATTTTAAGAACAACAACTGTGTGTTTAAGACCCGTTAAATGATTAGCCATCTCTCACACTCTTTTAGGGCGTGATGGCTCCGCACTTAAGCCTGGGCCTTGATTAAACACGGGTCTAGTACTAATCCTGTGTAATCGTTATCGTTTCTAAAATAGTGTCCTAAAATTTCTACGTAACCTTAATGTTTACCACAATGTTTATTTTGTTGGCACGCCCGTGTATTTTCGAACGTTATATATTAAAACAATGATGGTCCGTTCAAGTGTTGAATCGGCGCCTGATGTGATGAGTGCGCGCGTTCAATATGGTCCAGCGATGGCATTAGCGCGGCGCCGGCGTCGCGTCGGCGCCGTGGCATTCCAGGAGCTTCAACAAACTGCATCCCTGAATAACCCTCATTAACGTCCCGTAACTTGTAACGCTCGATATTAATCTATCACGCGCCGCTGCCCCGAAATAGTACCATTTCATTCATAAACAATGCACATCGTGAATGAAATACTATTATATATATGGCCATAAGTCGCACAACGCATTTACCGACTAAATGAAGCAACAAGATGTTCTGGCTCGCACAAACGCGAGTACGTAAGCCAGTAAATCAAGATAACGTTATGGAGTTATGCGGATAAGTCCCTATTAAAATGCCAATAATGTGCCAACTCCGATTGCAATAGTTCCGATACTAAATAATAACAAGATGGGAATGCTCGTGCGCAGGAATTCCTTCAGTATCGCTCCAATAAATTAGTTGCCATTACATTAGTGCTCTAATCTTCATACCGACGTTCAACAATGTTGTATTGTAGATTGGCAAAACAAATATGCATAGCATATTTTTAAATACCTACCGGAGATCGCACTTGTTCTAAATTTGACCAATAGGGTTCTATTGTCAAAGACTATAGACATTAAAGACAAATAATATTAACCTCAGTTTTGACACTCAGTTTGCCATTTGTTTTTTTCTTTGATTCCTATTATGAAGCTATGACTTGCACGTTCAGTGCATCCGCCAATATCGAGTATTGAGTTTCTCAAACTTTCTGGTAGGTAGCTTTCAGGTTTATGTTGTAATATTAGCGACGGTTATAACTTTAAAAAGGCAAGGAAACTGATAGTTTTAAAATTAAATATCAGACTAGGATTTGGATTTTGGATCAGAAGAGGTTGTTTGTTCTCAGTTTGTCATATGTTCTCAGTTAGTCAGTGTGTCAAAAGCATGAAATAAAAAACATTACATACACTGCCTACGTATGTAATGTTTTTTTTACTAAAATAGTTCACTTCTAATGGCTATTATATAAAAGTATGAGCTGCATTCCTTCTACATCAGAATTTTTATTGTCCTAAATTTCATAATCCTCCGTCAGCAAAATTTTCTTAAAAGGCATACAAAGTTTTAGCTTTATGTATTAATATTATGATGATATTAGCTTTTTGCACTACTCCTCCAATTGTGCTTTAACTGTTCCAAATTTCATTTTCCTCCGTCCGTGCACATTTTGTAAAAATGGGTACAATTTTTTGCTTTACGTATTAATATTATGATAATTGAACAGAATGATAGGGGATAAACGCAATGTAGGGGCAACTGTACGATTGAAAAAATTTCACGATTTACTCTTAAGTTTGTTTCAGTAATATTTTGTCATGGTATGACCAGAAATTTCATCGGAATGGATAGCTTATCCCTGACCGACGCTCTCAACCAGGTGACAGGCAGAAGGCCTACAAGTATCTAGATATTCTGGGTACGAGGGCTACGTTACTGGTGCTATCTAAATACATATATGACCTCAGAATGTGACTGAATCTTTAATGGCCAACAGGACTAAGTTTATCTTATTGTAATGGTCTTCACCAATAGTTCAAAATGACTCAGTGCTCTCATCCGTATATCCGCTCAACTGTACACATTGGTATTTCTCAGTATCTACTACTCGATTTGAACTTAAATACAGTTCTAGATAGTGTTTTCCCAACCTTCATGCTAAACGAAAAAGAAATGAAAGCTTCAAAAATTTCAATATGATTGTAACACGTCTAACGTAACGAGTATCATGTGATAGGTCTCCATTTTCACACATGAAGAACCGTTAACAAAAAGGGTTTATCTCCGAAGTTTTGTACATAATAAAAAAAAACAGTTGATAGATGTACGATAATACTAGTTAGGTACATAAAAAGTAGAGAGATGTTTCAAACTAGCATAGCTTTTTTGAAATCATCACAAACTATTCACAAATAAACTCAGATTTGCGGTCGGATGTTTAATGGTAGATGACTTACTAAAAGCTTTTTATACATCAAAGGAATGCAAGGAATGCTCGTTGCTTGTATCAGACTCGCGCTTGGGTGGATCTCTTGAAGTCTGAGAAGCCTACACCTGATATCTCCCAGGCCGCGTCGGATACCCGGCCCATTTATGAATCTTATGCAATAGAGAATGCTCAAACCTGTACTATTATGTGTCTGTGTAGTTAGGTAGCTACGGTGACCAAACTCAACAAAGACTACTAACTTCTTAAAGGATTTACAGCTCGAGAGACTGTTGTACTCGAAGATGCCTCGCTCTGTCTTTAAGAGTGTTTATAATCATTCAGGCTGATCCGTAGTATATGTCACTATCACGGATATACAAGGATATCTTTCCTCATAAGTCATTGGCAATGTTAGGAGATTGTGTAGAGGTATCTTGTACAAAATCCCCATAAGCTATGATAGCACACTTCTCCGGTATCAGCGATTCTCTTGATTAAGTGACATGTCAATAAAGAACAGCTTCTTGGTGCCACAGGCCGAATTCCTTCATCCATCCTGACACCAGGGTTGATGAAGTTATTCTCCACATTTGTACTATTTTGACTCAAATGGCCTAAGATCCATTTTGGGCCAGAATAGCAAATATGTTACCTCATATACATACCTGCATGAAGGCAAAAACAAATCAAAATTCAGAGGATGTTTGTGGACAATAGATTTAATAATAAACTTTAAAGAATGGCATCATATCTATAAATTAGTTAATACGGAACTTGGGGGTTCCGTAGGTTTCATGGGGCACACCCTGACTAGTGGAAATAACGGTGGAGCCGTCGTAATCGAGGCTAGAGGCCGTGCTGGTAACGATGGGTGTCAGGAAGCTGTTGCTCTGTCCACTGCTGCTCAGGCCGGATCCCGAGGAGCTGCTGAAGCCGTATGAAGGACCACTGGCTGCACTGGATACAACCTCGCTCTGCACTGGAGTTGCGTATTGCACCGGGGTGCTATATTGCACGGTGTTGACGACGGGTGTATACGCGCCAGTGTTGGCACTAGAGTATGAGCCGGAGCCGACGCCGGAGTATGAGCCGGAGCCAACACCTGAGCCTACGCCAGAGTATGAGCCAGAGCCGACGCCGGAGTAAGAGCTGGATCCGACACCTGAGCCTACGCCAGAGTATGAGCCAGTACCAGTTCCAGCATCCACCAGCGATACAGTCTGTCCGTCCTTGTTGTAGTCCTGCACGATGTTGTTGATGACTGCCTGGGAATCATCCTTGTTCTTGTACTTGATGAAGTAAACTTCGGGCTTGGTCGGAGGCTTCTGCTCAATCTTAGGCAGAACCACTTGTTGTTGGTCCTCAGGTTTCTTTACGAGTACGTACACGATGGTCTTCTCCTCGGTCTGAGGTGCAACGGGGGCGATCACTTGAGTAGAGCTAGATTCACTGGGAGTCTTGACAAAAATGATCTTGTAGTGCTTTTGTGCGGGTGGCAGGACGATGGGAGTACGGGGCTTTGCGGGTTCGGGTTCTTCAGGCGCGGCATGAACATAGAAGTGTTTGAACACCTGGGCGGGTTGCTGTTGGACCTGATAGTACTGCTGGTATTTCTGGACAGCAGAAGCCTGGTATTGGTTAGAAGATTTGTATTGCGATTGGTAGCCGGTTCCAAAATTGCTGCTGCCGGTATATTGTAAAGCGGGTTGGGCGGTAGATTGGTAGACTATACCGGAGCCTTGGCCAGAAGACACTCCATTCTGGTAACCAGTGTAGCTGGAGCCAAAATTGCTAGAGGGCTGGACGCCACTGGATTGATATCCGGTATATCCTGAGCCAAGGCTGCTGCTGGATTGAACTCCAGAGTTGTGGTAGTGGCCGGTTTGTGCTTGTGCGCCTGATCCACTTAAGCCAGAGTACGCGGTGCTGTATTGGTTGGAGCTGCCGCCCGTCTGGTAGGAAGGTGTGCCGTACGAGGTCTGTGGCACCTTGTAATGGTAGCCGAGGCCGATGTCGGCGGACACTAGCCCGAGGGCTAGCAGCAACACCTGGAACAAATGATTTATTCATGAGAATTAAGTGAGCAAATGTCCATAGACTAACAAAAAGATGGACCGAATAATTAGTTTGTTGAACTGTATTAGCTATTATTAACCGATGGTTGTTAAATATCGTAAATATTGTAAGTGCTATCACTTTTTACACAGTTCGCAGTCGTTATTTCATTTTGCGGCTCTCCTAGAGGATCTTATAGATTATACCTATTTTATTTATTTGCACAAAACTGTAGAAAGGCGGACTTAATGCCAAAGGCATTCTCTACCAGCCAACTTTTAGATGAATATGGTAGGTAAAAATAAAATTCTAAACTATGGTTCAGATTATGATAGGAGACATTATAATATAGATGTATACATATACAATTATACTTAAATGTTATGATGATCTCCTTATTTCTTTGTAAATGGGCCATTGTGATTTGCGGAGGTAGCGCAAACGTAACAAAAACGGTAGAATCATTATCTGCACCCAAAAAATACACATACATTTTACTGTACGATATCTTTGATATAAGCATACTTGTGCAATACATAGTTATTCTGCGTCTGTGTGTACTTTGGATCCGTGAATAGCTGTAAAATCCCCCGCGATTCAGATACAGATTTAATACCTAATGCGGTTGCGTATTATTTGTAAAGTATCCGTAGAATTATTTTGAAGCGAACGTGAGCTGCCCGTGCGTCTATTCTCTTACTGTCAGCAAATACATAACACCACTGTTATTCTTATGAAGCTGCAAGAGGAGAGAGTCTGGAGGAAACCAATTGGTTCAGGCAATTGCTTGGTAAAGTTTGGCTAAAATAATCGTACCGATAATTATAAATCAATAGGAGTGAACTGGCAGATCAAACAAAGGCTAGTTTGTTAAATGCCTTACTCCAAATAGAGAGCTGTTCCTTTTACAAGTTTCAAGAGATTTTTATGTAACATAGGTAAAATCCATCGTAATTAACTATCAAATGAAAAATGCGTTTGATTTTCAAAAACAACTCACGCATTAGGGATATTATCCCCGTGTCGCGGGGGTACTTGACAAACATGTAATGGACGGACACATCCAGACTCATAACAACTATTTATGGGTCACTAAAATTGTCATGTCCCGGGTTTGATTCCCATGCTGTCCAGCATGGGAGTCAAACCCGGGACATGAAGTGGGGGGCGACTGTCTTAACCACTGCGCCACAAGTGCAGCTAAGCAGCACGCAAGCAAGCACGAGGTACAATAAGGATGAATGGAGGAGATGCCATTATCGCCACGCTTGGCAGACGGGTTTGCGATCGCAGTATGATGGTAATAGTACTCAGAGAGACGCTGCTGCCCGTCTGATTGGGTGATGATATTCTGTCTGATATTCGCGCGCCGTCACCGCACAGTAGATACTCACCTAAAGATTAATAATTGGTGGTTTGTGTCCGACAGGTCGGATAATGTGACGTGTAAGTTTTATGGTTTGAGGAGGTGGATCGGACCGGTTGTGTTGCGGCTCAATGCTACGAAATGTTGCAACACACAACTAGTTAGACTCCGATCTATATTAAAGATGGAATGTGTTAAGCAAACAATAGTATTTTTTATGTGGTCACACGATATATTACATAACCAGTAGTATACAGTTGACGTTTAACGTAGAATTTTGATACTTTATGATGAGCAGTATCCGAATCACCCCCATGTATTTCCCCATTTTAATGTTTTTTTGATACTTGGAAGATTTATGTGTCCTAAGCTCAAACCCTAATTTTGAACTTACGAATAAATACTAAGTCAATTCTGCAATGATTTGAATTTTGATACTTTATGATGAGGAGTATCCGAGTCACCCCCATGTATTTCCCCATTTGAATGATTTTTTGATACTTTGAAAATGTATGAGTCCTGAGCTCAATCCCTAATTTTGAACTTACGAATAAATTCTGAGTCAGTTCTGCAATGATTAGATAAACCATACTTTTTTGGGTTTTAGGTTAAACTATGCTAATTAGGTATAAACAAAAAAAAATACCAGAAATGTTCAACAGAACGAGAAAAAAGTCGAAAACTGATGCTAGGTGAAATTTACGAAAAAAATCATTAAAAAAATTCTATCTCGAAAACTACGCCAAATCGTAGAACATACATTTCTACATGGGGGTGATTCATCATAAAGTATCTAAATTTTGCGTTTGAACGTCAACTCCTCGGTCACCCTATAAGTATTTCACTTGCTGTGTGGTGGCGGCAGTGAATATCAGAATACCATCGCCCCATTACAACCCGTGGGGAACGTAGAAGTCGACCCTAGGGAAAATCTACCAGACTTCCAGCAGGTTCCTTCTGAGTACTATGACCATGTTACTGCGATCGCCAACCCGTCTTCCAAGCGTGGCGATTATGACATATCCACCCAAGATAATTCTTGGGGAGGCTTTTGTCCAGCAGACATCTTTCGTCTGATATGATGATAATGATGAAGTAACTAAAGGCAATCCAATAGCGCTCCGCATCGGCATCAAAACGTATCGTGCCCAGAAGACTGGCAGCATTGCCAAATTGTATGGCCATGCTTCTTCTCTGTGCAAAAAATAGACCAGCCCTGGTCACGGGTGGCGTCGATCAATTTTTGTGCCATACTCTTAGAGACGAGTATCGCATATCCAGCGGCTTCCCGCAACCCTTGCAAGATCGTCGGTCCACCTTGTAGGGGGCATGCTCACGTTGCGTCTTCGTCTAGTTCTTTTATTTTCGTTTAGTTTATATAAGCATTATAGTAAAAATTTCTTATTTTATTTAATTTTATATTAAGTATTTCGTCGAATAAGTTTATGAAAATTAAATGAAATAATGAAATTTATTCAGTACTTGGATACGATTGTCAGGCTCACAATAAAATACATAGACATAGTCGAATACAGTATAAAAGTTTATAAGTCCGTACATGTGGTCTGTTTTATCTTATATATTTTCTTAAATCCTTATATATAACAAGTTACTAACTTATTATTTTGCAATGTAGTTCTACTATATTAATATTAGAGAATTGAAGGCAACGAGCAGTTGACTAGCGCAAAAGGTTCTTAACCAGTAGCTTAATTTTAACGACTCATACCTGAGGGCCACAGCTCAGGGTTTAATTTATGAATTAACAACTTTCTTTATTTTCTGGGTGGGTATAGGTGTTTCTGTCAATTATAAGTTTGTAAAGTAGTTAGTGCGGGTGTTATCTTAAAAAAAACTCGCGTTAAGTGCGCAGTTTTATTACGTTCTTTTTATACGAGATATTTTAAATTAGCTTGTAAGTTGTAATAATGAATTTTAAATTGCTACATTATATATAATGTTCCGCAATATTCGTTATTTATAAACTGGTTTCGATAACGTTCTTTATTTAATAAGGCATGATTTCTAAATAAATAAATACCTTAAATCTTAAATCCCATAAATGTTCTTAATAAGAAAACTTGTTGTCATTGTTGTCAAATATTAAAACTATAATTATATTCTATTAGGCAAAGAGTATAATAATAAACTCTATTAGGTATTTGGTAGATGAACTATAACCTATAAAATCTTTAAAGAAAACTATTAATAATTTAGATACATATTGCACGTTTCTTATTATTATGCGAGAGGAATACATGCACGAATCAATAAATTAAGAATGGACAGTTCAAAAAAGATAGTATCGACTTCAAAGTTTAAGCTATCAATATCCTTAAATACCTCAATTCTTCGAGGATTGCGTAACATATGAACAAAAATCACAGCTAAATTTAAATTCTATTTCTATTTATAGTTGGTTAAAAACTAAAATCTTTGGCATGGTATAATCGATTTCTATAACAATTTAAATAGTATTGTGTTGTTGCTGTTAGGACATTTTACTCGCCACTTCGTGTCCCGGGCACTATCCTGCGCAGGACAACTATTTGTCCAATAAATGGTTGTTCTGAATCTGGATGTACTTTGTGTCCGTCAAATATACGTTTGTAAAGTACCCCGCGACATAGAGATTAATTGCCTAGCGTGGGCATTGCTTTTTATTTATATAATAAAATTAGCGGCCCGGTACGTGCTTCGCTACGCTTTTAAGTATTAGTACAAATTGTTTGTATATGGGAGTATAGAAAGATGTTGATTTTAAACTATTTCAAGACTTTTTTTAAATTTTCTCTACGTACAAACCTTCCCTGAACTTCCACGAATAATTCAAGACCAAAATTAGCCAAATCGGTAAAGGCGTTGTTGAGTTATAACATTACAACGAAAAGTGGCATTGATTTTTACATATATAGATTATTATGTACTAATTTAAACGGTTTTGATAGAAATGATATAACTGTGATTTACTCTGTCCGTCCGTTTGTTTGTTATGGATGTATATTTTTATTGCTTGTTAATTATAACGGCCGATTACGTCAAAACCGTCGTGTTTCTTTGGCTGTACCAAAAACAGTGCCAAGAAAAATCCTTGATAACAGATTTTAGTCAAGCAGTGGGAGGTGCACACATGCCTTAGAGAGGACGAGGAATTCTGCTCCCTCTCTCCGGTAGTGACTCAGGGGTATGATGAGCGGGTAGAGGCCCATATTTGCCAGCACACACTTGTTAATACGTCCCGCACAAATGGCCAGGCCAAACAGTGTTCTGTTTCGCCGCCTAAGCCGAAATTACCCAAGAACATTTATTGTACAGTAGGTAAGACTTCTTGTAAAATGAAAATATAGTCGTATGTACAAAACAACACTCGGTATCCTGAAGATTCGCAGGTTGAAAGTGTTGTCGTAGGTCCTTACAAGTACTTCGTATTTTTTATTCCTATGGACAGTAAAAACCTTGTGTCAAAATTGTTCAAGTCGCCTTAGTAACTGTTCTTTTAAATACCCTCTAAAGCAATACGACAGTCAGAAATGAAACCACTTTGAGGTCACCCATCCATAGATTGGTTATACCAATCAATTGGTGATCAGGTGTAAAGTCACGTTACAATATGCATAAAGTTTGTTTCCATTGAGAATGGCTGTTTTTATAGTACCTAACTTATTATTTTTGTAAAAGCAACGGGTCTTTCGTAAACATTGGCAGGTGTCAGATGGGAAGAAAAGAAAGTATAAGGGCAAGGTCGCGGGTCGCCCACGGCTCGGTCGGCGCTTGCGCAACACGTCCAGCAAACCTTCGGGCTTCGACACCACTACGGCGGCACAGCGATGCGAGTGCGATGAACTTGAACTACTAGCTTCCGCATACTAGGTGATGCACGTGATAGTTTGAGTTATGCAACCTATTGCGCCCACGCATGTAGTCTTTTTTTTTCAATTAAGAGGCTTACAAGACCCAATTTAGCTCGTATTTACTTAAAGGTATTTTAGGTACCAAAAACAACAATTGTGGGCAGATTATAAACTTTTTGAACAAAGGCACTATGTTTTTCTTTTTCATAAATAGCACTACAGAAACATACATATTTAAAATTGAGGTTTACTGTGAAGATAGCAGCAGAAAAAATACTTTTATTGTTTATTATTATCCATATTAACATTTTTAGAACTTAGTACTGATGATTCTACAAATATACGTAGGTTAGAGTTTTACTAAGTTTATTCATTTAATAAAATAACTTAAAACTGCATAATCCTATACATTCCACAATATTTATGGACAAGTCATTTGCCGTTGAAGCAGTAAGGTTATGGAACGCCTTGCCAATTAATATAAGACGTGCCCAAACTGTTGCTACGTTTAATAAAGGTGTTAAAGAACACTACCTGCGTTTGTAAAGATTCTTCCTCTTTTATACAATAAGTATGTATTTTGTTATTTTATATATTATACACTGTATTGTATTTTATAGAATGTATATATTATGTAATGTTTATGTATGTATTTATGTTTATCATATATGTAGACATAGGTACCATGTATTTGGTATACCCCTTTACACTTTTATACACATGTTTTTTTAATTGTTATTAAATGTTGTTTATCCACTACTTCATTTGTTACACACCCACTTTTTAAAACAATTACAGCTCCTATCCATCCAAAGGTTGTCTGGAAGAAATCGCTTAATGCGATAAGACCGCCCATTGTACTAAATTATATTATTATTTTTTGTCCTACCTATTTATCCTGCTTGTGTGTACAATAAAGAGTATTCTATTCGATTCTATTAATTTAATAAAATACATAATTATAACTCAAGAATATCAAAACCCATAAAATACTATAACAAACGTATTCTGTTATCAACTGACCACGTTCCCGGAATTCTGTCAGCATGTCAATGTAATCTGGCATGGAAAGCTTAAAATATTATAAATAGGTTGCAAAATTATAGATATTATTCTGCTTATAATATATTAACAACAAACTAAAATTAAAAAATAAAATTAATAATTAGAATAATATATTCGATAAAGTATAATTAATTAGTGTTAATTCCTAATCCGAATTGTATATGTATAATTTAATTTGGACTACAAGGTTAATATCTGTTTTCTATTGACTTTATTAACATTAATGGCCTGCTTGTCCATGGCGGCCAGCCTCATCGGAGACCAGCCATCTAATCAGAACATGTATGTGTGTGTGCAGAGCAAGTGACTCTCGTTTGTCTCATGATACGATGGGAAACCTTTGCAGACACAAACAGAGATACTTCAGGAGTAGGAGTCCATTAGCTTTACATACTGTTCAAGGCACGCTTCTTTACCCTACTCTGTTATGGAGATTGTTTCCTTTATTTTAATGTCCCGATATCACTTGTTGGCTCAACCCGGAACTACGTTACTTACAAAACAAGCTACCGATCAACCGACGAGGCAATCAAATCCATTGATGCTATAATAATTACCTACATAATATCTACACATATCTCAATTATATAAATGTATACATACAAGGATTAAATATAGGTAACAGCTATTATTGAAACATGTTATGTAATAAATATCATCTTTAAAATTATAGCCAGACATAGACAGAGCATAAAATAACTACAAATATAAATTCGCGATTTATTTTAATTTTCGAGATAAAATAATAAAATTCGGCTATTAACACCCGGATTTTATTAGTAAATTGTATTCGTACCTATTCGTTAAATACTATCTTGAATGATGAAGTATCAATAGGCAGAAGCTTATTTAATGTACAAAATTTAAGCCAGTTTTTAAATTATTATGTTATTGGATCTTTTGTGATGTAAAATAAGTTCTGATTGCGGATTTAATAATAAATTTATTCATAAACGGAATCTGTTTCGGACTCGTTCGATGTTTGAAGCAAGCTATCCAGGTGTGTCAGTGAATTTATCTACTTAAACTTGTAGTCTATGATCACGTCAGCAGAATCACTTCCACAAAGTTGTAAAAGTTTCCTGGCCACTACCACAGCTATGATCGATGCACAGAAAGCGCGGGCAACCTTATGGCGAGATAAATTTGCTCCTCCTCTGTTTGTCTCGCCAAAGGAAAAATTACCCCCGGGATATAATTTGCCATGGCCAACCTGGAGGACTCTTAATCGACTACGTACCCAGGTTGGTAGATCCAAGGAAAACATGTGCAAATGGGGTTACATTCCCACATCACAAAACATCTGCGAGTGCGGCGTGTCACCCCAAAGTATGGTCATTTATCTGATTGTCCTTCTTGTCCAGTCTCGTGTTCCCTTCAGGACTTGTATGACGCTTCAGCCAAAGCAATCAGCGTTGCTAAATTTTGGCAAGATAAAATCTAATTTTTACCATCGACACGATAAGAAGAAGAAGACTTCCACAGCTGGACAAAAGCCTCCCGGAAAGATTTCCACAATGTAGTCGTGTCGATAATTTAGGTGTACGCCTTCGCCACGCTTGGCTGACGTGTTTACGATCGCAATATGATGGCCATAGTACACAGAGCGACGCTGCTGCCCGTTCTCTGGCAGATATTCCCTTGAGTCGACTTCTACGCACCTACAGTGGTGATAATCTTTGCCGTCAGACGCACAGCAAGCAATAGTAATCTATACATGTAAATAAAATTGAAGTGTCTGTTGTAATGTCAAAATAACAGCTTTTTTGTTGAATGCCTTTGAAAGTATGAACGTAAAATTTTTCACTAGTCATGCCTCGCGATTATACCCGCGTTAAACTTTATAAATTATAGCCTATGTGTTCTTCGGATATATACGGATATATCACTACAAAGTTTCATCATAATCCGTCCATCAGTTTTTATGTGAAAGAGTATCAAACATATAATATTAATGTGATTAGTTTCATAATTTTTCTGTACCATCGGTACATAGGTTTTACCGCAGTATTACTGATTAATATTACCGATCTTATATTAGGATTTTTTTAAATGTGCACCGTGTAAATGGACTTTTTAATAACATGATGTTTATAGTTGACCTAGGAGGCTTTATCGTTTAGAATGAGTGGATTGTATTGTCGTGATCTCAGCGTGATCTAATATGACTGTGACCACTTAAAAACCCAGTTCATATTAAAAGAAATGTAGGAAAACATGTATATATACATTGGTATATATTAAGAATGAAGGAAATTTATGAAATTAGTGAAAATAAGTGTCATCTTAATACTTATCTTCTATTAACTAAGCAGTTTGACAGTTCCAAAATCTATATTGATTTTATAATCAGTGTATCAGTAGAATTGCGACAGTAGAATTAGGTAATAATCAGAATAGACGCATTTAGTTAAAAATAGCTTTGCCGTGATTCGTCCTAAGTATTTCTCTTTTTTCTAAAATTGTTACACGAAATGTTGTATTTACCTCTTTAATTAACGAATGTGGTAATGACGTAACATGTGACACCAAGATGCGGTCACTCATCATAATAATTCAGGGTCCATTTAGTTAGAATTATTAGAGGCTTATCAAATTTTAATAAGTTGAAGGCTGCGCTTTAAACTTGACAACAAAGGCATTAGGTGTGCTGTGTCGTGGGGTCAAGTATGGCATCCAATACAATACTATGCCAGCTCAAAAGCCTAGATTAGGTACACACAGTTTTAAAAGTTGAATAGAACATAGTTTAGTAAAATTATATTAAACCTTTATTATTGCGCTAGTTGGTAAAAAAGTTAACTGTATATTATCTAAATAGTAAAAAAAGGAAATCAAATATTTTTGCATTGTCTATGGAAACTGAAATTTAAAAAGCTTAGATGACCAAAAAGATCTATGGACGAGTTTTGGCGCCAATGCGGAAAATGACACATCGAGGCATTGTTACATTTTCAAAAACTGGTGTAAATTCGTGTTTTATATGTAAATATGGTGGATTTTTAAACATCACATTTTCGACAAGGTACACAAATGGAGGAATGTGCGATATTGCCGTGAATTGTGATTATTCGTGTAGGATTGATAACTTTATAAAATCTCCATCTAATGAAGTCTACACTGCCTGGCTGCACTGGGGTATGACTATGGCTTGACTGCGACGGAGTTTACTTGACTAAATGACCAAAAATATTACTACAGAAGACGGTATGGATTCTGATCTTAGCCTTCTTAAGAAGAAGAAGGGAAAAAATAGAATTATCGATTGGAAGCTTATTAATTAACAAAGTAGTTATTATTAGAATAATATTATTATGTGTTATTTTATAATAATATTGTTTTACTAACGACCAACATAACCTTTCAAACTACTTCAAAAGAACGAGTTTATTATTTCGACGTTATATTTTTTTGTTTGTCTGTCACGCGATTTCTCCATTTGTTGTTTATGAGGCGATTTTGAGAATTCTCATTCCATAGGGAATGTTTCCGCAGTGGTTCTATATTAATAATCTATATAAATAAATTAAAGGACAATAACTTAATACAAGCTAGAAATAAATATCACTACTATTATAAAATAAATTTTATAAATGTTTTAACAATCTGTGTACCTAAATATCTATAATAAGTAAGTACTGACTATTTACAAGCGCTTTTTTAAAGTCTACGTGAATAAATACCTTTTTTATAATATTTATTTTTATTTAATATGCTTTAAATCAGTTGAATTAAAGTAAAATTAACGTCGGTTGTAGATAATATTTTTAGAACAGTTAGTATTCAGTAAACCTGAAAGATAATATTAATCGCAAGTGCTTTAATAATATACAAGGTAAGTGATTATTAAATGTAACATGTACATTATATGTATGTTAAGTAGGGAATCAAATTCTGATTCTCTGATTCAATAATGTTATTTGAATGCACAATATAATGTCTCTAATATCAACTTTGGGTAGAAAATAAAAAGAGCAATAAAACAATATAATATCAGGAACGCTATGAAGGCAGGAATTCTTACAGATTTTCTTCTACTTGACTTTAGTAACGCCTTTGATACTGTCGAAGTTCACATAACATATTTCTAACGACGATTTAGCCTTTAAATACAATTAAGGTATCCTTTTGAAATGTCAGGATGATAGCTAATCCATGCCACATACCTATACAAGTTATAACACTCCACTATTAGTTTCGGGTTAAAAATAAATTACATATTCACATTTCGCAAAGCTCAATATTTTTCATTCGCGCTTTTGTTCAATCACTATCAATTGTTTGTGTTTTTTAATTCATGGTTGTAAATTAAATAACAGATACATTTATTTTGTAAAATAGCAATTAATAATTATCAATTAATAAACTTCCACGTTGATGTTCTATTCAAATAAACAGTTATTCGATTAATTTAAAGAATAACATCTTTAATTTTGTGTTCTAGGTTTAAATAAGTTTTTTTTCACCAGTGTGTTCTATTTAAAACTTTCTTGACACTTTCCACTTTTAAAATAAAAAATAATTGTTTGTGGTACTTACGCATGTAATCTTCATGGTGGACAGTGTTTCTTGGCTCACCGACTCTTGACACGAATGACTCGGTAAGTGTCGTATCGGTCGCCGGGCAGACTCTTAAATACCTGCTCAAGATGATCTTGTTCAGCCGCGCACCTGTGTTGAACCTACAAGGTTATGTCAACGGGTTCACGCAAAACAGTTGGACGGTTACGTTTATCATACATTACGCATGATTTGGCGTAAGAGATAGAATTAATTGACTCCTTTGAGTAAATAAACCTTATTTGTATCCGTTCGAAATTTAAAATTTAATCTTTTCTCGATGGACTTAGCAAAGATGTTAATCACGGACACTTACCACATCCAGACCCCGAGCAACTTTTAATAAGTTACATAAATTGTTGTTCTGCACGGGAATCGAACCCGAAATATGAAGCGACTACTACAACCAATACATGCAGCACGCATTTTAAGATAATATCATGGAAGAGTTGAGTTTTATAATAGAACATCGAAAAAAGTCTGAACTATGAAGCTTTATTTTACTTTGAATATGTAATATTTAACTTGATATTTTTTTACGCACGGACGGATTAGGCCTTAAGATATAGGCTGAATGAGTGATGATAATAATGACGACGTATGATGATAATAATTATGAATTACATTAAAAAATACTAAATAATTGGGCTAAAACTGGCCATAAATAAATTTACTAGCTAGGAAATTGTAGACTTTTAAGTTATATTATATATTAATTCATTAGTTAAAAATACACAAAATTATCAATGTCGTGCAAATCTATTGCAAAGCCTACCCATTGTTTACATTTTCAAATCATGTTCCTGATTTTAGTAAAAAATTGACACTTTCAATAGGAAGCTGCTCTCCTTCCTCCGGTAAATATTCCCTCAGGTCGACTTCTAGGCCCCCCACTAGAGGAGATGGGGTGATGATATTTAGATATCCTAACAAATATATGTATATATAAAATAAAATCAAAAAAAATGCAACATATTTATCAAACTTTTGATGTTCACATGGCTTGAATGGTCTTTGCCGGATGAGAGATGTTTGTAATATAAACATATTTTACCTAACTTGTATTTCTCTGTAAGCGAATTATTGTAAATTATTTAGGAGAATAAACAAAGGTTTTTATTCACGAAGACTTTAAAAAAGCGCTTGTAAATACTCGGAACATGTTTGTAGTAATATATAATTAATTTATAATTATTCCTAGGTACATATAAATATTTAGGTACACGGATCCGCCGTCACCAAACTCCCTTCAATCTTGGTTTTTATGAAGTAAATTAATAGGTACAAACTGGTGTGAGTTGTGAGCTTGAGAAGTATCTACAAGCTCATAGTTTATCCAAATTACGTTTAACTTATTGTTACAAACCCCAATAACCCAAAACCCAAGTGACCTAAAGTTGAATAGTGTTCTATAGTATTTATTCCACTATTATACCAATATTTGGTTTAGGTGTTTAAATGGCAGTAAGAACTGTACTAAATATTTGTTTTGGTAATAAATAAATAAAATATTACACGAAATTATGTATTAGATTCTACAACAATTATATAATACTCATATTCATATTTGAATTTGAATACAAATATGAACAACAATTATTGTAGGTACGAGTAGGTACTTCAGGTATCGACTGTTAGTATTCAAGTAATAATGTATACCTCCCTGACATGTATTACTAGTATTCTGTTTTGTGTGCCAATAAAATAAAATTAATAATTAATAATAAATACCCTAAACCGGCGAGCATGCATGAAGAATATAATGACAGTAATCGAGGCAAAAAAGGTGTGGAAAAGTCGTGACAAACGGAAATCCGTTATATCTGCCTACCCGTCTGGGACACAGGCGTGAGTCTATGTATGTATAAATACTAGATGTCTCAGCAAACGTTGTACTGCCTTTACAATAGAAATACAACCCGGAACCACATCGCAGCGCCACCGACCGGGTCCAATTGTAAATCAAAGTCACCCAATCAAAAGCATAAAAAATTCCATCATAAACAGCAAAAAACATTTACTTATATATTAAAAACGCTATTAAAAAATAGAGGTTGGTAAAAGAAGGGTGAAAATTTAGGTTTTGATGTATATTTCAATGACAAATCATAAGAAAAAGATCTAAAAAGTTAAAATAATTATTTCGGGATGGGCCACGCTTATAACTTAGGTGTTTAAAAATAGTCTATTACCGATTCTCAGACCGGTCAAGCAGTTTCATAATCTCTTAAGAAATATCATATACCTGCAAATAAATAATAATTTCTTATTATTAAAAATCTCAAGTGACCATGCATGGCACGACGCTTGGCTTAATGACCTTAATCCCTTTGAGTCGTGGGAGGCTGTTGGTGTGGGATGCAACTTGTGTTGGTACAGACGCCAGCACATCAAGCTACCCCAATCTGTCAAATTTCCCCTAATTGAAAGTGAACCTTATGCTTTTGTGATAAAGTAAAAAATCTATAAAATAAATTTGACAGATTGGGGTAGCTGGATGTGCTGGCGTCTGTACATAAGCTCCCTCCAAACCAACCAGCTCGACTCTCGAGGGTGGCGGGACGTGCGGCAAACTCCGCAGCCTCAAGACGCTGAAGTATACATAGGTGATCTGTTAATGACCGTTGGGGATTGTAATCTACAGCTTTCCTTCCAGAGAGAAAACAAGTAGTGCTGAAAATATAATGACCAAAAAAATGTCTCACAGTCTTCTGTCTCATTCGCACTCTCACTTTTCTCATATTTTTTTAACTATTTTTTTTTCTTACATCGTCTCCTTTCTATAATGAACACATAAAATAAAATATTATCCAATTTAGTGCAGTCGTTTGGAAGTTCTAAGCTTATAACTTTGGACAGAAATACTTATTCATTCTTTTTGTAAATAATACATATATACCTATATATGATTTACTAAAAATATTGAGTGTTTTCAATTCCCATATGCCAGACACACATTACATATATTTTTGAAATTTACTTGGTAAGCTAAAAAGTCAGACGGCATGTTATGAAATGAAATTTTATTCAGCACTTGGGTATTAACATACTCTTGTACTTGTCAAGCTCACAATGCAGTACATAAACATAGTGGATAGTATAAAAGTAACAAACAAAAATTATTAGTCCGTTCGTGCGGTTTGTTTTATCGCATATATTTTCTGAAATCTATATATATAAAAATGAAACCCGTTTTCCGTTGCCACGACATCACGCGTGAACGGCTGGACCGATTTCACTATTTCTTTTTTTATTGTGTTTGTTATTGTCAGGAGAAGGTTCTTATGTAAAAAAAAGAATTTAAAAATTACGCGCAAAATAAGAAAATTTAAGAATACTTCACAACCAAATATTATTTCTAATCTAACCTTAGCGCTTTGGACAATATAACCTTTTCTAATGTAACTTTTTTTTATTTGACATAGTATTGACAGATAGCGTGCGTTAATAGTCATCGTTAAGACAGGACAAGGTCTGTCGGGTCAGCTAGTCCTTAAATAAATAACATGTTACTAATCTATTATTTTGAAATTTAATTCTACTATAATCTCAAAAATGGGAATTCATACATTTGATCGTCCGGCGGGTCTCGAACCTGCACCATCTACCAATCTACTATGTTAAAATTAAAGAATGGAAGACTAAAGGAAGAAGACGAAATTCTAAATGAGGGTGTTATCACAACCACGGGATTACCAATCATGCGTTAAGTTTTAACACTAGCAATGCAATTAAAGTTCTTCGTGGAATAACGCATAACCAAAAATCGTACTAGAACGAAAGGCCGGCAACAAACTTATTCCTAAAAGGCCGGCAACGCACTTGCGGCACCTCTGGTGTTGCGGCAATTCATCGGCGGCTGTGATCTCTTACCATCAAGTCATCCACAAGCATGTTTGCCTTCCTTTTAATAAAAATAAGCATGTAGGGCAGTCTTTGGGGACTACCGATAAAAATGAAAACTATTTTTTACACTTCTAATCTTTATAAACTATAATATAATACAACACTTCACATTGAGATATACTATTTGTATATGTCCAGATAATGTATACTAATAACTCACGGACGTATATCTATGTACAGACGCCAGCGCATCAAGGTATCCCAATTTGTCAAATTTCTTTTATAGATTTTCAACTTTATCACTTTAGCATAAGGTTAATTGGGCAAATTTGACAGAATGCGGTAGCTTGATGTGCTGGCGTCTGTACATATGTACACAGTATACATATAAAAATTCATGGGAAGCTTTCGGTGACTATGACGGGAGTTCTATGACTATTATTATTATTATTCATTTATTTCAGATATAAAATCCATATTGTTCACCCAAAAACTGTGAGGGAGTTTTTACAGGAATCATACAGCTTAATTCTATATCTAAACTAATATCTATAAAGATTTGATTGGTTATATGCAATATGAAACGTAATTAACGCACACCCTCAAACACCCCAATTAAAATATTATGTTGTAATCATAATACATACACGGGATTTTTAATTTAACATGTATATGCACTGTTGTATACTAAATTAGTTTTTTGGAATAAATCTTTATATTTTATTGAATGATGGAATTAGTATGAATACAAATAAAACTGCGATTTTAAAAGTCTTTTACTTTGAGTTACGGTCCATTTCAATTTGTTTTTACTGTCCAGGGTTAATATGACAATAATTTCCGTAGTGTTAATTATTTTGGAATAAAAAATTACCTCTATAAAAAATGATATAAATCGATTCAGTAAACGATTCTGAACGAACTATTTTCAGGGTGTGCGTTAATTTAGTTACATTTAGTATTTGCTGGTTGATTTGATAACACCATAAAAAACAAAACTGATCAAAAAATCTTTGCCATATACATCCATCCATCCATATATAATATATATATACATCAACGAGTACATTAATGTTTCCGAAAAAGGGATTACTTACTTATCGTACTAAACGGACTCAATAAATCTTTCCCATATATATAACCATATCATCAACGAGTACATTAATGTAACCGAAAAAGGGATTACTTACTTATCTTACTAAACGGATTAAAAAACATCTTTCCCATATATATAACTATATCATCAACGAGTAAATTAATGTTACTATAATAATAATAATAAAAATAATAAAAAAGGTTTTTATTCACGTAGACTTTAAAAAAGCGCTTGTAAATAGTCAGAACATGTTTTTAGTAATATAGTTGTATACATTAGATATTATTTCTAGTAACATAGATATTTAGGTACATCTTGTATGAAAACATTTATAAAATTTATTTTATTACAGAAATGATATTTAGCTAGCTCGTATCAAGTTATTGTCAAGAGATTATGTTTAATTATCTAGTTTAAGTCTAATATTTTTACTACATATTGTCAATGGTTCTGTCTATATTAAAGGTATTATTATTATGACGGACCTTGTGTTAATAACGACGGTCGCGCTTTAATGCTACCACCGGATCCAATGCGCCCCAACTGAGAAGACCCAGCGAAACAAACTCAGTGGGTTCATCTACTACCGGTTTCAACACGACCCAGTTGAGACGGTCCGGCGAAACATACTCAAGCGGGCATGAACACGGGATTTGGTTCAATTAGAGTAATTATTTAGTAGGCAAACACAATATATGCTCGATCGGTTGTCTGAATGCTTATTATTTTAGATTATATTTAGGTATACAAAAGAAAAACTTCGAAACAATAACATTTATTTTATTTATTTTCAAATTTATGTACACACTGATAGGATAAAGGAAAGAAAGAATAAAAAACAAGAAAAGACATTGCACAAAGGTACTACTTATTTCTAAAGAAATCTCTTCCAGTAGACCTGCAAGAGGAGATTTTGGAAGAGAGGAAGATATGAGTGTGTAGGATGATATACATACATACGAACAAAATACACATATACATAAATACATACATAATTTAAAATAATAAACTACATAAAATACATACATATATCTAAGGCAAAGAGGAAAGGTAGTGTTCTTTTAACCTTTTTTTAAATATGGAGATGGTATTACTATTACGTATGTTAGGCGGAAGAGAGTTCCACAGCCTAACCGCCTGAACAGTGAAGGATTTGGAGAAGAAATCAGTTTTATGGGATGGGAATTTCAAAATACTTTTTAGGTGTGACCTACATTGGGCGTTGGGAGAATGTTTAAAGGAGAAACGGTCCTGTAGGTAAGAGGGATATGCGGGATTGTGTAGGATATTGAAAAGGAGACATAATATTCGAGTATTCCTGCGAAGGCGGATTGGGAGCCACTTGAGATTGTTGCGGAATTCTGAGACATGGTCGTACTTTCGGAGATTAAAAATGAAACGTATACATAAATTTTGCAAGCGCTCAAGTTTGTTTAATAGCTCTTCAGTAGCATCCAGATAGCAGGCATCAGCATAGTCCAGAATGGGCTGGATTAGAGTTTGAGCAAGAGTTATTTTGGTTTCAAAGGGCAAAAAGTACTGGAGGCACCTAAGTGAGTGAAAGGTAAAATAGACCTTTTTGCTGACTTCATTAATGTGAGCATTCCAGGATAAGTTCCGATCAATAATAACCCCGAGGTTCTTAGCCGTGTCCGAGTACGCAATATGCACATTGTCTAGTAGAACAGGAGGAAAAGAGCCTACATCAAAACCAGCACGCATTTGCCTACTGCCAATAATCATAGCCTGCGACTTGATGGGATTTAATTGAAGACCGAACGATCTAGCCCAGTGACTGATGGCACTCAGGTCTTGATTCATAGCAGCAATGGCGGTTCTAGCTTCATTTAATGTAAACTGGCGGTATAACTGCATGTCGTCTGCGTAGAGATGAAAATTAGAGGAAATAACTCGTGTAGCAAAGTTGATGAAGATGGAAAAAAGTAAAGGAGATAACACGCCACCCTGGGGCACGCCCGTGGTAAGATTGCACCAGTCTGAGTAAGAGTCTTTATAGCAAACACGCTGCGAGCGTCCCCGAAGATATGTATCGAACCAGGCCACAGACTCCACAAAATCTCTTAATTTCTAAGAGATTTAAGAATTTCGAGAAGAATATCGAAGTCCACGGAGTTAAAGGCACTGCTAAAGTCAAGGAGCACCAAGACTGTGAGAGATTTATTCTCCATGGCCCAACGGATATCGTCAGTGACCTTTAGGAGCGCTGTCACGGTGCTGTGACCTGGTCGAAAGCCAGATTGAAAGGGATTTAGAAGATTATTCTGCAATAAGTAACTAGATAGCTGACGGTGAACTATATGCTCCAGAACTTTTGAGAGGAAAGGGAGGATAGAAATCGGGCGAAATTGTGACAAAAGAGTAGGATTGGAAACTTTAGGCAACGGGATGATATGAGCTTTCTTCCAAGCACATGGGAAACAACAGGAGTATAAAGAAAAGTTAAAAATATGAGTAAGGATAGGGATTAAAATAGGAATTATTGGAGTGACCATTCTGGAGCATAAATCATCGTTACCAACAGCAGAAGATGTTATTGATAAGAGGGATTTTTTGACGTCGTCCTCACTCACTGAAGTAAGTTTGAACGGCGAACATTGTGGTATCGACAAAGAGGACAGTTCAAGCAAAGTATTTGATTTAATACGAGGGTCAATTGTAATAGGGGGAAGTGAGAAATGGTTGTTAAGAGAACCCAGGTCAATACTATTAAAGTCTGTTGAAGGGGTTTTGCCGATGCCATTGGCTTTTAGGAATTTCCAAACTTTGGAGGAGTTGTGATTATTGAGAGAAGTGTGGAAGTGGCGACGTTTCGAATCACGACACAGACGACTACACCGATTACGCAAGATTTTGAAGCGGTTTAAGTTGGCCTCTGTTGGCGTGCGCTTATACCTAAGTTTTGCCCTATCCCTACTAGCCATAACTTCTTTGATGGCCGGAGTAATCCAAGGAGCTGGAATGTGTTTCAGTTTAACTCTCCGTTTCGGTGCATGACGATCGTATAGTGAAGTTAATATACTGCTAAATTCTCGAACTTTATTATTGATAGATTCACAATTGATCACCGGCGTCCAGTCAATGTGTTCAGCATCACACTTTAACGCCTCCAGGTTCATGCCCTTGAAATTCCGAAGGATTGAATATTGTGATCTACGTTTGGGAGGCCGAATAGAGTAGGATAGAAAGATTAAGTCGTGGTAAGAGAAACAAGCAGTGAGCTGACCATGTGTTGAAACGAGATCAGGTTTGGAGACAATCATTAGATCAAGAAGAGATGGGTTACAATTGGGAAAATGATGTGTGGCAGAAAGAGGTAAGATATGAAGATTAACAGATGATAAGAGAGATCGAATAGCATTAGCACGGTGATCGTTTTTGATCAAACACGTATTGAAGTCACCCATTATGACTACGTGCTCGTAAGACGGACATAGGTCATGCAGTAACGTCTCTAGCGCGTCGAAATAATTAATTCGAAGACTCGGACTATAGAAGACTCCGAGAAGCATTTTTTTGTGATGGACTATAATTTCAATAAATAGATGCTCTGCTGATTCAGTGTAGGTAGATGGAGAGACATTTACAATTTTAAAGGAGATGTTGGCTCGTAAGTATAATGCCACGCCCCCACATCCCTTTCCAGTCCGGTCGTTACGGACGAGCACAAATCCAGGCAATGAAAAGTGAGTAGAGAGAAGAGAAGGCTTAAGAAAAGATTCTGATATTAAGAGAGCATCAATATGGTCACTGCTAAAGGATGCCAGAAGGTTAGGATTGTGGAGGAATCACTATCCGCGCTAACAAAACTGTCATTAGAGGAAGAACATGAGAAAAAACTATCATCAATAATAGGGGCATGATCGTCCATACTAAGATAAACTAAATAAAATAAATAATAATAATAAAAAGATGTGATAGCGAGAAATAATAAATACTCTATATAATAATTATTACTAAAAAAAATAGTCTTAATAAAATGCTAAACTCACCGACTCGCAAGTGGAAGAGATTTTTACAAAAAGTGCTAAAGTTATAAAATAAGATTATCAATAACAAAGAAATCATATTAACATTGTAGTGGACAATTATTTTGGCCATTCTAAGATATAGCAATAATATTTATAATACATTATGTCCGGTACGCTACAAAACATTTACGTAATGTAACTAAACGCAAGTTAGCAAGCTTAAACAAGACGCAGACGTCACAAGACAAGTGACAACTGACAATTGACAACTAACATAACAAATGTCAACAGAACAAAATAATAAGAAAAATAATGGCTACAAACCTAAGTACCGGCGTTAGATTAAAATAAAAGTAAAAATGTGATGGGTAATACACAAAAGTTAAAAAATATAGCGTACCGTACACAATGCATAATGTGAAGAGTATGTATAATACGACCAATGATAGTTGCAACTACAAATTTAGAATGTTGAAAACAAATCTATGTGAGACATAATTAAAATCGACGACGGCTTCTTGTAGCCTTAGTTTCCTGCATTGTAGGCAGCCCGGCCGGAGCCACGGTGGACGGAGCAGGTGCAGAGCCCTCGGTGTCACCGGATACAGCGCTGATTGGGAACTTCGTGATTAGGGCTTTAAGTTCACTCATGGATTCGATTTTGTGTCGGGATTTGTCCGGAGTTATTATAACTATTTTCCCTGACGACGACCAACAATTTCGAACTTGAAAATGCCTGCGTGCTGCTGTGAAAACACGATGCCTAACTTGTGTTAGGAACTCCGAGACAGTGTATCCAGTACCTTTCAATGTGGTTTTGCTGTCCCAGACCAATTGGCGGTGCTCAATATCACGGAAGCGAATTAGGACTGGACGTGTTTTGCTCTGAACGGAACCAAGACGGTGGCATGCCTCAAAAATGTTTGTATTGAGGTCGGGCAACTTCATTTGGCTGGTTAATATGTTGATGACCACATCAAACAGCTTTTCATTTGGCTTCTCAGGGATACCATGTAGCAAGAGGATCTTACGACGCATGGCAGTCGCAAACATTATTCATTTTGAGACAGAGTCAATAATTTTAAATTAAGTATATGATAGCAATCATTTACAGATAGTTCACGTAACACAGCAGATCAGTCATGTCTATATGGCTCCAAGATCTCCAGCGAGCAATGTGCAGGTAGGAAGTGAGAGCCAGACGTCTTTGTCATCGATGTACTCTTTAGTGGTGTAATAACCCCTAGCCATAAGTATACGTTTAATATGTGTTTTAAAACTTGTGTCAGGCAGATCAGTAATTTGAGTAGGAAGCTTGTTATAAAACCTAATACAATTTCCTAAAAATGATTTATTAGTTTTGCTTACTCTAAAGCCTGGCATGGCTAGTTTGTTTTTATTCCTAGTATTTATATTATGCAGTTCACTTTTCTTTTTATAATTATGAATATTTTTTCTAACAAACATTATATTCTGATATATATATTCCGATGGCACAGTAAGTATATTTATTTCTTTAAACAAATTTCGCAAAGAATCGCGACTGCCTAAACCATAAATGGCTCTGACTGCTCTTTTCTGCAATACAAAAATAGTACCTATGTCAGCCGCCGAACCCCACAGCAGAATGCCATACGACATAATGCTATGAAAGTACGCGAAATACACTAATCTAGCAGTTTGTTCATCTGACAATTGCCTTATTTTCCAGACAGCATAGGAAGCCGAACTTAATTTACCTGCTAACTTTTCAATCTGAGGACCCCATTGCAATTTTGAATCAAGTGTCAATCCTAAAAATACGGTCGATGGGACTAGATCTAATATTTTCGCATTAAGTGTAACTGTTGGTACAATTTGAGTCACATTCGGCAATGAGAACCTGATGCATTTAGTTTTCCCTGCATTTAACAAGAGATTATTTGCCGAAAACCATTCTGATATAAAGCTGAGTGTTTTATTATGCTCAATAAGATCTTTATCCTTTCTATTTACTTTAAATATGAGCGATGTATCATCAGCGAACAAAACTATGTCTGATACTTTCTCTACCAGATAAGGGAGATCATTTATATAAACTAGAAATAAAAATGGGCCCAATATAGATCCTTGGGGCACCCCCATTTTCACAGGATGACGTGCCGAAGTGGCACCGCCTATCGAAACCATCTGTTGTCGCCCCGATAAATAGGACATCACAAGATCAAGAGATGTGCCAGATATTCCATAGTACTTCAGTTTAACAACGAGCGTACGATGATCAACGCAATCGAAAGCCTTAGAGAGATCACAGAAAACTCCCAGCAACATCCTGTGATCCCTCCCAAGCCTCCAATATTGACCTAATTAATGTGCAACCTGCATCCTGAGTAGAGCGGCCCCTTGTAAACCCGAACTGCTTGTTATGCAATATCTCATTCACGTTAAAGTGCGACAACATTTGGCTGAGCATCAGCTTTTCAAATATTTTACTTAAAGCTGGTAGTATTGAGATAGGCCTATAATTCGTGGCATTTTTTGAACAACCTGCCTTGAAAATGGGTATTATCTTACTTATTTTCATTAAATCTGGAAAGACACCATCACTTATACAGCCATTGAAGATGGCTGCAAGGATTGTAGCAATGTTTAGTATGATTGATTCAATTGCTTTAACAGACAGTCCCCACAAATCTTCTGTGCCTTTCCTTTTAATACTCTTAAAAGCTTTTATAATATCATCACTTGTTACGGATTTAAAACTAAAGTTAGGTACAGTTTGTTTTACCTAACTTTAGTTTTACTGAAAAAGGGATTACTTACTTATCGTACTAAACGGATATAAAAACATCTTTCCTATATAGACAACCATATCATCAACGAGTAGGTACATTAATGTTACCGAAAAGGGATTACTTACTTATCGTACTAAACGGATTAAAAAACATCTTTCCCATACAGACAACCATATCATCAACGATTACATTAATGTTACCGAAACAGAGATTACTTACTAATCGTACAGGCAGTGCTTACTGCTTACCATACTGTCAGAGTTGTTCAAGCCGCCCATTAGGTCTCTAACATGTCTTCACAACTGTTACCTAATGGCTACAATCGGGACCGACAGCTTAACGTGCCGTTCGATACAATTAAACTACCATCTATGGACTGACCGGGAGCCGAGTTGCTCAACTTCGCCAATCACTTACAAATCGGTGAGAGCATCTAGCTATGATACATAGAATTGTATGTCAATGTGGATAGTACCTACTAATCATTGCCTAAGATGCCCATGTGGGTCTAACAATTATTAGTAGAGTCACATTAACTGTTTTGTGTTCAAACTAGCCAATTTATCTATCTATCTATTTACCCCGGATACGCACGGAATCCGGGGCAGTTCGCTTATAAACATTACAAATAGATACACTCGATGAACAGATATCGACAGCGTCTTTATTTCGTAAGCAGTAATTACGGTTTTGATGTCATACCTTTGGCTTATGTCAATTTCATCTCTAATACGTAAAAGACTGATTAGATTATTTCCCTCATATATCAAAGGCGAAAGTTAGTGAGTGTGTATGTTTGTTACTTCTTCACGTCTAAAAGGCTGGAGCGATTTTAATAAAATTTGGTATGGACTTAGCTGACAACATGGATTAAAACATAGGCTATAATTAATAAAGTTTAACGCGTGTAAAACCGCGGGGCACAGTTAGTTCTTATTAATATCTGATGTTGGTAAAGAGCCATGCTGAAATGGGACTGGGCTGGTCATGCTTCACGTATGCACCCAGAAAGATGGGCGCAGATGACAAACAATTGAGTCCCTCAAAATGGCCGACGTCCACGTATTAGGCCCTTACGGAGATGGTGTGATGACCTGAACTCGTTTTGTAACGACTGGCCTGAAATAACGAAAAACAGGGAAATCTGGAAAACCAAGGGCCTTTGCTCAGCACCGGGACACAGTAATAGGAAAAAAGCATCTTAATAAAATATGTCATGTGACACTCATTCCAGACATAATAGTAGAACAGAAAAAACGAAAGCGAGCCTATTCTTTTCTTAAAGGCCGGCAACGCACTTGCAGCTCCTCAGGTGTTGCTAGTGTCCATGGGCGGCGGTGATCACTTACCATCAGGTGACCCACTTGCTCGTTTGCCATCCTATTATTAGAAAAAAACAATGGCGTCTGCCATATTTGGTTCTTCGCTATTTCAAAGTTACTCATCTACAAAATTTTAAGACAGCGCTGCAGAGTCCGTATTTGTGAAATAAATTAATAAATTCAACTATTATTGGGCAACTTAACAAATTCACAAAAAAGGCAAAAAACACAAATAGTTGTCCTTTGCGGACATCGAATCCCAAAAACGAGGACACCTTAACCACTGATCCACTATCCACTCTCCGAAAAAATCTTGAGCAAAATTTGGACATGTACGCCACTTATAGGTAGGAGACATAAGTTAAGAATAGGTAGTGCCACATGGCCGAATGTAGGTAGTAGGTATACAGGTATCCCAAGACCCCTACATCTTCCGGTTCGTGGTCACCGGCGTGTAGAATCGACGGCCGTTGGGACAGAAAGGTTCTTGATTAGCGAACGAACCTGAAAGAAACTTCCTTTCACGCCGCAGTTCGTGGGTTCGATTCCAACCCAGGACAGATATTTGTGTGCATGAACATGTCTGTTTATCCTGTATCTGGGTGTAATTATCTATATAAGTATGCGTTTACAAACGAAAAGTAGTATATGTATATCCGTTATCTGGTTCCCATAGTAGTTTGGGACCAGATGGCCGTGTGGGAATAATGTCCCAGGGTCATAAATAACTATTAAAAAACGTTATTGTAAATACTATAATCGAACTAAAATAGAGCAAAATCTGTTCACCTGCTAAATAATTTCAATAAGTGGACAAAATCCTATGTAAATGACCACTTGAAAATGTTTCGCCGGACCGTCTCCACAAGGCCGTATTGAAACCGGTAGTCGAGGATCGGGAAATTTAGTTTTTTGGATGTTCTCAATTGAGATGCATTGCATCCGGTGCTAATATAAAAGTGCGACCTTCGTTATAGAAACAAGCATAGTAATTAATTATATCGATTTCTTCCTTAATTACGGACAGAATTGTTCAGTCAGAGACAATATAAGCAAATACAACATTGACAATGATTATATAAACTTACTAGCTGTGCACCGCGGTTTTACCCGTTAAATTTTATAAATTATCACAGCTCCTCACCCGTAGGTGATAGCGTGACAATATGTAGCTTATATGTTGACCCAACCTCTTAGTAATATTCATGCAAAATTTTAAGAAAATCCATGGAGTATTTTTGAGTTTAGCCCGGACATCATCATCATATCAGCCGAAAGACGTCCACTGCTGGACAAAGGCCTCCCCCAAAGATCTCCACAATTGCCGGTCTTGTGCTATTCGCATCCAGCATTTTCCAGCGACCCGCACAAGATCATCGGTCCATCTTGTAGGGGGCCTGCCCACGCTGCGTCTTCCGGTTCGTGGTCGCCACTCGAGAACCTTTCTGCCCCAACGGCCGTCGGCTCTACGAGCTATGTGCCCTGCCCACTGCCACTTCAACTTGGCAATTCTTCGGGCTATGTCGGTGACTTTGGTTCGCCTGCGGATTTCGACATTTCTGATGCGATCCCGCAGGGAAACTCCGAGCATAGCCCTCTCCATTGCTCTTTGGGTGACCTTGAGCCTTCTAATAAGGCCCATAGTGAGCGACCACGTCTCTGTTCCGTATGTCATCACTGGCAACACACACTGGTCGAAGACTTTCGACTTGAGACACTGCGGTATTTTGGACGAGAAGATGTTACGTAGCTTCCCGAACGCTGCCCAGCCGAGTTGGATTCTACGATTGACCTCCTTATCGAAGTTGGACCTACCTAGTTGGATGGTCTGTCCTAGGTAAATATAGTTCTCTACAACTTCGAGTGTAGAGTCACCAACTTTCAATTGAGTGGGTGCAACATGGACGTTTGACATGATTTTCGTCTTATCCATGTTCATTTTCAGACCCACTTGTTGAGAGACTCTGCTGAGGTCATCGAGCATTGTACCGAGGTCTTCCATGGTCTCAGCCATGACTACGATATCATCGGCAAATCGAAGGTGAGTGATGTACTCGCCATTGACATTGATGCCAAAGCCTTTCCAGTCCAGAAGCTTGAAGACGTCTTCCAATGCAGCGGTGAACAGTTTCGGAGATATAACATCTCCCTGTCTCACACCTCGCTGCAAGCGGATAGGTTTCGAGATCTGGTCCTGGAGTCGCACTGACATAGTGGCGTTTTCATACAAACACTTTATCACCTCGATATACCGGTAGTCAATTTGGCACCTTATGAGAGACCTCAGTACGGCCCATGTTTCGATAGAATCAAAGGCTTTCTCATAGTCCACAAACGCTAAGCACAGTGGCTTGTTATACTCTTCGGTCTTCTGTATAACTTGCCGCAGCGTATGTATGTGGTCTATGGTGCTAAAGCCTTTTCGGAAACCGGCTTGTTCGGGAGGCTGGAAGTCGTCAAACCTGCGATCGAGACGGTTCGTAACGACCCTCGAAAACAACTTGTAAACATGGCTCAGCAGTGTGATGGGTCTATAATTCTTCAATAGGGTCTTGTCGCCCTTTTTGAAGAAGAGCACCACCACACTTCTGTGCCATGCTTGTGGCGTTTGACCATCTAGTATGACGGAGTTAAATAACTTCTGAAGGGCCCGTAGGGTTGGTGTACCACCCGCCTTCAGAAGCTCTGCTGTAACTCCATCATCACCAGGCGCCTTATTGTTCTTGAGTTGTTTGAGAGCCATTCTAATCTCGTACAGGCTGACGTCCGGGATGTCTTCGGTGTAGTGTCGGGTTAGTCGTGCTCTGGGATCTGAGGCATGACTTTTGACAGGTGGCTGTGTTGTCGTATATAACTGTCCGTAGAACTTCTCGATCTCTCCCAGCAACTCAGGTTTAGACGTGACGATTCTACCATCCTCAGTCTTCAGCTTCGTCAGTTGGCTCTGTCCAACAGACAGAGCTCTTGCGAACACTTTAGAGCCTTTGTTCCGCTCGATAGCCTCTTTAATACTAATTGTATTAAATTGCCGCGTGTCGCGAGTCAAAGACTTTGAGATCTGTCTGTTGAGCTGCCGATATCTGGTAGTATCATCTGAGGATGTCAGAACCATTTTCCGTCTATCTTCCATAAGTTGCGGGGTAAAGTCAGAGATCTTTTTAGTTCTGTTTGTACGACGGGCCTTGAAGACCTTAGACCCAGCCGTATGGACAGCTTCTACGAGCCTGTCATAGTATGAGTCCACTTCCTCGCAGTCTGCTAGGCATTCGAAACGGTTTTGCAGTTCGAGCTGAAATGATTCGGGGTTTTGGACGTGGATAGGTAAAGGTCGGAGCGTAGACTTTATCAGTCGGGACCTCTGGAGTTTGACATTCAGGTTCAATGAGCCTCTGACCAGTCTGTGATCGCTCCCGGTTTTAACCGCATTGATCACGGAGACATCATTGAACATCTGTCGTCTCGTCGACAAGATAAAGTCTATCTCATTTTTAGTTTTACCATCGGGGCTCACCCAGGTCCATTTGCGGTGATCCGGCTTCCTGAAGAAGGAATTCATCATAAAGAGTCCCTCCTTTTCCATGAAGTCGGCCAACACTTGGCCCCGGGGGTTCCGGTCTCCAGTTCCAAATTGCCCCACTCTCAGCTCATTACCGAATCGTTTGCCCAGCTTCGCGTTAAAGTCCCCCATGACCACAGTGAAATAGGAGTTAGAGGTATGTATGGCTCTGGATATGTCCTCATACATAACCTCTACTTCATCGTCGGAGTGTGTCGAAGTGGGTGCGTATACCTGTATAACCTTCAACGAATACCACTTGGTGATTCTGAGTATAAGGTACGCAACCCTCGTCGACACACTCTCGATTTTCACTAGGTTGTTCACGAGGGACTTGTGGACTATGAACCCGACACCACCTTGGGATATTTGGTCACCCTCCCGGTAATAGAGCAGGTTTCCGGATTTCAGTATTATCGAGTCCTCCCCCTCTCTTCGGACTTCAGATAATCCTACAATATCCCAATGTAACCTGCTCAATTCTTCCTCCAGTTCGGTTATCTTCTCGTCGGACCGCAGTGAACGTGTGTTATATGTTGCCAGGGCCAGAGGTCGTCGGTGTTGGTAACGCGGAATCTGCCGGGGATTCTTAGCACCCCCTGCCCTGCCGTAACCACGGCTGTTACCACGGCTGGGAATAGCAGGGCTGCCGGGGACTGGGGGCCGCGGTTTGGTTGTGTCCATCATTTGAGGGGATTTGCCATAATCGCCACGCTTGGCAGACGGGTTGGCGATCGCCGTAAGGTGGATATGGTACTCAGGAGAACGCTGCTGCCCGTTCTCTGGTATATATTCCCTCGGGACGACTTTTACGTCCCCCCACGGGATGAGAGGGGGTGGTGATATTCTTAGGCCGTCACCACACAGCAAACAGCCCGGACATACATACAGACAAACAGACAAAAATTCTAAAAACTATATTTTTGGCTTCGACATCGACAGTAGATCACGCCCCGAGTATCCTTTTAAAAATATATTCAATGTACAGTTTTGACTTTCTTACGATTTTATTATAAACTTATGTATATACAATCATTTTGACATTTTTGACAATAACTTTTCATGAACTAGTTAAGTAACTAAATCAATAAAATCATAAATTAAATGTTAGTTGTATGTACAAGAGTCGGCAATAAGGGAGGGCAATCCAGAGTCCTTCCAGGTGACGTGTCCCGACTATCTGGGGCATTGCGCAAAAGGGGGGCACCGTAGCAGCATACCCACGTTACCGGGGCTCCCCCGTCAGGCGCCAAGAGAAGCCCACGGCAGGTTACGGGTAATCGGTGCGAGTCCGACATACCCACCCGCAGACACTTTTTGCGGGGGTGGCATGCTTAGGCGTTTCGCCTGTCTAAACAAAAAAAAAGTTGTATGTACAAACTTTTGATCTAAATACATACACGTTAAAATATCTTAAGACAGTTCGAACACTGCAATTTGATCCTATAATAGACAAAGCCGCGTATAACTTAAGGTATAATAGGTTCTGCAATGATGAATAAAATTGGGGTATAATTAACGCACTGCGATCTGATCTCAAACTAGACAAAGCCTATGCCTATGCAGCCTATGGTAACCACACAACTGATAAACATACATTACTTACTTACTTATCGAATGGGCAGTGGTTACCCTGGTGTCAGAGTTGATCAAGCCGCCCAGTAGGCCTCTGACATGGCTTAACGACTGTTGCCTAATAGCTACAACCGGGACCGACGGCTTAACGGGCCCTCCGAAGCACGGAGACGCTCACAAATTAAACCACTTTGGCGGTCACCCATCTATGGACTGACCGCGAGCCTAGTTGCTTGACCTCGCCAATCACTTACGGACTGGCTGGCAGAGCATCTGGCTAAGAGCGCCTCATATAAACATACATTTCTAAATACATATTAAATCCTACTAATATTATAAACGCGAAAATTTGTAAGTATGGATGGATGGATGTTTGTTACTCTTTCACTTAAAAACTACAGAATGGATTTCAATGAAACTTTACAGTAATATAGCTTATATATCAGAATAACACATAGGCTTCAATTTATAAAGATATTGTGTGAATTGTCCAAAATATGACGATAAGTGTCAAGTAAGTAGGAAAAAATTTACCATCTGCGAGCTATTCCGGCGTGCACTGCCAAAACCGCTAGAGGTACACATCCTACTAATATTATAAATGCAAAAGTTTGTGAGTATAGATGTATGTTTATTACTCTTTTACGCAAAAACTACAATAACGCGGGTGAAACCACGGGGCTTAGCTAGTACATACTTATTATAGAAAAATGACACCCAGACACAGAACAAATAATCGTGTGCATAACACATGCATTTAATATCATGTTCCTTATAATATATTCGATTTCATTTGATATTACGTCACGCCATATACCTATCATTCCAAACAAAATCGTCAACACAACGAAAAGCTAGATATTTTAATAATAATTTTAATTTCTTACGCGTAATTTTCTGAGTGCCCCGCGTTTGACCTTATCTGAAGGCCTTAAGAATAGGAAGATGAGGTAGCATGACACATAGATACATGCAAATCTAAGACCGGAACTATATACAGTCGGCTACAGATTTATCGTAAATGGCTTAATTACATTATATCTAGATTTGATTGCCTCGGTCGAGTATGGTTTTGGCGAAGTGACGGAAATCATATAAAACAAAATATTTGCCATACTCAAAAATAAGGAAAGCCATATATCTGAACTCAACTAAATCTCTAATTTTAGGGCTCTGTTATGTAATTATCAAATAGTGAACTCATAGCACATAGCTCGTAGAACCGATGGCCGTTGGGGCAGAAAGGTTCTCGAATGTCAAGTGGCGTCCACGAACCGGAAGACGCAGCTCGAGCACAAGATGAAGCGATGATCATGTAAGGGTTGCTGGAAGTTGCTAGATGCGGAAAGCGCAAGACCGTCCATTGTGGAGATCTTTAGGGGAAGCCTTTGTCCATCTGTGGCCGTCTTTCGGCTGATATGATTATGATGATGATGAACTCAAATATCAAAAATGTAAAATCTTGCAACTTAGTGTCAGTTTGTTCGAGTTGGCGATTTCCATTCCAAATAACGCTACAAAACTAAAATTTAATAAAGATAAAATTAAAAAGAAAACACTACCTACGTATAATGTTATAAAACTAAATTAAATAAAATGGATTCAAAATTTAATGAACTCTTAGTTTGATAATTATAAAAGGTGTAAATTAAAAAGTGGGGGAATATTAATTGTATCTACCCATGTAATTGAATAAATGAAAGAAAACCAGTTTGTGAAATATAAAACACTATTATATACCTAGTTTCCTAGACAAATTAAGCTCCGTAATTTTCAATTACTATTGATGTTACATTGTGTGTACTTATAACTTTAGCAATATAATATATAATAATTTTAATTGATATAAATCATTTTCAAAATTTTATTCATTTCATGTCTACCAAGAATCCTAAAACTAAACCTTTGCATATAAGGGAAAACTGCCGTCTGTTACTATTCCTTGTTCTATCTGTAAATTACCTGTAAGTTTTCTTATGAAATAAAATTAAATAACAATTAAATATAATAAGCGGTTCTGTGATCCCCAATATTTATCAAAGTATTATTGTAGATTTAATACGAGTAATTTGTTTCATGTGATGCCTGTGGATTTTGATGTGTGAGTGACAGTTTTCAATATTACTACCCCATCTCATCCCGTGGGGGGTGTAGAAGACGACCCGAGGGAATATCTACCAGAGCACGGGAGCCAGCTCTGCGTCTCTCTGTATACTATGAGCACTATACTGCGATCGCCAACCAGTCTGCCAAGCGAGTCGATTATGGTATATTCCCACATTCTTGAGGTAGCTCTTGTACAGCAGTGGACATCATTTGGCTGACATGACGATGTCTATGGAGCCCACGTAAAGGACTCACAAGCTCATCAGTCCATCTTGTATCTTGGGTCTGTGTGCCTCGACTGCCACTTCGGCTTACCAATTCTTCGGGCTATGTCGGCTACTTTGGTTCGCTTGCGGATTACGGATCTTCAGTCTCCCAAGGAAACTCCAAGCATAGCTCTCTCCATTGCTCTTTAGGTGACTTTGAGCCTTCTTATGAGGTAGGATAGTGAGTGACCACGTCTCTTTTCTAAGCTGATATTGCTTTAAGACTGTACCAATAAAGTGGTATTATTATTGTTATAATCGAATAATAATGATCTAACAGAATTGATTAGTGATCGAAGTAAAATAACAGACTTAAGTAAAGTTCAAGTGCATTTTGTTTACTATTTCAAAATGATTAATATGGTTCGCCGTTAGACAAAGTAATTCGAGATACGAAAGCAGAAACAACACTATTAATTTGTTTCTGTGGTGTTAGATAAACTACTTCCGTGAGATTCGGCAAAAGGGGCATAGCATGGACATACCCTCTCATTACAAAGTTCTGGGAAATTTAAGATTTACCTGCCGAGAACTTCTAATGACGCCTGATGGATAGGTGGGTATGGTGCTCCGATGCCGCAAAAGGGGGCCCCTTTTGCGGCATGTCGGGACGCGTTTCCAGGGAACAAAACACTACTTAGATATTATGACGGGCCTGTTGACGTGGTTGGCAAATGCTTGCTTTTCACGCCGGAGGTCGTGGCTTCGATTCCCACCCAGGACAGATATTTGTGTGCATGACCGTGTCTGTTTGTCTTGAGTCTGGGTGTAATTATCTAAATAAGTATGTAGTTACAAAAGAAAAGTAGTACAAGTATGTAGTATATCAGTCATCTGGTGTCCATAGTACAAGCTCTGCTTAGTTTGGGATCAGATTGCCGTATGTGAATAATGTCCCAAAGTATTATAGTTATTATGATGAGAAGAATTAAAATTGAGTTGTAGTATGTCGTGTTTTTTTGTTTTAAGAGTTTTTTGGGGCGGGTAGTTCGAATATTTATATCAAGTGAAAGTAGTGGAATCATGTTTTGTGTTCGTGTTTGTGTTTTTTTGAAATAAAGTCAATGGCATATATGTTTTCTTAAAACATGAACCTAGATAGATATAACTAGATAGATATAAATAGTATAGATAGAACTAGTATTGGTTAAAATCTTGGGAACAAAACACAAATTTTGCTGATATAATGATGCCTTAAAGACCGGTACGCCTCCTCTGGCGTTGCGAGTGTTCATTGCCGGTGGTGATCACTAGATATTAGGGTCTATAAAAACCGGCCAAGTGCGAGTCGGACTCGCGCACGAAGGGTTCCGTACCTAGTGTAGTAGTGAATATTTTGCTCGTTTTTATAGATAATGCCATCTATAAAAACGAGCATAATATTCACGTTTATTGTATGGCCCTTAAATATTTATTTTGTTTTGTTTTTTAGTATTTTTTATTATAGTTTCAACAGAAATACATCATCTGTGAAAATTTCAACTGTCTAACTATCACGGTTCATGAGATACAGCCTGTTGACAGACGGACAGACAGAGAGACAGCGAAGTCTTAGTAATAGGGTCCCGTTTTACCCTTTGGGTACGGAACCCTAAAAAACACGGGTCATTCCACATACTCAGCATACTTCAGGGTAAGTTTGTCTAAAAAGTACTGAACAAGATGGTAAATCTTCCATCTTTCAAATTTCCCGTGTTTTCTAAAATTATGGAAAAGGTAGTGAACTCGCGTTTGGTTAAGTACATTACAGAAAATAACATCTTGTCAGATTTTCAGTTCGGTTTCAGACCAAACAGGTCAACTGAAAATGCTGTCAGTGTCCTTGCCAATGAAATTGTCTCTCATTTAGATAAAAATCGCGTCTGTATTGGGGTCTTTTTAGACCTCGCTAAAGCCTTTGATACCGTCTCCATTCCAATCCTTTTACAGAGGTTGGAAAATATCGGAATCAGAGGAGTTGCTCTGGATTGGTTCCAGAGTTACTTAACTGAAAGGCAGCAGTGTGTTAAGGTAGATTCTTGGCTCAGCTCTATCAAGAAAACATCGTTTGGGGTGCCTCAAGGCAGTGTATTAGGGCCGACCTTATTTCTGCTATATATCAACGAACTTGCAACTTTACCTCTAAAACATGCAAAAGTTGTGTGCTACGCCGATGATACAGCCGTAATTTTTCATGGTACTTCTTGGAGTATGTGTTTTGATAATGCAGTGCAAGGCATGTCTAAAATAGCCAAATGGCTCAATTACAACCTGCTCACACTTAACACATTAAAAACAAAATTCTTGTGTTTCCATAAAACCAGCGCCTCCTCACCAACCTCTACTCCAGACATTCCGATCCATACGTGTGACCAACATCAAACAAACAGGAACACAACATGCAACTGTAGTAGAATCCAAAGATCGCGGTCTATTAAATATCTAGGCGTAGTACTTGATGAAAAGCTTAACTTCAGAGATCACATAACTGCTTTATCTGCCAAAGCTAGGAAACTTATTTACGTCACAAGACAACTTAGAGATGTGGCTAGTAGTGAGCTTTTGAAAACTATTTACACCTCACTTTGCCAGTCAGTCCTCACATACTGTATCAATGTATGGGGTGGTGCAGCCACAACACATATGATAACTTTGGAAAGAGCACAGCGATCAATACTAAAAGTGATGCTAAAGAAACCCATCTTATTCCCGACATCAGAACTCTACAAAGCGGCGGGCCTTTTGAGCATACGTAGATACTATGTGGTTAATGCAGTTCTGTGCACTCACAGAACTGTAATGACTTCGAATAACTACCCTAATATGCTTAAACAACGAGTTTTTAAATTGCCCGTTCCAAGTATAAAAACATCTTTTGCGAAACGTTTTCAAGAGTACATGTTTCCATTCTTGTATAACAAATTAGTAAACAAGTGCGGCATTAAAGTGAGTACTTCACACGAAGCTCAGAATAAAGTAAAAAAATTCGTTTCTGAACTAAACTACAGTGAAACTGAGCAACTACTAAGATCTCTAATTTGAACACACATGCGATTTATTACGACTACACACACACACACACACTTTATACATACACACACATACACTTCATACATTAATTATGTATTATTTTTAGCTAAGATTAACAAAACTTATTTTTTTGGTATTCATAAATTGTATGCAAGTAAATAAATTAATAATTTAATTAACCATCATAATCCTTAGTCAACATGTAATAATAATGGAATGTAACTTTTATTTTATCGTTAATAATGATATAAACTGTGAGCTAGTCCTACCAGGCAATCGTATTTTGTATGATAACCTCGATACAGGCATTGCCTAGTGAGGCTATCATTGTACATCAACCATGTAAAAAATGAAGTGCTAATAAATTATTATTATTATTATTATGTATTTTATTCCATTTCATTCTTATTTTATACATTTACAAATATATTGTTACAAAAAAAAAATATATTTATAAATATAAAAAATAGACATCCAATCGGCAACGGGAGCAGGGTCCATGCTACCGATGGTCAAGGCTCCAGAGAGAGGAACCTCCTCACAATACGCGCCGTCTCTAAAATAACTGCCTTCTGAACCTGACCCTTGACCCAACTGCCTAACGCGAGCCTCTTAAGGTGACGGTCGAGGCTCTTGGAAATCAAACCATGGGCAGAAACGACAATCGGTACAATGATCGCCGAGTCGACGTCCCACATGTCAACAACCTCGCGTGCTAGGTCAAGGTATTTAATTTCCTTGTCTTTTTCAGCTTTCACAAGGTTGTCATCATGTGGGACAGCAACATCGACGATCACTGCCCGGCGCTCTTGGCGATCCACCATCACAATATCAGGCTTATTGGCAACAATAGTCCTATCTGTGATGATGGATCTGTCCCAGTACAATGTGACACGGCCATTCTCCAGTATTGTCTCTGGAACGTATCTGTAGTACGGCACCTCCGACGTCACAAGGTTGTACCGCAGAGCAAGTTGCTGATGGATTATCCTGGCTACTTGATTGTGCCTGTGCAAATACTCACCATTAGCAAGACGGGAGCAACCAGAAATTATATGTCTGAGGGATTCCCCAGGGCGGTGACATGCCCGACAAATGTCAACAGTACCATCCCTCAGTATAAATCTCCGGTAGTTATTCGTCATTACTACTTCGTCAGTAATTGCACAGACAAAACCCTCGGTTTCCGCAAAAAGGTCACCGAACCGTAGCCAGGCTACTGATGCTGTTAAATCTACATCTGGCCCGTGCAGGGCCTTGTAAAATCTGCCATGAAGTTCCTTGCTCTGCCATACCTCCTTGCGGTCACTGGTGCTAAGTACCGTAGGTTGACGCTAGTTAGTTTTGGCTAAGGATAGAGCGGTGAATCCATTGTCCACGGCGATCACGTCCGCATGCATACCCACACTATTATGTAGGAAATAGTTTCTAAGATTATACAGCTCACGGTTATGCATAGTTCTAGCATTTAAAAAGCCACGACCACCACATTTCCGTGGGATGTACAATCTCATCACAGAAGAGCGGGGGTGATGCATCCGATGTGATGTCAGCCGCGTTCGGACTGTTCGGTCCAGGGCGTCTAGCTCAGTTTGAGTCCACTTGAGTATTCCAAAGGAGTACAACAAGACTGGCATGACCCAGCCATTGTAAGCACGCACCTTGTTCCCTCCGGACAATAGGCTTTTCAGCACTTTTGTCAAGCGGCCCAAGAAGCGCCCCCGCAATGACTCCTTCATGTCAGCCTCTTTGATGCCTAATGCCTGTGACATACCCAAGTACTTGTAGGTTTCGGTTGCAGAGAGGGTTACTAAGTTAATGGAAGCTGAGAGTTGGGTGCTCTGAGATTCCACTATCTTCCCTCGTTTTGCATGCATGACTGCACATTTGTCAATACCAAACTCCATTCTGATAGAGTTACTGAAGTTTTCTGTGAGCTTCAGTAACGCTGACAAGTGAAGATTGCTAGAGGCAAATAACTTTAAGTCATCCATGTAAAGGAGGTGTGATATTACTTGTCCTCCTCTCCGCAGTCGATAACCTAACCCAGAATCCTCTAGTAGTGTGCTCAGAGGGTTCAGAGCCAGGCAAAACCACAATGGGCTCAAACTGTCGCCCTGAAAGATTCCCCGTTCTATCCTTATAGGCTCACCGTTCCCCAAGGTCTGGCGAGATCCTGGATAAAGAAGGACCGTACTCCACTGCTCCATACATGTCTTCAGGAAGGTACGTAAAATTGTATTTATTTTATACAATTCTAGCACTCTCATAAGCCAAGTATGGGGCACGGAGTCATAGGCCTTCTTGTAATCTATCCAGCATGTCGACAGATCTTTTCGGTTTCGGCGTGCCTGCTGGCAAATGGCCGTGTCAATAAGAAGCAATTCCTTAGTACCGCGGGACCCATTCCTACATCCATTTTGAGCTGTAGATATAATTGCATTTCTGTGAATGTGATTGCAGATTTTGGTTTTTAATATTGATGTTAAAATTTTGTACATGGTTGGAAGACATGTAATTGGTCTATAGTTCTTGGGTTCCGCGGTACTACCTGACTTATGGATCAAGTGGGTTACACCTGTGGTCATAAATGTGGTCATAAATTGTGGGAGCGAACCTGACTCTAAAGCCGACTGGAATTTGATAGCCAAATATTCGTGCGAGCTACGTAGCCATTTTAACCAAAAATTGTGCAGTCCATCTGGCCCTGGAGATTTCCAGTTAGACAAACGGTAGACTGCACTAGCGACGTCGTCGGATGTGATAGAAGTACTATTCATTTCTTCAATAGGCTCACACACACGTTTAACGACCCCCATCCAATCGCCCTCGGAGTGAGCGATGGGTACCGACCAGATATTACGCCAGAAAGATATCATGGCGTCACTATCTCGCCGGGGCCCATCGCCGTTAGTCGGTTGTTCAGTCTGCTCCCACAATTTATATACCCATCTCTGGTCCTTTTGGAATTTGTGGTTTTGGGAATATCGATCCACGCGTTTTTTATATCTCCGAATACGACTAGCCCATGCATAAATTTTTTGTTTATAGAAATCTATGCGCTCTGTAACATGTGATATGTAATCGCGGGGACTGATATCAGTCCCCATAAACACCTTCTTTACAAAGCGCATGACTCGAGGACGGGTGTTACCCTCTTGAAAGGATCGAAGCTTGTCAATGAGCACCCTAGCCTCACGGATACGCCGTTCAATCCTGCACTGCCAGGTCGGTACAGCAGATCTCGGTCGTGTAGCTCCGTCATAATCGGGAAACTTGACACGTGCTACACGACATGCGGTAATAGCCCCGCAATACAGGAGAGAATGCATATCCGTTAGGTCTTCACTAGTGGCAAAGTATTCCGCCATTATTGAATCTAGGGTGCACACTAATGTTTTATTTTTATTATGCATGGGCAAGCGCGGCAACCGTGGTTTGAGATGGTTTGCCGTGGACCGATATTCTCGAACCACAACCTCAAAGGTGCTTCTTATTTCATTGTACATACTACTTACGTCAGTAGTCATATCATCCCCATCGTCGCCCGCACTAGCGGCAGAATGCGGTGGAGCCATGGTGGATGTTTGGGCCACGGGCGGGACGGGAACAATACGGCTATTGAGGGCCTCCGAGCGCAGCTGATCAAGCACGGTATCGTTCAACATATGATTACGCTGAATAACCCGTACCTGATCCGAAAGTCGCTGTGCCGATACGTTGATAGTTGGTTCAAGTTCCTGGAAAAAAGATTTATGATTTATTTTATTTATTTATTTATTATTATTATTATTATTATCTATACATATAATAAAATCGTAGGAAAGTCAAAACTGTACATTGAATATTTTTTAAAAAGGATACTTGGGGTGTGATCTACAATCGATATCGAAGCCAAAAATATAGTTTTTAGAATTTTTGTCTGTTTGTCTGTATGTATGTCCGGGCTAAACTCAAAAAGTACTGCATGGATTTACTTCAAATTTTGCATGAATATTACTAAGAGGTCAGGTCAACATATAGGCTACATATTATCACGCTATCACCTACGGGGGAGGAGCTGTGATAATTTACAGCTTAACGCGGGTAAAACCGCGGGGCACAGCTAGTAAACTATATACAAGTGGTCATTTAAACAGTCGACGAAACTTAAATTTCGTAGGCACGAAACTGCACAACATGCAAAATACAGATAAAAAAAGATTAAGTTCACAAACAAGAACTTTTAATGATATAAAAGATATTTATTCACCGATTGACCTTACGACCTCTGTGTCTGAGCTGTGTATGTAAAGAATTTGCCGCCTAAAGGTCACCGATTCGATTCTTGCACTTAACAACCTACTCGTATGTGTAAAAAAAAACTTGTGTGTACTTATGTACACCCGTTAGAAGTTATACTTCTTAATATACAACTTGAACATAGTTATCAATTTTCATACCACCTAGAACTTATTTCATGCTGTTAAATTTTTTGGTGTCGGTGTGCGCGCGCATCGTAAAAATTCACTCTCATCATTTTTCTCCATCGCGCCAAAAGAAGTATAACTTCAAAAACTGTGTTGAGAGTTTGCACTCCGTGTCTCGATTAGGACGTCATGCTTTCCCGATTGCCTTGAGGGTATGTATAATAATCAATACAGTTAATCAGAGACCAAATAAATAAAATAAAGTAAATAAATTAAAAAAGATTTTTATTCACGTAAACTTTAAAAAAGCGCTTGTAAATGTCAGAACATGTTTTTAGTAATATAGTTAAGTACCTATACATAATTATTTCTAGTTACATATTAAACATTTATAAAATTTATTTTATAATAGTAATGATATTTAACTAGCTTGTATTAAGTTGTTGTCAAAGAGACTATGCTCAGTCTACACATTTAAGTCTGGCAAGTAGGTACAGACGCTGCAGCTGGCACATCCAGCTACCCCAATCTGTCAAATTTCTTTTATAGATTTTCAACTTTATCAGATAAGCATAAGGTTCACTTTCAATTGGGAAAATCTGACAGATTGGGGTAGCTTGATGTGCTGGCGTCTGTACAACAAGTTAGACTGGGAGGTAACCGAAATAGAAATGTGAAAAATACACGGAAGAAGAAGTGGTAGCACTTGGGTATGGCAAAGAATATCACAACACTATCTCTACCCGTGGAGGAGTCATCCCGAGGATTCACTGCTACCCATTCTCTAGTAGGTATTCCCCTACCAAAGAATGGGTAGCAGCGTGTCTCTGTGAATGCTCAAGATGACTCATATGACAAACATACTGTACGATCACCAACGCAATTTGTACGACAAAATTACCAAAGATATCAAATGTAAGCAAAATTAATAAATAGGTGCATGTTGTATAAACATGTAACGTAATTAACGCACACCCTCAAACACCCCAATTAGAATATTATGTTGTGATCATAATACATAAACTGAATTTTAAATTTATAATAAAAAAATTAAATTAAATAAAAGGTTTTTATTCACGTAGACTTTAAAAAAGCGCTTGTAAATAGTCAGAACATGTTAGTAGTAATATAGTTGTATACATTTAGCATGTATATGCATTGTTACTTGCTAAATTAGTTTCTTGGAATAAAGTTTATTTTTCTTTAAATGATGAGTATTGAATGATGGAATTTGTATGAATACAAATAAAACTGCGATTTAAAAAGTGTTATTACACGGTCCATTTCAATTTGTTTTGACTGTACAGGTTTAATATCACAATAAGTTCCGTAGTTTTAATTATTTTGGAATAAAAAATTACCTATATTAAAAATGATATAAATCGATTCAGTAAACGATTCTGAACAAACTATTTTCAGGATGTGCGTTAATTAAGTTACATGTTGTATAAAAAGGTATAACTTTTTAAATTTAACTGAAAATGTTGGGTGTAATAGTCCCTCTTGGTTGAACAACTGGAAAAGATACACACGGCTACATATCAAGCTATATTTTTCCAGTATAAGCTGATCTTGCGTTGTATAGTATTTCCATACAATAAGAGGTCAGCTTATATTGGAAATGTATAGCTTGATATGTAGCCGTGTGTACTAGAGAACATACTACTGAATGATTTTGAAACAGGATGGCGCTCCTTTTTACTCCCCTTCACAAAATGTAGATACATAGTTTTCAATAAAATATATTTAAATAACTTGAAAAGATATTACGCTTTTTTAAGCGTATTCTCCGTTGATTGTGAAACAATTTATTTGAAATATTTTATTTTGCAAAATGGATCCATATAAATTTCATTTAAATTGGTTGTTTAAAAAAGTTGAAGTAGATTCTGTGTTTTTAAAACATTAATTATAATATATCGGCAACCAAATTGTCGAAACAAATGGTACAAGTAGAGGATCTCGCTATATAATTATTTGTAGCCATATTGAATAATGATGACATTGACATTTGGCGGGAAAACATCCGCTTTTTGACGTCACGGCACTATTGTAGTCTTTAAAAGTATATTCAGAGTCATTCGAAATTCGATGTCGCATTACAGATTATTCCTAATAATCGATTTTATAAAAATCCTGTCATTTGTGAGTAGGACGGTAGATAGGTAGGTAATATACAAAGTGAAACATAGATGTTATGTTTCATTAGTAGATAATTTAAGTTATTTTAATACTAATTGTGAATCCTTTTTGTAGATTCAAAATTTATGGCAAATAAATGATTTCAGTTATAAAAAAAGTTAATAAAGTAATACTTCTATTAAAAAAAAAGATGAAAAGAGCGTGATCTATCTACTGAAACAAATAAGAAGAACTAACCTATTAGGTTGCCGTACTGTTTTCTTGTATGGGGTATATATATGCATGAAATAATAAAAGAAAAACAAAGTCTCACAGCTTTGAGTCTCAAATTATTAAATATTTGCTTTCTTTTAATTTTTTTTTCACAACTAAAATTTTTCTGACGATAACAAATACATAAAATAATTATTTATCTAATTTGGTGCAGTGGTTTGGATGTTATAATTACTTCGGTTATTCATTTTTATTGATATGCTTACACTTTATCTTATAAACTGAAAGACGTCCACGGCAGGACAAAAAGCGCACAATAGAATTCTATCCATCATTTAGAGGATATGACATGATTGGTCCAGCAAAGAAAAAAAAACGTGCACGGTGGAGTATTAGTACAACTTTAATGTATGGAAGTGAAAGTTGGGTATGGCAGAAAAAGAATTAAAGTAAAATAAATGCAGTGGAAATGAGAGCTCTGAGAAGTATGTGTGGTGTGACTTTGAGAGACAGAATTCGAAATACTGGAGGATGTAGTCACAAAGAATGAAAAAGGAATGCTGAGATGGTTTGGCAATTTAGAAAGGATGAATGAAAGAAGATTGACCAAAGAAATATACCTGGCCTGTGTAAATGGAACAACCGGAAGGGGAAGACCTCGTCGAACATTTACTGACCAAATTGGAGACGTTCTCCAGAAAAGGCTGGTCAGAAGTACCCTAAACCGGCGAGCATGCATGAAGAATATAATGACAGTAATCGAGGCAAAAGACGTGTGCAAAGATCGTGACAAATGGAAATCCACACAGACGCACGAACATGTACATACACGCGTTCACATTCTTAATAAAATGAAAGTAGTACTTATGTGAGAATTAAACACTGTATTCAATTCCAAGGAGACGGCACTGTTTCTCTTTATTACACGCTATCCTGTAGCCTATCTAAGAGGACAGTACCCTAACCATTTAAGTGTATTATTTTTATGTGCTTGTTACCTTTATATGCTATTTGTATTGAACTACAGCAACTATTCTAAGAAATTAGTTTATTATTATTTATACTACCCCTCTGGGAAACAGGCGTGAGTCTATGTATGTATGGTCCAGTAATACACAGAGTAACGCTGCTGTTCTCTTTGACTCATTCGACACGACTTTTACTTCCGTGGGGGACGCAGAAGTAGTCGTGGGGGTGATATTCGTAGCCGGTAACCACACACCATACTTTATTATCTAAGTAGCCTTTTAATATATATTAAATGACTTCAATCCTTTTACGTATAAGGTAACATGGCTTTGACAAAACTTCCTGTGCCTAATTTCGAAATGACCGGCGTCAAAGCATAATCAACAGACTCAGTAGTCACATTCCCATTTATAATATACTAGCGCTGTGCCCCGCGGTTTTACCCGCGTTAAACTTTATAAATTATAGCCTATGTGTTTATCCAGGGTGTCAGCTAACTCCATACCAAATTTTATTAAAATCCGTCCAGCCGCTTAGACTTATTATTATTATTTATTTATTATAATAGATTCATCATCAATTTAACACTAAACATTTGAAGATGACAAGTTATTGAGTTTAAGACTAGGTGTTAAATCTCTACAGATGTATACAACATTCATAAAAAAAAATAGTCACAAAATATACTAAACACAAAAAAGAGACTTGAATAAGTAACAAACATACACACTCACACAGTCACAAACTTTCGCATTTATAATATTTGTAGGATTTATATAAAACCTACCATTCATAGCGTTAAGGGTAATTGGGTCACCTAGTTTCTTTTTTATAAATACTATAGTAGATACTTACGGACTGATAAGTTCATACGCTAGTGGCACAACGGTAATATTTGACTCATTGAACCCTAAAAATATTATAAATGAGAAAGTTTGTGTGAATGGATGTATAGATGTATGGATGTTTGTTAGTCTTTCACGCAAAAACTACCGAACGGATTTTGATGAAACTTTGTAGTAATATAGCTTATATATCGGAATAACACATAGGCTATAATTTATAACATTTTAGTGATAAGACCGCCAATTGTACTGTTCTCTCTAATGTGTATTGTTCTTGTTCTGATTAATATTTTGGTGTACAATAAAGAGTTTAATAATAATAATATAAAGTATAACGCGGGTTAAACCACGTACGCACAGCTAGTACGAAAATAAAGAAACATACCCTTCCTGTGCAAATCCGACTCTCAACTGGCCGCTTATTTTACAAAACTCATTCTTTGTAATAAACTTATACATTTAATTTATGCTGATGACATTGAACTATGGTATCTATATGACAAAGGTGGTACATAACTTATCATCAGCATCATATCAGTCAAAGTAAGTCCACTGGCGAACGAAGACCTCCCCAAAGAATGGGGGGATATGCCATAATCGCTACGCTTGGCAGACGGGTTGGCGATCGCAGTATGACGGTCATACATAGTTCACAGAAATACGTTGTTGCCTGTTCTCTGGTAAATACCTAAGGTACTATAACGGTCACCGTAGCCTAGTTGGTAGTGCTCCTACCTACGAAGCTGGTGGTCCTGGATTCGAATTCCGGTAAGTGCAAATATTTGTGTGATGAGCACGAATATTTGTTTCTGAGTCATGGATGTTTTCTATGTATATAATTATATATCTATCTATATAAGTATGTGTACCGTCGCCTGGTACCCATAGTACAAGCTTTGCTTAGTTTGGGGCTAGGATGATCTGTGTGACATTGTCCCTATATATTATATAACTAATAACTAACTTCGAACCAAACCCATAATCTATTCAATGTCCATTGAACGGCTCGCTCGTTCGCTGCACAAAATGTAGATGAGTTGTCGGCGATATAGTGAGAATGTGTGCGCGTAAATATCCATTGATCCGATAACTTGTCTTATAAAATATGCTTTTAAGCTTTGTGAGACCGGTTTGTGTTTAATATTTTCAATAGCAACTATAACATTCAAGATCGCAGAGTATACTCGAAAATATTTCCCTACTAATACCTCAAAAACGTAGCTATGATAGTGTCGCTGATAGCTGCTACCGGTCCGTACACAATAGGGATGATTAAGCTTCTAGGCGGTTCGTAGGTCAGTCTGGGGATGGACCACCGCTAGTGTGGTTTCAGAAAACTGCAAATGAGTCTCTAATGTTAAAAAGACTGCATCTTAAACCGTGGGCTAACCGGAATGCTGCTGTATCGAAAAGCAGCTGGCCACAGTGGGTATTGCCAACTCGTGTAAGCCTTAAGGTAAGCTTCTGCAATAATAAAACAAATCTATGTGTTTTGGGACTAAATAAATAAAAATAAAAAGGTTTTTACTCTCGTAGACTTTAAAAAAGCGCTTGTAAATAGTCAGAACATGTTTGTAGTTATTATTTCTAGTTACTTATTACAGATATTTAGGTACACGGAATGTTAAAACATTTATACAATTTATTTTATAATGGTAGTGATATTTAGCTAGCTTGTATTTATTGTCAAGGAGATTATGTTTAGGTTTAATTATTGAAATTTATATTTTACTACATATTACTATTATCACACTGCAATCTGATCCCAAACTAGACAGAGCCAGTTCCATGGCAACCATACAACTGATAGACATACCTACTTCTATATTTATAAATTTGATATAAGAAAAATGTAGGTAACGTTGTGTTCCAACAGTAAGTTTTGTGGTGCTAGTTCTATCACTAACGTTCGGTTTTGTAAATATTTATGTTAAACACCTATTATTATTATCTATTACTAATATTTAAATGTTTATATAGTTGTGTCCGTGTATACTCAAAAGTTTAGTTTTTCTTTTATGTTAAATTCTGGAACTGTTAGTGTCTATATGTGTTTTTTATTTGCGTGTAGTTAATATTTATATATATGACTATTTGTTTCCTGAAATAAATAAGTACAAACATATTATTGATAAATTACACCCAGGTGAAGATGCAACTACAGTTACTCGGCCAATGTGGGCATAACGTTAACGTAACACCGTCATGGATTGAATGGAATGAATGAAAACCAACCTGCCCCAGGATGATATTATCGCCACTCCCGTCAATTAGTCTGCAATTTATTGGGTACACTACATAATTACGGAAACCTTTATTTTGTTAATTCTTTCTCTGTCAATTTTATAATTTCTTCCACTGTCAACTTTCTAACCTCTTCCACTAACAACTTTGTAACTTCCGTAACTGTTTGCAATTTCTACCACTGACAATTTTGTTACTTCTCCCACTGTCCATTTTAAAACTTTTTCCACTGACAACTTTGCAACTTCTTCCACTGGCAATTTTATAACTTCTTCCACTGTCAACTTTAAAACCTCTTCCACTAACAACTTTGTAACTTCCGTCACTGTTTGCAACTTCTACCTCTGTCAATTTTCTTACTTCTCCCACTGTCCATTTTTTAACTTCTTCCACTGACAACTTGGCAACTTCTTCCACTGGCAATTTTATAACTTCTTCCACTGTCAACTTTAAAACCTCTTCCACTAACAACTTTGTAACTTCCGTCACTGTTTGCAATTTCTACCACTGACAGTTATGTTACTTCTCCCACTGTCTATTTTATAACTTCTTCCACTGACAACATTGCAACTTCTTCCACTGGCAATTTTATAACTTCTTCCAATGTCAACTTTCTAACCTCTTCCATTGTTAACTTTGTATAAACCTTACAATTAACAATCGGTACTACTTGTATGGCGATTGACTCGTACATAAACCACTGCTAAGTACATACATACATACTTAGACTCATGCCTGTTTCCCAGAGGGGTAGGTAGAGAGAGAGAGAGAGAGACACTGCTAAGTTTTGATTATAAATGTGGATGGTCTAAGCTGACGAGACTAAGTGATTTTATCATAATTAATAGGTATATATTCTACATGGTAATGTACAAAACTACCAAGATATCATAGGTATTAAGTTTATAATTAATTGATTTCTCTAAAGTAACTAAACCAGTTTTTTATAAATATTTTCATGTCAACACGTAAAGTATTTGCCGTTAAATGAAATTCACAATACCGTCATAATTAGCGGTTACCCAAATGAACATAATATTAAATGGAAAAAGAGTTTTCAATGTAGGATTACTTCTAATATTATTAATAGGTTAGATCAAAAATATATATGTATGTATAACGAACTCGACCGCACGTGCGGCGCAGCGTTTAAGACAGTGGCCTCGCCACCTCGTGTCCTATAGATTCGATTCCCGCACAATATATGAGTAATATGGGGTGTGGACTAACTTTTGTTTCTATATGTCACCCGCTGACAGACAAGGCCTCGCCCAATAATGATTGCGATCACTGGCATATGCGATAATTACAAAAGTTTTGTAATCGCAGTATGATGGTCAGAGTTATCCGAGAGACGCTACAGCCCGTTCTTTGGGTCTCCTCGGGACGACTTGTACGCAGCTACTGTATGAGGTGAGGTGCTGATATTAGGTGCCGTCAACTGTGGCTTTTATATCTTATAGGCACTTAGCCAGTTTTTATAGGTCATCATAATATTAAAACGAGAAGCAAAAACTTTCTACCTCTTTTTACTGAAATTGCGCAGACGGAGGAGTATGAAATTTGGAACAGTTAAAATTCTTACGGAGAAGGAGTGCAGAAGGCTAATATTTTGATATAATAGGCTTTAGAAGTCAATTAAAACATGAAGCAAAAAGTTTGTACCCCTTTTAACGAAAATTGCACCGACGAAGGAATATGATATTTGGAACAGTTAAAGTTCATATGGAGAAGGAGTGCAGAAAGCTAGTATTTTATTATATAATAGTCTTTAGAGGTAACTTATTCTAATTAAAAAATATTACACACACATTCTTTTTGACCCACTGATAAACTGAGAAGGGATTACAAACTGAATGTCAAAACTGAGAACAGATTAATATATTATAGTCTTGTACAATAGAACTTCAATGGTCAAATTTCGAAGGTGTGCGATCTCTAGTTAATTTAATTTAATCTAGGAATAATATAGAAAGTTAAGAAGCAAGAAATCACCATGGCAACGCATTCATCGTTACTCAATCTATAAATGTAATACATATACGAGGTCGTTGACTCTATCAAAGTTAAAATAATAATATGACATTTACATAATACGCGCTAACAAGCCCATAAAACTATACATTATTGATGGTTTTGACCCTACTGATAAATAAATGAGTTTTAGTTATTTCCCATTTATAATATTGAAATACAAGTTTTATATGGTATCATCATATCAGCCGAAAGACGTACACTGCTCGACAAAGGCGTCCCCCAAAGATCTCCACAATTGCCTGTCTTGCGCTATTCGCATCCAGCAGTTTCCAGCGGCCCGCACAAGATCATCGGACCATCTTGTGGAGGGCCTGCACACGCTGAGTCTTCCGGTTCGTGGTCGCCACTCGAGAACCTTTCTGCCCCAACGGCCGTCGGTTCTACGGGCTATGTGCCCCGCCTTCAGTTTTGCAACTCTTCGGGCTATGTCGGTGACTTTGGTTCGCCTGCGGATTTCGACATTTCTGATTCGATCCCGCAGGGAAACTCCGAGCCCTCTCCATTGCTCTTTGGGTGACCTTCTGATGAGGCCCATGGCGACCACGTCTCTGTTTCGTAAGTCATCACTGGCAACACACACTGGTCGAAGACTTTCGACTTGAGATACTGCGGTATTTTGGACGAGAAGATGTTTCGTAGCTTCCCGAACGCTGCCCAGCGGAGTTGGATTCTACAATTGACCTCCTTCTCGAAGTTGGACCTGATTTTAGTCTTATCCATGTTCATTTTCAGACCCACTTGTTGAGAGACTCTGCTGAGGTCATCGAGCCATGATTACTATATCATCGGCAAATCGAAGGTGAGTGATGTACTCGCTATTGACATTGATGCCATAGCTTTTCCAGTCCAGAAGCTTGAAGACATCTTCCAATGCAGCGGTGAATAGTTTCGGAGATATAACATCTCCCTGTCTCACGCCTCGCTGCAAGCGGATAGGTTTCGAGTTCTGGTCCTGGATTCGCACTGACATAGTGGCGTTTTCATACAAACACTTTATCACCTCAATATACCGGTAGTCGATTTGGCACCTTATAAGAGACCTCAGCACGGCCCATGCTTCGATAGAATCAAAGGCTTTCTCAAACGGTAACAGTGGCTTGTTATACTCTTCGGTCTTCTGTTTAACTTACCGCAGCGTATTTATGTGGTCGATGGTGCTAAAGCCTTTTCTGAAACCGGCTTGTTCGGGAGGCTGGAAGTCGTCAAACCTGCGTGCGAGACGGTTCGTAACGACTCTGGAAAACAACTTGTAAACGTGGCTCAGCAGTGTGATGGGTCCATAATTATTCAATAGGGCTTTGTCGCCCTTTCTGAAGAAGAGCACCACCACACTTCAGTGCCATGCTTGTGGCGTTTGACCATCTAGTATGACGGAGTTAAATAACTTCTGAAGGGCCCGTAGGATTGGCGTACCACCCGCCTTCAGAAGATCTGCTGTAACTCCATCATCACCAGGCGTCTTGTTGTTCTTGAGTTGTCTGAGAGCCATTCTAAACTCGTACAGGCTGACGAACGAGATGTCTTCGGTGTAATGTCGGGTTAGTCGTGCTCTGGGATCTGAGGCATGACTTTTGACAGGTATCTGTGTTGTCGTAATAACTGTCCGTAGAACTTCTCGATCTCTCCCAGCAACTCAGGTTTAGACATGGCGATTCTACCATCCTCAGTCTTCAGCTAAGTCAGTTGGCTCTATCCAACAGACAGGTCTCTTGCAAACACTTTAGAGCATTTGTTCCGCTCGATGGCCTCTTTAATACTAATTGTATTAAATTGACGCGTGTCGCGAGTCAAAGACTTTGAGATCTGTCTGTTGAGCTGCCGATATCTGGTAGCATCATCTGAGGATGTCAGAACCATTTTCCGTCTTTCTTCCATAAGTTGCAGGGTAAAGTCAGAGATGATTTTAGTTCTGTTTGTACGACGAGCCTTGAAGACCTTAGACCCAACCGTATGGACAGCTCCTACGAGCCTGTCGTAGTATGAGTCCACTTCCTCGCAGTCTGCTAGGCATTCGAAACGGTTTTGCAGTTCGAGCTGAAATAGGAGCGTAGACTTTATCAATCGGGACCTCTGGAGTTTGACATTAAGGTTCAATGAGCCTCTGACCAGTCTGTGATCGCTTCCGGTTTTAACCGCATTGATCACGGAGACATCTTTGAACATCTGTCGTCTCGTAGAAGATAAAGTCTATCTCATTTTTAGTTTTACCATCGGGGCTCACCCAGGTCTATTTGCGGTGATCCGCCTTCCTGAAGAAGGAATTCATCATAAAGATTCCCTCCTCTCCATGAAGTCGGCCAACATCTGGCCCTAGGGTTCCGGTCTCCAGTTCCAAATTGCCCCACTTTCAGCTCATTACCGAATCGTATTCGGTAATGAGCTTCGCGTTAAAGTCCCCCATGACCACAGTGAAATAGGTGTTAGAGGTTTGTATGGCTCTGGAGATGTCCTCATACATGACCTCAACTGCATCGTCGGAATGTGTCGAAGTGGGTATACCTGTATAACCTTTAACGAATACCGCCTGGTGATTCTGAGTATAAGGTACGCAACCCTCGTCAACACACTCTCGATTTTCACTATGTTGTTCACGAGGGACTTGTGGACTATGAACCCGACACCACCTTGTGATAGTTGGTCACCCTCCCGGTAATAGAGCAGGTTTCCGGATTTCAGTATGATCGAGTCCTCCCCCTCTCTTCGGACTTCAGATAATCCTACAATATCCCAAATACGTTTCCAGGGCCAGAGGTCGTCGATTTTGGTAACGCGGAATCTGCCGGGGATTCTTAGCACCCCCTGCCCTGCCGTAACAACGGCTATTACCACGCCTGGGAATAGGAGGGCTGCCAGGGACTGGGGGCCGCGATTTATTTGTGTCCATCATTTGGGAGGATATGCCCTAATCGCCACGCTTGGCAGATGGGTTGGCGATCGCAGTAGGATAGACATGGTACTCAGGAGAACGCTGCCCATTCTCTGGTATATATTCCCTTGGAACGACTTTTACGTCCCCCCACGGGATGTGAGGGGGTGGCGATATTCTTTGAGGCCGCCAGGTAACGGATAAATATCTCCTATTTACTAGAGTAATCTAACAGGTACATATTTACATTTATTATTTATTTATTCTCTCTTACTTTGCTGTGTGGTTGGGGGGCGTATAAGTTGACCCGAGGGTATATCTCCTTGAGAACGGGCAACAGCATCTCTCTGTGTACTATGGCCATCATAATGCAATCGCCAACCCGTCTTCCAAGTATGCTATTATGGCATATTCCTCCAAATCTCGGCTTGTTGGCGTGGTTGGCAAATGCTTGCCCAGGACAGATATTTGTGTGCATGAACATGTCTGTTTGTCCTGAGTCTGGGTGTAATTATCTGTATAAGTACGTATTTATATGTAGTATATCAGTTCTCTAGTTTCCATAGTACAAGCTCTGCTCAGTTTGGGATCAGATGACCGTGTGTATATAATTTATATTATTAAATGATGGATAGAACCAGCAGTGGATGTGATTAGGCTGACTCTCTGACTGCTGATGCTCTCTTACAACCATTTTTACAGGATTTAACCTTATACAATAGTGTAACTACCTATTGATTATAACTTTAGAAAAATAGGCGTTATTTGTAATAATTCGTAATTAAAGTAGGTCCAATTTAATAGATCATATTTGACACTTCATCAAAATTCAACAACGTAACTTTAACCGGCGGGCATAGAATATTATTAGGTAATTTTTTCGTAGTTAGAACTGCTGATGTCAAATGTGATCTATTAAATTGGCCCTACTATTATTCATTGAGGAACATGAAAATAAGTTAACCTTTTCTAGTACTAAACTACTGAACCTACTAAGTAAATAGTGTAGTGCTCGCGATAGCGGTGCCTTTCGGAGCAAGATGGCACGGCCAGCAGCGTGGTCGACAGCTAGTGTTACTTATTCTTCCACTTATTATTTTAAAAATTTCAGAAGGCAGGTACATCTCTCTTTTATCCTAGTATAGATAACACTAACATCTGGATACATCAAAGGGTAATGTCTCAAATACAAGTAGCGTATTCATTTATTTCAAATTCTCTCCAACATACATTGAAACCTTATTACGAATGTCATAAGGGCGATTATCGTAGACGAATTATATTACACTGACGTGACTCGACCTCTATACCAATGGAAAAATTATGTTTGAACCCAATTTAAACATTTTATTATCTGTAACTTTGTGAGGCTGACCACTTGCCATTAAGTATATCGTATGCTCGTTTACTGTGTGTTATTTTTTATATTTCTAATCTAAATAATTTATATACATATTAGTTATACATATAGCTCATGGGAGCCTGAAGTGACGATGGCGCGAGTACCATGATTTTAATGCACCCAAAAAGTACACATATTAAACACATTATACCTATAGCTCACGGGAACGCGAGTTCCACGATTTTTGTTCAACCAGAAAGTATCCAACGCGCCTAAAGAAGTTGTCACTTTTATGTAAAAATATGTAGTGTTTTTACCATTGCGGTATATAATATAATAATTTAAACGTTGAATACCTAAAATGAAATTATTATATCCAATAAATATTTAATCATAATTTTATCAGGCGTGTCTTCACTTCCAAAATAACTTCAACACATTTTTTTTGCAAAATAAAGCTTAAAAGGCTGTTTTCAATTATAATTTTAATGATCTTATTAAAGCTAGAACCAATATATAAGCCTTATTATTTTATCTTATAACTCTTTTTCTTATATAAGCAGTTCTCGGTTATATCTCGAATAGCAAAAACATACAATGCTATCTCCGGGGAGGTAGACGTTTTTAAGGATGGGCTACCCACTTTCAAAAAAAATGTCTCGAGATTATTAAGTAGGCTTTAATTAGTTTTATATTAGTGTAATGTTAGTATTTTTTTTATAATTAAGGATATGAATGTGTTTCAGTTATTTGATTGAGTTGATTATAAACATGTTTTAAATTTTGTTATGTTAAAAAATATGCTTAATTTTTGTTTTGTTTTATGTTGTATATTTAATTTTATTTTATTTTTCTTTATGTCTCACTATTATGAAATTTATGCGCATGCTGTGACACCTTAAAATGTTGTGCAATTAATTATAATTTTGTACTTAATAATATAGACGTCAGAAACAATGTAACAACTACTGGTTGTCCAAATATATAAATAAAGCTCTACGGTCGGAAGGTACTGACAAACATTTTTAATTTCTAAGTATTAAGGCTAGTCACAAATTAAGCATCATCATCATATCAGCCGAAAGACGCCCACTGCTGGACAAAGGCCACCCCCCAAAAATATCCACAACTACTTGCGCTGGTCGCATCCAACGGCATCCCGCGACCCATATAAGATCGTCGGTCCAGCATGTGGGAGGCCTGCCCACACGGCATCTTCCGAGCTCAATAGTAAAATAGTCGTAGTTCGTCGATCAGTGGAGTTTTGCGGCTATTATGATGACGATGATGATGAGGCCGGAATGTGCATTGAATTGTAACGTATTATTATAAATTAATAATACCAATCCAGTCGAGTTACGATCGTTCTCAGGAACAGAGGATTCCGTGCTATTGTTATTCAGTTTTAATTAGTAGTCATTATATGGAATATGATTCCAAATAACATTCTTGTAAGAAACATTTCGCAATTTTTCCTGTGAATGTATATGTTACCGGCAATCTGAATAATTCAGGTATTATATACAATACCTAGGCAATATATAGAAAACCTGGCATCCAGACAATGTATTAAATATTATAAATATTATTGTCCATTTCATACTCTACCTAGGTTATGTATATAATTCCTTGGGATTGTATAGAACACCGGATGGTTCGCCGGCTATGTGTAAAATATGTTAGGGTACTTTAATTATATTCGTTTATCAGCCGCTATTTTTAATGAAATTAATTCCCTAACGCAGTAAACAAGTCGCAACACTTTATTTTCTGCCTGCCCGCACGTCCCTTTATTTATTTAGTGATCATATTACGACTGACACGTCTGACATTGCCTTTACCGATCGCATTGGAAGATATCGAACGAACGGATGCCTTTTTAAACATCACAATCGAAGAATTGATTGAAAAGAAAAGGTGGATGATGTGCAGTTGGCAGGGATGAAAGATAGTTTAAAGATTGAGTTTTAGCTGATACCTTAGGTAGTCGATGTTGAAGAGGAAAAGTACAGATTAAGGGAATTAATGTCTAATTTATTAGGAGCTACGTCTAGAGATTTTCTAATTCCTAATGATCTAAGATATTTCCAGATTTTGGGTTTAATTTATGGATATTATGGCGTTGGGCACTACTACAGATCTTATTGCAGTGATTTCGGATTGCAAGATATTTATCCCTAGAGTAGCCCGTTAGAAATCCGAGACAGTTACTTCTGACCCCTTCAGAGCAGTTTTCAGGGACCAAGCCTTGTCCCGGAGTGCAACCACATCGAATTTGCACAGAATCGGTCTAAATGAAGAGCCTAATCGTTCCATTCGATGGCACTGTCTGGTGTAGAACTTTGACGACAGTCAATTAAAAAGAGGAGCACAATCAATGTTGTCTACTTGTCACAATTACCCACCAACTAAAAAACATGTTGAACAATAATAAAAAGAAATGACCATACAGTAATTATTATAAAAACAATAAAAATGTAGTGCTCTCGTCTTTTACACACATAACCGGCTGCGCATTCGGTGTTCTATAGAATACCTGTGCAATGTATAAAAAAAAATCATATTCCATACATTACCTACACGTTTTAGGTATTCTATACATTGCCTAGGTATTTTATAGAAGACCGGATTATACAGATTGCCGGTAACATATAAATACGTTGTAAACAATGTGAACGTTAACAGTTATTCAACTATCAACCGGAATTATTCAAGATGTTTTAATATAACTTTTTGACATGTGTAAGTAGACATTGAAGAAAAGCAACGTTACATAAAACAGGCGAATATTTGATGTAAATTGGGTTGTAAAATAAAATAAAACATAAAATAAAAAAGGTTTTTATTCGCGAAGACTTTAAAAAAGCGCTTTTTAATAGTCAGAACATGTTTGTAGTAATACAGTTATTGTATTGATGATTGATGTAGCTACCACCAAATTTTAAGCCTCATTGCATTGGCCTCTTCTGCGGTAAAAAGTTAAAGGAAACGTTAAGAAATGATTTCTTTTATTTAAAACGAAATTAATTGCAAAAAGTTTTTTGCTACACCTAACGTAAGGACAACAATAATAATAATAATAATGTCCTGAGACATTATTCACGCACACACAGCCATCTGATCCCAAACTACGCAGAGCTTTACTATGGAAACCAGATAACTGATATACCTACTACATATACTACTATTCTTTTGTAAATACATATATAGATAATTAAACTCAGACTCAGGACAAACAGACATGTTCATGCACACAAATATCTGTCGTGGGTGGAAGTTGAACCCGCGACCTCCGGCGTGAAAAGTATGCATTTGCGACCACGCTAACAGGCCCGTCAAAATCTAAAATATTAAAAAACATTAAATCGCCAGCATTAATATATAGCTGACATATAGGTAAGTATTTTGATATCTACGTCTATCATACCGTTATATCAGCATCGGAAAGATGCCTATCCGTCCCTACGGCTCATAACCTTACGATGCGACTCGTCAGACGGACTTAGTTTCATTTAAATATTTGGGTACGGAACCAATCCCTGGGGCCGCGGCGGCAGTGTGAGAAGTGTCCTCTACTGCCGCCTCGTACAAGCAGCTCCGGGATGCCAGCGATCTGACTGTGGCGCAGTCGCTGTGCCGGTCTGGCAAGAGTCGGCAATAGAGAAAGGCCATCCAAAGGAGCCCTACCAGGATACGTGTCCCGACCATCAAGAACATGGCGCAAGAGGAGGGTACCAGAGCATTATACCCGCGTTCCCGGGGCTCCACCATCAGGCGCCAAAAGAAGTCCACAGCAGGTAGGTTTAGTCGGTGCAAGTCCGACATACCCACCCGCGGACACTTTTTGCGGGTGGTATGTGAAGGCATTCCTCCTGCCTTATCAAAAAAAAAGAAAAATAGAGGGTACGGAATCAAAAATCAAATCATGAATATTACTAATTCAATACAAGCAATAATAATTAAAACCACGGAAGTGTACACTACGAATAATACTTGTTTAGTTTATCAAATAAGTATTTATATTTTCCCAAAATATAATAATTCAAATATAAATATCACTTGTTTAATATCATGACTGAATTATAATATTAATTTATTCTAGAGAGCGCACTTGTTCGAAATTCGACCATTAAGTTTCTAGTGTCAAAGACTATGGACATTAAAAGACAATAATATTACTCTGTCCTCAGTTTTAACACTCAGTTTGTCATCCCTTCTCAGTTTGTCGGTATGTCAAAAGCATGGTAGTGTGTGTAATGTTATTTTGAAATAATTTACATGTAAGTCTATTATATTAAAATATTAGTTTTCGGCACCCCTCCTCCGTATAAACCTTAAATGTTCCAAATTTGATACTCCTCCGTCCGCGCAGTTTTCGTAAAACGGGGTAGGTACAAAGTTATTGCTTCGATTTTACAATTATTACAAAGTCAAATATAAATTGTTAAAAATACTGCATTTTGACATGAAGAATTTTCGTTTAATCGAGTCAGTAGGTACTCACGCGTCCTACTACGTCATTGGTCTCGTCTCGTACCACAGATAAAGAAATTCACAAAGCGATATTTGGGTTTTCTGTTAGAGATATTCTCAGTATCTGCCCGGAACTAGGAAGTTAGCACTGACCCACCCCCTGCCTGGGAGAACTCGAAAGCCGGCCCTCTTTCCGGTATCATCAAAGTGAGGAACTGGAAAATGAACCAGTGTTCGCGCACACATTTTGTACGTGTAACATTAGTCCTCTGAGTGTGTGAATGATGATGATATCGGGCTGTAGTACCAAGCTAATATTTTTAACACTGAACACACACACACTTTGGAACACTTCACCGCCACACTATTTTGATAATTAGTATTGAATATTCGATTTTGATCATCTACTTTCGCTGGTACCTACCAACTTCTTCGTTCGTTCGTTTCGTTCTGGCGTCAAACTATCTCCGTGCACAAATTACACACAAAATCCAACTATAAAGACGTATAAACAAGCCTTCGCCTTTTCAGTCCTTATTAATATTATAAATGCGAAAGTAACTCTGTCCGTCTGTTTGTCGCACTTTCACGCCAAAACTAGTAAACCGATTTAAATGAAATTTGGTACACAGATAGTCTAGAGACTGAGAAAGGACATAGTGTTGAAAGGGAGGAAGGAAAATTTGTATGGAAGTATCGTCATTTTTAGAGCTAGAAACTTGCAATTTATTTTTTAGGCTGTTGATTTAGTATATAAATATGATATTCAAATTTGTAAAAGTTTAAAACTCAAGGGTGTAAAATAATAATAGGGAGGGAATATTAGTTTGACGGGCCTGTTGGCGTGGCTGGCAAATGCTTGCTTTTCACGCCGGAGGTCGTGGGTTCGATTCCCACCCAGGACAGATATTTGTGTGCATGAACATGTCTGTTTGTCCTGAGATTGGGTGTATTTATCTCAATACAAGGGCGGCTTATTTGATTGTAAGTTATTAGTTGTTTAGAAATGTACATAATACGCAATTGAATTGTAATTGTAACTTTTCTATCGCATTAGGTTCCCTGTAATGGTAGAATTAAGTTGAGTCCAATAAATAAATAACTATATAAATAAGTATGTATTTACAAAAGAAAAGTAATATATGTAGTATATCAGTTATCTGGTTTCCATAGTACAAGCTCTGCTTAGTTTGGAATCAGATGGCCTGGATGGTGTGTAAATAATGTCCCAGGATATTATTATTATAGTGGACGAAAGTTTGTATGGAAATGTTCTATAAGTTAGCGACAAGAAACAACATATATTAGAAATATTCTGATGTAATATAATATTTACGGAGTTATTAAAAAATGTGCAGACGCAGTCGCGGGCACAGCTAGTACTAATATATGTTATAGTTGTGTAGATTACACCTATTATCTTTCAATTTATGACACTAAAACATTCTGAGTCGCCATTTCCAGGTACCAAAAGCGGAGCTAACCTAACCAAAAAACTAAGTTTCCGCGAAGGTAACATATTTTTAATCTAGACTATATTTGGTGTAGGTCTCCAAAAATATCCGCATTTTGTTGTATTTAATAAGAAACTGGTTCTGCTCATCAATTTCATAAGGTTACTCAAATCCGTGTAGGTATTCACGGCCACATTGACACGAGGCACTTACATATCATTATATACATATATACGTTTTAGATATAATATGTAGATTCACTTAAAACGAATATTCAACAGTTAATATTAAAAAGTAATATTAGATGTAATTTTTGTCCCCGCGACATAGGGATTAGATTCGCAAGTGCGGGCGTTGTATTTGTAGTAGTATTTTAAAAAAAAAGAATGAATTAATAACAATAACGTAAAGTTATGTTAAGTGGAAGCTGGAAGTCGCTGGATGCGGATAGCGCAAGACAAGCAGTTGTGGAGAAGTTTGGGGGAGCCCTATGACCAGCAGTGGGCGTCTTTCGACTGATAGAAAAATTTCAATATTACTAAAAATTAAAGTTAAATTAAAATATTACTATGTAATCAACCCTTAATGATATATTATTAGCATGTAAAAAATGTGACACGGCCTAGTACTGGATGAGGCACGCCCCTTAACGCTTTTTGCTATTATTAAGTTCAGATTAAATCCATTTAGCTCATCGCCAGCTTAAATAAAAGGCTAAGGAAATAAGATCATGTGTGCCATTTATATTACTTTTTTATTAAATTAAGCGTAAATCTATATATATAAAAATCAATGCCACTTTTCGTTGTAATGTTATAATTCAACAACGCCTTTACCGATTTGGCTAATTTTGGTCTTGAATTATTCGTGGAAGTCCAGGGAAGGTTTTGTATGTAGAGAAAATTTAAGAAAAGTCTTGAAAAAGTGTAAAATCAACATCTTTTAGCAATTTAAAATATATTTTTGTTTGAATAAATGAACTTAATAATCATTTTTTTAATACTATACCTTATACGTAGCGAAGCACGTAACGGGCCGCTAGTTATTTTATAAATAAAGTGTAAATTCTTTTATAAATTAAGTTTCTACTGTAACCTTAAGTATTATTTTACCGTGCATACTGTCAAAGTCTAATATATGCATTGTAATGTAGGTACATCATATTTTTCGTTTTCCTCCCTAGAGAAAACGTAGTGCTGTGTAGTCTCACAGTTTTCTGTCTCATTCGCACAGTCACTTTTCGAATATGTTTTTAAGATTTGCCATAATTCCTTAAACCTTCTCCATAACGAACACATGAAAAAATTTACCCGCGTGCAGTTATTTGGATGATATGATCGTACAAATATTCCGGTGATTCATTATTATTTAAAATAGATTATAGAGTGAGACGCAATTAAGATAGTTCGACGCTACTTCACGACAGCCGAAAGACCTTCACCACTGGACGTACACCTCAAAGATTTCCTCAAAGACTATTGCCGGTATTCACCTGGCACCCGGCAGCTTCTAGCAACCCTAAAAGGGTCATCGGCCTATCTTATAGGGGGCCTATCCACGCTGTATCTTCCGATTCGTGGACGCCACTACAGAACCTTTCTGTCTGACGATACGAGCTCTATGTACCCAGCGCAAACTGGTGTAACAAAATTGTTATTAAAACACAGCAAATAGAAAAAAGGATAAGATCACAGCCGCAGTTTTGCGACCACAAATAAATATTAAAACATTCAAGGCAATAAAAATAACGACACCGACCGTGAACTCTATGATGCATCCTACTTTTTTTTTTGTTTATGTATACTAATACGAGTATAATAAAGAGAATATATTTGTTTTTTTTTTATATACGACGTGTAACATATAAATAGTGGATGTAAGTTAAGGAGCTTAATTTGCCTATTAAACTGAACAATGTGAAACATAAACATGCAAAATACATACAAAATATTACATTACCATTAAGTACGATCCTCACCAATATATATATTAATATTTATAGAGTTATTATACATATTTGAAGATTTTGCTTATGTGGTTCAATAAAATTACTCTAATTTAATAAAAGTATACATTTAATATTTTTCTACGATTTGCCTGCCAATGGTACTCTCTGTGCTCCACAGTTTTACCTGCGTTCAACTTTATAAATTATAGTCTATGTGTATCCGAATAACACATAGACTATAATTTATATAATAATAAAATCGTAGGAAAGTCAAAACTGTACATTAAATATTTTTTAAAAAGGAGACTTGGGGCGTGATCTACAATCGACATCGAAACCAAAAATATAGTTTTTAGAATTTTTGTCTATTTATCTGTTTGTCTGTATGTATGTCCGGGCTAAACTTAAAAAAGTACTGCATGGATTAACTTCCAATTTTGCATGAATATTACTAAGAGGTCGGGTCAACATATAGGCTACATATTATCACGCTAGCACCAAAGGGGGGAGGAGCTGTGATAATTTTTAAAATTTAACGCGGGTAAAACCGCAGAGCACAGCTAGTATTTGATATTTTTACAGATTTTCCTGCCATATAATGGTACTATTTGAACTCCACAGTTTTACCCGCGTTAAACTTTATTAATTACATAGTCTAGTCTATATTAACTACTTATATTATTACAAAGTTTCTCACAAACATTCGCATTTTTAATAATACAAATTAATCTGATCTGAATAACGATTGTAATTCACGAATATCCTTATATATTGATGCGGTACGTCTTACGAATAATTTAAAATTAATTTAAATGTAATCACATTAAATACCACAATAATTACAACCTCGATTTCCAAAAAATATAGTTTCAACATAAATACATACAAATGTGACATTTGGATGATCACGCCTATAAAGAGGAATAATAATAATATCCTGGGACATTATTCACACACGGCCATCTGATCTCAAACTAAGCTTGTACTATGGAAACCAGATAACTGATATACTACATATACTACGTTTCTTTTATAAATACATACTTATATAGATAATTATACCCAGTATCAGGACAAACAGACATGTTCATGCACACAAATATCCGCCCTGGCATAATTAAACAACATAGGTACGTACGTACATATGTGTAAAATAGAATGCTTTGGTACATTCACTATAATTACCGTATAAAATACATGAACCAAATTGAACAAATTTTATATACAAACTTACACCATACTGAAATCAAATCATTCTCAAAATTGGTTTAAAAAACATTTAGTTCCTTTGATACAATCAATCATTCCTAAGTTTGGATAGGGTAAAAACAATTGAAGCACTTTTCATTAGTTTTTTTCATAATGGCGTCATTAACAATATGTTTGAGATACTCAGATATTCAGAAAGCGTAAGAGAGTATAATGATCCTTCTTAAACAATAAATTTAATATGATAGAAATAAGACCCAAATTGCCCTGCGGGAATTTATCACACCCAAATAAAAAGTTACGCGACAAAATCTACTTTATTTACACCGAATTTGAAAATGATTGTCAGAAATGAGTTGTTCTTATTTTGATATCAGCCTGTATTGTATGTATATCAGTGTGGTTGGTCTCCCAAATGGATGGACCAGTATTTTAAATGCATTTTTAAAATGTGGTAAAAAATAGAATGATTGTTAGCAATGTGTTTTGAAATACCGTTCAGTAATTCAGATTTTAACTTCTTAACCGTTCTTGGTTCCTGAAGTAAGTAATATGGTTCTGATATAATTTCTGTTTCATCGGAGAATAGTGTACAGTTAACGGCATAAGTAGATCGATCAAAATTGCGACATTGTCATCATCATTTATCAGCTGAAAGACGCCAACTGCTGGACAAAGGCCTCCCTCAAAGATCTCCGCAAATGCCAGTCTTAAGTTACCCGCATCCATCGGCTTCCGGCGACCCTCACAAGATTATCGGTCCATCTTACTGCATCTTCCGGTTCGTGGTCGCCAATCGAGAACCTTTCTGCCACAGCCGCCGTCAGTTCCACGAGCTATGTGGCCTGCCCACCGCCACTTCAGCATGGCAATTCTTCGGTCTATGTCGGTTACTTTAGTTCGGCGGCAGATCTCAACATTCCTGATTCTTCTTCGCAGGAAAATTCCAAGCATAGCCCTCTCCACTCCATTAAAATTGAATATACTATACTTCTTCGTCTTATCGTGTCGATGGTAAGCATTAGAATTTATTTTCCCAAAATTGGGCAAAGCTGATCGCTATGGCTGAAGCGTCATACAAGTCCTGAAGGGAACAAGAGGCACAGTCAGAAAATGTGCAAATATTTTGGGGTGACACGCCGCACTCGCAGATGTTTTGTGTCGCACATGCTTTCTTTGGATCTACCAGCCTGGGTGCATAGTCTTTTCTATACTATACTGATTATTGTATATTGCGTCGTAATAGTGTGGCCGTGACGTAAGTGCGTCAGTAAGTAAGTAAGTAAGTAACTCTTTATTGTACACCAAAAAATAATACATATAATAGGAACTTTGAGTATGTTAAGATTGTACAAATGGCGGCCTTATCGCTAAGTGCGATCTCTTCCAGGCAACCGTTGAATGGACCAGGAGTAAAGAAAAGGCATTTGGGTATTTGTTGGCATAATTAGCAGAAAGGATTTTTTTTTTTTTTTGATTATTTTCTTTTTTTGTGATTTTTTTGTGGTTTTTTGTACCATGGGTACTTTTAACAATAAATAAATAAATACATACATATATATATATATACGGCAGGTCATAGGAGAATAAGATATACAGTAATTTAACGTTAAAGAGAAAGATAGTAACTCTTCACCATTTTCTTAAAAATGTCCAGTGACTGAGCACCTCTCACTGTCTCTGGCAAAGCATTCCACAATCGGGCAGCTTGTACGGAAAAGGAATGGTCTAAAAATTTTGTGGAGTGCATTGGTATCTTGATTCGTAAATTTTTCGATGATCTCAGCAACCTCGAATGTGTCTCGTGGAGGAACTCAAAACGTTCCTTTAAGTAAGTCGGAGTAGCTGGATTGAACAATATACTATATAGAAGAGAAACAATGTGAGCATTCCGGCGAAGTCGTATAGGTAACCACTTGAGTTTTGCACGAAATTCGGAAACATGATCATATTTACGCAAACCAAATATGAAACGAATACAAAAATTTTGGAGCCTCTCAAGTTTGTTTAATTGGTCCTCCGTGATATCGAGATAGCTGGCATCAGCGTAGTCTAAAATCGGTAGGAGAAGGGAATGGGCTAGCGCAATCTTGGTGGTGGTCGGCAAAAAATTACGAAGTCGTCTAAGTGACCCAGCGGAAGCAAACATTTTTCGACTAACTTCTTTAACCTATCTATGACATAGACTTTAACGTCAGTGTTCCTCATTAGATTGTAAGACTTCAATAATGGAATATATAGTGTCAACAGCAAAAGTAGATGATCAAAATCGGAGGAAAGTTTTAGGTTTATGAATGATTATGAATATTTAGCAGCAGTAGCATTAATTTTACACGTAAATTTTTGTGTGTTAAGTTAAAAAAAAAACCAGTGTACTCTAGACTACACTATTGGGTTAAAACTTAGATGTACTTAACTGGCTATGAGAGAAAATAAAAAGAAAACTATGTCTCTTGCCTCTACAGTAAAATACGAAACGTAACTTATATCTCCATCTCAACTTCCGTCGCGTATTCTCCAGCTTACTCCCCAAGCCAAACGAGCGTAAATAAAATTTACTTTCAAATTATTAGCTAATGATACTACTACCCGACTATAATATACTACAGTATACTAGAGTTTTGTCTACAGTATACTAAAATATTAAGTATGTACGTTATTTAAGTTCTATTCAATTCAATTCATTTATTTACCGAATATGAGTATACATAAAAGGTGTTACAGGAATATTGATGGATCAATCACATTCTGCCGAGATCTGGGCGTGTAAATATGACATTTCAGCTACAATAAAAATATATAAATACAATTATTGCCAAATTATTGATATTTATATACGTTATTATAATATATATTATACATAATCAATATCAATAATTTGGCAATAGAATTTAAATAACTTACAAACTTTAAATTTATACGAATTATGTTCGAATTTCGAACCCTGGGCGATCACTATTTATAAGTAAATTTATAATCTAGCTAGTTGGGTATGCTATGACATAGACGAAGAATAAATTACAGAATAAAATAGTCATATAATTTAATTAGGTATAATAATTATTGAAATTAAATAACGTTTAATACACAATTCCAGTATTAAAATAACTTAAATATTATTCTATCAATCAAGAAAGCCGCATATTAGCTAGGCTTGGTTTCTCAGCGGCGAGGATCGCGGTGATCCCGTGCACGTAATCACACCCTCATTTAGAATTTCGTCTTTTTACTTCAGCGGAGTCCTGAGCTGTGGGCAACTTCGGCCCTATAAGAAGGTACTGGTTGAGAGCCTTCTGAGCTAAATTTATAATCTAGGTAGTTAGGTATGCTATGACATAGACGAAGCATAAATTACAGAATAAAATAGTCATATAATTTAATTAGGTATAATAATGATTGAAATTAAATAACGTTTAATACATAATTCCAGTATTAAAATAACTTAAATATTAATCTATCAATCAAAAAAGCCGCATATTAGCTAGGCTAGGTTTCTCAGCGGCGAGGATTGCGGTGATCCCGTGCACGTAATCACATTTAGAGTTCCGTCTTTTTACTTCAGCGGCCTCCTGAGCTGTGGGTGACTTCGGAACTATAAGGGAGCCCTCAGGTATTAGTCGCTTAAATGAAGCTACTGGTCGGGAGACTTTAATATTTAAATTTTAATGTAAAAGTAATTACTAATTTTAAAAATAATCTTAGTAACTTGTTATTTAATTAAGGATTTAATAAAGATATATGTGATACAGACCGCGCTGACGGACTAATTCAAATAACTGTAATACTGTATTTGACTATGTTTATGTACCGCATTGTGAACTTGACAAGTACAGACGCCGGCACATCAAGCTACCCCAATATGTCAATGTTCCCCAATTGAAAGTGAACCTTATGCTTTTGTGATAAAGTTGAAAATCTATATAAGGAATTTGACAGATTGCGGTAGCTGGATGTGCTGGCGTCTGCACAAGTGTATATTAATACCCAACTGCTGAATAAATTTCATTATTTAAATTATTTATTAAATTTTTCGGTGAAAATGTTGCCACTTTTTTTTTTTTTTTTTTGTTTTTTTTTTTTTTTTTTTTTTTTTTAACATGACGTGTGCAGTTAGCCTTACGGCTTCACCGGGCAGTAGGGGTGAGCGTGGGCTCTAACCGGCCTAGCAAATAAAACTACAAACTAAGTACCCGCGCCGGAGGGCACCCCCTGTGGGGTTCGAACCTCGGCTCTGGGCGGATACTGACGGGGAGAGGGTGAGAGATCATGGTTTTTAGGGAGTTTAGTGCAACTTTCGCTCTACGTTAATGACATGACGCGGCCCCCCGTCCGCGTTGAGGGGGGCTTTTTATCGGTACGATATGCAAACTAAGGGTCATGGAGGACGCTGGTGGTCGCGACGCGTTCGCGGTCGTACTCGCATCCGGCGAGTACGAAATATCGGTTGTGCAGTGTTGCGAGAGTCTCTGATCGATTTGATGTGGTCAAGGTAGACGGTGATCTCGTCGTCCGAGTCGTCTAGGACGTGCTTCGGACGACGGTGCTTAATTGAGAATCGGAGGGGAGTGTAGTTGACCGCCTGTACCACCAATTTACTTGGATGGTGAGTGGCAGAGTCAAAATACCGTTTGGACGTTTGCTTCATCCATTGCCTGATGGTAGGCAATTGGAAATCGGCATGGAGGCTTTTGTTACGGACGAACCATGGTGCGCCCACGGCCCGTCGCATAAACTTGTTTTGGACTATCTGCAAGTAGTGGATGAGGTAACTCTTTGCGTGCGCGAAGACCGGGCTCGCATAGGTCACCATCGGTCGAATGCACGTCTTGTAAATTCTCACCTTGTTTTCAAGGGACATTTTACTGCGTGCATTCAGGAGGCAGTGTAATCGAAAAAGCGCAAATGAGGCACGGTTACGAGCGTATCTCAGATGGTCCTTGAAGTTTAACTTCTGATCGAGGATCACTCCCAAATATTTGGCTTTCTTCTCCCAAGGGATCGGTTCACCAAACATTCGGACGGGATCTGCGGTGGGCTTGGGGTCGGCCCTGGAGAAGAGCACGGCGGCGCTCTTGGTGGGATTGACTTCGATCCTCCACTTCCTAAACCATTTGCCGAGGGCATCGGCTGAGGATTGGAGTTCTCGATGGATGGCGGACGGGTCTCTACTAGAGTAGTAGAGAGCTGTGTCGTCGGCGTAGAGGGCTAGATGAGCCTTCTTGGGTTTGGGGATGTCGCTGGTGTACAGCGAGAACAGGAGCGGAGCAAGGACTGAGCCTTGGGGAACTCCTGCGCGTATCGGTCGTAGGGAGGAGTAATTTCCCTCGACGCGGTAGCGAAACGTTCGATCCGTGAGGAAGTCTCGTAGGATGTGCACGAGACGGTCAGGCACTTTGAGTAGAAGCAGCTTATATAATAAGCCGTTGTGCCAGACCTTATCGAACGCTTTGGCCACGTCGAAGAAGAGTGCTCCTGTATGGGCTCTTTGACGGGCAGCTTTCACCAGGATGTGTTCGACAATGCGATGCACCTGGTGAACGCTGGAGTGTCTGGCTCGAAAGCCAAACTGCTCGTCAGGGAGGATGTTGTTTGCGTGAATAAACGACGACAAACGGGCGTGGATGATACGCTCATAGAGTTTCCCCATGGCGCAGAGGAGGCTAATGGGGCGGTAATTCGCCGGGTCGGATTTGGGTTTGCCGGGTTTCGGGATACCAATCACGTTCGCCTGTTTCCACTGGTGTGGAAAGATGTTGTTGGAGAAGGCCGCGTTGAATATCGCGACCATCAGGCTGAGTAGAAGCAACGGGAGTTGCTTGAAAACGCGATTGGTGAGTCCGTCATATCCGGGGGCTTTGCGGGGGCGGAGTTCTCTGATCAGAGTTTTAACTTCGTCGATAGTTACTGGCCTCAGGGGATCGTCGTCGTCATCGACGTCGGCGTCCTCCCGGGAGGGCGCAGTTGAGGTCGGAGGAAGAGGGATGGCGAGCCTACGTTCTACCTCGGAGTCGACCTCATTGAGGTGATCCGGGTCTACTGGTAGGTTGCTGGGAGAACATTGGGTCTCTAGATTGTCGGCCATGCATTCAGCTTTTTCGTCGTCATCGAACGCAGGGCGTTGATTTGGACGCGTCAGCGGGGGGATGGTCCAGTCGGTGTCTGTCTTAAGTCGCTTGCAGAGCTGCCAAAAGGCCCTCCGCGAGGGTTGAATCTCGTCTAACGTCTTATCCCACTTGGAATTCCGCGATTCGATCATACGCTCCCGTACTGTACGCAGTAGGTCACGCATTCGAGTGCGGTTTTCTTCGGTGTTATAAGAGTCGTAGGCTCTGATGGCCGCATTCTTCTCGGTCACTAGCTCACGCAAATCGTCCGGGAGCTTCCAGCGTCTGAAATCGTCAGCCGCTGGGACCTCCCGGGAACATTCGTTCACTTGGATTTGAACGTGAGTCGTGAACGATCCGATAGCTGCGATCGTTTGTTCAGGGGTCTCTATGAGGGACGGGATTGAGTCTAAGTGCACCGACGTGGCTGACTTGAGTTTGCTCTCAAGTTTCTGCCAGTCGGTTACATATCTGGGTGGGAGGTTGCTGTCCGCGCCGGAGTGGCTTGTGCGGGAGGCAAGGCTAAGGACGACTGGCCTATGGTCAGAGTCTAACTCGTGGTGCACTTCTACAGAAGCCAAACGTAGGTTTATATTCTTAAGGAGTGCAATATCGAGTATGTCGGGTCGGTGATTGTCAATTTTGGGGAAGTGGGTCGGTTCGAGAGGAACTATAGGGTCGAACGGTATGATTGCCAAGTGATCAGCAAGTGCGCGGCCGTTCAAGTTACTCGAACGGCAGCTCCATTGCTGGTGCTTGGAGTTTAGATCGCCTGCCACAATGACAGAGCTATCTAAGTCATACAATGCTTGTAGGTCGCTACGTAGCATTTCCTTGACTGGGGGAAGGTAGGCCGAGACTATAGTGATTGGCTGATGGCCTGTCATACCTATTCGGCAGACAGAGACTTCGATGTTCTTCAGCTCGGGGGGGTCCAAAGGTACGCAATGCAGTGATTTCTTAAAGTAAATCAGCGTGCCCCCTTTGGTGGAGTGGGTCCTATCGTTGCGAACTATTCGATAGTTGGCAACCGTAGGACTTCTCCGTTTGTTCGGTTTAAGGAAGGTCTCTTGGACGAGGAGGAGATCAAGTTGATGATCGCATAGGAATGCTGCGACTTCATCGCGTTGTCTTGCTAGTCCGTCAGCGTTGTAAAACCCGATCTTTAGAGATCTGGGTTTTAGTCTGCTAGTGAGTTGGGTAGCCATTAGCGGGTGTACAGCCATTACGGTTGTAGGGATTTGATAAAGCGGCGGTATACGTGAGCCGCGTCGATGGCCAGTTGGATGTTGGTCGGATCAGCTTCGGCCCTCTGGGAGAGGTCCTCAAACTGGTCGAGCAACTCCCAACCTTGAGTCTTAATGCGCTCGGCAAAACCTGAGGTGCGCCCTTTGCTATTCGCTTGGGGCGCCTTGGTTTTGGGCGCTGGGACTGATGACTTAGGAGTCTGGGCTCCTTTGGCCGGGGCCTTTGGAGCCTGTGACTTCTTAGTCAGCGGGTTGTAAGCCCAGCCCGATTGGACTGGGGCGGGAGGGGTCGCGCTGGTTGAGGGTTTGGGGGACGCCTCTTTAGTTGGGACTGGCCCAGCTTTAGGGGCGACCGCCTCACCCACAGCCTTGGGTGCGGTCGAGGGGACGTAGTCTGGCAGAGGCCAGTGTGGTCTCGCTGGTCGCAGGGATGTCTTTTGGACATCCAAGGACATGAGCGGGGGAGGGCTTGGTTGGGCCTTCGCGGAGCTAGTCTTCGCCTGAGGTTTTGACGCGTTGCGCTTACTGCGAGGCCTCCTGGCGGGTCTCCTAGCCGGTGCCTTGGGACAGCCGCGATAGTTCGCAGGGTGTCCCAGGGACTGGCAGTTGACGCAACCAGGTGGTTCGGAGCATTCACTACGGTCCTTGGGTCGGGTGCAGTCGGAGGTGTGGTGGCCTGGGGTCAGGCATTTAACGCACCTCGGAGCTACGTGACAGTTTCTTGACGAGTGCCCGAACAGTTGGCAGTTGTGGCACTGCCCCTGTACGGTCCCTCGCCGCGGTGGCTCGACGACAATGCCGCCGACACCGCAAACTGTTTTGAGGACAGTAAGGATTTTCTGTCCTTCTTTGGAGGGATCAAGGTGGACCAGCACCATGTCAAAGGGCTCGCCACCGTTTGATCGGCGCATCCGATGCACCTCTCTCACGGGGTACCCCTGGGTGATTAGGTCCTCCTTGATTGAGTCGATAGGAAGGTGACGGCAGACTCGGCGGATTACCACGCGGAGTGTTTTGTCCTCAGCGGTGCCGTAAGTGTAGTAGTCTACCTTACGTGCATCGAAGAGAGCCGTCGTTGTCCTGTACTCATTGGGGGTCTGCAGCTGTATTTTATACATCTGCTCTTTGAGGATGTAAGTAGTGCTAAGTGCGACTACTCCTTTGGACTTTAACGCAGTTGACAAGTCTTCCCACTTATCTATACTGAGTAGCATGATAGGTGGGGGCTTGATGAGCTTGGCCGTGAGGCCAGATTTGGCCTTAGCCTGAGAGGCGGGGGCGGAGTGGGTGGAGGGGGAGGGAGCTGAGTTTGACCCGGAGGGTTTCTCAGTCCGGAGTTTTTTGGTCTTGGCGCTCTTCTTGCTCTTGTTCTGAGTCGAACACTCAGAGTCAGAGCCCGAGGAGCTGGCCGAGGATGACGACGACGACTTGTCAGCGCGGGTCCGCTTATCAGCTTTCCCTTTGCGCTTGACAGTAAGCCACTTGTCGTGGGAATCGTCGTCGCTGTCGGGTTGCACGACGTCCATCTCTTCCTCTACGATTAGTAGCGGCTGAGATGGAGAGGGGGTGCGGTTGCGGGGGAGTGGTGATTGTCTGTCCGTCTGTGTGAACGGGGCAGAAGAGGAGGGGACAGAGAGATTGAGATTCTCCTGCGCAGATGCGCCGGAGCAAGGGGGATCGTCTAGCATGAGCTTTGTCTTGACGGTCTCCATCAAGTTTACCCAGCCAACTGGGTCGGACTTGAGGAGCTTGAAGAGCGCTTCAACGAAGCGGGGATCCTTGGTAATGTCTACCATGGAGGCGGGTACGGGGGCGGCCATCTTGTGATGGTTTTTAAAAGCCTAACAACTACCGAATAATTACGTTAGTTCGCTCCCGGAGCGTTCCGAGAAGAAGAACTAACAAGAAACTTCTCGGCAGTCGCTCTAACAGTTGAATGTCCCTAACAACTATCACCTCGGGTTGGACGGGCCCGAGGGTGTGTTGGTGTGTGTATCACCCTCCTCGCCGGGTTAGACGAGGAGGTATGTGTACCTATGGTGAGCCCTAAGCTTGTATCCCTCTCGCCAGTCTTATTGTGCGAAAGGGTTCCTAGCAGCTCTAATGCAGAGGGCGATATGGGCCGAAGCCGTCAGCACCCAAACAACAAGAGAGAATGGGAAGGTAGGGTAAGGAGGTGGGATTCCGATTTGGAGTTGACTAGGGTAGCCCCCAAGGCCAATGATTCCAAACCGCTTCCAATTAACTGGCGTTGCTCTGAAGGAGCAAGGCCTAGTGCTTGGGGCTACACTAACTTGGCTTAGTTGGCACGGTTACGTTTCCACCAAGTACCACTAGAAAAGTGGATTTTCCCTGAAGGGGCACGAAAGTACAAAGAAACACACACTATATTGGGGTAGCGCTGTCTTGAAAAAGACGCCACTACACCAATTAATAGTGTGAAGGTTTGCCGAGATTCAACCAATCTGACGATCGATTTATCTCAACTGACGAACGTACACGAGCACGTATAGTCGGAAATAGTCGGGTAAGGCAGGAGCGCACGAACGTGTCCGTGCGCGTCGGCTGTCCAAACGAGACTCCATGTTGCCACTGTGCTACATCTGCAGTCAAACACTTTAAACGAACACAAACATGTTATTATTATTGAGGTATTTTTGTTAACAAGATCACGACATTCAAGTTTTACGCTGTTGTAGGTTTTTAATTGTTTCGTCTATTTTGGCGTCTTTATGGCTAGTGGAAAGGTTATTGTTGTATATATTTTAAGCTTCACAAAGATATATCAAAAGAAATATTGCCAAATAAATTCTGTAGTCTCGTAATAATTTATGTTAGTACGGTAGTACGCTGATCATCCGATTTAATTGGGACCAGGATCGATTCGGATCATCGAAAATTCGGATAATCGGGCATATACTGGTAATAAATAAAAACTAACTGCACACATAGAATAGACCTAATTAAGTTTAACAAACACAGTTCTACAATGACTCTAGTCTCCAACCATAACAGTTGAAATATATATAGACTCCAGCGAGTAGGTACCAACTTATTACAACAAAAAAAAATGACTTTGTTTTAATCACACTAATATTATAAAGGCGAAAGTTTGTAAGTGTGTATGTTTGTTACTTCTTCACGTCTAAACGGCTGGAGGGATTTTAATAAAATTTGGTATGGAGTTAGCTAACACCCTGAATTATTACATAGGCTATAATTTATAAAATTTAACGCGGGTAATATCGCAGGGCACATCTAATATTTTATATTACGCTTAGGACTTATTCGGATAATTGGCGAAACGGTTAATCGGCGGTCGGACAATCGGCGTTCTGTTGTACTTACTTTGTACATTTTATCTAAAATTGAATGCGTTTCTCCTTATTACGAAATTCAATGGAATGTACTTTCAGATTTGTTTTGTGTTTATATCAATGAGTTCGTTCTACAACAGAGCCCGCAACCCACTCAATGTTCTAAGTCTACTTAAAGTACTGCCACTCAGTTTCGAGAAGTTAATTCTCGAAACTGAGAGGCATGTACTTGTATATTATATTTTAAGTAAAAAAGAGCTATTTAGCATATAGTATGTATCTCATATAGGAAACTTTAGGTCTACAATGATATACATTCTATTTTTAAGTATCTGAGTTTTGTAAGACTGTTTGTTTCTAATAAATAAATAAAAAGTATAAAAAAGTAGGGCGAATTTAATAGATCACATTTGACACTTCAATAAAATTTCAATAACGTAACCTTAACCTTTTACGCCTGTGAAACATGGACCTTAAGACAAAAAGACAGGGAAAATTGGAAGCCTTTGAAATGTGGCGCTGGCGTCAAATGGAGAAAGTGTCCTGGACAGAAAAGATCACTAATGAAGAAATATTAAAATGAGTAAACGAATTACGACAAATTTTAAAACACATAGAAACCAGAAGGGGTAAGATGATAGGACATCTAATCCGAAACGATCAGTTTATCACAAATTTAGAAGGGAAGATAGACGCAAGAAGAAAGAGAGGAAGACACAGAGCATACTTAGAGCAGTGAAACTATTAAAACTGCGCACTTAAGCGCAACGGTCACATAATTACTCGACAAATCCTAACATGTTGCTAATTCTTTTTCTGTATTTCGCGCCAAAATTGAAATGACAACTAAAGACAAGATGGATATACTCTTTATAATAAGCTTGTTAGCAATGGGTGTACTATAAGTACACCAACCAAATCGAAGGCCAAAAAATCGAATTTCAGTGTAAATCTAATGTCTAAATACTCACAAATTAATAATATCGAATGGTTAATAAATCGAACATTCAACTTCGAGTTCAAAATATATAATGTGTCGGATCATGCGTCGCACTTATAACCTAACCTACTTTTTTGATTGCAAGTTTTTTCTGACGTGGTCACGGTTTTAACTTAACCTAACATAGTATTCTCGTGGCAAGTCGTTTCTGACGGGGTTCAGATCTAACCTAAGATTCAATATTTTGAATACTCAACGTATTGAGTGTACGATATATTCGATTTAAAAACAAATATAACAAACCAAATATTAGATTTATTAATCATCAAATTATTCATCATCATCATCGTAACAGCTGTAAAAAGTCCACTGCTGGACAAAGCCACCACCAAGAATCATTTTGGGGGGAGGGGGGTATGTCATAATTGCCATCCTTGGCAGACGGGTTGGCGATCACAGTATGATGAACATAGTATACAGAGAGACGCTGCTGCCCATCGTCTGGATATTCTCTCGGGTCGACTTCTTCGCCCCCACGCGCACGGGATGAAATGGGGTGATGATATTCTGGAATTCGCCGCCCCGTCATCACACAGCAAAGTTTCAAAACATTCGTTGTTATTAACATTCCAGAATTGAGACATTCGATTTTTGGGGTCGATCAATTCGACATTCAATTTGGCTTAGTACAACTGTTAAAGCGAAATGCAACGACATTGAAATTAGTTTTAGTTGATTTTGTCAACTAAAATGGTTTACTATGTTGCGGGCTGCAGTTTCAGTACCACAAGACGTTACTGGGACAATATCGCTAACGGAAGAAGACAAATCCAGCGGCTTGAACATACTATGGAAACCAGATAACTGATATCTTACATAATATACTAGTTTCCGTTTATAAATACATACTTATATAGATAATTACACCCAGACTCAGGACAAACAGACATGTCCATGGACACAAATATTTGTGAGTGTGAATCGAGCCCACGGTTTGCGGCCTGAAAGGCAAGCATTTACTAACCACGCCAACAGGTCTGTCGAGTGAAGATACAAGTATTATCAAATTATATACCCTTTTAATAAGGTTTGTAATACTACCTTGTCCACCAAGCGTATTGATTTTACAGTGCATAGCTTAGCAGAATGACAACTTAACAATTCTGTCTGCTGATATTTATGCTATTGTAATAATATAAATAACGTGAGAGGTCGACTGTATAACCTCTAAATTGGAAAAATAAACGTGTAACATTAATAGTGTAGAAATAAGTTAAAATGGATATACTTCTGTGGAATGCGCTGCCTATAGTAATCAGGATGGCGGAAAATCGATATATCATCACATTTCTACGTTATATTCAATTTTATAAATATATTTAGATATGATATTATATTGTTAAGTTGCATAGAATCTATTAAATCAGCCGAAAGACGTCCACAGCTGGACAAAGGCCTCCCCCAAGCATAAGGATCTCCACTATAGCCGGTCCTGCGCTGCCAGCATCCAATGGCTTCCCGCGACCTTTGCAAGATCGTTGGTCCACCTTGTAGAGTGCCTGCCCACGCTGCGTTTTCCGATTCGTGGTGGCCACTCGAGAACCTTTCTGCCCCATCGGCCGTCGGTTCTAAGAGCTATGTGCCCCTACGTGCCCTGCCCACTGCCACTTCAGTTGGGCAATTCTTTGGGCTACTTTTTGAATTTCAACGTTTTTGATTCGATCGCGCAGGGATACTCCGAGCATAGCCCTCTCCATTGCTCTTTGGGTGACCTTGAGTCTTCTGATGAGGCCCATATTAAGCGACCATAAGTTCCATAAGTCTTCACTGGCAACACACACTGGTCGAAGACTATCGACTGCGGTATTTGGGACGAGAAGATGTTACGTAGCTTCCCGAACGCTGCCCAGCCGAGTTGGATTCTATGACTGACCTCTTTCTCGAAGTTGGACTTACCTAGTTGAATCGTATATGTATATGAGGAATTATTTCGACGCCCAGAAAGAAACCTAAGGTCTACAAGATAAGACGTTTGTTGTTTTTATTTTATTTCTCTATTTTATTATTTATTTTGTTTGTTAATATTAACATTAATGTAAATGAACTATTAGTTAAACAATGTGTTCTTTAATATATTTTAATTAAAACTATTTCTCATGTAATCTTTTTACTAAAGCTGCCGCGCACAAAGCAAAATACAATTTAATTTACTTAATGAATAAATGACTAATGAGTAATTGCGGACTTAATGACTAAGCCTTTTGCTGCCAGTCAACCTTCAGGAGGTGCACTCACCAGAGATATACCCTAATTATAATTAATTAGCTTATAAGAAGACTAGGTATATTCGTGTGAGGTATTTCCGTTGACCTCTCGCATTTATGAATGTAACTAGCTGTGCCCCGCGGCATTACATAAAAAAATAAAATGGGGAGATTATGGTTTATGATACGTATACTCCCCATCATAAAGTATCTAAATTTTGCGTTTGAACGTCAACTCCTCGGCCACCTAATATGTAATATTTGCTATAGTTAAAATAACTCTGTGGATTTCAAATCACGACTCATATAATTTCGTTTGAGAGAAAAAACGCATGCTACTTCAAAAAAATTATGAATGCAAATAAAACTCAACAAATATCAACAATATTTCTGGTGACACGATAAGTTAAATCAAAATTAAAAATAGGGTAAAATTTAACAAAATCATTAACTGCGAGCAAAATATATACCTACTTTATGACAAATAAGGCATTTTTTTGGCAGAAAGGTTTTGTTCTTAAATTATAATAAAGAAACTAATTGTTATAACATAATAATTTAAGAAAAATTGCCTTATTTGTCATAAAGTAGGTATATATTTTGCTCGCAGTTAATGATTTTGCACAATTTTACCCTATTTTTATTTTTAATTTAACTTATCGTGTCACCAGAAATATTGTTGATACGCTTAAATTGAGTGCTATCAGCCTCTTAACATGTCCCGCATTCTTATTTACTGTCCCACCAGACATACTCGTCGTGGCAAGTCCCCTAGATCCGGATCTATATAATGTAAGCTTACGTAATTTCGCAAGATATTAGTGCGTGAACTATGAAAGGGTATGTTGAACCCAATAATTCGTTAATATTATAATATATTACCGGTTTCACTAATAGCGATAATAAAGTTTAATTAATTTAAAATCCGTCGACATACACGTCTGCCCATATATATCTATGTTTATGAGGGTTTTTTCGCTAGTTTTAAGCCAATATTCTTCGGTTTCGGTACAGACATGTCACTTTTATATTCTGAAGGACTTCATAGTCTCAACACATTTTCTGCAATACAAACGAAATCTGATTGAAATATTCATCATAATATTAATACGTGAAACCACTTTAGTCCACCAGTTCATATGGAGAAGCAGAGCAGGAGAGCAGAAAGCTTATATATTTATATATATTATAATAGGCATTAGAAAAAGCATTAAACACATTACCATTCTTATGACACTCAGACAAACTGAGAAGAGATGAGAAGCTAATTGTGAAAACTGGGGACCGAGTAATATCATATGTCTTTAATTTCTATAGTCTAGTCTAGTAAAATATCTCTAAGTTAAATTAATAAACTTTAATTAATTTCAAATACCTCGTCATCTACATGTGCTGGGTTCTTTTTCGCTAATTTTAAGCCAATATTTCTCGGTTGATCTTGCCTGCAAAGAGACTTAGTCAATTTGCCTCTCTGGGAACTTTAGGATTTCAAAACACGATTCAACAGCTTTTCTTCAATAGAAAGAAAATCTATTTCAAAAAAATCTACCCCTTTTTAAGAAAATTGCGCGGCAATGGATCGTATGGAGACGCGCAGAAAGCTAATATTTTCATATAATAGGAATGACAAGTAAATTATTTTAATAAAAATAAACCTTACACACACTATGGCTTTGCTTTTGACACTCTGACAAACTGAGAAGAGATGTCAAACTGATCATCTACTCTATGTATAAACAGAGTAGATGTCTAATAAATAGACATCTATTCTATGTATAAATGGAGCACGTCACTTGGGTTTAATTGCTTATTTTACGCAAAATTTCTATGTATTATATGTAATGCGATCAATGCTTACGATATTGAATTTTCTTTAATAATTAGTTTCGGAGAAAGAAATTTAAGAATACGAAGCCTTGGCACTTTTAGTAGGGACAATTTTAATATTCACACGTTTGCCTGGAAAGCATAACAACCTTCATGCGCCATATTAGCGATCATTTAAAGCAAGCGCATAGTGATTTCCCAAGGGAAAATCCATATTACAGCTGTTGTTGCCGTGATACAGACAACTCCCTTGTCGATTGTACAATAATTGTCCCTATTTCCCTTGCTTTCCTAGAAAAAGAAGGTAGCAAAGATATTGATTACATTGCTCTCACTACAACTCGGGTTCCTACAAAAGCTTAATCACAAAACATGTATTTATGTTTATTTTTATAATTATTACAGTATTGGCTTCGAGTTTTAATTTATGCGAAATTCTTACATTCTTGGTATTTCCTAAAAACAAGTTTAGTATCCGCGTCGGTTAGTGTCCAAATGGTCGTTACCGTTCTGCGAGGAATCCAACGTGTTTTATAGCTTTACATTTTAATGATTACTTTTATTTTGATTGCGCTATTGGATTAATAGCAATGGGAGGGCTCGGAGCTTCAGTGCCAGTCGGTGCGGCACATTGCCCGTTGAGCTTTCGGCCGCTGCGTTGGGGCAGAAAGGTTTTGATCTACAACCAGAAACTAAAAACGCAGTGAGGGATCCAAGTGAACAGGCGATTTTGCAAGGGTCGTGTGCAGCATTTCAATGAGAGACATTGTCCATTGATAATGTCAGCTGAATTAAATCCACCGCTGGACAAAAAAAGATTTCCACAATAGAGTTGTCCATAAAGGGATATGCTATAATCGCCACGCTTGTCAGACGGGTTGGCGATCGCAGTATGCCTGTCATGATATACATAAAAACACTGCTTCCCGCTCTCTGGGAAGTATTGCCTGGGGTCGACATCGCACGGGATGAAATGGGGTGGTAATATTATTTGCTGCCAGCCACGCAGCGTCTTAATACCTAAGGTAACACTTACCCTGCTTAAAGACCCACTGTGGCTAAAAATAGCTTAGCTTACCTATCATATGATTTGCTTCCTCTCTTCTAGTAATAAGTTTGTCAGCAGAGAGATGAAACCAAGGTGAGCATCATCCTAAGCGTTACTTAACATATATATAGGTACGAATTTCTCATCCGGCAGCCATCTTGACCGCATTTTAGCCTACTACACAGAACATATTATATGGGGAAGGGATTGTGCCTCATACATGCACCATCGAAGAGTCCTTTGGGTACGTGGAACGTCTAAAGGTAGCTCATTAGAGCCACCCGCCCGACCAGCACAGCCTCGACCGCGCCGTCTTCTCATTGTCGTTGGTCCACGGGTGGACGCCTCATTGTCACCAGAACACGTCGTGTGGTCAAGCAGTGAAAGTTGTGTGGTCCATATATATTAGAGTAGTCTATGAGCGATGGGCGCTAAGTCTACACGTTTAATTTATAAAATAAACTTTACAATATAGAGTTATCGAAAACTATTTCGCAAAGCTCACTGAATGGTCACTGTCTGCGTATGGACTAAAAAATGGATAATAAATCAATCTAACTTTAAAATCACCGCTAACAAACTATTTTATTATTATGAAAACTATATTTATATTATTAATTTTACGATATTTTATATATTAACATATGTATAAGTAATAAACAACTGTGACAGCTTAAACAGATTATCATAAACTCAAAACAGGATTGAAAATAATTAACATTAAATAAAGAAAACTAAAACTATAAATAGAACTAACATCCATCCATATCAAATTTAATTGAATACCTGAAGTCAAACGTAAACACAAGCATACAACATGAAATACATATATATTGCAAAATAATGAAAGTATATATATGCAACGTGTAGGTAGAGACGCCAGCACATCCAGATACCCCAATCTGTCAAACTTCTTTTATAGATTTTCAACTTTATCACAAAGGTATAAGGTTCACTTTCAATTGGGAAAATTTGACAGATTGAGGTAGCTTGGTGTGCTGGCGTCTGTACCATATATAGGTGACGTAACTTAGCTTAATTTTCCGACTAAACCGTACAACATGTAACATATCAACCTGCGAAAATCGCACGAATACGGATCAGTTGATGGATTTACTATGGGAAACCAATTAATAATAATATCCTGGGACATAATTTACACACGGCCATCTGATCCCAAACTAAGCTGAGCTTGTACTATAGAAATCAGAAAACTGATATACTACGTATACTACTTTTTTTGTAAAATAAAAATAAATAAATTAATTAATAATTATATATAATAAAAATAATTAAATATTTTTTTAAAGGATATTTGGGGGTGATCTACAATCGATATCGAAGCCAAAAATATTGTATGTAGAATTTTTGTCTGTATGTATGTCCGGGCTAAACTCAAAAAGTACTGCATGGATTTACTTAAAATTTTGCATGAATATTACTAAGAGGTCGGGTCAACATATAGGCTACATATTATCACGCTATCACCCACGGGGAGAAGCTGTGATAATGTATAAAACTTAACGCGGGACACATATAGTAATTAATAAAAATGTTTTCTTGGGAAGAAAGTTCCTCGTATATAAATGTAATATATACAGGAAATTACGATGTCATGCTTATAGGGCAGAATCAAAAGAATGCCATAAATATTTTAATGAAATGATAAACCATTATAAACAAAATAAAGTACAAAAATATTATAAAGCTGCGATTCGAAACACTGAATAAAGGAATAAAACAGGTAACAATAAACATAACCAGTAAAAGAAACCTTTATTATGCAATAACTTAAAAATAGTCAAAAAAATATTATGTAACATCTTAAAAATAATCCATACATTTACATTGTAAAAACTTAAAATTAATTAAACCAATTATTATGTATCAACTTAACAATAATTAAAACATTTATTATGTATCAATTTAAAAATAAAAAAAGATAAAACACAAAATAACTATGATTAACTAATACTAAATAAGGTAAGCCGAAGTTCGAACTTGACCCTTTAACCCTGTGGCTTACTGAGTTTGTAGCCTTATTTGAAGCACAACTTTAATTTAGTAAATAACTATATATATTGATATTTTCAATATATTTACTAAATTAAGGTTATAGTAAATATAAGCTTTGTATGTAAGAAAGAGATGTAGAAACAAGAATATTTAAAAATATGGTGTTTATGAATGGGTAGTCATTCATAAACACCATATTTTTAAATATTCTATATTTAAAAATATGGTGAAAAATATTCTATATTCACTATAAGCTTTGTAATTTATAAAAAAGCATAGATGATGACACAAAGTATCCAGGGATATAACACTCTACACAGACAGATTTATAAATTATTATTAATAAAAAGTTACATATTAGCGTAACATGTGTCTTTCCTTATACCTATTATGTCTTTAAATAATTAATATTAATTTTGTTCTTTCATGTATACAATATATCTGTTTGAAATAAAATCAAAACGGTTTTTATCTCACGTAAACTTTAGAAATCGCTTAAAATAGCCAGAACATGTTTGGAGTAATATAGTTAACTAAATAGTAATCTAAAATAATTCTTGTAAAATATTTCTAGTAATTACATGCCTATATATGGGGCATTTAAGAATACAGTTAGGAATAACATTTAATTTATGATAGTACCTAATGATTTATTTAATTATACTTTGTCCATTTAATCAATGGTTTTTGACGCTCACGCCCACAAAGTTTTGTATTGTTTATGTTAATAATATTGTGTATTGTACAGACGCCAGCACATCCAGCTTCCCGAATCCTTCAAATTTCTTTTATAGATTTTCTACTTTATCACATAAGTATTAGGTTCACTTTTAATTGGGGAAATTTGACAGATTGGGGCAGCTTGATGTGCTGGCGTCTGTACATAATGGATGCGTACCGCTCATCTAGTGATGTGCCACACATAACGATCACTACGAATGTGCCACAGATAACAAATAATCGTTGCAGAGACAACAAAGTTTTTATGTTGAAACCAATAAATTAATATAATAGGTCTTTACCTATGAAATTGCCGTTTTGTATGAAAAAATTTAAACGAATTTTTTTTATGAATTTTTTTATTTGTATTAATCGAAGTAATCACCCATGCAATCAATGCATCTTTGCCATCGCAGTGGCAGTTTATTGATGCCCTTCTTAAAGAAATCAGCTGGACGGGAGGCAACAAATTCTTCAAAGGCATTTTGTACTGCCTCTCGGGTATTGAATTTTTTTCCCGCCAAGAAGTTATCCAAATTCTGGAAAAAGTAGTAGTCTGTAGGCGCAAGGTCTGGTGAGTAGGGCGGATGACGGAGAGCTTCCAACCCCAGTTCTTGCAACTTGGAGACCGTATGCTGTGCAGTATGAGGTCGCGCGTTGTCGTGCAGGAGCAGCGGAGACGAGCGATTGACCAATGCTGGTTGGAGATGCGCCAGCTTCTCCATCATTGTGCTCAGTTCTTCACAGTACACATCTGCAGTAATGCTCACCCCGTTTGGTAAGAAGCTGTGATGAATCACACCGGCGCTAGACCACCAAACAGTGACCATCACTTTTCTAGGGGTAAGTTTTCGTTTAGGGCATTGTTTAGGTGCTGAACCAGGATCCAACCAACTTGCTGAGCGCTTGCGGTTATCAAACAGAATCCATTTTTCATCGCAGGTAACAATGCGGTTCAAAATTCCTTCATTTGTGTGTCTGTTGAGCAGTGCAAGGCACGTCTCGACGCGTACTTCGCGCTGGCGATCATTGAGTTCGTGGGGCACCCATTTGTCAAGCTTTTTTACCTTGCCAATTTGACGCAAATGGACCAATATTGTTTTGACGCTAACGTCGAAAGCTGCTGCTAATTCAGCCGTAGATTGTGTATCATCAGCTTCCACAACCGCCTTTAATTCGTCATTGTCGACCAAAGTCTTCGGACGACCGCGAGGTTCATTTTTCAGGTCGAAATTTCCAGAACGGAAGCGAGCAAACCAATAACAGGTGGTGCGTTGGTTTGTAGTGTTAGCTCCGTAAACGTCGTTGATGTTGCGTGCCGCTTGTGCCGCGTTGCTGCCACGACGGTACTCATATTCCATAATTACTCGAATTTTTAACGTATCCATGATGACGAAAAAGATTGAAATGCGATGAAAATGTAACACTAATCAATAAAGAAATGACTTCTTTTGGAAAAAAGAATCCATGTTTTTAAAATAAAATTAATTTGAAATTAGAATTCTTAGCCAAACAAAAATTATTTTGATTTGAAATGGCCAGTACTGCAGAACGGCAATTTCATAGGTAAAGACCTAATATTATCATTTCTTGGTAAAAGGCAGACAAATAGAATAACTAAAATGGTTTATTTCCTTTTATTAACACGAGTGGGAATCATCACTTATCATTTTGTCCAACGAGGAGTCTACAGTAATAGTAACGATTAGCACTTGTATTGATGTCTTCCCGGCCGAATTTCGGCCACGGTGGCCATTCTCATTGGAGATTAGCCAATTGTGAAGGACAGATTATAGTGGACAAGTGTATGCGCAAACACAGGGGCACTTTCTATTCCATCACTCTCATAATCCGATGGTACGACTAGCAAAACGACCGGAAAGAGGTTAGGTACAGGACCGACGGTTTTACGTGCTCTCCGAGGCACGGGGGTTCAATACCGCCAACTACCCAGACTTCGGGCTGATACTGAGAAATTTCTTTTTACGGAAAAATCCCAAAATCACTTATGGCCCGACCCGGGATTTGGCTGCGTACCCGTTGGACCTACAAGATTAGACCCTCTATCGCAAAAGTACCCGTCCGACCTCATTTTAAGTCCCTTTGGACCTTCTTTAAAATATAATAATCAATGTGCCCATTGGACCTCTTTTTAAGTACCCTTTGGACCTTCAAAATTAAAACTACTAAAGATGAACCTGTTGGACCTCAATTCTAATACCTTTTGGACCTTAATAAAATATGTTTTTATTTAGTATTCGCCCGGCGTTATTTTAGTAAAAAAGGTACAGTTGTGTTGAAAATGTTTAACCAGAATTCTAATAATTAGGCGAAATAGCATAAGCGAATACAGGCACACTAACAACAAACAGCAATCCGTGGCCAGTAGAAGAAACACAAGAAATTATAGTGTAAACTATATTTCTTTCAAATTTACAGGTGTGTAATGGATAAATATTTTAAAAATACCCATGTACAAATATCAATAACACTTAGGTAAACCGCATATTGTAATGTTTTATATGTAAAAAAACTTCTTAACTTAAAAAAAACTCTGTGATTTATATACTTTATTTTCGTTTATATACATTATTTTAAATTTACAAAAAATCTACGAGAGTAAGACTGTGATTACTTGAAAAGTTATTTACAAATATGTAAAATACAAAGATATCTTATATTTACAAATCTAATTAAGTTGCTGCCTGTAAAACCAATCTTCACGAATTCAGTTGCTACGGCATACAATTTAGATTTAGATTTACTTACATTATTTCTTTCTTTTAAAATGTGATATAAACATCCAAATTTATATAGTATGCATTTTTATGTATACCTACGGTCTTGAAGATTTGTCAAATTAGAAAAATGTTACTGGAATATGTGTTTTTATTTGTTACATAACGTTGTGATCTTTTATATTTTTGATTAATAACATTGATTTATATTGTAGTGTTTTATTTTTAATAAGGTGTGTCACTTTTGTGCACGAGTGTATTTTAACTTTTTATACGAAGACATGTGAATGAGCTCAACAGAACTCGTTGCTTAATAGAGGGTCTAATAGGTAATCAAGTATAGACAACATCCAAGTTTGAAGGTCCAAACGGTACAAAGGGGTCCAAAGGGTCATCTTTTTAGACGAGGTCCAAACTAGGAGGTCCTACGGGTACGTAGCCCGGGATTTGGACCCAGGACCTCATTTTCTGCGGTTGAACACGCAACCGCTAGACCAACAACCACTTGTATGCGTAAATTATCAAATTAAAAGTCACGGTCTCAAATCGGACATTATGATTCCCCTAGTTCTCTTCATCACACTTGCCCAGATCTCGGCCACCACATGGGCAATAGTTTTTGAGTAATTGCAACATTTTATTCGCTGGCTTGTATTGTTTCTCCCAGCATGCCCTTAAACAGACATGTTCAGGCACCCAAATATTTGTCCTGGGTGGACATCGAACCCCATACCAGCGGCATGCAAGGCAAACATTTACCAACCACGCTAACCGGCCCGTCAAAAATTTTAGAAACCGCTTGAAGCGAATAACGCAAGACCGGCAATTGTGGAGATCTTTGGGGGAGGTCTTTGTCCAGCAGTGGACGTCTTCCGGCTGATATGATGATGATGATGATGAATAATGAGGACCGTCATTTAAAACAGGAAAAATAAAAGGTAAATTACAAAAAGTTAACATCAAGTAAATGCTTATAGGTAATTTGAAATATCGAAGATAAGCGAGTTCATGTTTATCTCTTGGCCTATTGATAAGAAACATCGTATAAGTATTTCTTATACATACTGGGCTCTTAGATCCTGTCTGAGGAATGTTGGCCGAAATATCTTCCAGTAGGTACGATATGTGACACAACACACTAATTAAAACTAGGAAAAAATACAGTTAAATCAATTTAATGCGGACCTTATTTAAAAAAGCGCTGGTATTACTGAGTACCGAAAAAAGGGGTGAAAAGGGACAGGGACTAAATTTTAATTATTATTTATTTAATGGATATTACCCTTATACCCCTCCTCACACCCCTTCACCCCTTTTCACCGATGTTTTTAATACAATAGCCGCACTAGTTATATGAATCCCTGTATGGCGGGATACTTTTCAAACACAACGTAGATCCAAACCCAGAAGAACTTTTTATGGGTCACACAATTAGGAAATAGTTGTTTTTTCTTTTTGTTTTTTCATTTTTTTTTTATTTATTTATATACAGACATAACAATTTTACAATTAACACTATATACTCGCCAAACTTTTACGTTTAATGGAGAGACTGGCTTAGTATACGGGAATTGAACCCGGGACACGAAGTGGCTACGCGTCTTAACCGTTTTGTAATTTATTGAACTATATTCCGCGTGTTCTTTCTGTTATTCGACAGCGAAGTGACACACAGATAATGCATAGCAAAAAATGTAATTTTTACAAATTATTACGTAAAACCTTGTAACTACTTTTGTTTTTCAATGAAACTAAAAATTAAAAATAACTAACCGTTATCGTTATTTGATTAAAAAAGCTGTACAAGTGGGAGTTTCCTTCCCGTGGAGAGTGTTCCGTACGTCAGCTCCTATTGGATTTTATGCGCACGAATATAGATTTTTCTTTGTTACGTTAAAGATCCATAGACTTTCTATAGCTTCAATGTAAAATATTTTTTTGTCTGTCTGTTTGTTCCGGCTAATCTCCGAAATGGCTGGACCGATTTTGATGGGACTTTTTTTTAGTAACTTTGAGTAACTTAGGCTAGTTTTATTTTAGAAAAATCTTTTATTTTTGAAAAAAATACAAAATAAACTAATTAACACGCGGACGAAGTCGCGGGCACAGCTAGTAATACATATTATTAATAGATTAACCCGTGCCTTAATTTGGGTATAATCATAAATCACCAATTATTGTAGCTGTTATTGTATAGACATTAACAACTGCAATGTATAAATCGCCGAAAGCGACTACTGCTGGACATCTTTTTTATTGGCGCTAACAAAATCAATTCTAATTGTAATCGTACTGTACTGTACGTACTGGGAAATAAGTGACTCAGACACTTTAGCTTATTACTGATCCAGATAGAGTTATAATTAGTCTTAAAAAGACAATAAATTGACTTCAAGTTTTCATTTTAACCGATTGGAACTAAATTCATATAGGTAGGACTATTTCAAAAACATTCTGTATTGATAAAAAAAAAGTATTATCAGAATTCATTCTCAAACACCGGAGACTCCTTCATATTAATTCGTTTAAAAATAAGCAACATTTCGATAAACGAACAGACTGCTCGCTTCGTCGTGTATTATAAAGATCGGCTTTAGAATCTACCCAGGAGGGAGGCAGGCTAAGTGGTTCCATCATAGTCCTAGAGACGAGAAGATGGAAAAGTTTGGAAATTAAGTAAAATTTCGTAGATTGGATTCCCCTCGCAGTCCACAACAATATTGATAAAAATCCATCAAAGTGAAACTCCGATACTAAAAACATGGACATTTTAGGTCACTTGTACGCTATTGTTACGCTTTTATTATTTATTGTTATATTTGTTGTTATAGCGGCAATTAATAAATAAATACTCGCTTTATAAAATTTTCAGCACACATCCGCTGACAGACAGACGGAAATGCAGGCTGGGTAATAGGGTTTCATTTGCACCCTTCGGCTACGGAACCCTAAAGACGTGATGGAAAACCCAACTGTTACACTAAACCCAAATAAGTAGGTAGGTAATAAATTACTCGGTATTCTTTAGAGATTGCGAATAATGGTGAGTATAAATTAAAAAATCTGTAGTGAAAGCAAAGCATCTAAAATTACCGAGATTTGACGTCATAGATGCGCAGGATCGCCAAATATTCGTCACAAGTGGGAAGCGTACTTGAGAGCGGGTAAGTGCAGAGTGCAGATTGTAGTGGTGCGTTTGCGCGGGGTGGGTCGCGCGCGCACATCCCGACCGCTGCCGGACTCCGAAGCGGGCCAGTAGCGCGAATAGCCCCGAACGGCACACACGATGTTTGCGCACAAGCACGCGCTCGCCGTTGCGCTGCTTTGCGCGCTAGCCGGCCAGCTGGGCGCCAGCTTGCACTGTGCCATGAGGAGGGAGATATCGCCCTGCACCTGCCGCCGAGAGGATGCCGGCACCGGCCTCATCCTCGTCGTCTGCCAGCGCATCAGCGCCTACGAGGAGATCGCTCGAGCTCTCACCGACAAGTTCAGCCCGGAAACGAAGATCGGCCTGGACATATCCTACTCGCAGCTGCCGGACCTGGCCGAGCACACCATCAAGGAGCTCGGCCTCTCCATCACGAGACTCAAACTGAACTACGACAATTTAAGGCAAGTCGATTCCGAAGTATTCTTACGTCGTCATTGGATCTGAGTTCGATCGCTGTGCAGTATCCGTAACGTGTGAGGTTGTGAATCTACGCAACTAGGTACTCGATATGTGTAAGCCCTTTGTTGTCTAAAATAGCATTATAACTGTGATCTCGATAATGACAAACAATGTGTAAGTTGAATGAGAAAACAACAGGTCTATGATAAGAGAAGCGCGCACCGATGAGGATCGGTTGTTATCGGCAGAGTGGGCGGCTCCTCGCCGCCAGGGCTGCCGAGCCAAGCGCCGCGCCATGCGCCACTCTTGCCGCACCCCAGCATCACACTCGCTCGCTTCGCTTCCTACTTCAATGTTTTTGTTTCTACGACCGAGAGATCTAACCGTCACTCAGTAAATTTCCCTTCATAGTCGGTTTATTATTGTAATAACGCTTATCAGCTATATTACAAGTATATTATAAATGCAGACACAAATACGAACGGCGAGGACATGGTTAGATAATAGAGATATTCTGTCAGTTAGTCCAGCACATGGTATTTTTGTAGCATTATTACTTACAAAACAACAATTAAGTCGCCGTGACCCGAGTCGAGAACTCCAGCTCGGCGCTTATTGACCATTCAATTGATCTTCACAGATTTCTCGAGTCATCTTAATTATTCCGTTTTTCGCAATTGAAAACCCTTCATTTAATCGATGTTGTAATATATTTTGTGTAAGAATAATCTTCATTATCACTACTACCTACATCCATCGAAATATTGCGGAATAACTTATTCCATCTCCCTAACAGACATAAAACCCCAACTAGATCAGCCTAACTGATTTTTATTACTACTTACTAAAAAAACATCTTAATGAAGTATCCTATAATTTCGATTATTACTGTATCGCTATTGATTTTCTTAATAGTTAAATAAAAAAAGAAAAAAAAATTAAATCAGTGTAGGTAGGTACTTTTATTTTCGTGCTACCGACTTTTTTAATAATATTAAAAAAGTATAATTAAAATTATTAGTAATATGTACTTATAGAGGAGTTGTGGATTATACATTAATTTAATTCATTCGTGTCGTTTGGTTTGAGTTGGAACGAAGCGGAGATGGCATCTAGGAGACTCTGGTCGGTAGTTACCTCCGGGTTATCTAAGGTCGCGTCTAAAGCAGTAAAATTGAATGATATCTTATTGGTCGTATCGTATTCACAGTATTTACTCATTAATGGTAAACTAACTAATTATTGTAGTAATTGTTTAAACTTGTTTATGTATAAGAGTGATTCTACAAAGTTATGTTGTGTAGGTACTACTTAGGAGTACTACGTAACTAATTAGGAGAATAATAAAATATTAAGAAACAGAAAAAAATACGCAATCACTAACTGGCTGACTGACTAATTTTAATAATAATATCCTTATTCACACGGCGATCTGATCCCAAACTAAGCAGAGCTTGTACTATGGAAGCCTACTGATATACCTACTTCTTTTCTTTTGTAAATACATACTTTTAAAGATAATTACACAGACTCAAGACAAACAGACATGTTCATGCGCACAAATATCTGTCCGGGATGGGAATCGAACCCACGACCAGTCTCTATTCAGTTTGAAGCTGAGTTTGATGTTGAAGACAAGTAGTAAGGCACGATTTCAAATTTCCATCACAAATGAAGTCTATTCACTCTTAACACCACGGGGACGAGTTGTTGACCAAAATTACTTACATACATACATAGACGCACGCCTGATTCCCAGAGGGATAGGCACTGTAGGCAGAGACAACGGATTTCCATTTGTCACGATCTTTGCACACCTCGTTTGCCCCGTTTACGGCTATTGTATTCTTCATACATGCTCGCCGGTTTAGGTACTTCTGAGCTGGCCTTTCTTGAGAACATACATCTCCGATTAGGTCAGAGAAAAAAAAAAGGTAAAATTAGTTGGCCAAAATTAGTTTGAGGCCTTTTTTTTATTAAATAATCATAATAATAATTTATTATCAAATTATTGAGTTTGAGGCCTTCAATGAATGGCCAAGTTCTTCTCTAATTTTAATATCTTTAGATACATAGGTAAAGCTGAGAACAAAGAAGAACCTTTGTAACCTCTTACTGATACTTCACTGTGACTCTTGGTCTTGGTGTTCAGGACTTATGGAGTGGTAATTAAAAGGGGGGAACTAGTCCCATAAAAAACGTACTCTTTACAAATAGCAGATATAACCTGATCAGTCCAGTTTGCTGGACAAAAGCAGGTTCAATTCAAAGTCCGCATAACATACTAATATTAAAAAGGTTACGTTACGAAAGTTAGTAAGTGTGTGAGTGTGTATGTTTGTTACTTCTTCACGTCTAAACGGCTGGAGCCATTTTATTAAAATTTGGTATGGAGTTAGCTGACACCCTGGATTACCACATAGGCTATAATTTTTAAAGGTTAACGCGGGTAAAACCGCGCTGCACAGCCAGTAATTTATAAAGTTCAACGCGGGTAAAAGCGCGCGGCACAGCTAGACATTTATAAATTGAATTTGTTACAAAGACAAAGCAAACATGAGCGAACGTTAGATATCTGTACATATGGCGTTAAAGCACTAGATCTTCATATTACAAAGTCAATTATATATGATTGATCATTGGCCATGTTTGTTTCTATCGTAGGTATAGGTACGATTTTACGATTAAAAACATTCACAACAACAGTGACATGGTAAGTACAAATAATATCATTGCACGCATATTTAATAAACATACATATAAATATATGTGGCACTTGAACAGTGAACATATTTTGCACGTGTTTTTAGGGTTCGATCACCGCGCGGGACATCTATTTGTGTGACCCATGTAAAGTTGTTCGGATTCAAGGTGTGCTTTGTGTCTGTGGATTAGGGACATCTCTTTGTGTGACCCATGTAAAGTTGTTCGGATACAAGGTGTGCTTTGTGTCTGTGGATTACGGACATCTGTTTGAGAGACCCATGTAAAGTTGTTCGGATTCAAGGTGTGCTTTGCGTCTGTGGATTACGGACATCTGTTTGTGTGACCCATGTAAAGTTGTTCGAGAGTCAAGGTGTACTTTGTGTCTGTGGATTACGGACGTCTGTATGTGTGACCCATGTAAAGTTGTTCGGATTCAAGGTGTGCTCTGTGTCTGTGGATTACGGACATCTGTTTGTGTGACCCATGTAAAGTTGTTCGAGAGTCAAGGTGTACTTTGTGTCTGTGGATTACGGACATCTGTATGTGTGATCCATGTAAAGTTGTTCGGATTCAAGGTGTGCTCTGTGTCTGTGAATTAGGCACATCTATTTGTGTGACCCAAGTAAGGTGTGAGTGTCAAGGTGTACTTTGTGTCTGTGGTTTAGGGACATTTTATTTATTTAAACTTTAGCATAAAGTATATGTACATAGGCGGACTTAATGCCATAGGCATTATCTACCAGTCAACCATTGGGTGGTTCGGAGAGACTACGGTAGGTGCACTAAGATGTCGAATGTAACTTTCTTTCTTGGTTTAACTTTATACATAAACACTATATATAACATAACTAGTTGTGCCCCGCGGTGTTACCCGCGTTAAATTTTATAAATTTTCTTTGCTTTAAACCTCACGGAGCCCGAGACCTTTCCAACGAATGCGAAACCGTGAAAATCGGTTCGTGCGTTCTGGAGTTATAGCGTCAGGAAGAAAAACCCGACTTATTTTTATATAGTAGATAATACATGTTTGTGTGGCCCGTGAAAAGTTGTGCGGAGTCGTGGTGGGCCTTGTGTCTATGGATTTCATGTTTATAAAGTCCTCGGCGATACAAGGGTTACACAATCCTAATGCGGTTCCTAAGTTTAAAAAAAAATGGGCGGGGCAGTCTTTGCGGACAGTCGATACAAGTGAAAACAATGTTTTCCATGATTGTTAATGAGCCAAAAAGTGCTCAACTACTACTGAAGTTTTCACTTCAAAAACAAAATCCTTTTAACCTGGCCGTCAGATACCCCGCATAAATACACAAGTTCTGCAAGTTACGATACTGATCGTTTTTTTAATGATTATTATTGTGAAACAAAATTAAGTAGGGTCTTCTTCTGCCTTGATTTTTCACTATTTCTATTGACTTTAGCTTGGTATTAGTTAGTCAGTTCGTAATTTTCAGTTCCTAGACGGCTTAAGTCCATACTCGCCTCTAGTAACTCGTCGGGTGCTTAAGTAAAATGCTTCTAGGCTAAATGTGCCTCGACTCCGGCGACTACAAACGAGTTAAAACATGACAAGAAACGTCTACGTTATTACACGAAGTCGCGAAGCCATTCATTCGGATAATTGAGAATTAGGGAGGGTATTTCATCTATTCAAATGCAAACATTGGAGGTTTTACTTTACACTTTCGCTTTTATCCTTGATTTGTCCGGGGACATTTTGTGCAATTATCACCTATTATGTCACATGGCACAGCGAATATCAATTGATCAGCCACGCAGCAAGGTCTGATTAATTTCATGGATAGATAGGGCCCTTATGTTCCCCTCATTATTTATGATACACCAGGCTTTATTAGGTCCCAAATAGATTTATTAGTCCACGATTTGTCCCCAATTCAATACAATTTATATATCATCTTAGAGCTGGTTTAATCATGCTGGTAGCTTTATTCAAACGTTTCTTATTTAGTTCCTTGTATAAACGAAATTGGTTTTTATTGTTATATCAGTTTGCTTGTTAAATTATTATACATTTAGTGCTATGAATATAAATTAAATGTTCTATCAAAATGCTTTCATACAACCCGTGTACCTAAATATCCACGTACCCACCTAGAAATATAACTTCAAAGAAGTTCTGACTATTCACAAGCGTTTTTTATAGTCTACATACGTTAATAAAATCTTTTTTTTAACTAGCGAAGCCTGTAATGTTAGAAGACTGACAAAAATATTGGCAAGTTCGAAAAACTGCTCATTGTATCAACAATTGCGTATACGTATATTTGACCATTTTGGTTTATGGTCCATAAAATACTTTCGCCCAGCTTCTTTATATCTATCCATTACACTTAAACTAGCCCAAATATATACGTCCATGCGCAGTGCCGAGTTTCGCAACTACCCGGCATTTCATTTTTCAACGTAGTTTTTACTTATGTAGGTATATTTTACTGCACCACTTCCACTATTACACATTATGTTGTAGCGCCTACTTAGCTGTAATGTACTTTCTTTTATCAGATACAGATATATTTATTTCTCGTTAAAGATATAGTAGAATGAGGTCTTAATATAAGATTAGTTTCATATATTTTACTGATGATTGATGTGATTATTCTATGAATGTAGGTCAATATTTGAAGTTACACAAACATTTTTATAAGATATCTGAAAGTTGGTTCCGGTTTTATAAAAACTATGATTTTAGAATCATTCAAAAGAGAATAATTTAAAGTGTCGTCTGTTGGAATTGTATTAAAATCGGTTCAAGAAATTACCTTTAATAACTTTACAAAGTCACAAACTTTACCTCCTTATAATATTAGTATCTAATAGATGACAGAATCAAACTGTTAAAGTTCGCACTCATCATCAAACGAGACATTAGTGCCAAGTCATTTTTAATGTTAAGTACGAACGGGCCGCAGGTCGTGGTCGTCGTCCCATCCAGGGGCTCTACCGGCTAAGTCGCCGAACATTGATTTCTTAAATGGCGTTCAAATAAATAAAGGTTACAAATGTAATATCAATCGTTAAATCGGCTTCAACGTTGACAATCGATTTCGGACTATTTATGACGTCACATGTGCTCATGGAAGCTGATTTAACGATTAATTAAGTAATTTTTAACCTTTATTTATTTGAAGGTTATTTAAGAAATCGATGTTCGGCGACATAGCCGGTAGAGTCCCAGGACAGATATTTGTGTGCATAAACATGTCTGTTTGTCATGAGTCTGGGTGTAATTGTCTACATAAGTATGTATTTAGTAAATATAAAGTAATCTCCAAAACTTAACCTAACCTAACCTAACGTAAGCCTCTTTAGGTGATTTTCGAAGCTCTTTGCTATTAAACCATTGGCAGAAACGACTATCGGCACAATTATATCTGAGTCAACATGCCACAAGCTGACAACCTCCCGCGCAACATCGAATTATTTATTTTATTATTTCTATTATTATTATAGAGTGGGTTTCAATAGTAACTCATTAAAATATAATTAAAACATGGAATTAACCCGTGTTTATCCTACTGTTACCCCATTACAATGTTAATCAAAGATAAGATAAGGTTGTTTATTTTGCAAATATGGATACAGTACATGATGATTAGTACAATTATTAACCTTAGGTATGCGAACGAAAGGTACAGACTCCAGCACATCCAGCTACCCCAATCTGCCAAATTTCGTTTATAGATTTTTAACTTTATCACTTAAGTATAAGGGTCACTTTCTATTGGGGAAATTTGACAGGTTGGGGTAGCTTGATTGCTGGCGTCTGTACAATACCAGTACAGTTACAGAAAAGGAAAACCTATCTAGAAATCTCCTCCTTAAAATATATATGAAACTAGCTGTCCCGACAAACGTTGTACTGCCTTTACAATAGAAATAAAACCCGAAATCTCAATGTTAATCATACAGGGACACAATCAAATGTACAAAAACTCTGTAAAACAATTCAATATTAAAATCGCTATTAAAAACTAGGGGTTGGTGATAAATAGGGTAAAAATTTAGGACTCTGTGTATTTTTTATGACACATTATAGGAAAATAAAAACAAAAACCTCTGTCCAAAAATTAAAAAAAAAATTAAGTGTGAGCAACTCTTATCACTTAGGGGTATGGTAAAATAAATAGTAGCCGATTCTCAGACCTACTGAATATAATAATAATAATATCTAGGGACAATGTCACACAGATCATCCTAGCCCAAAACAAAGCAAAGCTTGTACTATGGGTACCACCGACGATATACATACTTATATAGACAGATAAATACTTAAACACATAGAAAACATCCATGACTCAGAAACAAATATTCGTGTACATCACAAAAATATTTGCACTTACCGGGATTCGAACCCAGGACCACCAGCTTCGTAGGCAGGAGCACTACCAACTAGGCTACGGTGTGCTTTGGCAAAAATCAGTAAAGCCGTTTCGGAGGAGTAAGGTAACTAACATTGTGACACGAGAATTTTATATATTAGATGTATTCAATGAAATTGAATTGTTGGTTTAGTGGTTAGTGACCTTGACTGCTTAGTCAGAGGTCGTGGGTTTAGGTTGGGCCCAGGGGCTCTACCGGCTAAGTCGCCGAACATCGATTTCTTAAATGGCGTTCAAATAAATAAAGGTTAAAAATGACTTAATCAATCGTTAAAGCGGCTTCAACGTTGACAATGGATTCCGGACCATTTATCACATGGTCACATGGAACACATCCGTCACATGTGCTCATGGAAGCCGATTTAACGATTGATTAAGTCATTTTTTTACCTTTATTTATTTGAACGCCATTTAAGAAATCAATGTTCGGCGACTTAGCCGGTAGAGCCCCAGGACAAATCTTTGTGTGATTAACACGATTATTCGTTCTGTTTCTGCAATCTATACATATAATAAAATCGTAGGAAAGTCAAAACTGTACATTGAATATTTTTTATCAGGGGCTCTACCGACTAAGTCGCCGAACATCGATTTCATAAATGGCGTTCAAATAAATGGAGGTTAAAAATGACTTAATCAATCGTTAAATCGGCTTCCATGAGCACATGTGACGTCATAAATGGTCCGGAATCGATTGTCAACGTTGAAGCCGATTTAACGATCGATTAAGTCAATTTAACCTTCATTTATTTGAACGACATTTAAGAAATCGATGTTCGGCGACTTAGCCGGTAGAGCCCCTGGATATTTGGGGCGTGATTTACAATCGATATCGAGGCCAAAAATATCGTTTTCCGAATTTTTGTCTGTTTATCCGGGCTAAACTCAAAAAGTACTACATGGTATTACTTCAAATTTTGCATGAATATTACTAAGAGGTCGGGTCAACATATAGGCTACATACTACATATTATCACGCTATCACCTACGGGGGAGGAGCTGTGATAATTTATAAAATTTAACGCGCGTACAACCGCGGGGCACAGCTCGTATATAATATGTATGTATTTAGAAATAGACAAGTATGTTAATCAGTTGTCTGTGTATAGTACAGGATCTGCCTAGTTAAGGATCTGATAGCAGTGTGTTAGTTGTTGCTTTAAAGACTGCAACAAGCGGGATATGGCCGCTTTTAAAATTGACCACTGTAGCTGGGAAAAGCTCGCTGAAAATAGAGTTGAATGGCGCAAACGTGTAGTGGAGTGTCGTAAGATCTGTGATGAAGCCTGGTTCGGAGTTTTTGCTGATAAGAGACAGAAGCGACATTTATTTATTTATTTAAAGGCTTACCAACTAAATACATACACAACATTAAACGACGATCTTTGATACAATTTTAAATCTTGCATGCATCTAAATTAAAGGAAAGCACGGCATTCTTAATTAAGTTTACGAAAGTACATCATTAAAACTAAGTAGCTGTTTTAAGTTTTATCATCCAGGATAATAAATTGTAAAAAAAAGAATGCTTTTATGTTTGTTTTGTTAAGGAACAAATTTGGTAATTTGTTAATTAAATAATGTTATTATATATTATTGTTAAATATTTATATTTTTTTTATTTACTATTTATTTACTAGCGAAAATATCAAGGTCGCAATTGTGAAATAATTCATTGCATCTTCTGAGGATATAAGAAATAACCAAATCTGGACAATCTACCCCTTGAGTAACTATCTTATGTAAAAAAGTTAAACCTAAGTAGTCTCTGCGCCACTGTAATGATTTCATTTTGAAATGGCCTAGTCTCTCGTCATAGTGTTTAATCGATCTTCATGAAAGCGGCTCGGCACCAACCACCGCAAACTTCTCTTGTCAGGCCTGCGGCAGGCTATGTCGCTCTCGCATCGGTTTGTTTAGCCACCATAAGAAATGTCTCTCAGACAATCCGCCGTAAATCGTCTGTAACAGACGCAAAGGCCATATATATCACTGTTGGTCTGACGAGGACAGTGGAGTTGAATATAAATACTACATAATTATACTACTTGTAAATTCATTTCTTAAACGTTTTATTAAATTTAGAATAAATACGTTTATGGACTCCCACGCACTATGTAAATGAATCTCTTCATCGCTTCATCGTGGGGGCCTCCATAAATATGCACGGACACAAAGCACACCCAGACCACCCACAAGCATAATGACTGACCTGGTGGCCGAGTGGTTAATGACCCTAGCTGCTAAGCCACAGGTCGTGGATTTGATCCCCGCCCAGGACATATATTTGTGTGACGAGCAAGATTATTGAAGTTATACTTCTTTTGGCGCGATGGAGAAAAATGATGAGAGTGAATTTTTACGATGCGCGCGCACACCGACACCAAAAAATTTAACAGCATGAAGTTAGTTCTAGGTGGTATGAAAATTGATAACTATGTTCAAGTTGTATATTAATTGTATATTAGTTGTATTACAAACAAATATAATGTTAATAATTAAAACACACAGAAGGATTCACACACACACACACACACACACCGACACACACACACAATACTCACACACAAAAATGAAGTAGTAAGTTTTTATTTTTTAGTTTTTATTTTCTTTTATTTTAGTTCAGATAATATGTTATTACTTTGTCAAAATTTAATTTTAGATTATCATTGTGCAACCGTCGGTAAGAAGCGAGGCAGCCCCTACACAAGTATTACATTACTTACTGGGGATGTCTCAATTTTGTATAAATTGTTATTAATTAGAGACAATAAAGATTTTTATTATTATTATTATTAAGAAGTATAACTTCTAACGCGTGTACATAAGTACACACAAGTTTTTTTTTGTCTGCATGTTAACTGCCTATATCACTGAAAAACCTAATGGCTCATAATATAAAGTACACGGTAAATGTTTACGTAGGCCTTCTACGCCCAGCTTGTTACCTTACTTAAAACAAAATGTTTCTTTGGTCGTGTAAAAGCGTAACTATATGACCAACCACCGTTTTTATAAGTGTTTACAAAGAAGTAAACCATAGCCGTGTGGTTTCCGGCTCCGAGAGAATTATGGGTTCACCCCATAACATCCCACGGGTAAAAGGCGACTAAGGGATATACCAGGTAGTCCGGCAGCAGCGCCACCTGTGTACTAACTACCACCTAACTGCAGTCGCCAATTGGCATGCCAAGCGCGATGACTACGGCAAACCCCTCCAAATGCCAACGTTATAGTAATCTCTGGGAGAGGCTTTGTCCAGCTGTGGATGATACTAGACTCCGTTCATTTTTCATTTCTTTTCCGTATCAGCCTTATAGAGGGATTCTCCTGAACTAAAACCAGTAGTGTAGTGCATTTAATATTTATATAGGTGGACGACTTCTCATTTACAGAATTCACCTCTGAAAAGTTAGGCAACCCCTCAATGTCAGGCAAAACTTCCTTGTGTATAAGTTCCGAATCGGTAACCTCTTACTCGGACAACGCGATTGGTGGTAACTTTGAGGAAACATCGGATGATTAAAGTGAGATGCATCTCAAAATGTCCTGCGCAATTTTATGACAAACCAAAGGCAAATGTGGCCATAATATGGTGAATTTCGGCAAAAGTTTTAGTGGTTACTTTCGCCGCATTCTATTCTATACAGTTTCTCTTTAATCCCCACTTAGGTACTGATCGAATTTTTAATCTGAGCTTACATATTTAAGTACATTCTATTCTACAAACTTGTAATCCTTTGAAATTTACGAATAGTGCATATTTTAAGCGATTCTTAAAAAAAATAATTTCACTTTCTTTTCTTCAATAGTATTTTGTGGTCGAGTTTTCACAATTGAAGTTTAGACTTAAATAGTAAAGTTACGAACAGATTAGACTAGAAACAAAGATTCCTACTCTTTCGTTTCTGATGCACAAAGTTTGGAGTTTACCTATCATTACGGAATACGAAGAGATTTTATTTGTAAGTGAAGAAAAGACTATGACTACTTACACGTAGCCCTTTCGCGCGTCACTTACAAACATTCATCCATCCAAAATACATCCATGAGTAATGCATTTGGACTTTTGAATTAGAATAGAAGATCCGTCACTGTCAATTGCAACCGGAGAATTAACCAGTTACAGATTATTTGTGATTTACTTGCGAAATTTGGATAGATTAAGGTATCGTAATAAAATAACAGGACACCCATGTTCTAAGATCATTTTATGTGGAGGCAATGCGCTATGACTGCAACAATATAAAAATCTGTTCATAAAAATATACAGCCTCTTACTATTACAGCACGGTATCTACTGTGACGACCTTCTTGGTTGCACACCTTCGTTCGTCCAAACAAACGTTTAAAAAGAAATAATTAAAAAGATATCGTTTGAAAATATTTCAAACGAAAACAAAATTCTTTTTAACAGTCAGTCTACGACAGAATCCTGAGAGTGAAGATGCTGTAACGTATTATAGTAAAAGTAAAAATAATATATCCAAGTTGAATGAAGGCATCTGGAGTACCAGATCGTTATACTACCTACAGAATAAATAATAATATATTTGGGTCTGTCTATTAATCTCAAAATAATAAGGTCGCTTTACGTAGCTGCGTAGTAGCGATGTGGCTCAATGAGAAAGTGACAAAAAATCTGTTTCTTTCAACCAAGTTACAGTATCCGAATTTATGGTTTTCATTTCTGGTAAAACTTAGTACCTAGACTAATTCTTGAAAAACAATTAAGTAATACAAAATTTGTAACTCCGGTCAGTCTCCGGTGAATCTATTTCGGTTTTAGTTGCTATATTCTAAAATATACTTACATTGAAATATATATTGTTAAGGACAATTATTATATCTACATTTCATGTAGAAGAATACAAATTCGCATGTCGCAGAAACGCATACAAATTGTAAAACACCTACAATGACGCAGGACCAGAGGCTCTACCGGCTAAGTCGCCGAACATCGATTTCTTAAATGGCGTTCAAATAAATAAAACTTAAAAATGACTTAATCAATCGATAAATCGGCTTCCATGAGCACACGTGACGTCATAAATGGTCCGGAATCGATTGTCAACGTTGAAGCCGACGATTGGTTAATTCATTTTTTACCTTTATTTATTTGATCGCCATTAAAGAAATCGATGTTCGGCGACTTAGCCGGTAGAGCCCCAGATAGTTAACACCATAATCAACTACTTTTGTTCTACGAGTCAGCAAATACTTGAAAAAACAAATTACACGGAGGACTGGCGACTAGCGAAATGGGTTAAGTTCCAAGGAACTAGCGCTGCATCACTTCCCCATGCCCTTATATTTACGTAAACTTAGTGATACGCGTAGAGTTATAAACATTCAAACAGGACAAAATTAATACAAGATTTTTGTACGAAAATAAAATGGAACAAATTATCAAAAGTTGAAAAACAAAAGTTGTTGCTTTTTTTTTTATACAACTTAGTTGGCAAGCAAGCTTGCATTGCTTGCAACACCGGCGCCATCATTAGCGCGTTGCCGACTCTTTAAAAACCTTATAACTCCATTTTTGAAGGGCCCCATGCTGTAGTCTCTTGGGAAAACCGTATCAGGGAGTTCATTCCACAACCTCAATGTACGTGGGAGGAAGTTTCGCTGAAAGCTAACCGTACGTGATCGAAAAGGTTCGAGGATGTGAGGATGAATACCCTGTATGTGGCGAGAGGTGCGATGCTAGAAGGTTGTTGCTTATTGCGTATTCTAGTCCTGCGAGGTTATTGGTGTTTTTCTAAAACCCTATAAATAGTAGAATAGAATACTATAGATATATTATCTAAAGATGTGCTACAGCTTCAGGAGATAATATTCCAAAATATTGAGAACAAATTTAAATGGGTGCTAAATAGAAAGACTTCTTTTTAATAGCATTATTTGCCTCTAAAAATTTACATTGTCATCTAAATTACTAAGTCAGCCACAACCAACGAGCGTCTGAATGACGACGTCTGAACTACCTTGGCCACTATTTATCTTCTATGTAAGCCACTCTAAATACAACTCAACACGATGGTTATCTCACCTAAAATCATTGAGATATAATATCTAGTGCCAAATAAATGTAAATGTCATCTGCAAAATTCACAAAGCTCCAAAAAATGGGATTTTCAAAAACATTCCACCAATCTTCACCAACAATAGTGTATCTAGCGGCAGCTGCCGCGGCACGCTCCCTTCGCTAGCTCGCCTTCGCTTGTGATCCAGTGTAACCAATCTAACCTAAACTAACCCAAATAATTTCCTTTTTTTAGTAAATTACGTATAAAGAAGAAGGACAAGTTAAGATAATTGTCGATATTTACTTGACGCTTTTTAAAGAATTATTTTTTATTTTTTTTTAGAATAGAATAGAATTTTATTGAGAATAAAAACATGTTACATAAAATATAAACCCACCAAACTGCATAACAGTTTGTCGGCGGGATTAGCGCTCGTTAACACAATGACAATAATTATATCAATAAATACAAATACTAAAATAAAAAAGTAAAATCTAACACTAACTAAAACTAATAAAAACTAATACAACAATTTTAAGCGGAATTTAAGTAGTCACTTTGACGATTTAAAAAAGACGACATACGTTATTAGAGGCTATCTTATTTTCTCGTGGCTTAGTTATAAAATGAGAAGTTTGATCAAATAGCCAATAAAGAAATGTGTGGCTTAACTTATAATTTCTCAATTTAAATTATAGCTATTTTTCGTACTCACAAAAATAAAGAGGAAAGTCCAGTTTTCTGAAGATGAGTATAAACCTGGAAACTTGTACTGAATATTTTGCAATACCAAAGTGTATGGCATTATTTTATAGCCTGTCAAACATTTAAAAGTGCGAGCGAGACGGCTGTGCTATCTAGGATGGGCCTTAAGGGTATAGGCTGTATGGTGTGCAAATAACATTTTTCTTTATGTAACAAAATCGGTAACATTAATTGAAAACTTACTTACTTAAAAAGAACATAAGGAATTCGACTACAATTTGCTATATGACCTTGCTATAAAACAAACTTGCTACTTTTTAACCTAATTTAAAAACGTTCTAAAATCATAAAGAGTCGTGCTGCGTCACCGATTCTATTTTTAGTGTTGCCGATTTCGACACAAAAAAGGAAAGATGTATTTTACACATATTTATTGGTATTTTTGTTATTAGTATTATTAATTGGTATATTAACATAGTTATCATATCTCGTCACTGCTTTATAGTCCTAAACAGATTTTATAGGCCGTAAACGTCCAGACGCCACTTGAACTTTATCAGCGATTATATTACGCAGGCTCCAGGGACGCGTTTTTTGTGCATGTGTATTCAGCAACCTAACGCCATCTGTAATTGAAAGACTGTCATGCATTATTATTAAATAAAATAAATAAATAAAAAAGGTTTTTATTCACGTCGTCTTTAAAACAGCGCTTGTAAATAGTCAGAACATGTTCGTAGTAATATATAATTATTTATAGGTATATATAGATATTTAGGTACACGGATTGTAGGAAATAATTTACAATAAGATTTATTTTAAATAGTAACGATATTTAGCTAACTTTAATTAAGTTATTGTCAAGGAGAATACTTACGTGAATACTTACGTTTTGTATAAGGAATTATTATTAATAATAATAATTCCTCATACAAAACGTAAGTATTCACATACTGGTTTTGTTTAATTTGTTCAGTTCCATGAGTAGATGGCGCGTTTAAGTTAACTGCACTATTTATATTACAGCTTGTATATTCTCTGTTGGTGACAGTAATTAGATTCGTACAATTTTTCCCTAAACTTGTTGTCTCCAACTGCAAACGTTATAATTTAGGGTGTTAAAGTTGAAATTATTTAATACTAGATGTGCCCCGCAGATTTTCCCGAGTTAAACATTATAAATTATAGCCTATGTGTCAATCCAGAGTGTCAGCTTACTCCATACCAAATTTCATTAAAATCGCTCTAGCCGTTCAGACGTTACGAAGTAACAAACATACACACTCAAAAACTTTCGCCTTTATAATATTAGTAGGATTTACACAATTTTTTTTTCTTCTTTTTTGTATAAGTATGTTACAAAATTAATACTACTGCCAAACTGTATAACAGTTTGTTGGCAGATGTACCTCCCTGCTTGAAATAATTAAACGAATTGTTCAATCAATACATTGCACCTGACTAAGATAAAAAAACAACTTTAAACCTATATTAAACTAATACCTACATTAAATTTATATTATTGTTGACAATTTCCATTAGATATGTTCCTAACCTCTTTTTAAATGTGTATATGTCGGTAATGTTTAAATTTTTGCAATATAATAGAACAACATACTACCTATTGGTATAGTGTTTGATGACCATTACTGCTAAGCCAGCGGTCGTGGGTTCGATCCCCAACCAAGACAAATCTTTGTGTGATGAACACGATTATATATTCTGTTATACTGGGTGTAGGTAATTTGTCTAAAATATGTATGCATTTAGAAATATATAAGTATGTTTATCAGTTGTATAGTTGGCATAGTACAGGCTCTGCCTAGTTTGGTATCAGATGGCAGTGTATTAGTTGACCCAGAAAACTCTAATATTTTCATTCTCTAATATTAATATTATAATCTAACATTTTCTAGCCACATACATTTATAAAAAACTAGCGGCCCGGTACGTGCTTCGCTACGCTTTTAAGTATTAGTACAAATTGTTTGTATATGGGAGTATAGAAAGATGTTGATTTTACACTTATCAAGACTTTTTTTAAATTTTCTCTACGTACAAACTTTCCCTGGACTTCCACAAATAATTCAAGACCAAAATTAGCCAAATCGGTAAAGGTGTTGTTGAGTTATAACATTACAACGAAAAGTGGCATTGATTTTTATATATATAGATAACTGCAACAACAAACAATAGACTGGGATTGAGGTACTCGCCTGGCTACTACCTCGTCGCCCTCATTTTTCGGGTTAGATGCCACACAAGACAACAGTTTGTGTGACCCATACACATAATAATCTGTGCCTGTGTGTGTGTGTGGTTTTAGGCGCGTAAAACTTTATAAATTATAGCCTATGTGTTAATCCAGGGTGTCAGCTAACACCATACTAAATTTAATTAAAATCGCTCCAGACGTTTATACGTGAAAAAGTAACAAACTCGACACATACACACAAACAAATTTCGCCTTTATAATATTAGTGTGATAATAATAATATCCGGGTGTATTATGCACACATGGCCATCTGAAGTACGGAGACACTCATAAATTAAACAACTTTGGCGGTCACCCATCTATGGACTGACCGCGAGCCTAGTTGCTTTACAAGGTACGGATCTACCAGTATATACTGTATCTACCAGCCACGCCGGTCCGTCTAATATTATTAATTCTGAGTGGTGACAGTGGCGAATACTAGAATATCGTCACCCCATATTATACCCCCGTGGGGGGAGGAGATATGGACCCGAGAGAATATCGAACAGAGGAGGGACAGCAGCTTCTTTCTGAGTCATGTGACCATCTTTCTGCGATCGCCAACCCGTCTGCCAAGCATGGCGATTTTGGCATATCCCTCAAAGATGACTCTAGGGGGAGGCTTGTCCAGAAGTGGACTTGTTCCAGCTGTAATGATGAGGAGTTTTGTACTTTGTGAGAATTATGTTTACAAAATTACCTACTTAACCCGCGTTGTTGACTTAATCAATATTAAATTATCTTACCGGAAGGGGAAGTCCTCGTAGAACATTCTCTGACCAAATCGGGACGTTCTTAAGAAAGGCTAGGTCAGAAGTACCCTAAACCGGAGAGCATGTATGAAGAATATAATGTCAGTAAAGGAGGCGAAAGAGGTGTGCACGGATCGTGACAAATGGAAGTCCGTTGTCTCTGTCTACTCCTGTGGAAAACAGGCGTGAGTCTATGTATGTATGTATGTAAATTATCTTATTAAAAATAAACAAGAAAATATTTAAGTTGTACTATTTATAAATGTTATAAAAAGATATGTATACGGTCAATCAGGCTTTGTTCGAGATGGGCCTAGTGTTCCGTTGAATGTATATGGTCCCGTTTTGTAATTTAATTACCCTTTGACCCAAACGTGAACGTCAATTATGCATCGGTCCACTCAACAAGGAACACTCGTACTCTGCAGATACACGAGATACATACATATCCCTCTATATATTACAATATGTCTTTGTTTGACGGGAGAATTTGTAGAATTTCGTCCTTTTTCATGAGCAAATGAAGATGGAAGAAGACTGCACGTGTGGCGCAGCGGCTAAGACAGTCGCGACAACTATTTGTGTGGCCCACAAATAGTTGTTCTGAGTCAGGATGTAATTTGTGTCCGTCTGTTACATGTTTGTAAAGTAACCCGCGACATATGGAGTAGTTTCTCTAGTACGGGCTTTGTCTTTATGAAAAAAAGATAAAGTACTGCACGCCATGTTTTTTATATAACACGTTTTGGTACTTACTTTCTGTTCCCTTTTACCTTTCTCCTTTTACTAAATTGTTACACCTTTTCATTTCATACAAGTCTTTTTCACCCTAAGGTGGTCAGTAAAAAATCGCGGCTAGCGATAAGACTACCCTTTCTACTATTTTGCTACTATTTATTTTCAACTTGTGTAATTTATTTGGTGTACAATAAAGAGTATTGTATTGTATTGTATTCCGGGATTTGCAAATCGATAATAAGTAACTATTATTTTTCTATTGCAATGAGGAAACTTTTGAAAACCCATATAGGATTTAGTCCAAATTGGAATACAAATTTACTATTTATATAGAAACTTCAAGGTGATTGTAGGTTTAAAAAAAGCATTTATTATTGGGTGCTAATTAAACAGATTTCTTTTTAATAGCATTATTCGCCACAAAACATTTTATTGCCATCTACAACAAGTAACGAATTAACGCACACCCTCAAACACCCCATTACAATATTATGTTGTAATCATAATACATACCCTGAATTTTTAATTTAATATGTATATATTGTTATTCACGAAATTAGTTTCTTGGAATAAAGTTTATTTTCCTTTATTTTGTATTGAATGATGGAATTTGTATGAATACAAATAAAACTGCGATTTTAAGTCTTGTTACTTTGACTTACGGTCCATTTCTATTTGTTTTGACTGTACATGGTTAATATGACAATAATGTCCGTAGTTTTAATTATTTTGGAATAAAAAATTACCTATATTAAAAATTATATATATCAATTCAGTAAACGATTCTGAACAAACTATTTTCAGGATGTGCGTTAATTAAGTTACATGTTGTATATTACTAGGTTAGCCAAAATTAAAGAGCGTCTGAACGATACTATCTTAGCCACTAGTTATCTTCCATGTAAGCCACTCTAAATACAACTCAGCATGGTGGTTATGCCACCTAAAATCATTGAGATAGATATAGTGCCAAATAAATGTTTTTGTATTTATTGTAAAATTACATATTATGTCACCTGAAAAATTCACAAAGCTCAAAAAAATGAAATATTTGAAAAGTTTCCACCAATCTTCACCAACAATAGTGTAGTTAGTTGGTCACAGTTCTAACCTAACCCACATAATTTCCATTTTTAGTAAACTAGGTGGCAATGTATATAGAAGAAGGACAAGTTAAGATAATTGTTGATCTTGACTTAACTTATAAAATTATAAGTTAAGCCACAAATTTCTTCATTGGCCACGTTATCAAACTTGAACGGGAAAATGAAATAGCTTGTAATAAAATAATTCATCTTTTTTACAACGTCAACTCAATATTCTACTGAAAGCGTCAAGGTCAACAATTATCTTAACTTGTCCTTCTTCTATATACTTCACCTAGTTTACAAAAAGGAAATTATGTGGGTTAAAGGTATAAAAATAGAAGTATCAAACTTCTATTTTGATACCACTAACTGACTTTTTATACTACTACTAACTTATAAAATTATAAGTTAAGCCACAAATTTCTTCATCGGCCACGTTATCAAACTTCTATTTTTATAACTTTCTTTATTATATCACGTGGCATTTTGATTATGATTATTTTTTAATTCAGTTTTATAAATTAGATTTATAAGCAAATGAAGATAAAGTAATAATTTATAGATAAAGTACATGACGCTTTGTTCCCGGAACGCTGGCATATCTTTTTCCAAGTAATTAAGCAAACGTAGCAAGCTTGGATTCTGGGAACGTTACCGGAGTCATAACATATTGGGTATTGTTTAATACATCTTGTTAGTCAGCAATAAAGAGTAATATGTAACAGTTACATTAGTACCATAAGGCGATAAAAATAAAGTCGATTTTACGGTAAATTTTTGTTAATTTGATACCGAGTAGGTAGTTTGTAAAAAGTCTTTGCTTACTATAACAAAAGCTAAAAACACACGAGATATTTAATACATAATTATTTCTAGTAGTATAATTGGTATATATAGATATTTAGGTAACATCTATACATATAATAAAATCGTAGGAAAGTCAAAACTGTACATTAAATATTTTTTTAAAAGGATGCTTGGGTCGTGATCTACAATCGATATCGAAGCCAAAAATATAGTTTTTAGAATTTTTGTCTGTGTGTCTGTTTGTCTGTATGTATGTCCGGGCTAAACTCAAAAAGTACTGCATGGATTTACTTAAAATTTTGCATGAATATTACTAAGAGGTCGGGTCAACATATAAGCTACATATTATAACGCTATCACCTACGGGGGAGGAGCTGTGATAATTTATAAAATTAAACGCGGGTAAAACCGCGGGGCACAGCTAGTTTGGAATAAAATTTATTTTATAATAGTAATGATATTTTGCTAGCTTATATAAAATTATTGTCAAAGAGATTATGTATAGGTTTAATTATAGAAATTTAATTATTAAGCTATATTTAAATACTACTATTTCCTCACAAAACCTAAGATTATTTCTCTATTTTAGGAATATTTATATACAATCATCATCATCATCAACAAAATTTATTAAAAAAAATTGTAATTTCTTCATTTCTCAAACAGTGCAAATTTTAATCCCATCGAGTAATATAATAGTTATTATATACATATATAATAATGATAATAATGTCCTCCTAGCCGAATTTCGGCCACGGCGGCCAGTCTCAATCGAGATCAGCCTTCTGCGGGGGACATATTATAGTACACAAGTGTGTGCGCAAACACTGGCAGGAGCACTTTCTATTCCATCACTCTCTTGATCCGATGGGATCCCTAGCTACAGGATCAGAAAGAGGTCAGGTACAGGGGCTCAACTGGCTAATTCGCCGAAAATCGATTTCTTAAATGGCGTTCAAATAAATAAAGGTTAAAAATGACTTAATCAATCGTTAAATCGGCTTCCATGAGCACATGTGATGTCATAAATGGTCCGGAATCGATTGTCAACGTTGAAGTCGATTTAACGATTGATTAAGTCATTTATTGCCTTTATTTAATTGAACGCCATTTAAGAAATTGATGTTCGGCGACGTACCCGGTAGAGCCCCAGGACCGGCTTTACGAGCTCTGCGAGGCACAGGGGTATAATACCGCCAACTCCCAGACATCGGGCTGATGCTGAGAAATTTTTGCGTAGGTAAATACGCTACCGCTCGATTGCCTCGTTGGTCTAGCAATAGCATATTCAATCGGTGATAATGAGGGTTCGAGTCCCGGTCTCAAAAGTATGATGCTGTAATTTTAGGATTATTCTCTAAAGAAAATTTCAAAGTGTCGATTGGCGGAACCGTGCTTCACAGAACACGTAAAGTCTTCGCTCGGTCCTGTATCTCAACTCTTTTCGGTCGTGTCGCTAGCCGTCCCATAGGCTTATGAGAGGGATGGAATAGAAAGTGCACCTGTGTTTGCACACCCGCGTGAAAGTAGTTTTGGGGTAAAGGATTAACAGCCATAAATCCATACAACTATTAGTAGGATGTACAACTGTAGCAGTTTTGGCAGTGCACGCCGGAATAGCTCGCAGATGGTAGATTTGTTCCTACTTACTTGACACTTATCGTCATATATTAGACAATGCACACAATATCTTTATAAATTGTAGCCTATGTGTTATTATGATGTATAAGCTATATTATTGTAAAGTTTCATTAAAATCCATTCAGTAGTTTTTACGTGAAAGAGTAACAAACATCCATCCATACTTACAAACTTTCGCGTTTATATTATTAGTAGGATTAGGTTACGCAGAATAATAATAATATCCTGGGACATTATTTACACACGGCCATCTGATCCCAAACTAAGCAGAGATTGTACTATGGAAACCAGGCAACTGATATGCTACATATACTACTTTTCTTATGTAAATACGTACCTACATATATAGACAATTACACCCACTCAGGACAAACAGACATGTTCATGCACACAAATAGGTGTCCTGGGTGGGAATCGATTCCACGACCTCCGGCTTGAAAAGCAAGCAATTGCCAACCACGCCAACAGGCCTTCGTTTATTTATAAGACTAGCGGCCCGGTACGTGCTTCGCTACGTATAAAATTATTAATAAGTTCATTTATTCAAACAAAAAGATATTTTAAATTGCTAAAAGATGTTGATTTTACACTTTTTAAGACTGTTTTTATTTTTTTCTCTGTGTACAAAGCTTCCCTGGACTTCCACGAATAATTCAAGACCAAAATTTGCCAAATCGGTAAAGGCGTTGTTGAGTTATAACATTACAACGAAAAGTGGCTATATATATAGATTTAATGACCTATTTAGACCAACAAATAAAATCGAATAGTTCTAATCTAGTTTTCACGTCAAACAAAAGATCAACAACTAATATTGATATTAGTAGTCGATCGACTGACGTCATATGTAAGTAAACAAACAAAGTTATCTGTAGCAGTGTCAACTAAAAAAAGTACCACACCAATTTCCTTCCATTAGAGAGAAAGAACAGAGACGTGGTCGCTCACTATGGGCCTTATTAGAAGGCTCAAGGTCACCCAAAGAGCAATGGAGAGGGCAATGCTCGGAGTTTCCCTCGGGATCGAATCAGAAATGTCGATATCCGATGGCGAACCAAAGTCACCGACATAGCCCGAAGAATTGCAAAACTGAAGTGGCAGTGGGAGGGGCACATAGCTCGTAGAACCGATGGCCGTTGGGGCAGAAAGGTTCTTGAGGCAGGCCCCCTACAAGATGGACCGATGATCTTGTGCGGTTCGCTGGAAACTGCTGGATGCGAATAGTGCAAGACCGGCAATTGTGGAGATCTATGGGGGAGGCCTTTGTCCAGCAGTGGACGTCTTTCGGCTGATATGATGATGATGATGAGAGAGAAAGAAAGAAAAGTAACGCGTTGACATGAGATTTGTAAGTCCCTGTATGAATCATCAGCCTGATATGATGATGATGATGATGATGAGAGAGAAAGAAAGAAAAGTAACGCGTTGACATGAGATTTGTATTTCACTGTATGAATCATCAGCCTGATATGATGATGATGATGAGAGAGAAAGAAAGAAAAGTAACGCGTTGACATGAGATTTGTAATTCCCTGTATGAATCATCAGCCTGATATCATCCATTGCTGGACATAAGCCTCCCCCAAAGTTTTCTATAACGATGCCATTTGGAGGAGTTTGCCTTGGCCATCGCGCTTGGCATGCCAGTTGGTGACCGCAGTGAGGCTTCAGCTACTACACAGGAGGCGCTGCTGCCCGAATACCTGGTGGATCCCTTAGTCGGCCCTGTTATTGACGATCACCGTAGCCTAGTTGGTAGTGCTCCTGCCTACGAAGCTAGTGGTCCTGGGTTTGAATCCCGGTAAGTGCAAATATTTGTGTGATGAGCACGAATATTTGTTTCTGAGTCATGGATGTTTTCTATGTATATAAGTATTTATCTATCTATATAAGTAGATATGTATATCGTCGCCTGGTACCCATAGTACAAGCTTTGCTTAGTTTGGGGCTAGGATCATCTGTGTGACATTGTCCCTAGATATTATTATATTATTATTATTCTTTCTAGGCCCCAAACCACACGGCTAAATTCGGCCTGTGTAAATAAATGTGTATATCTATTATGGTATGTTTAAATGAATTTCTAAAAAGTGGTCATATATGAGACCCTTAAGCATTTTCTACACGGTTGCAAACTAACATGGTCTTGAGGTCACCCTGGTGGTTGCCGTCCATCTACACTGCACTACTGCAGTCTAGATGGATGACAACCACCAGGGTGACCTCTGTTGGGACGTTGGTTTGCAACCGTGTAGTATATGCTTTAGATTGTTTTAGTATCGATGAAAAGCCTCATCCGATCCTTAATCGCCCATTGCTTGCTTGCTTATCGTATGGGTAGTGGTAACCCTAGAGTCAGAGTTGCTCAAGCCGCCCAGTAGGCCTCTGACATGGCTTAACGACTGTTGTCTAATGACTACAACCGGGACCAACAGCTTAACGTACCCTCCGAAGCACGGAGACGCTCAGATATTAAACCACTTTGGCGGTCACCCATCTATGGAGTGAGTGTAGTTGCTTTACCTCGCCGATCACTTACGGGCCGGTGAGAGCATCTAGCTATGATCGCCCTTGTATCCCCGTGATAACGTAAAGCGACAGTTGCTCACATTGTCCCTAATAACCGACACTGTCACACATCTCCATATTAGTATCCGCCCTGTGCTGGAGTTCGAACTCCAGCCCGGGGTTGCTTAGTTTGTCTTGTTTAATAGACAGCTTGATTCAAATATAAGCAGTGAGCGTACTGGACTAAGTAAATAGAAGTAAGAGTGTGCTTTAGACCACGACACGACTGAAGTAAAACTTAGATATACGAAACGTACTGGCTATGAGAGAAAGAGAGAAAGAAAATAAGAATATTTGTTTCTAAGTCATGGATGTTTTATATGTATTTTATTTTATTTATTTTATTTTCAAATTTCGAAAACTTACAGCTAATAGGTTACAATTATTTAAGATTAATAAAAAAGAGATGGCCAATTAAAAGTTTTCACGAATAACTTCATAAAACATAATTTATACAAAGGCAATTAGTGTTTTTAGGGTATCCTCGCACGCATATCTACTATGTTATAAATTCTGATATTAATTATGCTAAGACTATTAATTAATTAAATTAGCCGCTATTAATCATAAAATCATTACACATCTTTCTCTTTATGCTTGAAGCACTTGAGTGAAAGAGGTCGATGTCGACTCTCTGACTTGCAGTGTTAAATGTACGGCTCGCCCTGATTAAGAACGAGTTCTGCCTGTAATTGCAATAGGTAGCAGGCGTATGCAGAATATCCTGTCGCCTAAGAAATGCTGATGGTACGCGGAGCCCTATTTTGTCCACCAACTCAGAAACATCTGTCAATCCATTCGCAATGCTATGTAATAATAATAATATCTGGGGACAATGTCACACAGATCATCCTAGCCCCAAACTAAGCAAAGCTTGTACTATGGGTACCAGGCGACGATATACATACTTATATAGATAGATAAATACTTAAATACATAGAAAACATCCATGACTCAGAAACAAATATTCGTGCTCATCACACAAATATTTGCACTTACCGGGATTCGAACCCAGGACCACCAGCTTCGTAGGCAGGAGCACTACCAACTAGGCTATGGTGACCGTCAATTGTAATAAGGACATGTCCGCTATCTTCCTTCTCTCGTGTAAGGGAAGCATATGGAACTTAACGTATATAAGTATTTATCTATCTATATAAGTATGTATATCGTCGCCTGGTACCCATAGTACAAGCTTTGCTTAGTTTGGGGCTAGGATGATCTGTGTGACATTGTCCCTAAATATTATTATTATTATTAAAATGTGTGGCTCTTTCTCTTGCCCCTCTAGTAACATACGAAACGTTACTCTCTCTATTATTTATTATTCTATACAACTTGTAACGTAATTAACGCACACCCTCAAACACCCCAATTAGAATATTATGTTGTAATCATAATACATAGACTGAATGTTTAATTTAACATGTATATTCTTTGGTATTTACTAATTTAGTTTCTTGGAATAAAGATTATTTACCTTTATTTTGTATTGAATGGTGAATTTGTATGAATACAAAATAAAACTGCGATTTTAAAAGTCTTATTACTTTGATTTACGGTCCATTTCAATTTGTTTTGACTGTACAGGGTTAATAATAGGTCTTTACCTATGAAATTGCCGTTTTGTATGAAAAAATTTAAACGAATTTTTTTCATGAATTTTTTTATTTGTATTAATCGAAGTAATCACCCATGCAATCAATGCATCTTTGCCATCGCAGTGGCAGTTTATTGATGCCCTTCTTAAAGAAATCAGCTGGACGGGAGGCAACAAATTCTTCAAAGGCATTTTGTACTGCCTCTCGGGTATTGAATTTTTTTCCCGCCAAGAAGTTATCCAAATTCTGGAAAAAGTAGTAGTCTGTAGGCGCAAGGTCTGGTGAGTAGGGCGGATGACGGAGAGCTTCCAACCCCAGTTCTTGCAACTTGGAGACCGTCTGCTGTGCAGTATGAGGTCGCGCGTTGTCGTGCAGGAGCAGCGGAGACGAGCGATTGACCAATGCTGGTTGGAGATGCGCCAGCTTCTCCATCATTGTGCTCAGTTCTTCACAGTACACATCTGCAGTAATGCTCACCCCGTTTGGTAAGAAGCTGTGATGAATCACACCGGCGCTAGACCACCAAACAGTGACCATCACTTTTCTAGGGGTAAGTTTTCGTTTAGGGCATTGTTTAGGTGCTGAACCAGGATCCAACCAACTTGCTGAGCGCTTGCGGTTATCAAACAGAATCCATTTTTCATCGCAGGTAACAATGCGGTTCAAAATTCCTTCATTTGTGTGTCTGTTGAGCAGTGCAAGGCACGTCTCGACGCGTACTTCGCGCTGGCGATCATTGAGTTCGTGGGGCACCCATTTGTCAAGCTTTTTTACCTTGCCAATTTGACGCAAATGGACCAATATTGTTTTGACGCTAACGTCGAAAGCTGCTGCTAATTCAGCCGTAGATTGTGTATCATCAGCTTCCACAACCGCCTTTAATTCGTCATTGTCGACCATTGTCTTCGGACGACCGCGAGGTTCATTTTTCAGGTCGAAATTTCCAGAACGGAAGCGAGCAAACCAATAACAGGTGGTGCGTTGGTTTGTAGTGTTAGCTCCGTAAACGTCGTTGATGTTGCGTGCCGCTTGTGCCGCGTTGCTGCCACGACGGTACTCATATTCCATAATTACTCGAATTTTTAACGTATCCATGATGACGAAAAAGATTGAAATGCGATGAAAATGTAACACTAATCAATAAAGAAATGACTACTTTTGGAAAAAAGAATCCATGTTTTTAAAATAAAATTAATTTGAAATTAGAATTCTTAGCCAAACAAAAATTATTTTGATTTGAAATGGCCAGTACTGCAGAACGGCAATTTCATAGGTAAAGATCTAATATGACAATAATTTCCGTAATTTTAATTATATTGGGATAAAAAATTATCTATATTAAAAATTATATAAATCGATTCAGTAAATGATTCTGAACAAACTATTTTCAGGATGTGCGTTAATTAAGTTACGTGTTCTATATGCTGGTGTGGTGACGGCATAGAATATCATCACCTCATCGCATCCCATGGAGGGCGTAGAAATAGTCCCGAGGGAATACCTACCAGTGAACGGGCAGCAGCGTTTTTCTGTGAACCTAGCATGGCAGACACGCGTCTGCCAAGCGTGGCAATTATGCCATATCCCCCTATTCTTTGGGGTGGCTTTTGTCCAGCAGTAGACGTACTTTGGCTGACATGATGATGATAATAATGATGACTCTCTCTATTTGTATCTCCACTAACTTATATATTCCTTTCCGCTCGCCCGATCTCCGTCGGAGCTCTCGTCACGCATTCTCCAGCTTACTCGCCAAAAGAGCGGTGCGCAAAGAACATCAAATAAAAAATAAAAAATTGCTTACTTAATGGATACAACTGAACTTCCCCACCTACTTATTGCATAAGATTTGTTATTGAGTAACAAAATCTACTTAAACAAGGAGAAACAAATTATTTTTCCATAAGTATTATTAAGTTACTCGCATTTACCTACCACTACGTAGGCTGATACGCATTTTTGTTCGTTAAGTAATGTATTGTAATTAGTTGTTGGTTTCTTATAGCGAGAATCGAGATCAAAACGTTGAGGTTGAGATTCAAACTAGTTCTGTACTATCACAAGATACAGGGCACCGGAGCAGCATACGCGGGTATGCTGCTCCGGTGCCCTGTATATATTGAAATAATGAAATTTATTCAGCACTTGGGTATTTAACACTTGCACTTGTCAAGCTCACAATGTATTACATAAACACAGTAATTAAAGCCACAATATATTTTGAATTAGTCCGTCCGTGCGGTCTGTTTCGTCACATATATTTTTAATGTCCTTAAATAAATAATAAATAGCAAGTTACTAAGCTATTATTGTTACATTTAGCAATTGTATATTAAAATTAAAGAATTGAAAACAACGAGCAGTTGGCTAGCGCAAAAGGCTCTCAACCAGTAGCTTACTTAAGCGACTAATACCTGAGAGCACCCTTAAGGGGTTCGGGCCACAGCTCAGGCGACCGCTGAAGTAAAAAGATGGAATTCGAAATGGGGGTCAGATCACTTGCGCGGGATTACCCATCACATGTTAAGGGGGCAACGCGATCCTCGCCGCTGAGGATCCTACCCTAGCTAGCCTGCGGCTTTCTCTAGCTACCTAGGTGGACGACCCGGAGAAGAAAGCCACAAAGAAACTCCGGGCTTGCTTTTTCGTCTTCTTTTGCTTTTTGTTTTAGATTTTTTTTTACATATCTTTTTAACATTGTTTTTTGTTTTTACATTGTGATTGGCTGTTATGTGGGCTAATGCACGCACAGAACCGATTACATCTAGTTAATAAACAATAACATTCCATATTAGTATCCTCCCATCCTCGCCATGGGCTCCTCCCATCAGGCGCCATGAGAATATACCCACCCGCAGACACTTTTTCGGGTGCCATGCGTAAGCATTCCCCCTGCCATAAAAAATAAAGTCTTTGTGATACATTGCAAATAAACTGATATTCGTACAGACAACAAAAGTGTCTAGGTATCAACATGATCATATCAGATGAAAGACGCCCATTGCTGGGCAATGACCTCCCCCAACTTGTGCTACCCTCGTCCAGTGCCTTCCAGTAACCCTCACAAGATCATTGGTCCATCTTATTAAGTCTTCCGGTTCGTGGTCACCACTCAAGAAACTTTCTGCCTCAGCGGCCGTCAGCTTGCCAATCCTAGCGATCATGTACAGACACTCGCAACTCAGATATTCATGAGTACTTGGACATGAAAACTGTGATTGAAGAAGCTAAAGTTTACTCCGAAAAATACACAAATCACTATATGAATCATCCTAATCCTCTTGATGACTGAAGAGAGTTGCGGCAGTGGCCCTAATCCTTTAAAACTTATTTCACTTCAACCAACCTGATTATAGTCACATGAGACTGATAAAAATGTACAGACGCCAGCACATCCAGCTACCCCAATCTGTCAAATTTCTTATATAGATTTTCAACTTTATCACAAAAGCATAAGGTTCACTTTCAATTGGGCAAATTTGACAGATTGGGATAGCTTGATGTGCTGGCGTCTGTACATTTTTAACTATAAATATTTTGTAAGTTTTAAAGAGAAATCTTCTTTAGGCGCCTTCAGAATTTTGTGATTGAACAAAAATCATGGAAGTCACGTCATCCTAATGTCACGCTTCCCATGAGTTATATGTATTCTGTGTATATGTGTTCTTTTTGGGTGAGTAAAAAGCGTAAAACTCGCGTCAAAATCACGTCACGCTTCCCATGAGCTGTATGTATAACTATTATATTGAAGTTTTTTTTAATTAGAAGTGTAAAAAACAGTTTTCACTTCTATCAGTACTACCCAATTTATTTAATTTACCAAATTCCAGACTTTAATTGACAGCTTCTAACTTTAATTGGTTGTTGCTAAAACTATTTAAAGGTTTTTATTCACGTAGACTTAAAAAAAAGCGCTTGTAAATAGTCAGAACATGTTTGCAGTCATATAATAAGGTATACATAATTATTTCTAGTTGCATAGATATTTAGGTACACGGATTGTATGAAAACATTTATAAAATTTATTTTATAATAGCAATGATATTTAGCTAGCTTGTATCAAGTTATTGTCAAAGAGATTATGTTGAAGTTTTATTATCGAAATTTATAGTTTAAGCTATATTTTACTACATATTGTCCGAATTGTTCTGTCTACTACTGTAAAACATAGATCAGTTTAAATCAAGTAAAACACGCTATATTATACCGTTCGTATCGTACCGTTATTCATTAACATACAACTTCAGGAGAAGAAGTAAACTTAATTGTATAAGGAATATAAAAAAAAAACAATGTGCATAGTAGAACAATATTATGCAACTGGCCGCCTTATCTGTGTGTCCTGTCCTGTCATCCTGTCCTGACTCTGGTTGTAATTATCTATATAAGTATGTATTTACAAAATAAAAGTAGTATATGTAATATATCAGTTATCTGGTTAGTATAAGCTAATGTCCCAAGATATGTAACGTAAAAAAAACAGAACACTAGAGAGACATGAAAAAATGTATATAACTAAGTGCAACGTAGGCTTATTCATTTATTCACAATATGTAAGTAAGTGCGTATGCGCATGATACTCCGTATCCCAAACAACATATTTTATCATAATAAGGCCAAGTGAGACTTCGACTCGCACATGAAGGGTTTCGTATCACCGTAGAAGATTGTCAGACATCGAAAGAAAAACATAGAAACTTCACGTTGCTTCTAAATGGACCTCCTTTAATTTTTAACCATTTCATTTGTTGTTATAGCGTTAATAGAAACAGATAACTGATAATATACTACTGATAATTTCTTTTGTAAATTCATAATTATATAGATACTCAGTACAAACGGACATGTTCATGCACACAAACATCTGTCCTGGGTGGGAATCGAACTCACGACCGGCGTGAAAAGCAAGCAATTGCCAAGCATGCCAACAGGCCCGTCAAATTTTGGATTGCAAAGCCAAGCTGTGGAGAGTGAGGCCGCGAGGCGCCGCGCCGCGTCGCCGCTGAGAGGTCGGGCGACCACGCGACTGGCGCCGCCCTGCGGTGCCGCGTGATAACCCCGGAACGTTGACCTCTCACATTAGTGTTTACAAACCCACGTCACTCGCATGCACTACCAACAATATAATATAAGTACTAAGCCACGCAACATTGGATTGCTATCTCAGGAGAGTGGCAACCGCGGTCACTATCTGCAGGTGCGATGGGGTCGTGTACTTCGAACAAGCGTTGCGTCTACATTGTCTATTCTATAAATGGACGCGCATCTTTTAGCGTCAAGAGTCAACTTATTTAGTACTTCGTAATACATACAATAAGGGATATGTACTATTTTTCCACTCCTACCTACAAAAACAACGACATGTAAGAGTGGAAAAATGTTGATTTATATGAACTAGAGATCGCACTTGTTTGAAATTCGATCATTAATGTTCTATTGTCAAAGAACTGGCAAACTAAATTGTCTATTCGTTCTTGTCGCACTTGTTCGAAATTCAAACATTTAGGTAGATTCTGTTGTCAAAGACTATAGACATTAAAGACAGATAATGTTAATCTGTTCTCAGTTTTACAACACGCAGTTTGTCAGTGTATTATAAGCATGGTCTGTGTGATATATTTTTATTAAACTAATTTACTTCTAATGCCTATTGCATAAAAAAGTTATATTTTTGCACACCTTCTCCATATGAACTTTAATATTCGTAAAAAGGGGTACAAAGCTTTTGCTTCACGTGTTAATATTATGATTAAATTATTTCTACAAGTTCTTCATGATCTCAAAAATAGTAAGGGGAATACCTAGTACGCCTAGAGTTTTACCCAGTTGTAAAAAACATCATCATCATTAAATCAGATGAAGGACGTCCACTCCTGGACATGAACCCCCAAAGATCTAAACAATTGCCGATCACGCGCTATCCGCATCTAGCGGGTACCAGTGACCCTAAAACATTCATAATCAGATTTTTGAAGAAATAATAACTTAATATTTAGAGACAATTTGCTTAATTTTTTAGAATGATTTGTGGAATAGAACACTTACCATCAGGTGACCCTCGTTTGTCACCCAATGAAATTAAAAAAAAAAACATTTTTCTTGTTCTTGTAGTATACTTCGTTTATTATTGGCAACAAATTGTAGTAAAATTCGTTTTTATTGGCTTAGTTCTATTAACAATAATATTCGTATTCGATTACATTCGTACATTTCGATTGTACAGACGCCAGCACATCCAGATACCCCAATCTGTCAAATTTCTTTCATAGATTTTCAACTTTATCACAAAAGTATAAGGTTCACTTTCAATTGGGGAAATTTGACAGATTGGGGTAGCTTGATGTGCTGGCGTCTGTACAAGACGAACGCGCCAAATCTCATCAACGGCCATTTTGTCTATGCTCGAAGACTGGCATAATCTTCTGTCAAAAATCTTAGCGCATTCCCGCCTGCGTTATGAGAGGAACACAAAAGATGTATCTTGGCTATTTATTTATGTATTTGGAAAAATACAAGAAGTTTATCAGTTGTCTTGTTACCATAGTACAGAATTTGCCTAGTTTATGATCAGATAGCAGTGTTTTATGTGTCCCAAGATATTTATTATTATTTATTGAAATAAGTCAGAATAGATATTCAAATAATGTGCGCTTGCATGTGATACGCGGGGAAAATGAGTCATAGGTCATTTTCCCCGCGTATCACATACAAGCGCTTGATAATCATAATGTGGATTATCAAGCGATTGCGCATTGGTGCCACTTTATGGCTGGAAGCTGAAAATCGGTGTTAACTGTTACAGTCTAATAGGCTGTAACCATATAGTGAGCTGCAGCCTATTAGACACTTACTTAAAAAGTTTGTGCTTTTTTATAGATATCGTATTGTAGCTTTTACGTACATAATATTAGGTACTTATAACCTATACTTGTCTTCGCTGTTATTGTTTTTAGGGTTCCGTAGCCAAATGACAAAAAACGCAACCCTTATAGATTCGTCATTTCTGTCCGTCCGTATGTCACAGTCACTTTTTTCCGAAACAAAAGCAGATGTATTCTGTAAACCGCATAAAGTATTTCCCACAAAAATAGGAAAATAACAATAATTTTGGGGGTTCCCCATAAATAAAACTGAAACTCATTAGAATCAAAATACATTACTTTAAAACTTAAAACCGCAAGAAATAAGTGGACATTACAATGTTGTTACGTAACATTAAAGCTATTCGAACAACGTCCATACATAAATAGAATCGACGCAAAAATATTTGCTGAACATAGTGTTCGATGTGCATTAGTGGTACACACTTGCGAACAGGGTTACCATATGACAGGCGTTAGCCGCATTTGTCAGGCATTTTAAGGTTAAGACAGGCGTGCGGCCGGCATTGGTCTGAGACAGGCAATTTCGCAGGGTCTCTTCAACGCCCAGTGGAGTAAAGACAGAAATTGGCTGACAATTGAATCAGTAAAAGCAATATTGATTACACTGGAAAATTACAAAACTGTGTCTTGTGAAGATCTTAACGTTTATGTCCTCTGAAAAATATCAGTAATAAATATCCTCCTTCATTATTAGCGTTTTGCTTCGGACAGTAATTTTTCAGAAAATTCAGGCATTTTAGGTACCATAGACAGGCATCAGGGCTATTTACATATGGTTACCCTACTTGCGAACAAAGCTGTTGCGTATCACGCAACGCAACAAATTTAATCGTACGTGCGTACGCGGCTTTCGACTAAATATTTGCCAACGCAGTAACGTTGCGGTGGACTGCGACCCCCAAACTAAATTACAGTCTTTGAGTTTTTTTTTGTCACACAGTTCTTCCTATCCCCAAACTAAGCAAAGCTTGTACTATGGGTACCAGGCGACGATATACATACTTATATAGATAGATAAATACTTATATACATAGAAAATGTCCATGACTCAGAAACAAATATTCAAATCACACAAATATTTGCACTTACCGGGATTCGAACCCAGGACCACCAGCTTCATAGGTACCACTACCAACTAGGCTACGGTGACCGTCGGGTTGGAATTTACCAAATAAACAACACCTATGAAATTCAAGACCCGTTTAAGATCAGCGGCTCACTTTTCTGGGACACTATATTTACTATGGAGCACAAAATGCGTAACGATAGTGGAAAACGACGAAGCTTACTTGTAGTTGTGTTTCATTACGATAACGCCCTAGCAACAAATCCACGGTTGTGTCGACATAGTTGCCTGTTGTGATATTGAAGCTTTTAAAAAGAAATATGCAAGGCAATCTTTACGGACTGCTGATAGAAGTGAAAACTATTTTGTACACTTCTAATCTACATAATGTACAATATACCTAATAGGCTTACATATAGCTCATGGGAAGCGTGACGTACGATAGCGCGAGTTTCACGCTTTTTATTCACCCAAAAAGTACACACATATAGCTCGTATGCGAAACAGGTCTTACATGCGTTGTCTCCGTAAGATCTTGGGCATTACATGGCAAGATAGGGTCACTAACGAGAGAGTTCTAGAAATAGCACAGTTACCTAGCATGACAGCGTTTAGTAGTGTGTAGTGGAGGGTTGTAAGATCTGTGATGAAGCCTGTTTCGGAGTACTTGCTGATAAGAGACAGAAGCGACATGTAAGCGGCTCACTTCTCTTGTCAGGCCTGCGGCAGGCTATGTCTCTCTCGCATCGGTTGGTTTAGCCACAATAAGAAATGTCTCTCAGACAATGCGCCGTAAATTGTCTGTAACAGACGCAAAGGCCATATATATACATATAGCTAGCAAATGGGACGCGTGCGATGACGATGACGCGAGTTTCACGCTTTTTATTCACCCAAAAAGTATGCACACCGTATACATAGGCATAGCTCATGGGAAGCGTATGGTGACCATGACGCGAGTTCCCTGATTATTGTTCAACCTAAAAGTGCTCAACACGCTTTTGTTACTCTTTCAAGCAAAAACTACCGAATGGATGTTGATGAAACTTTGCACTAATATAGCTTAGATATCCGAATAACATAGTCTACAATGTATAAAGTTTGACTTTTTTATTCACCCGAAAAGTATACACATAGTATACATAGGTATAGCTCATGGGAAGCGTACGGTGACGATGAAGCGAGTTTCACGCTTTTTATTCGCCCAAAAAGTATACACACAGTATACATAGGTATAGCTCATGGGAAGCGTACCGTGACCATGACGCGAGTTCCATGATTTTTGTTCAACCTAAAAGTGCTCAACACGCTTTTGTTACTCTTTCAAGCAAAATCTACCGAATGGATTTTGATGAAACTTTGCACTAATATTTATTTATTTATTGGACTCAACTTAATTCTACCATTACAGGGAACCTAATGCGATAGAAAAGTTACAATTATAATTCAATTGCGTATTATGTACATTTCTAAACAACTAATAACATACAATCAAATAAGCCGCCCTTGTGAAGTCTTTCAGCTAACGTCAGAAGTTTCAGCAGTCTACAATTTATAAAGTTTGACTTTTTTATTCACCCAAAAAGTATACACATATTACACATAGGTATAGCTCATGGTAAGCGTACCGTGACGCGAGTTCCATGTTTTTTGTTCAACCAAAAACTGCTCAACGCACCTAAAAACGTCAAATTATTATTACAATCAAGTAAATAAATAAATAAATATCTTGGTACAACTAACACACTGCCATCTGATCCCAAACTACGCAGAGCCTGTACTATGGCAACCAGACAACTGATAAACATACTAATATATATTTCTAAATAGATACATGTCATTGATAAATTACACCCAGATACAGAACAAACAATCGTGCTCATTACATATTGATTTTTCCTGGATTCAAATTCAATGATATATCCACTTCTGACTTAAGAGTCAGGGGAACAAACAACTAGACGAACAAGCCAGTTGTTATACCGACGCCGATAATAACATTTGCTAAAAGTATCCCGTTATTTGATTTATTCGTATGGGTGGTGAATACCCTAGTGTCAGAGTGGTCAGGGGCTCTACCGACTAAGTCTCCGAATATCGATTTCTTAAATGGCGTTCATATAAATAAAGGTTAAAAATGACTTAATCAACCGTTAAATTGGCTTCCAAGAGCACATGTGACGTCATAAATAGCCCGGATACGATTGTCAACGTTGAAGCCGATTTAACGGTTGATTAAGTCATTTTTAACCTTTATTTATATGAACGCCATTTAAGAAATCGATGTTCAGCGACTTAGCCGTTAGGGCCCCAGGTCAAGCTTTGACAAGACTTATCGTCTGTTGTTATTAGACAGTTCCCAGCTTACAAAAGCCGCGAAAAAACAATCTTTTACCTCAGCGGCCGCCTGAGCTGTGGCCCGAACCCCATAAGGGTGCCCTCAGGTATTAGTCGCTTAAATTAAGCTACTATTACCGCTAGCCAACTGCTCGTTGTTTTCAATTCTTTAATTTTAATATACAATTGCTAAATGTAACAATAATAGCTTAGTAACTTGCTATTTATTATTTACTAGCAGCCCGATACGTGCTTCGCTACGCTTTTAAGTATTAGTACAAATTGTTTGTATATGGGAGTATAGAAAGATGTTGATTTTACACTTTTTTAAATTTTCTTTACGTACAAACCTTCCCTGGACTTCCACGAATAATTCAAGACCAAAATTAGCCAAATCGGTAAAGGCGTTGTTGGGTTATAACATTACAACAAAAAGTGGCATTGATTTTTATATATATAGATTTAAGGACATTAAAAATATATGTGACGAAACAGACCGCACGGACGGACTAATTCAAAATATTTTGTTGCTTTAATTACTGTGTTTATTTAATACATTGTGAGCTTGACAAGTACAAGTGTATGTAAAGACCCAAATGCTGAATAAATTTCATTATTAGACTAAAGTCGTGCCCTCCGAAGCACTGACACGTTCTGAAATTAAACCGATCACACTGCGGTCCATAGAGTCTACTCCGATTCCTAGTTGACTGTCCACTGCAATCGATTCGTGTCGGCGAGGACTTAGTATCCTGGAACATACTAATAATCAATTTTTGAAGAACGCCCCGTACTACATAGGTACTGTATTAAATCCATACTACTAATATTATAAATGCGAAAGTTTGTGAATATGGATGTTTGTTACTCTTTCAAGCAAGAACTACAGAATGGATTTTCATGAAACTTTGTACTATTATAGCTTATATATCCGAATAACACATAGGGTAAAATTTATAATGTTTAACGCGGGTAAAACCGCGGGGCACAGCTAGTACAACATATATATATATTTAGATATAGTATAGATTCAAGACGCAAGACATATCAAACAACCACACAGGAAGTGAGTTAGAACAGAGATAATAATAATTTCTTATTTGTACTAGTTAGACTACGTCATATCGTATTTATTAATTAGATTGTCTACTGTAACTGACTTACTGTAACAAATAAACAAACTTGATGCGACAGGAGGCATCCAAATATAATATTATTATATCAACATGCTTGCATAATTTATGGTACAAGGTGATTTCGCTCGTTAAATAGACATAGTAGGCTATTAGGGTTACTAGCAACGCTTGCAGAAACAAACCTTGTGTACCCCGAGCGTAGGTAACTCGAGGGTCGCCAAATGCTAGGAGACTCCAAACTTACTAGAAATATATCCATAACACAGGCGAAAAAATATCTTCTCAATACAGGTTACAACTAGAGAAAGATTTTTATAAGTTCTGTCCAAACTAATATGAGTAATGGAAAATTAATTAATTGCAGAAATATTTTTATTTGTACCTTTATAATGAAGTAGCTTTTATACTTTTTAATTCAACATTAATTGGAGAAATGCAGGCAAGAACTGCAGTAACGGTTTTAGCGTAATAGACGAATGTATATCCATTCAAAATAAGACAATAAGTTTTATACCCGCAAATACAATTAGCCTTCTCCTGTCGAAAACCTGGCACGGGCCGGTCACCTTGAAGAACCGGGATATCAGCTGTTATCAAGGGCTTAGGAAAGCCATAAAATCCGAACTGCTACAAGAAATTATATTTTAGAGAATAAATCTTGTTGCTAACCTAATCGATAAAAGCAGATTTAGAAATATGTTTATAATAATAATATCTAGGGACAACGTCACACAGATCATCCTAGCCCCAAACTAAGCAAAGCTTGTATTATGGGTACCAGGCGACGATATACATACTTATATAGATAGATGAATACTTAAATACATAGAAAATATCCATGACTCAGAAACAAATATTGGTGCTCATCACACAAATATTTGCACTTACCGGGATTCGAACCCAGGACCACCAGCGTCGTAGGCAGGAGAACTACCAACTAGGCTACGGTGACCGTTTATAATTATGTGTTGTTTATTTGGAATAAACAAAACTACCTACAAAACTACTTCCCCTTCTATAACGCATTGAAACTTATACCAATAAAAACTTCTAGTAAAGGAGACAATAAGACAAGATTTTATATTTTAATATATACAAATAACTAAAACTGTAATATCGATTCATAATAAAAAAATAATAAATATATAGTTAGCTTATTTCAAAACATTTTTCTTTATTTGTGTATCGTACCGTATCTTTGTTACGATCAATCTCCTAATGCTAGGGCAAAATATTTTTTGTTTAAATCTAATTTTAACAATGCAAAGACAGTGACTCCGTGAGTGCCGACAGCAGTGAAAACTTAAACAACTACCTACGTGATGTTGGTAGCGGTAACTGTAGCAGTGTCGCGTGGTCAAAGTGTATTCCCATCTCAAAGAATTATACCATGTATTTGTATTATATACGTACATACACAATATATGTACATAGTTATATACACAGGTGTGGTAACGTAGACGGTAACAGTGACGCGAGTTAAAAGGTCCGAAGCGCCTAAAAAAGTTCTCACTTCAAAAAATGATGAAAAATTACAGTAGTTAATAGTTAACCAAACACTTCAGTCTAGGCTAAGACTGTCGGTGTGGTACGTGTCTCAACCATCTAGGACTCGGCGCAAAAGGGTGGCACCGGAGTTGCATACTCTCGCTCCCGAGGCTCTCCCTAGGCTAGAACAAGTCCACGGCAGGTTAGGTTTAGTCGGTGCGAGTCCGACATACCCACCCGCAGACATTTTTTGCAGATGGCATGCGTAAGCATTCCTCCTGACCTATTAAAAAGAAAAAAGTACTGTCTGTGGGTAAAAATTAGAAATTACACACATGATAGGTACCTACCTACTACATGTTACTTTAATTCTCATGTGTTGGCGGATTTCTGACAGAATATGCAAGGTTTAATATTAATAAATTATATCATGTGTAGTTACCGTGCCAAGTTATCCATATATGGCATAAATATAGACTGTGTATGCATTCTATATTTATATAAATGAGTTGATATAACAGTACTTAAGTCTCGGAATTGTCCAAATATAAATATACCTATTCAACAAGCGCTTAGTCACGTGAATGATAGCTGATAAACAACGTGTAATATGATAACATTTAAATAACTATTAATTGTATTATTTTCTCATTCCAGCGACCTAAAGGAAAGTGTTTTCACCAAATTGGATTTGGTGGATTACTTCAGTTTGGCAGACAACTCGCTGACGGAGCTGCCCCGACACGTCCTGCACCACCTCCCCCACGTAAAGACTCTCGACCTCTGTAGGAACAAGATCACCAAAGTCACCGTAGATGATTTCAGAGTAAGCATATTCATTTTCTACGCATGCATAAATAGTACGCAATTGATAAAAAAAAGTATTGAAAATAGTTGATGGTTCAATTCTAAATCCAAATTAAATTCAAATTATTTTTTTTTGTACTTATTTGTCACGTCTGTTTTCTATAATGGCGGGAGATTTGACTTTTGACCACCATCTGTCATTTAATTTGTTTACTGTTTGTCACGTTTTTGTTAGTTAATTAGTAAGTTTTGTGTATTTTAAAATTGATAATAACATCTAATATAGTTTTTATCTCAACTATTGTATGTTGTTCAGAGCCGCTGAAAATCTTACAGAAAGTGCCGTAAGCTGAATCTACTTTTAGTATGTGTATTATTTCGAAAGAAGCCTACTTTGTCGGCGATAAAATGAATTTGGGGGAATGTTTCACAAGTTGTGTATTTATCAATAATATTATGTACCTATTATTATCAGCTCTCCGGTTGCCATAGTACGGGCTCTGTCTACTTTGGGTTCAGATGGCAGTGTATAAGTTGTCCCAAGATATTCATTATTATTATTGTATTAGTGACATTAGTGAAAATAAAATAAATTAGATTACCAAACATATAAACTTAACTTAATTTTAACTTAACTTAACTTGAGTTTTACGGCTCTGGCTTCTTGGGCCTTATGAGCCTTCTGTAAAATATATTATTATTTCATTTATTTTCGTCATGTCACGTAAAGTCCGTCACAGTCAAGTCATACGTAGTCCTTGTCGTACCCCAGTAAAGCAGTGGAGACTTTACTAGAGGCTTATATGGAGTGTTAGATTCAACACAGAAAATCGCTATTCACGGAAATATGGCACTTTCCTCCACTTGTGTACGTTGTCCATGATGTTATGTCTAAAAATCCACCATATTTACACATAAAAACTTGAATTTGCACCAGTTTTTGAAAATGAAACAATGCCCCGATGCGTCTTTTTCCGCGTTGGTCACTTAAATTAAACTTACTGAAGAGTTGCCTGTTCTCGAGAGATAATAATAAACTAGCTGTGCCCGCGGTTTCATCCGCGTTTAACTTTAGAAAAATTTAGCCTATGTGTTAATCCAGGGTGTCATCTAACTTCATACCAAATTTTATTAAAATCGCTCCAACCGATTGGTCGTGAAGAAGTAACAAAATACACACTCACAAACTTTCGCCTTTATAATAGTAGTGAGATTAGTAGTAGTAGTTATCAAATTTTGTAGCCAGTTATTTAAGTGGTCACCGTAGCCTATGAGCGCTTACAACACCAGGGACACAATTAGCGCGTTGATGACCCTTTAGGAACCTTATAGCTCCCTTTTTGGCCCATTGGTATATACAGAGATAGGATTGAAGAAAGCAGGACGCCAGGATGAAGAAGAAGAAGTACACTTTATTGCATAAGGAATATACACAGTACAATAGTGTGTATATTGTACTGTGTATATTCCTTATTCAACAACTCAGGTTCTTCTTCTTCATCCTGGCGTCCTGCTTTCTTCAATCCTATCTCTGTATATACCAATGGGCCAAAAAGCAAAGGCCAAATTGCAATTGGCGGCCTTATCACTAAAAGCGATCTCTTCCAGGCAACTTATTTACGTTGGATGGACTAGAATTTAATATAAATGGATAATGGTAGCAAAATGTGTACGAATTTATTGGAAATAAGAAAATAGAGTTCACTACAGGTACACAACTATACATATACACAAGCTGTACACCAGAGTTCGATGATACTGGTATACACACCATCTGTTTTCATATCGCGTACATTGGTGGTAATGTTATATACCTACCACAGATATTTACAGATACAGATGGTTACTGTTTCAAATCGAGCGGGTTGACCAAAGTGTCAATAGATGCACTTAGCATAACCCGGAGTCCATGAAATCTTAAATTTCCTGCTGCTTTATAAGGGACAGCAGATCAAGATTTCAATAATAAATATCTCTGTCCATAATAGATCTGTACCTACCATAAAGAACGTGATATTATGATAAACAGCTTGTAACCAGTATCTAGATTAGTATATACAGATCTTGTACCAATAAGGAACAACATCCGTGTGTTTGAGCGCTGTGGCCATATTTACTATTGGAATTAAATATACCTATCAGTTCACTTGATAGGCCTCTAAAAATATACTCTTTGTGCTTTTGCAGCTGGCTACTCTCGCTTTATGAGACTCTAACCTCGTTATATCGTTCTGCCTCCCACTATACTCTGGAGTGGACTTTTGTCCAACTCCTCTAATTGTCTATCTGTTTAAATTCGTTTTGAGATCCAAGACAGTCGAAACAATCCCCTGGGACGAACCTGAGCCTCAACGCTCAACTCAGGTTTGTCAGGTCATTTTACAAGGCTCTAACCTCGTTATGTCATTCTGTCTCCCACTATGCCCTGGAGGGAAGTGGAAATCCTTTTGTCCTCCATTTTTCTTTCTGTTTAAATTCGTTGCAAGATCCAAGAAAGTCAAAGCAATTCCCCGGGACGTTTTGGGGTTCGATTGTCGAACCTCTGTCTCTCTTGCACTGGTCACTAAGTCTTGTTTACTACCCGCTCGTTCCTATAGTCCGGTGAGCACAATAAGCCTATTAGGCTAAATAATTCGAACCCAAGACCTTATTATTTGCGGATTATTTCAGCCGTTGACTAATGAGACAGTCGAATGGTTACAATTACAATGATACCAACAAAAACATTATAAAAATATCCTTTTACCCATTCATACTAAATAATAATAGCTTCACTCATTCATATTTTTTTATCTCAGTTCTATAAATAGAAGCAAATGTTCGCGATAGTCTCAAATGCATGCGTTTTGAACTTATCAGTGCTGGTGATTCTGCCTTTCACAACACTAAACTAATTTAAATGTTATTACATATCTCTGTCTATTTAGGCTCGAATGAAAAGAACTTATTTATTTATTTGTCAAACATAGGTGTACAAAGATCTTATGTTATAACATTATACAGTGTGCGCTATGTTTTGGCAATAATGACATACAAATTTTTCAAATATGTACAAAACTTATGGAGAAATTACAGTACATCAGACGTTATAGAATTATTTATAGAGACAATTATTGTATTACAAAAATTAAATTATCATTAAAAAAATCATCTAATGTGTAATAACACTTTGTAAGTAATAGCTCCCACAAAATGACTTTAATTTTTTTTACTGGCAAGCATTTTAACTTCTCAGGTATTTTATTATAGATTTGGGGAGCAATACCAAAAAATACTCTTTTTCATACGTGCAGTTTTACATTTCACATGGCATAATGTGTTAATATATTGAGCTCGGATTGGCATTTTCTTTACTGGAGCTAGTTTTTGGAATAAGTCTGGGTTGTTTTTAATAAATAATGCGGTTTCAAAGATATATAAAGATGGTAGCGGTAAAATTTTGTGTTTTTGGAAATATGGAATGCAACTATCAGTTTGTTTTATCCCACACATCGACCGTATACATCTCTTTTGCATTTTAAATACTAATACCCCGTTTGTTCGACGAGATATACATAGAATTAACAAATTAGTAAAACTGCTTGTCCCGAGCGCATAATTCGCAGTCTAAAAGTTCAAATGTGTCGCTTATTTACTCTTAGAATTATGTCTTTCTTAAGAATTATGTTAGATTCTGGGAACTTGACGTCCAGGCAGGGTCCAACATTACACAACAGTATTGGGAGCTAATAAATAAAAGCTCAGGAAATTCAGGAGAAGATGTTCTTTTTATCAATTTTAGTACCATGACAAGACAGGTAGTGCCAGGAGTGTGTAAAAAATATAGCACTTAATTTAAATATAAGATTTTATAACATGCCAGTGCTTTGATTAATTATTGAAAAAGCAGGTTTCAACAGAAATAAATGCCATTATTATCTATTTGTTTGTGCCTTTATTTTACGCAATAATTAATGTATTGTATTTTAAAGTACGTATTACGTATATATAATTCTCAATTGGGGCGCATTGGATCCGGTGGTGGTAATGCGACCGTCGCCAGGCCTGTCATAATAATAATGATATCTTAGGACATTATTCACACACGGCCACCTGATCCCAAACTAAGCAGAGCTTGTATTATGTAAAGCAGATGACTGATATACTACTGATACTAATTTTCTATCGTAAATTTATACATAGGTACTTAGATAGATAATTACACCCAGACTCAGGACATAGAAACATGTTCATGCACACAAATATCTGTCCTGGGTGGGAATCGAACCCACGACCTCCGGCGTGAAAAGCATGCATTTGCCAACAAGCCCGTCATTTTAAAGTAGGTACTATAGATAATTTTCAGTTGGGGGGCATTGGATCCGGTGGTGTTAATACGCGACCGTCGCAATACAAACAAGGTCCGTTATAATATATATATATCTATATATATAAAAATCAATGCCACATTTCGTTGTAATGTTATAACTCAACAACGCCTTTGCCGATTTGAATAATTTTGGTCTTCAATTATTCGTGGAAGTCCAGAGAAGGTTTGTACGTAGAGAAAATTTAATATAAAATCAACATCTTTTAGCAATTTAAAATATTTTTTTGTTTGACTAAAAGAACTTAATAATATTATTTTTTATTACTATGCCTTATACGTAGTGAAGCACGTACCGGGCCGCTGGTATATATATAAAAATCAATGCCACGTTTCGTTGTAATCTTATAACTCAACAACGCCTTTACCGATTTGGCTAATTTTGGTCTTAAATTATTCGTGGAAGTCCAGGGAAGGTTTGTACGTAGAGAAAATTTTAAAAAGTCTTGAAAAAGTGTAAAATCAATATCTTTTAGCAATATAAAATATTTTTTTGTTTGAATAAATGAACTTAATAATCATTTTTTTTATTACTATGCCTTATACGTAGCGAAGCACGTACCGGGCTAATCTAATACAATTCTTTCCTCTATATAGACAGTACTATGCAGACAAGATGTAGTTAAATGTAGCTAAATCTATAATTATTGACAATTAATATTTAAAACGCCATAAATAACCAATTTGACAGTAACTTCGAGGTAGCTATGTAACTAAATCATTCTTTTTTATTTTTATTTTATTCTATTTGGTCAAATATAAGTCACGTTCTAATAATCTATTTGTACCTAGAATTAAATATACTTAGTTAATTTGTAATACCTACTATTCATGTTCTGACTATATACGAGAGCTTTTTAAAGTCGTATGTGACTTGAAACAGTTTTTGAAGTAAAACTTCTTTACGCACGCCTGACTTGGGGAGTAAGCTGGCGAATGCATGACGAGAGCGTTACGAAAAGTGTGATCTGCTGAGGACAACGGAAGTTGAGCCGGAGGAATAAGTTAGTGAAGAAAAAATTAGAGAGCCAATTAATAATAATATAATAATATCTGGGGACAATGTCACACAGATCACCCTAGCCCCAAACTAAGCAAAGCTTATACTATGGGTACTAGGCGACGATATACATACTTATATAGATTGATAAATACTTATATACATAGAAAACATCCATGACGCAGAAACAAATATTCGTACTAATCACACAAATATTTGCACTTACCGGGATTCGAACCCAGGACCACCAGCGTCGTAGGCAGGATCACTACCAACTAGGCTACGGTGACCTACAGTTGAATACCTTTCGTATTCAACTGTAGGGGCAAGAGAGAGAGAAGTGCGAGCACACATTTTCTTTCTCTCTTTCACTCATAGCCATAGCCATAGTTTGAAGCTTTACGTCAATCGTGTGTTCTAGCACACTCGTTTTTTTAATATTTGTTTTTCTTTTAAAGGACATTCAAGAAGTTGAACATTTACTGGTGGCAGACAATTTAATATCGAAATTCGAAAGAGACGCAGTACCCAAGGCATTGAAGCACATCCACTTAGGATACAATAAGCTTACCACCTTAAACGGAGCCCTTAGGGATCTAGACGATTTGGAATGGATCTTCATTAATGCTAACTACTTGAAAACTATTGAAAATGAGTTGCCCATCGTAAGTATATCTGAAGATAATTCCGGTTTCAAGCGACTACCACTTTGCTATACAACTTTTATTCCAATTGGTTATCAAAGACAATCATAAAAAATAAGAATCGCATATGGAAACATTCCAAAAGCAGTTCTTATACATTATTAAATATCGAATCCGAAATAACGAAAATCGGTTAACGAATACCTAATGAAGAAGTGGCGCAACATACAACCTAAATAAAAACATTAAGTCATTTCATCTCCAGGGGCCTAAAAGTCGACACCAGGGAATATCTCCCAGAGAACGAGTAGCAGTCTTTCTGTGTACTATGACCATCATACTGCGATAGATGTTTGAAAACAAATCCATTTCGGAAAACTTTTGGGGAGGTCGTTATCCATTAGTGGATGTCATTCCACTGTGTGTGATGATCATTTGCAATCGCTCATATACACCTATAAAATGCTTGACATTAAAATATATGATTCATTCAATATGATATGATCTTTCACATGCAACTGCAACATAAGAAACGACCATTTTTCTACAAAACAAAGCCGATGGATAACACCTACAGCCTCCATCTTGATCTGCCAGTTTGTATCGTTTGTAGCTTAATGGAGAACAGCTGGTCCAGATCGGTAGTAGATGCTGGTTCGAGACCAGCCGGAAATTTATGGATTTTCAAAATACATAGTCTCTGAGGTCGGCGCAAAATGGAGGAGGGATGAACCTTTGATAAATCTAGATGGTTCAAAATTAAAAAGGAATTATTTAATTATCTCGTACAATATCTTGCTGACGGCCTCAAGGACAATGTAGATATAGAAAGAGCGTAGAGCTCTAGCGGTCCGTAGAAATATGTTGGCCCGTACATTTTCGCGCTGTACAGGAAAGTATACTTTTCAAAGCTTACTGTCAGCAACTTTCAAGCTTACTGCTGGTAATTTGAAGGCTAGCAATATATAGACCAATTATTCCAAAGGATCGTTAAATGTCTTGAGCATACAATATGATAATACTTTCAGAATCCTATTGGGACTGCTTCGGCACTGCAGTGCGTCAGTATTTTTTTCGAAAGCACATACTAACTGCATCATTACCGAGGAGAGTGAGAGACAGTCCAAATAGTATTTTGAGAACTGTAGCTCCGATATGATGATAACTTATTCGAAATAAAAAATGTACAACAAATAATTTGTTTTCTACGGTGTTTTACAGAAAGCGAAAAGGATTACACTCATTCATGCAGCGCACAATGAACTTCAAAGCTTACCGAAAGATTTAAAACAGATGCCTTCTTTAGAGTCTCTTTACTTCTATGCCAACAATATCAAGACACTAGACGGAGCGCTACAGAAGTCAAGAAAACTAACTAGAATAGGTCTATCCTTCAACAAAATTGAAAGTGTAAGAATTCTCTCAGAAATATTGTTTAATTTTCACTATAATATAATTCCGACCGGATATTACAAGGGTCGCGAAATACCGCTGGATGTGGGCAGCGCAAGATCGGCAGTTGTGAAGATCTTTGGGGGAGGCCTTTGTCCATCGGTGGACATCTTTCGGCTGATACAATGACGCTGATGATAATATAATTTATAAAATTTCTACAAATATTATGTGTTCATATTTATGTTTTAGTTAGCCGAGGATGAATTCACGGAAGCTGAAAAGTTGTCAGAATTAGATATCGCTTACAATCAACTCACTTCATTAAATGGTTCTTTAAAAAGTTTGAAATCATTAAGATATTTGAATTTAACTCACAATTATTTGACTGAGTTTTCACTTCAAGAAATTAAAGGCTTGAAAAGATTGTCTGTTATAGACTTATCTCATAATAGAATAAGCCACGTGACTGGGAACATGGAGGTAAGCCGCATGCTCAATTTAATAATATTATTGTGATTCTCAGTTTCAGTTCTTGGCTGTGTTATTTACACACAAGTCCACTTAAGCTGAATTATTAAACATAGAAAGAGACACAATTTAGAACATGATAATATCAGTTTAACCACTGCAATAGCATTATAATTGATATACCATGTCACTGCCTCACTCAAACGCACGAGCCCGCTCTATGACACGATACTGTTCGCACAGTACAAATATTATCGTCGCGGTCAGTGCCCCTCAGTTCCACGACCAGGACTACGAGGTTTTCATAATATCTTAATGCTTACCTCATTCTTTAGAATCACGGAATAGCTGTGCTAGAGACAAACGGTCAGCTACACAACTATGGGCAGGAACCGGATGGTTGAATCTCCGATTTCAGACGCATCATGTGTCAATGTTCCCGTCATAACGTCATATCGTGTTGTCTATGTGCTATTCGGATACATAAGCTATATTACTACAATGTTTCATCAAAATCCATGTCGCAGTTTTTGCGTGGAAGAGTTATAAACATCCATACTTACGAAAAAGTCGCATTTGTAATATTAATCTCTCTCTTTAAGTGTTGGGCAAATAATATGAGTAGGAATTAAGCCGTTTGGGTTTAAGTTTTCTAACGTAGGGTCTAAACACAACCAACACTTCATTAATACTTCTCGTACCCATATTTAGGCCTTTTGTTAGGTGAGCTTAAAAACCAACCAAACCAAACCATTAGCCTAGTACACACTCTTGGCAATTTATGGAAGCGTATATTTGGGCACCCAATACTTATTAAATATTTTTATTGATGGTACCTTTAGTGGCGGTTATATATTTCGTTGTTTATTAATTTACAGAATTTAGTGGATGTGGAGACTCGAGTTCTAGAGTTAAGACTGGATCATAACCGTATCTTGAGCTTGGGCGGTGCACTCATGGGCCTGCATGGACTCTTGAGGCTTAATTTGAGCAACAATCTCCTCCGGCAAATATCACCCGATGACCTTATTGGACTGGAAGATTTAAAATTACTGGATGTGTCGCATAACCATATTACAACACTGGAAGAAACATCAAAGGTATGTGAAGGCTGTGGGTATTGGACATAAGTCTACGTAGCTATTAAGCTTTGCGAGCTTTGCGATTTAAATACTTATAAAATTGTCAATAAATATCATGAATATTCTCTCTGTACCAGTGTTTTTTAATCGATAGGCGACTAATGTGTTTGTTTTTATTTTTAGACATTTTTGCCGTCACTTGAGGAGTTGATTGCGCATCACAATAATATCACGATGCTCGATAAAGATTTTCACGGACTCCCGTCGCTCTGCATAGCGGATTTGTCTTACAATCACATTAAGTCTATTAATAGCGACCTTGTATCCAAATCTAGATGTACAATTAATGGTGTCCCTAGCATAATGAAGATATATCTGCATGGTATGTATAATATGTTAATATTTATACAAATCACCCATTGGAACTCATTAGATAATAGAAATCGTTTAATACTTTCTTTTTTATGAAAAAATATTCTCTAAGTTATGCATTTATGTATAGAACATAAGCAAAGCGAATTTATATTGTTATACTTATATAACTTTACTTGAATTTGAAAAGTATAACTATGCTGTCTCAATTAACTTATAACGCTTCAGCGAATGTAATGAGCATATCTGCAGATTAATTGTTCGTCATTGCATTATTATGAATATTCAAAATTTGCGAAAAATCTTGATCTTTTGACCGTAATTTAATTAAAAATCTCCAACTTGGAATCGTAATGTCATCGCTACATTAAAAAATGCATTACAGATAATCCTGTGCTATGCGAAGATCTGAGCGAGGTGTTTGACAGCTTCCGAGTCCGCATCAGCGGTTCTACAACGTGTCTCACAACGCAAACCACTGCGCCTATCCTGATGCGCGCCCTGAACGACGTGGTGCCGCAGGGCGAGAACTTGCCTGTGATAGTAGTTGCTGGGCTGGGTGCCGAGGTACGCGGACAGCCCCCAGGTGCCGTGCCTCCCACTCCGCAGCTCGTGTACCGGCGCGTGGGTGCTCTGTTCGGCCATGTTCTACCGGAAAGGGAAGGAGGACTGCCCGTTGTTGTGGACCCACCAGTCACGCTGCCGCCCGCCGACACCAATGTGGTAGTGAAGTGGCCCGATGAGCGGAGGACGGACGAGGTGCATCCGCTCGCCGATCACTTGCGCCTCCGGGACTTGAACGCTTCGCCTCAGTGAGAGCGAGATCCTACCGCTGCGCTCGCCGAATAGATCACATCGCCTTAACAAATATATTGCCAATAATTTCGGCTGGGGCAGAGTGGCATCCGATTCGTGTGGGCGTAAGGGAAACTTGATTAGATAGGTACCGTCTCATTCTGTTAGGTCTGCGATGTAAATAGGACGCTGCGTTAGATACACCCTCGCGTATCTTTAATATCCTATTCAGAAAACGTCGAGCAAATGTGTTATATGACTTTAGTATGTAGCAAGTATTATCTGTATGGTTAAATTTCGTAGCAAAAGCCTGAGAGGTGTGTATATGCTTCTTGTGTTAACTTGGATCACTGTAATATCATGTCTGCTACTTATACAGTTGGTGTCAAATTATTTTTTATGCGTAATATCGCTCTCTTTTTGACGTTCGTCAAATTATGTATATGTGGGTAGAGACGTAAATAATAACACTGGTTTTGACGGTAACATTATAGGCGAACATTTTTGGAATATAATGTTATTACTTATGTAAAACCAAAGATAAAATATTAATTAATTATCGCATTAGTTAAGTAAAGTGATTAACTTAGAGGTCCATTAGAGGCGTTTTCTTACTGGTTTATTTCTAGTAATACAGCAATATATATTTACAAATTTTAGCTATTTAATTAATGTAGCAAATAGCTACAGTTTAAATATGTACCTAATACGTTTTTGTACCTTATGACTTAAAGCTAAAAATATTCGTAGTTTAACTTAAAGTTTTAATATAAATTTATGAAGTTTACTTTTTTTTACTTAATATATATATGAAGTTGAGCTTAAAGTTACTTGCCTCAAATTTATTTATCAATTTTATTAGTACAGTAGAAAAAAAATAAAGGCTCCATTTATCAATTGAGGACATACTCATGTCAGAATGGCCGTGTTTTCTGTATCATCCTAACAAAAATTCAAATAAACCACTATACTATACCACTATAGTACAATTAAATGAATGACATTTGATTGTACTATAAGTAGTTATTATTACTGGTGCCTGGTAAACCAGTGTTATTATTATAATTATTGTTGACCCTACTTGTATGTTTGTATGTATAAAGCGGTGTAGGTTGGAGTTTGAACAAATCTTATCTGCTGATCGTTAATAAAACATAAATACGAATATTATACGTTCAATCTATCTGATTATTTAGTTCGTATGTTACTGACGTTCCACTGATCACAGGATACAATGAGCTTACTTTGTCATGTCATAAGGAACACTTACTTAGGGTACGATTTTAAATTCTAAATCATAGTAAGTTTAGCGTGCATTTTCGAATGCACGTTTACAGACTAATTGAACATGTACCAATTGCTTAGCAAATAAGATTAGTTCGGACTACTTAAGTCTGTTAATTAGTTAACTTTTAAAACTATTAAAATAAGAAATATAAAAATCCTCTCAGCCAAAGTACATATTTGATTTAGGTAAGTAGGTATGTTTTTGGTTAGAAATACTTATATTGTATCTAAAATAACTTATGTAATAAACTAATTCATAAGTTCTAGATATTTTATTAGTGTAATTTAAAATGTCGTTTAACAATACTAATAAAAGTGTAAGATGATATTTTCTTTTCAATTTATTTATTCGTAACTAGCATTTCCACGTAGCGCAGTACTATAACAATATTTTTGTTTATTCATTTCAATCCAAATTCAATTCAAATATCAATTGTTCCGTTATAATTTTACATTTATATGGAATTGTAATTTTTTACTCTACCTTGCAGTGCATGACGTAGCAGCTACGAAGAAACAATGCCAGAAAACTCTGTATGATTCCTTTTTAAAAAAAATAGCTCGCTGCTTTCTTTACATTGCTATCTGATCCAACCTCAGCAGAGTCTGGGCTATGGCAACCAGAGAACTAATAAACATACTTATAGGACACATAACCAAATAATCATGCAGATGGCACAAAGATTTGTCTTGAGTGGGGATCGAACCCACGACCTCTTGCTTAGTAGTTACGGTCACTAACCACTAAACCAACAAGCCAGTCAAATATGACCTATGTTATAATATTATGTACGTATTTGTTCGTGCATCATCGGCTCTCGTCGGCTGGCATCGGCTGAGGCGCGCGGACGCAGGTGCTCGCCCGGTCTGACGCCGATGATGCACGAACAGTATTCCTTGGGACTAGTCCCTCACACTAACTCACCACTGCTTTGTAAGCCACGAGCCAGCCAGGAAGTGGCAACAATGCCTCAAAATGAAATGTCACTGAGCGGTGAGGCTCAGGCATGTCCCGGAGAAACGCTTCAACTGTCTTTGATCCCGCAACTAATTTAACCAGAAAGAAACAAGGAGAATTTGAAAAAAAGTAAAAATATGGATATCTGTATTAGTATCTTAGTTGGAGAGGTAAAAGGTATGATTCCACATAGGAGCTGCTCCACATAGGCTAAGTTCATACGACCGCGCGGTACTGCGCGTAACTACTAACCGCGCGATACACGATCTGAGTAAAAGGTTACTTACCGCGCGGTACTGCGTGGCAACGCGCGACGTGATCGACACGCACGCATGATGTCGTGATGACCGCAAGTCACGGCGAGCACCGCGCGGTACCACGCGGTTTAAGTTCTACGAAACTGTAACGACCCTGTTCACTTGGATCGTGTGAGTGGAGACGTACATGTAAACCGATAAACAGGCTTGAAGAAAATGTTTTATTCTAAATAAGATACAGCCAGCAGTCTTTGTCTCCTTCTGCGACGTCTCAGCCTTCGGTGTACAACCAATAAGCAAATAGCTCCTCCACATCCATTTTCAAGTAATGTTGATGCCAAACTGCTGAGCGTACATATGTCGTCATTTGAATGCTTAAAACGCTACAACGCGCAGCTTCGCTCGGTCATATGAACTCGGCTTCTATTCCGTTTGACTTACTATTCCGTGGTCCTGGTTGAATTTTGGTGCCCAAGTGTGGGCGCAAACATGGGTGTATTATCTATTCCATCAATCTTATGATGCGATCTGATGATAGGACGACTAGCGACTCGACCGGAAAGACGACAGGTAGGTACATGACCAACTACTTTACGGGTGAAGATACCGCCATCTCCCAGATTCCAAGCTGATACTGAAAAATTATTTTTCAAATTCAAAATTCATTTATTCCGTAAAAATGTTAGATTGTTGTGCAGTGCATGACGTGGCAGCTACTGAGAAACACTGCTAGAAAATTCAGTAGGAATCCCTTTTTAAAATAAATTTTGCTTAGATTCATTGCATTTTTTTTTTGTGAATTGACTTATGTCATCTTGATCTTTTGTCACTTAAATAATCAGAATTTTCTAAATCATTGAGATGTTGTTATAGAATCTTATATGATATACATTGCCCCATAAAAGAGTTACTTATGTTGTATAGACGGGTAGTAGTACTATGGAACATACGATTATGCTTTTATAGTGTAGATATGGCACCTTTTACAGAAGGTTTATATATATATATATATACTAAGATTCTGATCTTCTGCCGGTCGCTGGTAACCGCTAGATGCGAATAGCGCAAGACCGGCAATTGTAGAGATCTTTGGGGGACGCCTTTGTCCAGCAGTGGACGGCTTTCGGCTGATATGATGATGAAGATGACTGAGATGGTACAGTTAGAAGGTGCACCTTTGGGAACTTTCAGTATTCCAGATTAACATGAATTATCATAACAGCTGAGAGACGTTCACAGCTGGACAAAGGCTTCCCCAAAGATCTCCATAATTGCCGCTTTTGCGCTATCCAGAAATAAAGAGAGTAAGTATTTGAAGAAGATTGTCTGATGGTGGAATGAACGACTAAATAACAATAAAGAATATATAAAGCCAAAATATTGTTATGTCAATAAATTACCACTTTTTAGGGTTCCGTACCTCGAAAGGAAAAAACAGAACCCTAATAGGATCACTCCGTCCGTCTATCAAGACTCTTTTTCACAGGAAAATTCACATATTATTTTAAAGATCAAAATGTAATGTAAGGTAACCTCCATTGTCTATCCGCCCGTCTATCGGTCCGTATTATTTCATGAACCGTAATAGGTAGTATTCTATTGCCGCTATTACGACGAATATACAATATAAAGATAATATATTCGCCAAACATGTGGCCATGAATGAACTTGAGTAGACGCGTTGAGAAGGCGACGGCGGAAGCGGTAAGTATGCTCCCAACTAGGATACCATGTAGCCGCGGGCCTCATTGTTTAGCGTCTTTGTGTAGGAAAAGGGTCTCGTTTACCGGGACAGGACAACTATTTGTGTGACCCATAAATAAAAAGTGATATTTGACTTTTCTGTAATGAAAATTCTACTAGAAGTTGCTCATTGGGGTGGGGGAAGGGTCAGCAACACTTGTTTGCTGACTTTTAAAGGCCGGAAACGCACCCGCGACACCTCTGGTGTTGCGAGTGTCTATGGGCGGCGGTAATCACTTACCATCAGGTGACCGACTTGCTCGTTGTCGCCATCTAAAAAAAAAAAAAAAAAAAATTGTAACATCCCCGTGTCTCGGAGAACACGTACACCTGCGCGACACTTTGGTCGTATCAGTTAACTCATCGCCTGGGATCATATGGGTGAGTGTATAGAGAAGACACGCGTATCTACGTCCCGCGTAGATGGTTAGTCTCTATTGGGACTTACCATGCCGGCCAAAATTAGGTCCTGAGGGCATTATTGATTTAACACACCATCTCAAATTCGTAGTAGCAAGTCCTTCCGCGAGAGGCGCTGCGCTGGTGCTCAATGTATGGGACGAAACTGTACGTGTGATCGAGTAAGTAAACTGCAGGAACTCGTGCTAGAGGCACTGCACGCAACTAAAACTAATTATCGTATGGGCAGTGATTACCCTAGTGTCAGAGTTGTTTAAGCCGCGCAATAGGCCTCTGGCATGGCTTAACGACTGTTGCCTAGTGACTACAACCGAGACCGACGGCTTAACGTGCCCTCCGAAGCCCGGACTCTCATATATTAAACCACTTTGGCGGTCACCCGTCTATGGACTATCCGCGAGCCTAGTTGCTTAACTTTGCCAATCACTTTCGGATCGGTGAGAACATCGGCTATGAGCTAAATCAAATAATCAAAGAAACTTTATTCACAATCCTTCGACATTATTCTCAATGAAATACCTAACACTGAAGAAAAAATGGTTTTATTATGACCACACGATCCCGTACTTCGCTTAAACTTGATAACGAGTGGAGGCGAGTAAACTCGATTAAGCGTCACCGAAACGAGCGTGACGGCTCACTTACCTACACTCCTGATCAAATACTCACTTCATGTAGTTACGTAAGTATACCCTTATTAAGTGTCTTAGTTATGAAAAATAAATAAATTGACGGCCATTACCTTGTTACCTGCTATAATTATTGACGTCAGTGAATTGATATTTCACGTCTTTAATAATTCCTAAACTTGGCGTCACGTGATAAATTCATGATAGTAAATCTCTTAAATTCTCAAAGATTCTATGCTTAGAAACTACCAGTTAAAAGAGTATAAAAATGGCCTGTCTTAAGGCAGTTTAAGTATTTTTTTAATCGATATTAAGAATGATTCATCATCATCATCATATCAGCCGTAAGACGTCCACAGTTAGACAAAGGACTCCCCCAAAGATCTCCACAATTGCCGGTCTTGCGCTATCCGCATCCAGCGACGAATGATTATATACTGGCAAATCAAATTTAGGATTCCCTTGCTAAGAAACGCCCTTTCGGATAAATGATGGATGAACGTGTAATGCATCGACTTTGTTTTTTAGAAAAATGTTCGACTGATAATTATGTTCTCTGTTGCATGTGATATATATCATATTGAAAACCCTTTCAAACTATTAAATTTTAGTTTTATAGCATTATTCACAACGCAAAGAGAAAATTAATCTCAAAAACTGGAAATGAATCGTCCTGCGTGTAACAAATCACCTTATGCTGTATAACAATCCGGGTTAGGCACGAACGCTACAAAGTTGCAGATCTAATTTAGGATTCCCTTTCGTATGTAGGTGTTCTTTTACTTTGTTTTTTAGAAAATGGCCGACTGATATATTTGCTTTTGCATATTGAAAACACCACACCACAATATTAAATTTTAGTTTTACATTGCACCAAATTTATTGAACATGGCAGAAATTGGCTGTGTGGTGACGGCGAAGAACTTCATCACCCCATCTCATCCCGTGGGGGCTGTAAAAATCGTCCCGAGGGATACCTTCCATAGATCAGGCAGCAGCGTTGTTCTGTGAACTATGACCATCAAACTGCGATCGCCAACCCGTCTGCCAAGCGTGGCGATTATGGCATATCCCCTATTCTTTGGGGAGGCTTTTGTCCAGCCGTGGACGTAATTTGGCTGTTATGATTATGATGTTGATTGCACCAACGCCGTACCGACAAGAAAGGTAGGTAGATTTTAATGCGTTTTAACGTAAATATTTTTATTTTTTATCTTAAAGTAGAATTCTTTAGATTTTCCATCAGGAACTCTGTGTAAGGCGACGACAGTTTATTAAAAATATATAGGTATTTATATCAGGAATTCGGCTCTGATTATTTTAATGAATAAAAACGATCTTTAGGGTGTTGGCTAGCATTGCAAGGTACCTCACTTCGTCCCTACTGATAAGTACTTACGTGTAAAATATTTACAGCAAACGTTGTTACCTAAGATTGTTTACGCTTGTTCTTAACTAAGAACAAGCGTAAAAGAAAAAAAAGTACCTACGTCTAAATCTTTGTGTAAAACTTCCAACTAATTAGTTTGTTAGCGTAAGCAAACTCAATGTTGTCACTTGTCCTGCCTACACCGAATATGCTGAGTAGCTGCGTGATTCAGTTTACTTCACACAAATATCATAATTGCTGAGCTTGTGCCTCGTGCCGTCGCGTCGCTCCGTGCCGCTGCCTCGTGACAGCCCCGGATCTTAAATTTTTTTAGGCGGGGCAAAAACTGAAAAATGCCGCCCCTGCCCAATTATAAAGCTGTTAAACGTAAAAGGAAATATTCCTTTTACGTTTAACAGCTTTATAATTTCAGCTATCAGATGTCCACGGATTGATTAACATTTGGTAGTAACCGATACACCGATAACTCGGACATTTATGATCCGCTTTACGTCTTTCTTCTTTAGTTTGATGCGGAATAGTTGCCATTTGGTCCCATAAAAATGTTACATAGTTGGACGCAATAGTTTTCGTTTTATGAACATTTTTATTTATGCGGACGATGTAATTGTCTTATGCATATACTTTTTTTAAATCTTAGCCAGTCTAGCTAGTCTCATACTGTTGAAGTGTTTCTTGGTGTGAACATAAAGAACAGTTTCAGACGACTAGCGTTTAATACGCGTGTATAAGCTCATTTTTGGAAGCGTATGTGACGCACCTTTTAGCACAAGCGCATTTTTATGTACGTTTGTACACCGATTACGCTGAGATTTATGAACCAATTTACGTGATTCTTCTTTATTCTTTCTACTCAGTACACTCGTTGGCTAATCGATCATGAATAAGACCTAGTCTAACAGCCCTCTGCTCAGCAGACTCGTTAGCTAATCAATCATAAATAAGACCGAGTCTATGAGCCCTCTGCTCAGCAGACTCGTGGGGTAATCTAAAATTAATAAGACCTAAGACCTTGCGAATGTAGAATGAAGCATCGTGTAAATTCGCCGAGCAATACAAATATTAGGAAAAGCAACTTGCAAATATGTGCATAGATCTGTTGCAAGAGATAAAAACCGTAAAATTGTTCCTATATTACCAAATAACAATGGAGCATACTCTTTGTAACCGTAGAGTTGCCAGAATTCAATGGCGCTTAAATCTCGCTCGTATTTTCGAGCCAATACTTTTGCAATTGTTCAATAATTTACATTTGCAAAATATTAGTGCCATTGAGAAAACCCTCCTTTGGTAATAATTGCATATTGTATGACTGCTGATTGCATTATCCAAGTTAAGAATTTTTTTAATTATTAATTTACAAAATGCGCCACATGTAAACTCTTCAAAGTAAATTGAATTAAAAGTATAGCTCGAATTAAAGGCGCCGTTAGTCGCTTTCATTTCATTTGGTCCGCATGATAGAAAAGAGTCATTCTACGTTTGCATTCTATAATGCATCGGCTGTAATTGCAAATATTTATTGAGAATTACGCATTAAGTCTGGTAATCGTGATCTGGTACCCCGTAGTCTTGAAAAGAGTTAGATCTGGAATAACATATAATTTCACATCATTGATGTGTACTCCTTTTTTTTCAATTGTTAAATACTCAAACTATAAACAATCTCGAATTTTTTCAATAGAAATCAGGCCTTTCCTCCGGACTTTTGATTTTTTCATCGGATAACCCTAAGCTGGCGCGTATTTATATATAATATTGTTGATTCAGCGCGTCTGCGCATTCGGTCAAGAGATCCATGTGCTCTACTTCTGCGTTCTGCTACCAAGACTGAAATTTCTGTACTTGTATAGTAAATGATGAATTGTCCATTCGTCTCTATCCGTGTGAATTTTGCCGCCCTCTAAACTTGCCGCCCGGGATATGTTTCCCGGCTTGCCCCCCCCCCCCTAGATCCGGGGCTGGTCACCTATAACCTACTTCTTTATTGCTGACACAATAAATTACGTGCTTACCAATTTCCCATGTAAACGTGTAATTTGGAATCAATTCGGTACCACCATCACGGAGTCCAGACTTAAAAATTAGTTGTAATTGTAACATCCAATATGAATTTAATTAAGTATCGTTATAATGTAATGTATCGATAACGATATGTAATATATCGTTATAAAGTGTTAATAAGTATTGTTTAAACTCTCCGGCTGGCATATTCAAATGTCGATTATAATTTTTGTTTTGCTATAGTCTAAACATTTCAATTTATTTTTGGTTTTATACAGTTTGCGAACCTTTAACAAGAACTGAAATATCCATTAGCGAGTGTTGACAAGGCGATCTGGAAACTTCCCAATATGGCGGTGAACTTATAAAGAATCTCCACTTCGGATAACTCGCCTGCGTTTCACATATTATTATGATAAGTATTGACAAGTAATGCTAATGAATTACTTGTCCGTATTCACACAGAAAGGTCTTCAAAATACCGATGACCTTAGAGACCTTAGCGCTTACATAACCTGAGTAACTCAGAAAGATTTTCAAAATACCGATGCCTTTAAGGTACCCTAGGGCGTCCATAACCTGGCTAAATCAATTCGCAAATTGGCACCGTTTGGGCGTATTGTATTTCCACAGGTAGTATTAATGTGAGTAAATGCTGTACCTAAAGACCTATCTATCTATACGTCAGCTATATGGTATGGTATTCGGTGGCAAGAATGTCGTGGGTTGGCTCGCACCGAATAATCAAAAAAATAAAATAATCAGGTGACTGGATGATGTTGGCTACCCTTCGTGCTTCGACTGTTACGTTAATCCGTCGGGCATAGTTACAAGAACGTCCGTAACAATCTTTACAGGTAGTAAGAACTGTAAAAAAAATTTAAAATTTAAAATCCACAATGGATTTCGAGATTAAATGGCAGACGCCTTTTTTCGGGACTAGTTAGTCCCACTTTCTTACCCACCACTGCAACTCCTGTAACCCAGGATCAACAGTGGCACACCATAAAATGACACTGACGGTGAGGCTCAGGAATGTCCCGGGGAATCGTTTTAACTGTCTTAGATCCCGCAACGATTTTAATCAGAAAGAAACAAGGAGGAGTTAGAAAATTAATAGTTCTACTTCTGTCAAGAACAAAGCGGGAGACAGAATTATATAACGAGCCTATAGCCTCATAAAACGAGTGTATTGCAACTAGAGAAGCTAGGTGCAAAAGCACTGAGGATTTAAGATTTAAGGGTCCTAAGAGAGCTGTTATATTTGCTTCCAATAGTAGGTATGGCAAAAGCGCTTAAACGGATGTCTCTAAATATTCCATTGGAATTCGTAATTATAAACTTTATGGTGTTGAAATTATGGAGTTGACAATTCTAAATTGAAATAAGTGCATGCCATTTTGTAGAGCATCATGGAATCAAATCAATCGATCCATTTTGAGCGTGCCAACTATCGATTGGCTATTTGCTATTTGGCTACGGCTATTTGTCATTAGTCTAGGTGTAATTATCTATATAAGTATTTATTTACAAAAGAAAAAAAAACGTAGTAGGTAGATATGTAGTAAGTATATCAGTATTTACAAACCGGAAGACGCAGCGTGGGCAGGCCCCCTACAAGATGGACCGATGATCTTGTGCGGGCCACTGGAAACTGCTGGATGCGGATAGCGCAAGACCGGCGATTGTGGAGATCTTTGGGGGAGGCCTTTGTCCAGCTGTGGACGTCTTTCGGCTGATATGCTTTCTCTGTTAATTATGATTTTAAACAGAAGACTTCCTTTTACAGAAGGAATCGATATTTGTATGCACTCATTTTTCCTGTAGGTCAGTTTCATTGCATCGCATCTACTGTCCATTGCCTATCTCTGTATCTACCTAATAATGATGTGTAAAAAGCGTGATGAACTTTATAAGATTTGGTTGAAAGACGAACATAATCCACAAAAAAGGCTTTTGTATAATAAATACAGAAACAAAACAAATAAATACACCCAACATATGAGGAATAAACAAATTATGTCAGAAGTTTCACAAAACTTTAAGGATAGCAAGAAAATCTGGCAAATAGTGAACAGACTTACTGGTAGGATTATGCAGTGCATTGATAGTATATTATTGTCAACTTTTAAAAAACGTCCTATATCGCTAGCCAATACTTTTGTACGTGAATTTGATAAAAATGTTAATAACACCTGCAACTCTTGCGATGTACCTATCTTAGACAAATCCTTATACAAAATTATACCAGATAGATCAATAAGAATCAAATTGGCATGCCGGCAAACGGTGGGAAACATTATTAAACAATTAAACAACAAAAAAATTCCAGGCTACGACGGAATCCGAGCTCAAGACCTCAAGTACATTTCTGAAAAACTGATACCAGTAATTACTCATCTAATCAACAGCTGCCTGCGAACCGGCATATATCCCGACCTGCTCTAGATAGGAGTCATTCGTCCTATATATAAAAAAGGAAAACGCAATGACATCAATAATTACCGTCCTATAACTGTACTTTCTTGTGTCAATAAGATCATTGAACGGTACATAGGAAATGAAATCAATAAGTTTCTACAAAAATATGACGTAGTAAATAAAAAACAATTTGGTTTCCAAAAAAAAGGAGCACCACTCAACTATTGCGTAGTTTTACTGATGAGGTTAACGGGTACCTAAACGATAGGAAACATGTATTAGCTGTGTTTATAGACTTCAGCAAAGCGTTCGAAGTGCTCCGGAGTGACATACTCTATGACAAGCTGGCACAGAACGGTATACAAGGACCTCTACTGGAACTGCTTAAAAACTATCACACCAATAGATACAACATGGTCAAAATACAAAATCAATTCAGTGAGCAGATACAGTCCACCAAAGGCACGGCCCAGGGTTCGATTATAAGTCCGACAGAATACCTATTGTATGTTAACGATATGATCAATGTCATAACAAGCGCAGCATCGGTGTACCAATTTGCAGATGACACCTGCATAATAGTGAGTCATAGAGACCTGCACGAGGCACAAAAATATCTACAACATAATTATGATCAGTTATATAAATGGGCCCACGACGCGGGGCTTGTAATAAATGCATCAAAAACGAAAATAGTTCATATACATTCATCACACAATAAATCTGACTCGCCTACAGTGATAGCCCACGAACATGCTTGTCTGCATAACTTGTGTAGTAATAATACGAGTAACTGCCATTGTCCAAAATTAGAAATAGTTAACAGCCATATGTACATTGGACTATTGATTGACAGCCGCTTTTGCTGGGGTCCTCATAAAGATTATGTATGTAATAAACTGAGGTCTATTATCGGAAGGCTTGCTGTTCTAAAATACAAATTGCCATATAAAGCGTTGAGAATGCTATACATGGCCCTAGCAGATTCAGTGATAAGCTATGGCTTAAGCAGCTATGGAAGAACATACCCTACTTACTTAGCAGATGTATATAAACTGCAATTAAAGTTGTTAAAGGTAATTGCCCCCAAACATATAACAAGAAAATATAAAGATAGTGAGGAAGATCTATTCAAATATTGCAAAGTAATAAACGTATATAACAAAGTAAAATACCTCACTCTTTCTGAAGCGACACACCCGGAGTTGCTTATCGAATATAAAAGACCTGGGTTTCTGAGATCAGTCACATATCAAAACAAATACACATTACCAAAAACAACAAATTTGTACGGAACGAGAGTTGCAGGCTACCTGATACCCTCTTACCTGAATAGCCTACCAGAAGATCTACAAACATTGTACAAAAATGGTTCCAAAAGCTTTAAGCACAAATGTAAAAAGTTTTTCTTAGAAAAGGGTGTCAGTTAATTATTATTGTATTGTATATTTTATATTGTAATGATTGAATTTTTGTATGATCTACTTATTATGTATCAATTATACCTTCCCATGTATTCGTACTAACCGTGTAATACGGTACACGTGAACGGCTCGCCGGTACCCAGATAAACCCGGTGAGGTTTTCGTGGTACGGCATGCAATATTGTGAATTTAATATAAGTTTATTGAAAATAAAAATCTAAAAAAAAAACCACAGTATCGCTATTTTAACCTTAGACTATTAAAGGCCATCGATAATTTTTTGATGTGAAACATCTATAGCCGAGCCGCACGTAAAACAGATGCCTGGTTTTTTTTTTTTTTTGAAGTTATACACACATCAACAAAGTCTAGGGATACGTTATTTTGAAATCAAACATGGCTTTATTGTTTAAAACCTATTTAGTTTCCTTAAAAAGTTTATTTACAGATTTAAACCTTGTCTATTCTTTATTCAAAATTTAAAAATTAAAATGAGAAACAAATGAAAACACGCAAAGCACAGCGCAATCTTGAGTTGTATCTAATTTCAAGAAGTTGCATTAAAATTTTTTTTGCGTGTTAATTGAAGAAAACCTGATAAATTGTTTTATTTTCTTTTCTCAATTGGTTGTGTAAGCTTTTTAGCGTCATGCCACGCCATCATTTGAGTCGAGATGAAATGTTACGGGCAGTTGGCATGTTACAAAACGGTGCTATTCAACGCGTCGTTGCTGAGTCTCTGGGCACAAGCCAAAATGTGGTATCCAGGCTGTGGTCACGTTATCGCGCTACTGGAGATGTGGCAGAACGGCACACAGGTAGATATCGTGTTACCACTCAGAGACAGGATCGATTTCTCCAAATGACCGCCAGAAGACTACCCAATATCACAGCGATGCAACTAGTGCAAAGGCTCCAGGAGGGTCAGCAGCTGCTGGTGAGCGACCAAACCGTGCGAAGGAGGCTGCATGAAGTTGGTCTTCATGCTCGCAGACCGCTACGAGTCCCAGCGCTGCGACGTGGCAATCGCGGTAGGCGACTTTTATGGGCTCAAGAACATTTGACATGGAGTGATCAACAATGGTCATTGGTGCTGTTCACTGATGAGTCCCGCTATGGATTTCATCCAGATTCGAGACGAACACGCGTTTGGAGAACTCCAGGCAGGGTCAGCCGTCTCCGACATCCACAGGAGGTCCACTCTTACCAAGGCGGGACAATTATGGTGTGGGCAGGAATACGAATCGGCGGACGAACCCAACTCATTTGGATTCAGGGCAGCATGACTGCCCATAGATACCGTGAGGAGGTAGTAGAACGTGTCATTGTCCCGCTCAGGGCCCTAACGGGGCAAGAATTTCAGCTCATGCATGACAATGCACCTTCCCATACAGCGCGGCTGGTGAGGGCCGCCCTTCGAGAACACGATGTTCAGGTATTAGATTGGCCTCCACAGTCGCCAGACTTAAACCCAATTGAACACGCCTGGGACATGTTACAGCGAAGAGCATTGAGGGATTTTCCGCCCAACTTGACAACAGAAGAACAACTTTTCGAACATTTAAAAAGAACTTGGGACTGCATACCCCAGCAAGACATTGACACCTTAATTTTAAGTATGGAAAATCGTTGCCGCTGTGTGATTAATGTTAGAGGAGGAAATACCGATTACTGATTATCAGATTTGGTAAGATTTTTATTCATTTAATTCGATTGAATAATTTTATAAGAATAAAATGTTTTTGTTCACTCGGTAATTTTCTATGGCTTAATTAATTTAAGACTTTTATTAATTAGAAAAACAAAATCGCATCGTGTTGTTAATGTTTAAATATCGGCCATGAAATTATCTTTAATTCTTCCATTTACAGTCATAACAAAATGTTTATAGTTTTCTAGATAATCAATGAAATGTTCAATATCCCTAGATTGTGTTGATGTGTGTATTTCTTTTGGCAAATGCGATGGAGAAAAATGATGAGAGTGAATTTATACGATGCGCGCGCACACCGACACCAAAAAATTTAACAGCATGAAGTTAGTTCTAGGTGGTATGACAGTGAATTTTTTTTCCGTGTTGAAACCAAAACTCCATAGAAGCCTCTAGTAAAGTCTCCACTGCTTTACTGGGGTAGGACTATGACTTGACTGTGACGGACGTGACGGACATGACTGACTGACTTTGAAATTTATATATTACAACTGAAGACGAGGCGGTATGGTCACAGACCTTAGCCTGCCCACAGAGGACAAAACAAAAAAAATCTGTTGCTGTCAGATTTGATTTAGTAACTTGTCAATGATGAAAAAATAATATTGCATTGCAAACAAGAAAGTTTTCATCTACAACAATATTTGTCTAGTTCTACAGCAAAATTATAATCAGTGAAAGATAAGCCGTAGCTACTGAGTTTTCTCGTGATGTAAAGGTGTCATTAGATCTAAATTAATGTGTTGATTACGTAGAATAACTTGTGTGGTGCTGCAAATTGAATTTGCTTGAAGCTATTTTTCAAGGTTTCGAATAAGAATTTTAATATTATTATAATGAGTAACGCGGCGGGTGGAACACACAACTTCAAAGTTGTTTTATTGGGTGAAGGCTGTGTGGGAAAAACTTCTCTGCTATTGCGATACATCGAAGATAAGTTCAACGATAAACATTTAACTACACTTCAGGTACTTACAACGTAAAAAAATTTAAACTATTGTAATAAATATCTTATCATGTTCCATGCCAAAGTAGGATCAACACTTTATACCGTATACGTTTTTAGGATGAACATAAATATATTCAACTAGTTGTTAAAATAATGTTAAACCTTCAAATTATCAGTCCAGAAAACATATTAGCTGTCATGAATACAGCTGGGAACATGTGATTAGTTTATCGGTAGCAATTTTATTAGGAACTGATTTTTTATGCAATCTGTCGATTGGGAATAGGTGTTGTGCTCATTATGCTTGCCAGATTTGTGTATTAGATAATCTGCCATCTTCGTCAGCCTCTGGTATGAATCAGATTTGTTATAGACATGCAAGAATTTAGTAAGTGCAAATCCTATGATGATGATAGAATGTTCAGATTAAGGCTAGTCTGTTCAAGATATGGAGCCAGCATTCATAATTTTGTAGCCAGATTTGTATGTCATTCAAGTCTTTGGTTTATATGCTGCAGAAGATGTTTCTATTTCTTCCTATAATGTTGGAATTTCCAGATAGCCTGTGTCCCATGTGAACCATAGAGAATTGGTGAATATCATCTGTACTTTTTTCTGATAGTGCTGAAGGATTTCACATTTGAGTGACTTCCAGAACCTCAGTTGTGTTGTATATCTAGATTTTATAATACAATGTACATGAGGAGTATATTTTCCAGAGTTACATACATACATAGACTCACGCCTGTTTCCCAGAGGGGTAGGCAGAGACAACGGACTTCCATTTGTCATGATCCTTGCATACCTCTTTCGCTTCGTTTACTGACATAATATTCTTCATACATGCTCGCCGGTTTAGGGTACTTCTGACCTGACCTTTCTTAAGTACGTCTCCGATTTGATCAGAGAATGTTCTACGAGGTCTTCCCCTTCCGTTTGTACCATTCACACAGGCCAGGTATACTTCTTTTGTCAATCTTCTTTCATTCATCCTTTCTAAATGGCCAAACCATCTCATTTATTTTAGTCTCATTCTTTTTCTGCCATATCCAACTTTCACTTCCATACATTAAAGTTGGCTCTAACGCTCCATCGTTTCCAGAGTTAATGTTGATTATTTAGCATGTAAGCAATACACATCTCTTTGAGTTCCTTATTAGCCAGTTTGGTTTTGGCCAGTACATGATGTACATCCCGCGAGGTGAGTCTCCTATCATGTTGCTTACCTATGAATTTATCTCTGAATTGTTACGGGAAGACAGTTTTATCATGTAATACAGAAGGCCTTCTCCTCACTCGAAAGTGAAACGGACCGACTTTGTTGGGCTTGCTCTTCTAAAGTAAATAATTATTTCTATAAATTGTCTAGTATCCATAGGTCAAGCCTTGAGTAGTTTGAACAAGATGGTGATGTGTAATCTGTCCAGGGTAATTATTATTAATTATAAAGTTTGGTGAATATGGTGTCTCATATTTTCCTTAACTAACATATCTGATCTTTTATCTGGATGATTAGTATAGTGTATATTATATCCTTATATTTTATTGTTCAATGTATATACAATATAAATAGTATATAAACATCTATATTGGATTGATTTTGAATAAAACAAACTCTTGTTCAGAAATAAGCCATTGATATTCTTTGCAGCAATACACATAAAATATATATTCCTACTGGGCTATGACTGTCCTTAATCCTAATGGGACTGGGCCCCTATATATTATGTTGAATGTCCCTATATATCAGATTGTTGTATTAAAATTTGCTCTAGTGTATGTTCTGTGTATTTTCTATTTTTGTATTCTTGTCTTTTGTTGCACATATTTGTTCTAACGGACATGTTTATGGGTATTTGTGCAGTGCCTGTTGTTTTGTTAGCTGTTGTCTGCAGGGTTTTAACTGTAGTTCCATTTGTGTTGTAAATGTCCCCTTCTCCTTGTTAATAGAACTAACCTAGTTCTTGAATGTACCATTGTTGGTGCAAAGATCTTATTGTCTTCTTTGCAGACTTTTCTAATTTGCTGGATGATCACCTTAGCAAAGGGTATAAATAGCTGGCATGTTTTTATCCTTTTTGCGATAGTCTGTAGTTTTATGGCACATCTGGCACACCAGAATGGGTGCATACAGTTTTTCAGACAGAATTTTTCTTTTGATTTTTTGGGTCTAGATTTTATGTATACAAAGCACTGGGCCTTTTTAGTTTTTGTGGTTCACCCGCTACCTGCCTGCCTTATGAATTACTTCAATTATTACTGGTATATAAGTGACAGATGTCAATTTGAATTAATCTCTGTAGCATTTATTTTTAGTTCTGTGTAAAAGCATAACCATCAAGGCCATTAGATTGGGCAACTTTTACTAAATCTCACAAAAACAACACAATTAACTGAAATGTATAATTCAGCACATTAGGTCATCACTCTTAGATGGTTTCTATTTATGATTTAATAAGATTAGCAGACAAGGTCTTGTTTAATAATTCAGAAAGAGCTTTAATGCCTTTTAATATAATAGGTGCTGGTTTGTTATGGGTGGAGGGATCAAATCGAAATCTAAACAAGGAGTGAACAGAAGTGAAGGTGTATTAGACAGATTCTTTGATTCAGTTCAGCATGAAAGTGAAGTTTTAGGTCCCACTATGAAGTTTGGTTTTTAAAGCCATTCTTTTAGCGAGATTTAATATCCAAGGTTTATGATAGCCTATACAGTGGATATATCGCCGCTGGCTCACCTGCTTAGAGCCCTTCTGGTATTAAGCAAGGAGCACTAATTGGCCGAGCAGACACAATCAGGCACGTGAAGGTGGAGTTGATGTTTGGGTCGGGTAGACTATTATGACTGTTCACCACTTATTTTTCGTCCTTGGACTGATTGAAGGTTTCATTTTCGTATATTTTGAGATCTTTAGGGGAGGCCTATGTCAGCAGTGGATGTCTTTCGCCTTATATGGTGATGATGGTATTCTGTTCTCTTCTTTTGTTTTCTTTATCTCAGTAGTGGTTACTCTTCTGTTCAACCTGCTCAGCTGACCTTTATCACAGGTGAACAACAGCCAGTGATTCTTAACTAGAGATTGAACAGTTTTGTATTGTATTCAATATATTTTATTCCAATTGCACTTGCAGGCTACATTTCTGAATAAACGGCTGAACATAAGCGGAAAAAGAATCAACCTATCTATCTGGGATACAGCTGGCCAAGAAAAATTTCATGCACTAGGACCAATATATTATAGAAACTCGAATGGAGCTATTCTGGTGTATGATATCACAGATGAAGATTCCTTCGGAAAGGTAAATACATTAAAGCTTAATTTTTTCACACTACTAAGTCAACCATAAAGCTTATTTATAACCATAGCATTGCAAGACCCAGGTCCAGGGCCCATCACTCATTTGTGTGATGTGAATATAGTTTTAAGTTTTGTGCACAAGTTTTGCTGAAACTGTGCCACCAATTTCAGATTGTAAAGGAACAAGTTTGTTCCTAAAACAAATCTCAATGGCAAGAAGCAAGAAGAGTGAGGGTAGAAAGTGATCATGGGTATCAGATCAAACACTTCCTTGAACAACATTCATTGTAAATGTTGTGTGTTTTGGTGTCCTCAGGTTTACGGTTATCGTACAAATTGTAAGCTTAAGATTATAGACAATCCTCACCTTGGACTGAGTCAAAAGATGGTCCAAGCTGGTGAGCAAATTCTAAGGCGACAACAGTATCTCATGTCCAGGCATTTGCAATTCATATATCAATAATCTTTGTCTCATGACAAAGCAGGCCTCATAGTTAAGCACTTTGCCAGTTTGACCTTGTCTTCAAGGTGACTACAGTACTGAACTTGACGGAATATGATCAGCTGATCAGATCTGTATACTGCATCTATGGAGCCACAGCAAATTATATTAAAAACACTAATTGGAGTCTTAGAATGACTAAATTTAATCTTTAGACCATTTTTCATGAATTTTCTGTGGGCACTGCTTATCTAGAAAGTATCCATGGTAATGTCATACACCATACAATTAATATTTCTCTTAATAAAAACAGCTTGAGAACAGCAGGGCAGCTACCACATTACAATTTCACTATTAAGCTATCTGTGGAACTGCAATTAACTATTGCTTATGGACAGTAAGCTAGGGATCCATTATCGTAATCCCTAGCATGAATGCTGGAAAATCAATGAAAGACTTCAGTGCCAAACCTTATATAACACCTTTATCTCTAGACTGACAGCCGGTGCCAGACCTCGATTTTCAACTGGTTTGAACTGGCATGTAATGAAAGGTTGCGGACTCTAGACAACGACTGAAAAGCCATGGTTTTCTCTAAATTGACAAAATAAACCCAGCGCATTTTATGATGTTGTTGTGTCGTTGTGTTTTTATGATTGTATAACGATAGACAAGGAGTTTTGGGGCCAACATCAAAATCATTGGGGCATTGTTTCATAATCTTATACTGGGCCTCTACCGGCTAAGTCGCCGATCATCGATTTCTTAAATGGCGATAAATAAATATTGATACAAAATGACTTAATCAATCGTTAAGTCGGCTTCCATGAGCACATGTGACGTCATAAATGGTCCAGAATCGATTGTCAACGTTGAAGCCGATTTAACGATTGATTAAGTCATTTTTAACCTTTATATATTTGAAGCCATTTAAGAGATCCATGTTCGTCGATTTAGCCGGTAGAGCCCCTGGTGTAAATTCCAGTTTGTATGTGTAAAATGGTGGATTTTTAGACGTAACGCCTTTGGCAACATACACAAGTGTAGGCAGGTTATTATATTAATATTACCCTGAATTGTGATATTCCGCGAGATTCTAAATCTCCATAGAAGCCTCCAGAGGGATCTACCCTCTAAGGCACCGAACATCGATTTCTTAAATGGCGTTCAAATAAATAAAGGTTAAAAATGACTTAATCAATCGTTAAATCGGCTTCAACGTTGACAATCGATTCCGAATCATTTATGACGACACATGTGGTCATGGAAGCCGATTTAAAGATTGATTAAGTCATTTTTAACCTTTATTTATTTTAACGCCATTTAAGAAACCGATGTTCGACGACTTAGCCGGTAGAATCCCAGTAAAGTATCCAACTCTATTACGGTAGGACTTTGACTTGGAAGAAGAAACGCGATTCTTCTGCAAAATAAAGCATAATTCATATATTCCGAAGATGCCCGTGAGAGTGGAAAATATTTATTTATTAAATTTATGCACAACTAGGCGGACTTAATGGTAAAGACATTATCTGCTAGTTAACCTTGAATTTTCTATATATTTAACTGGTTGAACGATATTTACATATGTAGCAATTATTAATAAAAATAGAACAGGTATTTACTCATTTTTATTACTGGCTCATTTGTATGAGTTCTTACGTAAATAGTGGGCGAAACTTAAGAACCTCCTACAGAGGTGGTTATTGATTTTCTGTCCGTCTATTGTTTACTATGTCTTGATATATCTGACGGTCACCGTAGCCTAGTTGGTAGTGGTCCTGCCTACGAAGCTGGTGGTCCTGGGTTCGTATCCCGGTAAGTGCAAATATTTGTGTGATGAGCACGAATATTTGTTTCTGGGACATGAATGTTTTCTATGTATTTAAGTATTTATCTATCTATATAAGTATGTATATCGTCGCCTGGTACCCATAGTACAAGCTTTGCTTAGTTTGGGGCTAGGATGATCTGTGTGACATTGTCCCTAGATATTATTATTATATAAGTGGTTGACGGAAAAGTTGGTGATGGAAAATCTTATCTTTACTAACGTTTGGGGTACTATCGACCTTTTGTGATAGCTGCTAGTGCTTTAATTCTTTTTAACCCTTTACAAGTCAGTAGGTATATTTCTAATTAATTGGTTTTGGTCCTTATTATAAGCTAATAGAGTTCAAAATATGGTGGTAACTATATCCCCACTGCCCGGGAAAGGGTGGAAAAGTATAAGCTTTCCTAAGGGGTAAAAAAACCTTATAGTGTCCTGGTTCGGATGTAATATGCCAAATTGAATATCAATTGATAGACCTCTATAAATAGAATACTCGGGACGTTAAGAATATCGAATTGTTTATAAATCGAACATCCATTACTATAGAAGTTGTTTAGGTTGGAACTGCCATACAACGCAATTTAATCGCCAAAGGACACATTTGATTAAATGTTAGATTTATTAACCACTAGCTGTACCCTGCGGGTTTACCCGCGTTAAAGTTAATGAAATATATCCTATGTGTTTTCGGATATATACGCTATATTAATACAAAGTTTCATAAAAATCCGTTCGGTAGCTTTTGCGTGCAAATATAACAAACATCCTATATTTTGACAAAGCATTATAGTTTATTACTTTTAGATTACATATCATTTGCCCACACACTTAAAAGGCGACTTTATGGGTGTTTTTAAAGGCATACACAGTTTAGGTTTTCGGCACTGTCGAAGCCGATTACAAATAAATAAATATTTTACATAACAATTCGCAAACAGGAATCGTAACGTAACAGAACATGTCATAAAAAGATTTTTTTTCGTTCTTCCCCTGAGAATATAATAATATCTCGGGACAATATCACACAGATCATCCTAGCACCAAACTAAGCAAAGCTTGTACTATGGGTACGAGGTGACGATATACATACTTATATAGATAGATAAATACTTATATACATCGAAAACATCCATGACTCAGAAACAAATATTCGTGCTCATCACACAAATATTTGCACTTGCCGGGATTCGAACCCAGGACCACCAGCTTCGTAGGCAGGAGTACTACCAACTAGGCTACGGTGACCGTCACCTCATAATAATATTTAGATTTTTAAATATGTCACATCATTGTACTCGCTGGCCGAGGGTACAACCGCGAACGCACCACTCAGCCACCTCTGCTGCTCATGACCCTTAGTAATAATAATATAAGAATATCCTGGGAATCACACCCGGCTATCTGATCCCAAACTAAGCAGAGCTTGTACTATTGTAACCGGATAACTGATATACTATCTACATATACTACTTGTCTTTACATATACTACTTATATAGATAATTACACTCAGACTCAGGACAATCAGACATTTTCATGCACACAAGTAGTTGCTCTGGCTGGGAATCGAACTCACGACCTGCGGCGTGGAAAGCAAGCATTTACCAATCACGCCAACAGGCCCGTCTAATATTAGTTTTAATTCGTAGGTATCTATAAAAATCTCCACTCCAATCTTCTATCGAGGGTCGAACCCGAATTAGAATGTAATCTAATGTTTCGCTGGGTCTTCTCAGTTGGGGCGCATTGGATCCGGTGGTAGCATTAAAGCGCGACCGTCGTTTTAAACACAAGGTCCGTTATAATAATAATACTGAATTCATACCATAATATAGACAGAATCATTCAGACCATATGTAGTAAAATATAAATTTCAATACATAATATTAAAAACTTCAACTGAACATAATCACCTTGACAATAACTTAATACAAGCTAGCTTAATGTCACGACCATTATAAAATAAATTGTATAAATGTTTTAACATTCCATGTACCTAAATATCTGTAATATGTAACTAGAAATAATAACTGTATTACTACAAACATGTTCTGACTATTTACAAGCGCTTTTTTAAAGTCTACGTGAATAAAAACCTTTCTTATTTTATTTATTTTAATCGTATTTGCTAGGCTTTTGGTGAAGCAGTGAAAACCATCTAGGGTAACGGAAAACGTCATTAATAACAAAGCATTTTATACAGATTTATTTACTTTTATACTTTCTATTAGTACAAGAATGTTTCACAGGCATTTTATGAAAGCTTGTAGGTGCTGTAGTACCCTATGAATGCTGCCATTTTATAGCACCCTCAGTTGGTTTCTGCTGTACTGAAACTGATATTAACTTGTCTTTTCAGGTTAAAAACTGGGTAAAGGAACTAAAGAAAATGCTGGGCTCAGATATAGTGCTGACCATAGCTGGCAATAAGATTGACTTGGAACATGAACGGACCGTACCTCTGGAGGAAGCAGAAGGGTATGTATTCAGATAATACAATCCAATTTATCCGACATCTAAATGACAGCCACGTATCGAAGGAGCATTCTCCATATTACCATTTTAATGACATTTGCTTATTTTTTGAGTATTTCTGAAATCATAGCTTTTATAATTAACTAGCTGTGCCCCGCGGTTTTACCCTTGTTAATCCAGCCAGCAAATTAGCCTATGTGTTAATCCAGGGTGTCAGCTAACTCCATACCAAATTTTATTAAAATCGCTCCAGCCGTTTAGACGTGAAGAAGTAACAAACTTTCGCCTTTATAATATTAATGTGTTATGATTAAATTTTTAGTTTAAGCATTTTTAACAAGTTTCATAAATGTTTCAAATTAAGTGTTTAAATTTAAGTGCTAGTGGGAATAGAACTCACGAACCACGGGGTATCCGAATGAATACTTTAAAGCGCTTTCTGTTGGAATTGTCCGATCTAAGCATTGTCATTCCAGCCGTCTTAGTTTTGATGAAACGTTAAGGTGAACGATAGACGCAAATGTATACTATCCTAATTTTAAGTTTAGATCGGGCTTTTCACAAATTGTCGATAGACCAGCACTCACATACACCAACCTGTCGCTTTGGTTAAGATGTTTATAGGTTTGCCAATTGCGGTATAATGGGTTTACTTGAACACGATAACTTGCATTATGTTAAAATAACCAAATCGCAGTGAAATGAAATACGCTGCAATAATATTTGATTAGATTCAGAAAGTTACAATTAATAGAGCGTATATTTTGTGAGAGTATGTTTAGAAAGTTCTGAGGGCGTTTGATAAGTGTGTTTGTCCAGGAGCACATGTACGTGTTACTGACAATGATAACTGGTATATATTATCGATAAGATAATTGACATTAGTCATTGTTTTGTGAAGATAAACTATAAGGCGAAAGGTGACGAATCAAAAAAGAAAATCCAACACACTGTAAATACTAGATATTAATATAGAAACAGATACTTCTAATTTTATATACTAACTAGCTGTGCCCCGCGGTTATCCGCGTTAAACTTTATAAAATATGGCCTATGTGTTATCCTAACTATAAAAATTAGCCTATGTTCTTTCTCAGGGTCTAGACCATCTATATACCAAATTTCATTCAAATCCGTTCAGTAGTTTTGGCGTGAAAGAGTAACAGACAGACAGACAGAGTTATTTTCGCATTTATAATATTAGTTAGGATTAGGATTAGTTAGCATGAAGTGGACTGGAGCCTAAACTAGGGAAACCTGGATTAGAATATGCAAGTAAATGGTATCAGGCTTTCGTTTGATATTTTAGCTGTAGACTACTGTCTATAATAAAAAAACGAGTGTGCTTTAGTGTAACTGACTATGAGATTAAGAGATAACAGAAATGTTTTCTCGCACCTCTCTATTGCCCCTACAGTAATATACGAAACGTAACTGTCTCTTTTTCTATCTTCACTTACTTATATCTCCCTCCCAACTTACGTTCGCCTCACCCGATTACAGCTTTCGTACCACTCTCGTCGCAAATTCACCAGCTTATTCCCGAAGTCAAATTTACTTCAAAAACGAATGTACTTTAGACAACACGACTGAAGTATAACTTAGATATACGAAGCGTAACTAGCTATGAGGGAAAGAAAGTGTTAAGACTAGATGTTACAATTAAGTTACGTATAAGTAAATGCAGAGTTTTGAGTGTTCTTTATAAGTTCTACGCTAGAGAAAGCCGCAGGTTAGCTAGGGTAGGCTCCTCAGCGGAGAGGATCGCTTTGGCCCCTTAACGCGTCATCGGTGATCCCGTGCAACTGATCACACCCTCTCTTAGAATTCTGTCCTTTTGCTTCAGCGGCCCTCTGAGCTGTGGCCCGAACCCTAAAAGGGTGGCCTCAGGTATTAGTCGTTTAATTTAAGCTACTGGTTAAGAGCCTTCTGCGCTAGCCAAATGCTCATTGCCTTGAATTCTTTAATTTTAATATACTACAACTAAATTTCAAAATAATAGATTAGTAACTTGTTATTTATTTTAGGATTTAAGAAAATATATCTGATAAAACAGACCGCACGGACGGACTAATAAATTTTTTGTAATTTTTATACTGTATTCGACTATGTTTATGTACTGCATTGTGAACTTGACAAGTACAAGTGTATGTTAATACTCAAGTGCTGAATAAATTTCATTATTTATTTCATTACTTCATTTCATTATTTCAGTAAAGTTGTGTTCTTTCAACGACTATGAATTTAGTTTTGCCCGCCCTTCCTTGCTAGAAAAAATCCATCCAGATAGTATTATAGATCCAGTTTTGGTGTCATTAAAACTGAGTTTCAGAGTCCATTTAATACTAAAACACTTAAGATTTTCAATAGTAAATTTAATGAATGAGAAACTCCTGGTATATATATAGGTGAGAGAGATTGTACGAGTTATACGGTATGAAAACTACAGATTAGACGCACATTTTTTAAATTATGTCAGTAATTATTCAAATACATAGATTACCAACCACGCCAACCATCCCGTCAACTTTTATATTTCCATCTGTGGAATCGGTTTTTCGGCATTTAATCTACATCCTGTTAATACTACTAAGAGCCGAATTCACCGTTAAAAATAAATAAACGCGATCAGTGGACGCTAATCTCAGCTACAGGACGCTGAACTGAGTTAAGCCACAGAATAAAAAGTACTTTGTTAAGCGTCAATTGATCGCGTTTAATTATAACAGTGAAATCGGCTCTAAGTCTAACTTAAAGTTAAAACTGGACATGTCACAAAGAAACCATGAAAGTTACGGTAAACACTCCGAATATTATACGAGAAAATTGTCGTGTCATGCGTATTGATGCAAATGTGTCTATTAAGTTCAGTCGCATCACATTCTAAAACGTATGCAATGTCGATATTGTCTAAATCATTAACGGTTCTAATGGGATCAATTATTAAAAAAAACGTTTTAAACGGTCGTAGCGAAAAACGCTCTATGTACATAAGCATAAGGTGTTTTTCGATACGAGCCGCCGCACATGGAATTCCATCGGAAGTCGCAAATAAACGCGTTGAGTTATTATTAAAGGTGTATTGTAGCTATTGGCATTCCGTTCAATGAGAACAGCGGTTAGCGTCCGAGCAAAAATACAAAGAAAAAGTGGGCATATAGATAGGGTTGTCACACGTCCCGTATATACGGGACTGTTACCGTATATACGGGACTGTTACCGTATATACGGGACTGTTACCGTATATACGGGACTGTTACCGTATATACGGGACTGTTACCGTATATACGGGACTGTTACCGTATATACGGGACTGTTACCGTATATACGGGACTGTTACCGTATACACGGGACTGTTACCGTATTTAAGTATTACGTCCCGTATTGTTACTTGTTCGAATCGATGAAATGCTCTCTCCGGCCCTAAACCGGAAGAGCGGCCCGCGTCGCGTATAAACGTAGAGTTGCACTACACATCTTTAAATGATACGCCCTCTTGCATCTCCCCGCCAGTAACCGCCCAGAGTAGAGGTTCGAACCACAAAGGGGGTGCCCTCCGGCGCGGGTACTTACTTTGTAGTTTATATTTGCTAGACGGTTTGAGCCACGCTCACCTCTATAGCTCGGTGAAGCAGTGAAAGCCTGCAAACGTAATGTTAAAATAAATTGTTACGTGTCCCGTTTATCAATATTTCAATATAAAGTAAATTCTACGTCAAAATATGAGAGGCGAAGAAACAGGAACCTTTTCCTGGTGGTTCTTCACAACAGTAATTGAACTGGTTTTTGATTAATCTGTCATGACTGGAGTGAATTGTTTTGCTGTTCCATTGTTTTTTTTTTATTATAATAAACCGTTATTTTTAGTTTTTATTTATTTACCACTAATATGTCCCGTATCATTTCTCAACAATAATGCCAACCCTATATATATAGATAACTTTGGTCCGGAAAGAGCGTTCTTAATATACGACGAATACATTTATCCGAGTTAGCCATGTATGTTTTATTTTAAGTATGTATATTACACGTAAAATGTATGGGAAATAATAAATAAAATAACAAGGAGTCGTGTAGTTCGGACCCAGAAATAATAACAGGGGAATTCCATACCACACGTGGGTATCGTAAAAGGCGACTAATGGACCAGGGGCTCTACCGGCTAAGTCGCCGAACATCGATTTCTTACCTGGCGTTCAAATAAATAAAGGTTAAAAATGACTTAATCAATCGTTAAATCGGCTTTAACGTTGACAATCAATTCCGGACCATTGATGATGAGGTCACATGTGCTCATGGAAGCCGATTTAACGATTGATTAAGTAATTTTTAACCTTTATTTAATTGAACGCCATTTAAGAAATCGACGTATTCTATTATGCGCTATATAGTGCATGATATAATATTTGTAGATAAGTTGTAAATATACGTATTTATAATTTAAAATTAATATCCTATTTTTTGTCAAATAATTCACTTTCCATTCCAATTTTTTGGTGTTCAGCTTCGATCAATAATAGTACTATGTATTATTGATCGAAGGTGTTCAGTCTATCACCCGTGTTTTTTAGATTGAAGTTGGGACTTCTGTTATAAGTTTCTGTTATAAGTTTTTGTTTTTTTTTTAAATATTATAAGAAATTCTATGCTAGTACTAGCTTTTGCCCACGACTTCGTCCGCTTAGTAGTCGAAATCACACATCGAAGAGGTTAAAACGAACCTATTCTTTGCTATCTATGATTTAGCACTACCCCCTTTTGTTCGAAACAAAGAAAAACTTCGTGTAATGTTTTACAATTGATCGACTTTCTTATAAACTTTCCGCCCCTACTTTAACCCATTACGGGGTAAATGTTAGAATTCAAACATATCATATGAATATAAATTCCGATTATGAAGTTGATCAGACTAAGAAAACACGTTGGTCCCTACAAACCCTACAACAATCTCTTTTCAGCCCTTTAGAAGTTGAATTTTCAAAAATACTTTCTTAGTGTTCACCTACGACACTTAAGAAATATTTGTGCAAAATTACCTTGGTTCTAGACCCAGCGGTTTCAGCTGGGCGTTGATCGATCAGTCAGTCAGTTTTTGCTTTTATCTAAATAAAAAGCATAACATAATATGCGAGTTGCTTATATCACATTTCTATTTAGGGGGATGTGAAATTTATTTTTATATTCGAAGTATTAGGCACAGGACTGCCTTGTTGATCTAGCGGTAGCGTGTTCACCCGCAGAGGACGAGGTCCTGGGTTCAAATCCCGGGTCGGGCCAAAAAGTGATTATGTGACTTTTCTGTAAAAAGAAAAAATTCTCAGCATCAGCCCGAAGTCTGGGAGTTGACGGTATTATACCCCCGTGCCTCTGAGAACACGTAAAGCCGTCGGTCCTGTGCCTGACCTATTTCCGGTCGTGTCGCCTAAGCGTCCCATCGGATCATGAGAGTGATGGTATAGAAAGTGCTCCTGTGTTTGCGCACACACTTGAGCACTATAATATGTCCGCAGATGGCTAATCTCTGTTGAGAATGGCCGCCGTGGCCGAAATAGGCTAAGAGGTCATTATTATTAGGCACAGGATGACATTTTGAGCCTAACTCAAAGTTGAACAATGCTATATATCAGAACGTCAAGTAAAAAATTATTATATTAATGCTTCATATTTTACCGAATAAAAACTGTATTTTTTTTAAATAGTGGACGTAAATTATCGTAACTCATCACACATTTGTCCTAGATGGGAATTGAAACCACGCCCACTGGCTTAGATGAAAAGACTGTTTACGTAAAAGTCTCGAACAGATAGAGATTTTACATAGATACCGGCGATTCTGTTTTGTGAGAATATTATGTTCTGATAATAAACTGATAGGCAACAGTGTATCTATAGATAAACAATTCCTTTATTTTGTATTTACCTGATATCATGACTTTCTCAATACTGGTAAAACATAATAGTCTGGCGGAATTCGAACCAGTACTACTAATCGGGTATGCGCTCTGCTCCTTACATTACGAAAGATACATACATGCAGATTTTTTTTTTAGAGTTTTTTTTTAATTTGTTTATAATTCGTAGCTCTATGGCAGAGATATTCAATACGAATCCCGCCGGACTACTACTAAATTTATAGTTTCCGAGTTTGGAGATCAGATTTACGCTTAATACTAAAATCTTCTTTATCTTTATCGTATGGGCTGTCGGTAGACCTCTGCTTCGCTTTAAAGAATGCACCAAGCGGGAGATGGCCGCTTTTAAAATTGACCACTGTAGCTGGGAAAAGCTCGCTGAAAATAGACAACACATTTTAATGGCGCAAACGTGTAGTGGAGGGTCGTAAGATCTGTGATGAAGCCTGGTTCGGAGTACTTGCTGATAAGAGACAGAAGCGACATGAAAGCGGCTCGGCACCAACCACCGCAAACTTCTCTTGTCAGGCCTGCGGCAGGCTATGTCGCTCTCGCATCGGTTTGTTTAGCCACCAAAAGAAATGTCTCTCAGACAATGCGCCGTAAATTGTATGTAACAGACGCAAAGGCCATATATATGGGCTGTTACCCTGGTGTGAGGGTAGTCTTAGACGCCCAGCAGGCTTCCGTCATGGCGTAACGACTGTTGTCTAATGACTACAACCGGGACTGACAACTTAAACTGCACTCCAAATAACGGAAACACTTAAATACTTAAAAAAGTTATTTCCGAAATAACTTTTTTAAGTATTTTAGGATAACTAACACACTGCCATATGATCCCAAACTAGGCCGAGCTTATACTGAACCAGGAAACCAGATAGCTGATATACTACATATACTACTTTTATTTCATACTACATACATATATAGATAAATTACACACAGACTCAGGACAAACAAACATGTTCATGCACACAAATATCTGTCCTGGATGGGACACTTTGATGATCACCCATCTATAGATTGACTACATGCCTAGGTACTTAACCTCGCCATTAACTTACGGACTTGTGAGTGCGTCCGGCTATAAGCGCCTCAAAATAATATTGAAACTTGTATTTCTTTTTCCAGCTATGCAGAAATGGTGGGAGCAAAACATTTTTACACCTCAGCTAAGTTAAACCAAGGCGTGGAAGATCTCTTCCTGGATTTAACCAGAGAAATGTTAGAGCGGCAGGAGAAGAGCGTGCCGACCAATGTACACCGGACGTCGCAGGTGCTAGTCGTGGACGACGAGGCGCCTCAGGCGACAAGCTCGTGCTGCTCTGGCAACAGGAGTAACTAAATCAATTCTCAGCGGCTCCAACATAGAGGTGTGCTGACCAGGTAGCCATTATTTTGGGGTTGTTTTCTTTAGACACAATTTGACTGGCTCTTCTGACATGTTTACTCGAATTCTATCGTCAGATAGAATTAAATAGATTATAAGATCATACAGCGTTGTTTCTGTAAATTCTTGACGTATTTCAATAGTACAGTAATACCTTGTGCTTGCGTAACTGGTGAGAGCGAGAGATAACGCCGCAACTTTTACAATCTAATTTTTAATTCGGACACATTTTTCCATAAAAATTTCCTAATTAAAGCTTTTGTAACATTGTTAATTAAGTAATATTGTAGCTGTGTGGTTTGCGGCCCAGAAAGAAGAACACGGCCAAACCATAGCATCCCGTGGGTGTCGTAAAAGGCGACTAAGGGGGATATACCAGTTAGTCGGGCTGCCACCTAACTGTGGTCGCCAACTCGCATGCCAAGCGCTGTGAATACGGCAAACAAAAATCTCCAAATGACAATGTTATAGATACCTTTGGACGAGACTTATGTCCAGCACGATATCAGGCTTATGATGCGATATGTTGTGGCCGATTCTGTATTTAACACCGGTAAACTAATTTAAAAGTGATTACGTCTCCGTCTAATATATGTAGCTCGTGTAATAGAGTAAATGTGTATAGAAAAATACTTCTCCTTATATTGAAATCTCGGTAATATAACAGCTGTCGTCCCGAACGACCGATTCTATTATTTCATTAATAAATTGCATAAGAGATGTATTAAATTAAGTCTTTATTATAATTTTTTTATACTTTTTAGTTTTTGAAGTCGGTTTTCAACGAAGTTTTTTTTATTACTTTGTTTGATACTTTACGAAATATGTATCATTGTATCAAGCGGTTTATATGTGGCCCTAGAAAAGTTGATTGGGAATAGAAATGGAAACCAATTTATTATCATTCATCACGGATTGCAAAATGCGCGTAGCTTTCAGCAACAAAAGGGCGCCGTTGTAGGTACAATAAACGTTAATTTATTACAAAATATTAAAACATATATTTGTAAAACACCAACAACCTCGCAGGAATAGATAGGTAACATCATAAGTAACAAATTTTGTTCTACGAGTTCGGACATAAATCAATACATGAAAAAATTTTTTTTTTTTTTTTTTTATGTACTGTCGGTACATTTGTAGGTCTATGTTTCATTCATCAACCAAAGGACGAACGAAGCTAAGCTCGCGCGCGTGTCTTTGCGATACTCGTAGAGTTATAAACATTTAAGCGGGAAATTGAATTAATACTTACTTTGTTTTCGTACAAAGAAAATCTAACAAATTGTCAAAAGTTGTAGCTTATGATGTTAAATATGTAGTATTGCGGGGTTGTTGGTGTTTTAGAAGTATATATACGAACAATATTAATTCATGAAGTAAAAACTTTGTACCCCATTTAACGAAAATCGGAGTATGAAATTTGTAACAGTTAAAGTTCATATGGAGAAGGAGTGCAGAGAGCAATTTTTTTAAGTAATAAGTAGTCATTAGAATAAATTACGTTAATAAAAATAAACATACACTCACTAACATGCTTTTGACACATTGACATTCTGAGAAGAAATGTCAAACTTAACCTTCGAAACTAAGAACAAATTCATATTATTAACTGTCTTTAATGTCTATAGTCTTTGATAATAGAACCTTAATGGTTGAATTTCGAACAAATGCGATCTCTAGTATATACGTGTTGTCTGATTTTCGCACCGAATCGCTACTAAGCGGATCGGAAGCGTTGAGGGGCGTTCACCTACCACCAGCAACGCTCTGCTCTGTACCGCCTGCCCTGCAGGGTGTACACTACACCACGGTAGCGATGTCAAGGTATTACTGTGTTACTATGAACCAATGTGTATAAATAATATAATATTTAATATACACAAATACAAGTCGGAAGACGTTAGGTGCAGATGGAGCAAGACCGGCTTGTGGACATCTTTGGGGGAGGCATTTGTCCAACTGTGGACGTCTTTCGGCTGATATGATAATGTCATACACAAATATATAGTGTGTCCGTTCTGACATGAACTTCTGACTGCTGAAATGTATATTCTAAGTATTTGTAAATGTTTGAATAAAATGCGTGTTATATACTTGCTATGAATTAATAGTAAAGGAAAAGTAATATATTCTAAACTAGCATGGTACACTAACGAATATACTATTTCTAAATGTTAGTATGTTTTGTTGTATTTTATATTATAATCATACAGAGTGTAAGACGAATATGATACAAGGGGTTCAGTATATGATTTTAGTCTACTTAGAGCTAGAATAAAACAGAGAAAAAGGCAGTAAACGAGGCAAAGATCGTGACAATATTTATTACAAACAATCTTGTATATAAATAATAAAATTACCTCAAAAGTTTCAACGTAAAATCTCTTAAGTATTCAGAATTGTGTACTGAATTCCGAGTATCAGTTTTTGTGATGCACCCTTGCATACGAGATTTATAATATTTTTCTCTACTTAACTGTTAAGTATGGTGCGAATTGGATATCTTGTTTACAAAAATTATAGACAACATTATGAATGGGCATTCAGGCCAAACGGGCATTATGTGAGCTAAAAAATGCCCTATGAGTTGTTTATCATAGGCCCGAATTAATTAATTTTTTTGTATTCCCTATTAAGCCTGTTTACACTTTGTTTTACGTGCAAATGCATGTAATTAGTTATATTATTGTGGAGGTTGTTATATGATAAATGTATTTCAAGTAAAGTGGAACCACGATCATCTTGTTTCTATTAACACTTTCGCAGCCTCGCCATGAACCCGGTAGTCGGGTGCAGGGCACCGAAAGTGTTAATTAGCATCATTGTCAATTTGCGCATAGTACTTCAGATGATAGCATTATTGAATTAAGCACATCGCATTTGCACATAGAACTGCACTAAGTTTAAATAAGCTATCAGATAGTTGCGTAAAACGTAACGCACAAACGGCTTCAAGCTCTCGATGGTAATGCGGCGAAGTATTTCTTCTGGACGCGAAGAAGATGTAATATTTAATATCAGAAAGTGTGGTCTATACAGATAACATCTGTATGTACAGACGCCAGCACATCAAGCTACCCGATTCTGTCAAATTTCCCCAATTGAAAGTGAACCTTATACTTTTGTGATAAAGTTGAAAATCTATAAAATAAATTTGATAGATTGGGGTAGCTGGAGGTGCTGGTGTATGTACATACAGGTGTTATGGTTATAACCCTTAACACTTAGGCATTTTCATGACGTGACCTGGGATCCATGATAAAAAATACATACAAATAATCACTTTTCAAATTCTATATGAATGCAAGGTCTCGTTCCCATTGAAAGCTAGAATTCGTTCAACTGAACAACTGTTCTCAACAATTGCTAGATCTATTTATTAATTAATACGGGCCATTATTTTTATTCTTACTTGTTGTTATATAAAATAAGCATTTTATGTAGTTATTAAACTATTCTAATTGTAAGCAAATTCTGAATAAATTTCTTTAAAATTTGATTTTATTGTTTTACAAACATCTTTAATTAGAGACCTTCCATATACGATTTCCCACAAGGAATGTTGCTACTGTTAAACTACGTGGCTGGTACTAAAGGAAAAGATAAAAAGAAACCCAGAAATTATCTGAAAATAGCTGTGCCACGTGTTTCACCTGCATTATATATTTTTATTTATGTCTATATGTAATTCGGAAGTTCAAGTCATTTTACTATAAAGATTCTATAAAATCTGTTCCGTAGTTTTTTACGTGAAATAGTAACAAACATCCATCCATCCATGCTCATAAACTTTCGAAGTTATAACATTAGTAGGATTAACTATAAAGAAAAAATGTCGTTCGTACAGCTGTGACGATCTCTCATTTTGATCTGCTGAACGAAATGAACGCGCTAGATTACCGTGCGCGTTACTAGTTTCTAGCTTTGTTTGCAGCCAGACACTGCGGACGTCAGCGTTCGACATCATGGTTTACCTATACGGCGTACAATATTTTGTATTTAATATTACGTATTATTTATAAGCGTACTATGTGAGGTCGACAAATGGATGTACGATTAATGCGACTAAACTGTACTGCAACTCACCACTCATAGTTCGAATGTACGCTAGTGTGACACACTGGATATCGACATATCTCGCTAAACAATCAATAGGTTTAGTAGGTTAGAACATGACGTTGTGAATCGTGTGATCTCTTTTTACGAGATGTCGATCGTCAGTGAGTCGTACAAGCGTGCATTCGAACTATGGTAAGACGCAGTTAGAGATGTTTGTAAAATGACTGAATATGACTAGTCACAATTGTCATAAACCTTAAATGACCGGTCATTTACTGCCAAATTCAGTCAATTTGACTCAAATATTATTTTATATATTCTCGACTACCACCCAATTATTTATTTATATAGGTACCCATTTATATTCAAGTTTAAATGAAGCAACGTTTTATTTTCTATTATATGATGAGAGGATAATACGACATCAAAGTCTATGCGCGGGGCGATGCGACGTTGCCATTTTGTCTTAAATGCACGCATGATTAGAAATGTAAAATGATTAACCCTATATAATAATACTATAAGTCATAAAAACCACTTTTTTGTTTCAATTTAGAAGTTGTAGACTTTTATCAACGACAAAAACTGAAATCAATGACTATTGAATGACAGTCACGTCTAATTCAGTCACTTTAGTCATTTTCAACACTAGTCGCAGTACAGTTTTGTCGCATTAATCGTACATCCATTTGTCGACCTCACGTAGTACACTCATTTATAGCTATGACATGATCTCGCATTTTTCTGACAGACAAAGTGCACGCTCCGCGCTTTGACACACACGCGCTTGCGAGTTGTTAACTTAGTTTTCAACCAGACGCTGCAAATCTTCACCGCTCAACTGCCGTTCGTACAGCTGTGTGTACGATAACGCATTTTGCTCCGGTAAAGGAAAGGAACGTACTGCACTAGATTTCAGTGCGCGCGGTTGCGAGTTACTTGCTCTTTTTCAGCTAGCCTCTGCGACCATTCACGTCCTCGTAAGACGTGAATGGTCGCACGACGACGTTTTGTTCGGGTAAACGAACTGAACGTTCTACATGTAGTCCGATTAACGATTTACACAGAGGGTAGAGTGCGTGGGCGGGAACCTAAGTGATTTTTGCAAAAACTTGTTCAGAGTACTTAGAAAGAAAACATACTAAAAGTCCTGACGTCGAAGAGGTGAGGCGGAGGGAGGAGGGGGGACAAAGACCTAAATTTTAGGTGTTTCGATAATATCTTTAAAATGGTGCGTTTTAGCAAAAAATGTTCTAAGATGAAATGAAAGCTTATAAAATTCTCTATAACTTTGATTATGTATTCTTTTTCATATTTCCATCCGTTTATGAGCTACACGCTCCAGAAAATCGAAAATTTAAGTTATTCAGCGGAACTCTTATGGATGCCCTGAGAAGTTTAGGAGACCTGATATGCTTCTGGAGGGAGATGGGCTGGATGGAGTGAAGGCTGCCATGGCTCACGTACAGTGGTCCACATCGGGACTAAGTGCGGAAACCATACCAATAGCATATTAGTGGGGACAAGATGAGTTATTCAGCGTGATGACCATTACCTGATGCGAAAATTATATCTAAATTTATTTTAACATAAGCTGGTGAAGGTGGTAACAGTAATAAATTGTGTTTTATTTTGTAACAGCGGATAACTGAGCTAAGGCGGGAAAAACTATTATGAAGATTGCTTTTCGCTGATTGCTCACTGTAGGAAACGCAACCTTACTGGCTAAAACGAATGACAAAAAATGAGATGCAAAAGCATGGATATGAACACTCCCTTTCTTACACTCATTTACCGGCTGCGACACAACATCAGCAACGTTTAGAAGAAGCAAAGTGGGTTTCTGTATTTAAATTAGGAAATTATTAAGGAAGCAGCAAAGATCTTTTACAACCCAAACTCCAGCCATAGTGATGATGCAGAAGCTGGGAAGGTGTGCTTCCTGAAATGATATGGGGCACCAGCAAAAGTGACCCTTCTCAATCGATACAGGTTCCAGTCATTCATGAGGTCATTAGCAAAAATTAAACAGATATCAGCTCCCTCCCGCCAACTGAGAGAGCAGCTAAATATAATTCCTGGCGCACATACCACCAAGTGCAGCAGTGACTCGGGAATGAGCTGTCCTCTCAAGAGTTGGGGTGGAAAAATGAAGGTGATACTTGGCGCCAAGAACAACAGACGATTTATCGGCGCCCGAGGTTTTACTAAAAACAATATTTTGTCGCTGTACCAAAGATTGTAGCAACGCTATGCTGAAATGTTCTGCGCATTCATTGACAAGGAAAATGCTTCAACGGCGTGTCTTTTAGCGAGGAAGTCAACTAAAATGACGATGAAGATGATTTAGAGCCCTCTCAGCAAGAACCACTTACCACTGAGGAGGGCAAAGAGGAAGATACCACAGAAAACGACCTTTTGCCAGGACTCTCACGACCTAAGAGGATAAAAATGTGAACCATGCACAGAATTGGACTTAGAAACGAATATTTTAAAATTTCTTTATTTGCACTTTCCCAGAGCCAGTAGTTCAAAAACGGATGGGAATATGGAAAAAGTATATTTAATCAAAGTTATATAAAAATTTATAAGCTTTCATTTTATCTTAGAACATTTTTTGCTAAAACGCACCATTTTTGATATATTAGCGAAATACCTAAAATTGAGGTATTTGTGTTCGTCTGTTCTTGATTTCTACTTTAGACTAATGTAATATGGGCCTATTTTATACTAGCTGTGCCCCGCGGTTTTACCCGCTTTAAACTTTATAAATTATCACAGCTCCTCCCCGTATGTGATAGCGTGATAATATGAAGCCTATATGTTGACCCGACCTCTTAGTAATATTCATGCAAAATTTGAAGTAAATGCAGTACTTTTTGAGTTTAGCCCGGACATACATGCAGGCAAGGCTGTGTGGTGACGGCCTAGAGAATATCGCCACCCCCTCTCATCCCGTGGGGGGACGTAGAAGTCGTCCCGAGGGAATATATACCAGAGAACGGGCAGCAGCGTTCTCCTGAGTACCATGTCTATCCTACTGCGATCGCCAACCCGCCTGCCAAGCGTGGCGATTATGGCATATCCTCCCAAATGATGGACACAACAAAACCCAGGCCCCCAGTCCCCGGCAGCCCTGCTATTCCCAGCCGTGGTAACAGCCGTGGTTACGGCAGGGCAGGGGGTGCTAAGAATCCCCGGTAGATTCCGCGTTACCAAAACCGACGACCTCTGGCCCTGGCAACATACAACACACGTTTAAATCAGGTTCTAAAGACGATCCCTCTAATTATCGCCCCATCTCTATTTTACCAGCATTAAGTAAAATATTTGATAAACTTATACTCAAGCAGTTACTGAAACATTTTAATTTACACAACCTCTTGCATCAGAACCAGTTTGGTTTTACTAAAGGGCGATCCACTACAGATGCAGGGATTGCGCTGATAAAAAATATATTTGATGCATGGGAGAAGTCACAGAATGCTATTGGGGTGTTTTGTGACCTTTCTAAAGCATTTGATTGCGTTCACCACGACACGCTATTATTGAAATTACGACATTATGGCGTAGGGGAGGTTGCGCTGGACGTGTTGTCCTCTTACCTTAATCAGAGAGTTCAGTGTGTCGACGTAGGTGGAGTTAAGTCAAATAATTTGCCCGTCACTTTAGGCGTGCCACAAGGCTCCATTCTTGGTCCCTTTTTGTTCTTAGTATACATTAATGATTTACCACATTATTTAAAGAACTTCTGTGATGTTGTTCTTTTCGCAGATGACACTTCTCTTATCTTTAAAGTAGACCGAAACAGAGATAACCTTGTTGAAATAAATAGTGCTCTCACACTGATTACCGAATGGTTCTCGGTTAATAACTTAGTTCTCAATGCTAAAAAAACAAAGTGCATTAAATTCACGACACCTAATGTGAGAAATTTTGGTCCAGATCTGGTATTGAACAATGAAGTGTTGGAATCTGTTCAATATACTACATTTCTGGGCATAACTTTAGACAGTAAACTTCAATGGGGTACTCACATATCCAGCTTGGCTGGAAAATTAAGCTCTGCTGCTTATGCTGTTAGAAAAGTTAGACAACTTACTAACATAGATACTGCGCGCCTGGTTTATTTTAGCTACTTCCACAGTATTATGTCTTACGGTATACTACTGTGGGGTAGGGCGGCTGACATCCACAGTATCTTTGTTCTACAAAAACGTGCAGTACGAGCTATTTATCAGCTAGGCGCGAGATTCTCCTTAAAAGAGTTTTTTAAAGGGATAAATATATTAACGGTATCTTCGCAATATATTTATGCTAATATAATTTATGTGCGGCAAAATCTGAATTTGTTTCAAAAGAGAAGTGACACGCACACAATAAACACTAGAAATAAACACAAATTGTGTGCCGAATCTCATCGTTTACAAAAGGTTCATTCTTCTTTTGTCGGACTGAGTATCCGAATATATAACAGAATACCGACAAATCTTCAGGAACTGTCCTATGCTAAGTTTAAGTCAGAGGTCAGGAATATTTTAATGAAAAAGGCCAATAGGCCTTTTTCATTATAATAGTCGTTTAAATAATCATTGAGAGTGTAATAACACTCTCAATGATTATTTAAACGACAAAAACGCTTGGTCGCTTGGTTGAACACGAGCAACATCTTAATGTAACATCAGGGACATACATTTATATTTTACTCAACTGACTATAGAAATAATTCTGTAATATCATAGATTTTTAGATGCATATTCTTATTATTAAACAAATGTATATTATCTCGAACATGTCAAACGCTGTTCGGCCGAAGGCTGTTAACGACTTCAATATGAACTACCCGTTGTAAGTTCGTCATGCTCCCATTGTGTGTTAATGCTTGCGGTGGCGTTGTGGGTCGGGTCGTTTCCTTCCCTCTAATATGGCGAGGGAGACGATGGCTGGCCCTCACGTCATACTCGTGAACGGGTGCTGCTTGCGGTAACTGGTCGAACTGCTGTTGGGGTACTCATAATATTTTATTTTTTCATACAGTCGTTGCCTCTGGTTGACTTCGTGTGACTTGTTAATTTTGTAAATGTACGCGGATGTACCCACCGTTTTCTCATCTAGCAAGAGGTTATTCTAATTGCTTGAGTGAAATTTGATGTTATTTTTTGATTAATTAGATGACAACGGTTCTGTGCGTGCATTAGCCTACATAACGCCCATCACAATGTAAGAAAATACATGATTAAAAAAAAAAAAAAAAAAAAAGAACGAAAACAAAAAGCAAAAGAAGACGAAAAAAGCAAGCCTGGAGTTTCTTTGTGGCTTTCTTCTCCGGGTCGTCCACCTAGGTAGCTAGAGAAAGCCGCATGTTAGCTAGGGTAGGCTCCTCAGCGGCGAGGATCGCTCTGGCCCCTTAACACGTCATTGGTGATCCGTGCAACTGATCACACCCTCTCTTAGAATTCTGTCCTTTTGCTTCAGCGGCCCCCTGAGCTGTGGCCCGAACCCTAAAAGGGTGGCCTCGGGTATTAATCGTTTAATTTAAGGTACTGGTTAAGAGCCTTCTGCGCTAGCCAAATGCTCATTGCCTTCAATTCTTTAATTTTAATATTGTACAACTAAATTTCAAAATAATAGATAATTTTTTTTAGACTAATAATTATATTTTGTAATTTTTATACTATATTCGACTACGTTTATGTACTCCATTGTGAACTTGACAAGTACAAGTGTATGTTAATACCCAAGTGCTGAATAAATTTCATTATTTCATTTCATTTCATTTCACGCACACTGCGGACCGACGAGAAGATGATCAAACTGGAGGCAGAATTGAGCAGGTTACATTGGGACATAATAGGATTATCTGAAGTCCGAAGAGAGGGGGAGGACACGACAATCCTGAAATCCGGGAATCTGCTCTATTTCCGGGAGGGCGACCAACTGTCCCAAGGTGGTGTTGGGTTCATAGTCCACAACATAGTGAAAATCGAGAGTGTGTCGACTAGGGTTGCGTACCTTATACTCAGAATTACCAAGCGGTATTCGTTGAAGGTCATACAGGTTTACGCGCCGACTTCGACGCACTCCGACGATGCGGTTGAGGTCATGTATGAGGATATTTCTAGAGCCATACATACCTCGAACTCTTATTTCACTGTGGTCATGAGGGACTTTAACGCGAAGCTGGGTAAACGATTCGGGAATGAGCTGAGAGTGGGGCAATTTGGAACTGGAGACCGGAATCCCCGGGGCCAAATGTTGGCCGACTTCATGGAGAAGGAGGGATTCTTTATGATGAACTCCTTTTTCAATAAGCCGAAAAACCGCAAATGGACCTGGGTAAGCCCTGATGGTAAAACAAAAAACGAGATAGACTTTATCTTGTCGACGAGTAGACAGATGTTCAATGACGTCTCAGTGATCAATACGGTTAAAACCAGGAGCGATCACAGACTGGTGAGAGGCTCATTGAACCTAAATGTCAAGCTCCAGAGGTCCCGACTGATAAAGTCTACGCTCCGACCTTTACCCATCCACATCCAAAACCCTGAACCCTTTCAGCTCGAACTGCAAAACCGTTTCGAATGCCTAGCAGATTGCGAGGAAGTGGACTCATACCACGACAGGCTCGTAGAAGCTGTCCATACGGCTGGGTCTAAGGTCTTCAAGGCCCACCGTACAAACAGAACCAAAATAATCTCCGACTATACCCTGCAGCTTATGGACGAAAGACGGAAAATGGTTCTGACATCCTCTGATGATGCTACCAGATACCGGCAGCTCAACAGACAGATCTCAAAGTCTTTGACTCGCGACACGCGCCAATTTAATACAAATTGTATTAAAGAAGCCATTGAGCGGAACAAAGGCTCTAAAGTGTTTGCAAGAGAACTGTCTGTTGGACAGAGCCAACTGACGAAGCTGAAGGCTGAGGATGGCAGAATCGTTACGTCTAGACCTGAGTTGCTGGGAGAGATCGAGAGGTTCTACGGACAGCTGTATACGAACACCCAGTCACCTGTCGATAGTTGTGCCTCAGGTCCCAGACCACGACTAACCCAACACTTCACCGACGAAATCCCGGACGTCAGCCTGTGCGAGATTAGAATGGCTCTCGAACAGCCTAAGAACAACAAGGCGCCTGGTGATGATGATGATGTAGTTACGGCAGAGCTTCTGAAGGCGGGTGGTACACCAATCCTACGGGCCCTTCAGAAGTTATTTAACTCCGTCATACTAGAAGGTCAAACGCCAAAAGCATGGCACAGGGGTGTGGTGGTGCTCTTCTTCAAAAAGGGCGATAAAACCCTCTTGAAGAATTACAGACCCATCACTCTGCTGAGCCATGTTTACAAGTTGTTTTCGAGGGTCGTTACGAACCGTCTCGCGCGCAGGTTTGACGACTTCCAGCCTCCCGAACAAGCCGGTTCCCGTAAAGGCTTTAGTACCATAGACCACATACATACGCTGCGGCAGGTTATACAGAAGACCGAAGAGTATAACCAGCCATTATGCTTAGCGTTTGTGGACTATGAGAAAGCCTTTGATTCGATCGAAACTTGGGCCGTACTGAGGTCTCTCCAAAGGTATATCGAGGTGTTAAAGTGTTTATACGAAAACGCCACTATGCCATTGCGACTCCAGGACCAGAACTCAAACCTATCCACTTGCAGCGAGGTGTGAGACAGGGAGATGTTATATCTCCGAAACTGTTCACCGCTGCATTGGAAGATGTCTTCAAGCTTCTGGACTGGAAAGGCTTTGGCATCAATGTCAATGGCGAGTACATCACCCACCTTCGATTTGCCGACGATATAGTTGTCAAGGCTGAGGTGGTCAAGACCTCGGTACAATACTCGATGGCCTCAGCAGAGTCTCTCAACAAGTGGGTCTGAAAATGAACATGGATAAGACGAAAATCATGTCAAACATCCATGTTGCACCCACTCTTGTTAAGGTTGGAGACTCTGCACTCGAAGTTGTAGAGAACTATATTTACCTAGGACAGACCATCCAACTAGGTAGGTCCAACTTCGAGAAGGAGGTCAATCGTAGAATCCAACTCGGCTGGGCAGCGTTCGGGAAGCTACGTAATATCTTCTCGTCCCAAATACCGCAGTGTCGAAAGTCGAAAGTCTTCGACCAGTGTGTGTTGCCAGTGATGACTTACGGAACGGAGACGTGGTCGCTCACTATGGGCCTTATCAGGCGGCTCAAGGTCACCCAAAGAGCAATGGAAAGGCCTATGCTTGGAGTTTCCCTGCGAGATCAAATCAGAAATGATGAGATCCGCAGGCGAACCAAAGCAACCGACATAGCCGTAAGAATTGCCAAGCTGAAGTGGCAGTGGGCAGGGCACGTAGCTCGTAGAGCCGACGGCCGCTGGGGTAGAAAGGTTCTCGAGTGGCGACCACGAACCGGAAGACGCAGCGTGGGCAGGCCCCCTAAAAGATGGACCGATGATCTTGTGCGGGTCGCTGGAAATCAATGGATGCGGATAGCGCAAGACCGGCAATTGTGGAGATCTTTGGGGGAGGCCTTTGTCCAGCAGTGGACGTCTTTCGGCTGATATGATACATGCAGACCAACAGGCAAAAATTCTAAAAACGATATTTATGGCTTCAAAATCGATTGAGAATCACGCCCCAAGTATCATTTAAAAAAAATATTCAATGTAGAGTTTTGACTTTCCGACGATTTTATTATATGTATTGATAACATAACACACACTACCATGCTTTTGATACATTGACAAACAGTGCCCAAAAACAGAGCAGATTAATATTGTCTTTGACAATAGAACCTTAATCGACGAAATTCGAACAAGTGCGATAAACGAACTCAATATGTTTATATACTTACAAATTTCTACTTTAGACTAATGTAATATGGTCCTATTTTATATTGAGTTAGTAAATTAGTTTTGATTGATTGATCCTAAGAACCTGTGCACACCACGTTTTTTAAACGTCGACGGCCCGCTTTTATCCTACAGTGCTGAGTCTGACTTTCGTGCGTATTGCGTCTGTATCTCTACAAACGGGCGTCATCGGTGCGTTTACAAAACGTGGTGGTGCATAGGCCCCAAGACGTTAGTGTGGGTAGAAGAAATAAAACAAAATATCAAATAACAATATTTTAATATTCACTACTTGGTACCTGTCACTAAAACAATAACAACAACCAAACATTAATTATATGGATAACACTAAGTTTAAATTTACTATTAATATATCCAGAGCTTTGCAATGATGCTATTGTAGAGATCTTGTAATCCGATGCATATTTACCGAAAGTTAATTGTGTATAACATGTTATGGAAACAGCTTCTTTGAATATTTCCGTTGCGTTTTGTTGATTACTGAAGGGGCAATAGAGACAGAGAGGTGAGCATACATTTTCTTTATCTTCTCTCATAGTCAGTTACGTTTGAAGTTTTACTTCAAACTCGAGGTCGAAAGCAGACTGGTATTTTTTTTTCTTATAAAGAAGTGTTTCCTAAAACCCCCCCAACTTTAGATAAGTATGATCCGATTATCCGATTTTAGTGAAATGGTTCACCTTAAATAAGGTATTTTTTATGCATGTTAAGATAATTATACTGCAATAAAGAGATTGATGTGTCCGCAGTTGTCTTAATTAAACCTATATCTATAAATACTGGGTTAAATTAAATTAATAAACGTAACTTTACCGAAATTAAAAGCATCGATAGTACAACAAATAATACTGATATTAAATATTCTTACACTTTATTCCATATTTACGTTTGTGCGACAATATAACAATATATAAATATGTTCCAATCCCTCTCATATATCTCGCACTCTCACGCGAGCCAGGACCGACAGAGTGAATTCCAGCCCTCGAACACCCCGGGACAGAAATATATATCTGGTATTATTACGTTTTTTTTTAGTGTAGTTAATTATTTCCAATACTATAAATGTAAACATTATCTATACAAGGTGTAAGGAGTGTAGGAAAAAAATTAAAACTGAATGAATTATTAAACCTCAGTTAGTGAAATACTGAATAAAATGTTTAATGACATCATCGACATCAGCTCATCGACATTCTTTAAGATAAGTAATATTTTTTGTGTATTTTGCAAGATAATAAAAAAAAATTCAATACTTTTTTAAGTCAGGTAAATAAAGCTGTATGAGTTTCGTCCAATATCTACGTAAAACTTGTAAAGACATATTTTATCAGTATATTTATATGTAACCTAATATCGACACTTATAATTCCTGCGAAATACCGCTGACAATTTAATTTAACTCTACATACACATGCTTTTACAATAATCCAATCCAAACACGTATTCATATACCTCTATTAGAAAATAACATGCACAATAAGTCGCAATCGACCGGCCGATATCCGCAACTATTCTAATATTCGTAGTTTTGAAAGACACATTTTGTAAGCATAATAATAAATTAGCTTCCCATATAAAATGGAATAAAATGCATGATTTCTTAAAAGTAAGAAAGAAGTAAAGTAGTAATTGGAAGTTTTTAGAAGGTTTTCTGGTCTGATGATGGCGGTGGAAGATAAACATAGGAACTCAGTAATTAAACTATATAACCGCCTCGATGTGGATCTTTCAGGTGGAGTGTTTTTGATGGGTGGTGCTTTGGAAAAATAAGTTCATTCCGTTTGTTAATCTAGATTCTGTCTTTGATTAGATGGATTATGTGGTTGACCTAATGCCAAGGTGAGCCCGTGTCATATCGCCAAAGTTGCGCCTCAGAGTACCAGGGCGAACCATGTTGTACTAATGCCCTTTTCCCCATACTGTGGACCTCTAGTGGGATCTATCGTTTTTGTCCTAAACTCGAGGGAAGAACATGAACAAAAAAACAAACTACTGCATAAAGAAAGAGATGTTTAGAGAAGGCGAAATTGAAGCGACAAGAGAAAATAACGCATGGAAACGAAATAGTTTAGCGGCAGCTAAACATAGAGAAACCAATAATAACATAATAAATTGATAGGTAACGTTATTAAAATATAATTCTACATAGTTAAGCTAGTTAAGTATGAGGATATATCAAGAGCGATACATACCTCTAACACCTATTTCACAGTGGTCATGGGGGACTTTAACGCGAAGCTGGGGAAATGATTTGGTTAAAGTGGGGCAATTTGGAATTGGAGACTGGAACCCCCCTGGGCGAAATGTTAATAAGTGCTCAAAACAACACATAATTAGCGTGTGATTCCATCCTTTTTTTTATATCTTGAAGTTTGGTGTTTACACCCTTTAACAACATAATTCGGCATTTATACATAAATAAATTCAAATTTTTGATGACGTTTTGATCGACGCGCTGCGATAGTTAAACGAAACTACGCCTTGTCTTGTCAAGGCGTAGTTTCGTTTAACGTGTGTGCGTGTAATTGTGTATATATACGGCAAGGCGTAGTTTTAACCGGCTTCATTTCTTTGTTCGCAGAGTTCCATGTCAACTTTTTAGTTGATCTGAGCCTAACCCTTCTTCAAATCCTATCCGGTTTTGTTATAAATAACAATATCCCAACACACTTCCTAGTCTTAGAAATTTAATTTAATTAAGCGAAAAAATGTGCTTCTTAGTATAAATAACAAAAATGGCCAGTGCTAGTAGTCCCGGCCAGAATAATGTCGTTTACAAAATAACGAACAAGAAAATAAAACTATGCTTTTCACTTTGAACTCTCTGCAACTGTGCCCATATATAATATCCATTTGCATATTTGACATCTGTCAGTTCACTTATTAATCTTTTTTTTTCTCCACTCCTATTAGGGAGAAATGGCTCGCACGTTCAGCGCATCCGCCAGTTTCAAGTGTTGAATTATTAATATTTCTTCCCAAAATCCCTACATTTATTTTGGATTGGCATTATAATTTTTATCAAATGCCTTCTCTATAGTATGCTTTATATTATGAGATAAGAATCTAGTTGAAAATAGTTAAAGATGATTTTTTTTTCATTGTGAAGGTGGCATACTTAAATTAAACGAATATATTACAATTTATGTTTTGTTCTGGTCAGTGATATTGTATATATTGATATATATGCACTATATAATGTATTAAAGGGCCAATATTGGTTTAAATATGGAGTATCAAAAATGTATTTATGTAATAGTAGCTGTACCCCGCGGTTGTACCCGCGTTAAACTTTATAAATTATAGCCTATGTGTTATATGGATATATAAACTATATTAATACAAAGTTACATCAAGATCCGTTCGGTTGTTTTTGGGTGAAAGAGGAACAAACACACACACACACACTCACAAACTTTCGCCTATATAATATTAGTGTGATGGAACATGGTTAGTTTTAAACTGATATACTTAGTGAAGCAAACTATTTATTATTATTACGAAATCACATAATACGTAAATACAAAAATATGCATTTACTATAAAACACTTGTGCAATATATTGACGGAATTATAGTGTAGACGGAAATCAATGGGAATTTTAGAAGTTGAGGCATGCTATACATGCGTCAACTTCTAAAATTCCCATTGAAGTTGACGCATGTATAGCATCACTTCTTCAGAGAACCGTAATTAAAATACTGTTATATTTTAATAAAATAATGTAAGGATTATAAAATAAATATCAAATTTGGTGGTATTTTTTTCCTTTCTCATTCATTGTTTCAATTTCGGGTAGCATTAAGTGATTTCCCTGAATATTATACAAGGCGTTACATAAATACTGCCGCGCAATTTATAAACGCATTAAAGAACATGTGAACGACATGTTCTTTACCGCGTTTATAGTTGTGTGTGTGTGTGTAGTTATCTCATAATTGAACCAAGTTTGCTATTATTACACAATAAGGAAATTATAGTAGGTATAATCTAGAAACGGACGCCGTAAGTTTAATTAATGTACCAAAAACATAGATGCCATTTCTTCTGATAATTCTTCTCAATTATTATCTACTAACTCCTCGCACTGAGAAATAAGCTTTTACAATACCTACATAGCGCATACATAATCTAATTTGAGTTTTAGGACATACATCGTAAAGCACATTATCTATTGCTATGTGATATAGTCCTTTCTTCAACATTATTATTTTTCATATCACGAGACAATTGTTTTAAAACTTCCATATCACTATCATTTAAACGGATGAATTTTTTGCTGTTGGAAATTTTACAATTATATCTGAACTTTTGTATGGTATCACAGTTTATTATGTTTGTGGAACTGGTAAATAAGTTGTTTTCATCTAGATGTACTAGATTTTTAGGTGTGATGGTGTGTCACTTCTCTGTTTCGACTTCTTTGGATGGAACCTTCTTTGGAGCTGATTTCTTATTTAAGTTGGGCTGTTTCGCCTCTGTGATTTCAGTTATTTTTGCTTTCTCGCCTCCCTGGTTGTCTAGCGGCGGTAGATCTAATAGGTATGGCATCATGCTGCGAGACTTCTCTTCTGCGGACAGCCACTCCATCTGAAAAATACGTCAATTTTATCTATTGCTGTAGACACTTTAGAAATATGATAGGGTTGACATATTAATATTATAAAAAGCTGCGACGTTTGTTGCGCTCACTTCTAAATAGCTTAACGGATTTGTTTGAAACTTGGTAAAACCTTGTTTCGAAGAAACATTAATTAGCCAGGTTAACTTAACCTAGGTTATAAAACCTGTTCCTTGCATTGTAATTTAATACAAGGATGAATGAAACATAAAAGAAATCTATGCATGACAATAAAAAAAAAAAACAATTTAAGAAATCCAATAATATACTAAGATCCTTAACTAGTTCACTGTCTACGTTACACCCTATATGCAAACTACCACGACTCGTAAGTTTAAATCTGTATTTATAAAATACCCCATCCGATCTTTAATTGGGTGATAGGCCTTCGCGTATAAACGTAGAGCGTTAGTCGCACAAATAGTCCCTAAAAACCGACCCTACAATGCGTCCCCACAATAGGAACCTTGAGCCGAGCTTCGGGATACTTAGTTCATAGTTATGTTTGGTACACAGCTTCGATGCCCGTTCCCACCACCTAGGCGAACTGTTGAACGAAAAGGTTGTCTCAATAAAAGTCTTTTAATAAGAAAAAATTTTTATATCGACAAACGAGCATGTGGGTCACCTGATGGTAAGTGATCTCCACTGCCCATGGACACTTGCAACACCAGAGGAGTCGCGGGTGCGTTGACGGCCTTTAAGAGTCAGCAAAAAATGTTACTGACCCTTCCCCCCACCCCGACGGGCTTTGGCGAGCTTACTCACACGCAGAAACACAACATTAAAATGAAAATGTTTATTGTGTCTCAAATGGTTTCATCAACAAATATGAATGAAACCGCACCAGTAAGTAATTAATGATACTTGTTTTGGAGTTATCTCGCTCCTTCCCTTATTTTATAGTTAACAATATTTGAGAAAGAGATGAATATAACTATTAAATTAAAAATAAGATCAAATTAACAAACAAAAAATAAGAAATTAAAAATTAAAGTAAAAATAGAAGAGAAACAATAATCTATACCTATATATAATAAAATCATAGGAAAGTCAAAACTGTACATTGAATATCTTTTAAAAAGGATATTTGGGGCGTGATCTACAATTGATATCGAATGGTTTTTAGAATTTTTGTCAGTTTATCTGTTTGTCTGTATGTATATCCGGGCTAAACTAAAAAAGTACTGCATGGATTAACTTCAAATTTTGCATAAATATTACTAAGAAGTCGGGTCAACATATAGGCTACATATTATCACGCTATCACCTACGGGGTAGGAGCTGTAATAATTTATAAAGTTTAACGCGGGTAAAACTGCGGGTGTGCACCGAAGTTTTACCCGCTATGACTTATAAAAATTCTTAATGTTATTATTAAGGAATATCTTCTTTAAGGTGGATGTACTGCCCCAGTCGGGATGCTCTTCGAGCGAATGCGCTGTGCCCTACCTCTCTTAACTCGTCCTCTGCCCATGATGCATCCGTGCCTTTTTGCTATACTTGCTCCATGTCCACAGCGGTTTAGTGCCAACTTGAGCCAACGTGGCCAACTTTAGTGCCCGACGACGCAGGTATGCCAGTTTGGCACCGCTGGTGCTAAATCCATTGAATAATTACCTTTTGCCGATGATCTATAACAGCATCATCGCAAATGTCAATGCACATCTGTTCGGTGAGCCGTCCGTCGTCCGATGCGTAGGCGGCGGCTTGCCAGGCCACGCCCAGCTTGGACAGCGCGCGGCCGGACATGCCCGCCGTCCTCGCAGCCAGCGTCGAGCAGAGAGCACCGTAGTCGAACTGATCCACGCTCAGGCGTCTGCGAAACATATACCGTTTTCAAAACAAAATCAACAAAATCTATCAATAAACGATCAAAATCAACGCTTCTTAAAAACCACAGATTTGAACAAAATTTATGTTGGACTCTACTGAATACTGAGCATGTTTAGCGGTAGCGTGTTCAGTGTTCACCCGCAGAAAACGAGGTCCTAAAAAACCACAGACTTGAACAAAATGTATGTGGGACTTTACTGAATACTGAGCATGTCTAGCGATAGCGTGTTCAACCGCAGAAAACGATGTCCTAGGTTGTAATCCCGGGTCGGGCCAAAAGTGATTATGGGACTCTGCTGTAAAAAGATATTTTTTCTAAAAGAAATATATCCTGCGCAGATCTCTATTGAGACTGGCCGCCGTGGGTGAAATTCGGCTAGTAGAACATTATTACTTCCGCAACGTATAAGGAAAGAATTATATAAGTATAAATCACGTACAAAAATGTAATCATCGATAACCTACTTCTTTGCAGTCGGTATATTACACCAACTATATATAAAGTACCTTTCTACAAGTGAAACAATTTTAAAATCAGTTTAGTAGTTTTTGAATTTACTAGAATCAAATGTTTTATCTTTATAATGTTAGTTTAGAAAAAATATACTGCTCGCACTAGGGTAAGAAATCCTAGCAGCATAGGGTACTTTACAGAACAACAATTCGTTCTGGGCGGGGATCGAACTACCTCTAGACGACTACCTTTTAACCACTGCGCCATACGAGCAATCAAAACGAAATGGAAATATCATGATAAATAACAAAAAGAGATTTGAATATAGGCCAGGGCGGTTCACTATTTAATAAACAAAATCTTACTTATCGTATGGGCAGTGGTTAGCCCTAGCGTCAGAGTTGTTCAAGCCGCCTAGGCCTCCGACACCTTGGTGGTCACCCATCTATGGCATGACCGCGAACCTCATTGCTTAACCTCGCCGATCGCTTTGGAACCGGTGAGAGTGACAGAGCCACGCACACTTAAATGACTCTGACGCCTATATAATAGGTATATAATCGTAGAACATACATGGGGGTGATTTGGATACTCCTCATCAGTATGTTCGTGTTTAAACGTCAACTCCTCGGCCAGTCTGTATATAAACAGAATAAGCACTCACCTCTTTCCTTCAGAAGCTGGCTTCAAAACAAACGTGTCGAAGTACAAACGAATGAGACGCTCGCGTTCCTCTTGTCCGGGGAGACCGAACTCGATCATCTTGTCCAAACGGTCGTTGATGGCGGAATCAAACTGCTGCGGGGTGTTCGACGCCAACACCAACATGATACGACTGCTCTGGTCAGACGTACGGTAAAGGAAAGCGTTCAAAGCAGCCCTCAAGTCTTCGCTTATCCTTTCTGAAGAACGCTTTCGTAGAAACGCGTCCGCTTCATCAATGAAGAGCAGGACACCTAAAAATAAAATGTAAACGGTTTTACTATCATAGCTCATGTTTAAATAAATAAATAAAATAAAATAAAAAAGGTTTTTATTCACGTAGACTTTAAAAAAGCGCTTGTAAATAGTCAGAACATGTTCGCAGTAATATATAATTAATTTATAATTATTTCTAGGTACATATAGATATTTAGGTACACCGATTGTAGGAAATAATTTACAATAAGATTTATTTTATAACAGTAACGATATTTATTATGTTAATAGTAATATTCCGATTTTTTTTCGTCCATCTATCGCATGTCGCATTACGGCGGCGCACATGGCTCGCATCGGCTGACGGTGTAACATATTTAGCAAGTGCTCCATGGTATTGTCGAACCAAGGGAATACCTTCCACGGGACGGGCAACAGCTTCTTTCTGAGCACTATGACCTCTTATGATGATATCTTACTCGTTACCAACCCGTCTGCCAAACGTGGCTGTTATGGCATATCCCCAAGATGATTCTTTGACAAAAGCCATCCGCTTTTGTCTGGCAGTGGACTTCTTACAGCTGTTATGCTGTTGGTAAATGCTTGCTTTACACGCTAGATTCGATTCCCACACAGGACAGATATTTGTGTGCATGAACATGTCTGTTTGTCCGTAGTCTGGAAGTAATTATATATAAGTATTTACTAAAGAAAAGTAGTATATGTAATATATCAGTTATCTGGTTTCCATAGTACAAGCTCTACTTAGTTTGGGATCAGATGGCCGTGTGTAACTAATGTCCAGATTATTTTATTTATTTATTTATACTTATTGCACAAAACTATAGAAAGGCGGACTTAATGCCAAAGGCATTCTCTCCCAGTCAACCTTAGGGTGATGCAGAGATAATATGGTAGGTGCACTATAGACCAAGTATAATAAAAATTACTAAAATACTTGACAAGTACTATAAAATACACTTGTATAAATACAATAGTTACATAACTACACACTATACTATAAATACATATTATTATTGATATAAATATTGTTGTGCACTTGATCGTGATGGACAACAATACACCTAATGACTCTAATAAACCGGTCAATGAGGGTAAAACAAAAAATAATAACGTATCCCTGGTGGAAGGGACCCCGAGAGACTGTTACGATATTATTGTATTGACAAACCTCGTTTGCTAGTATTGGCCCAATCAAATACTTTATGGATGGCAGCAACTGCATCCTTGCCCATCGGCGCCACATCACCGCCAGTCAATATAGCGTAGTCCATACCAGAGTGTTTGGCCAGTTTCTAAAAAGGAAACACCTTATTGAAGTTAATCTTACATTACTGACGAGAGTGAACAAAAGTTGAGAGGGAGATAAATTAGTGAAGATAGAAAGAGTTACGTGTCGTATATTACTGTAGGGGTAAGAGAGTAAGGCACACATTTCCTTCTCTCATAGCTGTCTGTCAAGTTGTCTATTAATACCCGAAGACATGAAGCCATGTATATAGCAAAACATTAATTCGTGCTGTGAGTGGCTCAACTAGGTCAAGGCATTCTTCTGCTAATGTGTGGTCCTGATTGCAAGATTATCAGAGCCCATAAGCAAGTCTGGCAAAGAGTCAGTGATGATATAAGCGTATAGATAGTATAGACTACGGTGGTCCATATGCTTGTTTGAAATTAGGAGTGTAAAAAATATCTATTACTTTTACGTCAAAAATCCTCACTAATATCAATTATGCGAAAATAACTCGTTCAGTCGCGCTTTCACGCCAAAACTACTGAACCGATTTAAATAAAGGGATATAAAGGATTGAAAGGGGGATAAAAGTTTCGTCATTTTTAAAGCTATAAGCTAGAAACTTATTTTTTAGGCTGTAAAATAACAATAAGAAAAAGAATGGAATGGAAATTTGTATGGAAATATGTAAGGATTATGTGAATGTTTTATAAATTTGCGATGAGAGACAAAATATTAAGAGATAGTCTGATGTAAAATTTACGGAGTCATTATAAAATGTGCAGACCAAGTCACGGGCAAAGCCAGTATATATATAATCTATGAAAACCCACCTTTGAGAACAGCGTTTTACCAGTTCCAGGGGGTCCGTACATGAGCAAGTTTCTATAGAATCCCTTATTCAAGCGAGTGTTCTTGGTGGCTATGGCAATGTCTCTGAGTCTTCGCTCCAGAGTCGGCGCGAGGACCACGCCGGCTAGAGCATCAGTTGGCTTGCGGAAGCTCGCCACTGCCTTCGACACTGTCAATATTGGGTGTTTCACTGCTTCAAGTATTGAGAATCTTGAGGTCTCGTTCACTAAGGTTGGTTTTCCTGTTAAATATTATTAAAAATGTTTTTATTCACATAGACTTTTAAAAAGCGCTTAGATAAATATACATAATTATTTCTAGTTACATAGATATTTAGGAACACGGGTTGTATGAAAACATTTATAAAATTGATTTTCAATAGTAATGATAATTAGCTACCTTGTATTAAGTTGTTGTCAAAGACTATGTTTAGGTTTAAATATCGAAATTTATACTTAGCTATATTTTACTACATACTGTCTGAATGATTCTGTCTATATTAAGGTACGAATTCAATATTATTATTTTGGCGGACCTTGTGTTTCTAACGACAGTCGCGCAATAATGCATACGTAAAAAAAATAATTTCGTAATTGGAGTACTTACACCCCCATGCCTCGGAGAGCACGTAAAGCCGTCGGTCCTGTACCTGACCTCTTTCCGGTCGTGTCGCTAGTCGTCCAATCGGATCATGAGAGTGATGGAATAGAAAGTGCCCATGTGTTTGCGCACACACTTGTGCACTATAATATGTCCTGCGCGATTGGCTAATCTCCATTGAGAATGGCCGCCGTGGCCGAAATTCGGCCGGGAAGACATCATCACTTACCTATGCGGGCTTCAATAAATCTCGCAGCAACCGAAGTGGCGCCCTTAGCTGTATAAACACCGAGGGCCAGCAGTGACAAGCCACCTGCGGCTGCGAGGGTTTTGTCCCAGTCTGTCACCAGCGCGTTGAGGCCAGTTCCAACCACATTGCCCGCCGTCCTGAGGACACACACATCAAATGTTAGAAAATTTAACAATCCAAAATCAAAATATTATTTCCTCCATTTCGTTGTCAAAAACTCACGTTATTATCCAATTTTGCTTAAGATTCATGACTCAATCCGCAGTTATTTTTAATATAATTCACTATGCCCTACTACACAATTTGGCATACTATAAAAGATATTCTTTGAAGAGATTTTCATATGTTATAAGTATCACTCCCTTTTCAAGCAGTTTCTTTATGTTTCTTCTCCTTCAATTAAAGGAGATTTCCACATATATATATTACATGTTATATTTTGATGGCTGATAAATAAAAAAATCTCTTATAAACACTCTGACCAAGTTAATTGAGAGCTCTTGCAGCTCTTTTCTGCCAAATTGATATGTTGTTTATATCCAAAGAGTAACCCTGAATAAGAATTCCATAGGATCACTATAAAAATTGCTGATACAAACATATTCTAACTGTGTTAACACCAGTAAGCTGACAGTCTAATAGTTTTTTATTTATTTATTAGAAACAAACAGTCTTACAAAACTCAGATACTTAAAAATAGAATGTATATCATTGTAGACTTAGGTCTACAATGATATACATTCTATTTTTAGAGTTTCCTATATTTTTATTTAGTTAGTTTTAACTACATCTGCAGCAGAACCAAGTTTAACTGATCGTTTTTCTATTTGCCATTGTGGTAGTTTTAATGATTGTGATAAATTGTTGTTGTGGAGCAGAAAGGATTTCGTAACTAATCAGTTGTTTGTAACCTTTGTAGTTCCTACGTAAATATATTGTGTAATGCCGGCGTCTTAAGGGATTGCAAACCTTTTACCTGCGACAGTAAGGTCTGTTTTTTCTCTATTCTCATTCGAATATTCTATATAATATCGCACTAAGAACAAAAATATTTGAGACCACAGTTAGTAAGTAAAGAGGTCACTATACGAATGTCTTCCTGCCACGCGACCTTACTTTACCGAGAAAACAGCTGTCCCCACACGTCTAACCCAGCTCCAATAACTTGTTCATTGATAGTCACCTATTTCACACTGAGGAGAATGACAAAGCGTAAACTCTCAAGCTCCTCTATGGTTTCATAGATTAAGGGTGTTCAAGATACTTACTTAATACTCTCGAGAATTGTAGTTCTATTTTCAGCTGCTTTCAATCTGATTTGTTCTAGTGTGATGTCTCTGTTCTCCCGGTCTGCTTTAGCTTTGGCCCTCGCCTCAGCCTCGATGGCCTTCAATTTGTTCTTCTCTCGGAGCTCCATCTCATGTTCGATGGTAGCGCGGCGCAGGGCTTCTTGTTTCGCAACGCTTTCTTCTTGCCTAGAAACAGATGATTATTAGACCTCGGATATTAGTGACGAAGGACGAATGTTGCATTAATGAAGCAGATTGTATTTTAGGTAAAAGGCAGATTAGCATGACTTCAAGTTGCAATCCAGTTTAAGATAGACGGACGAATGGAAGTTATTATTTTCTGTGTCCCTGAACTTTTGTGGGACTGTATAATATAAGCTGTAGATTGACCTGGTGATAAATTTAACGAGCTTCTGTAATAAAAAGGTAGTATTCAGTTTTTATCTGTATCTGTAAATTTCATCTTTGTAAAGTCCACTGCAATACAGTGATTCATATTCCTAGGAGACACTATGTAAATAAGTCACTGTATGTTGTCTATTACATTAAAAAAACAATAGAAGTCTAAAGTTTCACAGTCTCATTTGTCATTGTTACTTATAGCAATTCTCCAGAATATGAATGGACACTGCATGCTGTACAATGAAATTAACATGAAAAACAATGTAACACGGCCACAGTTGATCCTGGCTTACAAGAGTGCAGTGTTAGTCAAAATGGTGAGACAAGTGCCATAAATAAAAAAATAAAGCTCTTATAAAGCATGAGATGAGGGAAAGAGAAAAGGCAAATACCATCCAGAAGACGGGAAGATGACATCATCTTCCCATCTTCTGGATGTAAATCCGAGCTATTTTAACCACATGGTTAAAATAGCTGGGAAAACCTGGACTAGACTGTCACGGGATACAAATATTGGGAGGTGTTGGAGAAAGCCTTTGCCTAAGAGCATTATAAAATCAAACCAGTATATAAAAACAAATAAAAAAAATAAGTTAAATAAAGTCGTTGTGATGTCTTGAAAATAAAAAAAATATAATCTGTGAAAGTATAATTTTTTCATCATCATCATATCAGCCGAAAGACATCCACAGCTGGACAAAGGCCTCCCCCAAAGATCTCGTTAATTATCGATTTTGATTTGATAATTATTTATAGTGTGATAAATGTAATGTCTATGACAAAAAAAGTGATTAACTTACTTCCGTAATATTTCATCTTGAGATCTTTGTTGCTGAGCTAGCTGATCTTCATACCGTTTCTTCGCCAACTGATCCTGGTATTGAGCTCGCATTTGATGCTGCTTTGTTTCTTCCTACAATGATTGCAAATAAAATTACCACACATGTCATACTCAAGGTGTAACAACATTAGCAGAGCAACTTGAAGAAGCATAATCTACTCATGACATTGGTAATTATTGGCCCAACTGACAGCCCTCTGCGCAGAGCGTACATGGACGCTGACGAAACGGTCACGCATATGCTCCTCGAGTGCACAGGCATCGTGAAAATCCGGAGAGAAACCTTGGGTTCACCAAGAACTCTTACGGAGGCCCTGAGAAGTTTGGGAAACCTAATTTGCTTCTGGAAGGAGATGGGCTAAATGGAGTGAAGGCCGCCATGGCTCACGTACAATGGTCCACATCGGGACTAAGGGCGGAAACCATACCCAATAGCACATTAGTGGGACCAGATGATGATAAATACATACTCATGAAACTAATAAGGCAGTTTTTATATTTTTGTTAGACTGCTTTGTATAGGAGAATAGTTGCATTTTTATGTATATTCCATGTTGATGTTCTTCTCATTATTTAGTTCCTTAGAACATTTAACCTCATGTTTCATTCACTATTTACGTTACAACTTGTATATGTCACTCGTATCGGGGCATTGTTTCATTTTCAAAAATTGGTGTATATTCGTGTTTGTATTAGTAAATATGGTGGATTTTTAGACATAACATCATGGACAACGTACACAAGTGAAGGAAAGTGCCATATTGCCGTGAATTGCGATTTACTGTGTCTATCGAATCTAAAACTCCATAAAAGCCTCAAGTAAAGTCTCCACTGCTTTACTGGGGTATGACAGGGACAACGCAAGACTTGACTGTGACAAGACTTGACTGTGACGGACTTGACAGGACATTGACCAATAAATGAAATAAAAATATATTTTACTGAAGGCTCATAAGGCCAAAGAAGCCAGAGCTTTAAAATTGAATATAAAAAAAGGGTCTACTACCTTTACTAAGTTTAACCAATCCAACCATAAAATAAATTTTCAATAAGATGTCACCATGTAGATGTGCTACTGGTTTGCTAGCTTCATTAAATGAGTGACTGCACGTGTGGCGTATCCGTTAAGACAGTCGCCTCGTCACTTCGTGTCCCAAGTTCGATTACTGCTCAAGACAACTATTTGTGGGTTCCACAGATAGTTGTCCTGAGCCTGGATGTATGTTGTGTCCGTCAATTATGTGATTGTAAACTACCCCAGGGACAGGGATTAATATAACTAGTGTGGGGGGAGTCTTTTAAAAAAGGCATGGTAACAAGGTAGAAGGTGGATCTACATCTGCTGTCGAAACATACATCTGCAAGGATACAGTTAAAGGATCAGCAGGGGCTCTACCGGCTACGTGGCTGAACATCGATTTCTTAAATGGCATTCAAATAAATAAAGGTTTGAAAATGACTTAATCAATCCTTAAATCAGCTTCCATGAGTAGACGTGACTTCATAATTTGGCCAGAATCTATTGTCAATGTTGAAGCCGATTTCACAATTGATTAAGTCATTTTTAAACTTTATTTATTTGATTGCCATGTAAGAAATAGATGTTCAGCGACTTAGCTGGTACAGCCCCAGAACAAAGGTTTGATTCCCGTTGGAAAGTCTAAAAATTATTTCCCTGCTTTGTGTCTAAAAACTAATACTGTTAAGCGATTTGCATAAATCAATAATAATTTAGAACATCATACCTGTAAAGTCTTTCTCCGCTCTTCATGATCTATTCTCTTCTGTTCCACTTTAGATTGTTCAATGGCAGCCTCATATTCTTTAATCTTTGCCATTTGCTCTTGTTGCTTGGTAGTCTCCTGCAACTTGCTGAGTTCCAATGCATCCTTTGAATGTCCTATAAAAAACAATACATGAGACCATTGCTTCTAGGATAACATGAGTTGATATCAATATTAAATTGAAAGTATTTAGAAATATTATCCTGATTTTATTTTACCGAAAGGATTTTTAATATCATAGCATAAATCATTCCAATTTTTACAGATATTTTATATACAGAGCTTTTACAGATATATCAATTGAGTTTGTTTGCCATGTTAAAAGACATACATAGTACATATTTTTTTATTCATGAACTCCTGCATTTATGTTTGTCCCAGGCTCTGAAAATTTTATTTAAAAACAAGCTTATGTTGTCTAAAATAATATGCCACACTGGACAAGAACTGCTTGGTCTAAAACTGTATCCTCATATTCAATAGACTATTATTCAGTGTAAAGAATCAATTGAACTTTTATATAATTTGTAAATATTAGAAAATGTTTAATAACTAAAGGTATAAAAAGTGCCCAACTGAAAAATTACATAATTTGAAGTGTACAGTTAGCTAACAATGCTTTTACTGCTACACAGGACAAGAGGTGAGCAGGGACTCAAGTTACCTAGCAAATAATAGTACAGAGTCTCGAGCCTAGTATGAACTCCAGCTCTCTCAAAAGTTTGTATTGATCTGAGTAATTGTTCCTAACTATAGAAACACACTGTATAAACTTTGAAGAGAAATAAAATATTTTATTATAATTATTACAGACTAAAAAACGCACCCTAGAGGGCATTACCTCTGGGGTTCAAACCTCATGAAATACATACTAGAGGTAAATCAGTTTAAAATTATTGCTTTAACTCATTGTAAAGGTCATGTTTTCCAATATGTAATGTCAGTGAAAATCAATAATATAACAATTAGCAGCACATCAGGCAGAAATTAGTGGAATAAGCACTACATTGGACATATTTTATTGTACCTAGAACTAACCTAAATTAACAATTAATAGGTGCCTCAGCTAATTTAAACTAAAATTATTAAAACCCGATGAAATAGAATAGTAAAATTAGAATAATTTTCATAACTCCTAAAATTGCCATCATATTTGATAATTATATTCATCATAATTGCAGAGGGACACCCATATTTTTGGGGTCATCATAATCGCCACCAGCAAAAACACACAATATGAAGTTGCTTAAGCCAATTTGAAATAAATTTATACTAATTATAGTATAAATATCCCATCAACTCATAAACTGATATTTCTTGTACTATAGTATCTGTAACATGTGCACACATACTACAAATTCTAATTAGATGGACTAAAATTACATTTGGTGGGTACCCACTTTATCATAATGTACAAATAGTTTTGTTCCTGAATGATCAAGTTTATTAGTTTGGTTTCAGTTGATCAAGCATCAGTGGTGCAGATGTATAATTATTGTCATAAAATTTTCAGAATATAAACTTATACTACTTACTTATTTGTCATACATACATATTATATCTCATTTAAATTGGTAAGCTGTAATTATGTACAACAAACTCAAACTATGTGTTGCCTAGCAATAGACACACATGGGAGCACCTTTTGGGAGCAATATAAAAGATGGAAATGGATAGACAGGTACTACAAGAGTTTTGTTCATCATAAGTACTGTCTATTTACCATGATCATTTAAATCAAAAGTAAATGGAAAAAATAAATAAAATCAAGCTTTATTAATCATTGTTAATGTCCAAATCACTTTCAGAATCTGTCTCCATTACATTTATTACCACCGTTGTGGTGAAACCACATTTTTTTTGTATGTCTTGTTACATGCCCATTTACTTGAGCCTATACTAATTCTGTTTAATTTAATTTGCAGTGGTAAGAGGGTAGTCTTAAGACGGTGACACCATACGCAGCAACAAGCTGATCAACATTTTTTTCATAGTTACTTTTTTCATTATTTACAATTTCCATTAATGCTGCTTTAATCATTGAATCTTTAAAATTTAAATATCTTAGTAGTTTGGCACCGTTGAACATGGGCTTACAACATTTTAAAAAACGTTGATATAATAAATAGTATAAAACATTTCCAATTTCAGCTTTTTCATTAGAAATAAGTGATCAACACGCGCGAGCGCGAACCAGGCCATGAGTTGTAAGGTTATGCGGTCGCTTATGCAATAGCGTGCAATGTGATTGATAACGATTTAAAATTACTTACTTGATTTTTCTAGTTCTCTAGCCGCCTGAGCCGCTCGTTCTAAAGCACTGGAATCAAACCGATAGGCCTCCATTGCTTTCTTTTCAGATTTTGATAGGTTAACTGGGGGTGCGGCTGCACCCCCTGAATCGGCACCAGAATCATCCGCCGGCGGCTGCGGAGGCTTCGCGCTGTACCCAAATAACCAACTCATTTTTGCTTCAGTACCTACTCTTATTCATAAAATAAATAATTAATCAAAATGCAAAATTGGTTCTTTTTTCAAATATCACACCATGAGCGACAAGAAGTCGCTGCATATCGCGAATCGAAACGAATGACAGTTTGTCATCTGTCGGTATATTTTTTTTTTAATCTGTTTTACGGCTCTGGCTTCATCGGTCTTATGAGCCTTCCGTAAAATATATTATTATTTCATATATTTTCGTCATGTCAAGTAAAGTCCGTCACAGTCAAGTCATATGTAGTCCTTGTCGTACCCCAGTAAAGCAGTGGAGACTTTACTACAGGCTTATATGGAGTTTTAGATTCAACACAGAAAATCGCAATTCACGGCAATATGGCACTTTCCTCCACTTGTGTACGTTGTCCATGATGTTATGTCTAAAAATCCACTATATTTACACATAAAAACTTAAATTTACACCAGTTTTTAAAATGAAACAATGTCCTGATGCGTCTTTTTCCGCGTTGGGGCCAAAACTCTGTCAGTTAATTTTTTGTCAGTATGGCCGAAAGACATTACAATTTAGACAATGCGTGTTGTGCCATAGTAGTAGTAATTCCACTTTGATGTTAACAAGTTGTGAGTGTTTGTGAGTTAAATGGTGCTCCATGTAAATTTGGCATAGTATCCGTCCCTTTTCCAAAATCACTCCTCCAAAATATCCAGTAACCGACAGGAGAAATGTTACACATCGAACATATTGTCCAAATGGGTTTATGGGTATGATCTAACTAAGTACATTCTGTAACATTCTATAAATAACTGTACCTAACTTATTAAATTATTATAAACTTTAGTAAATTATAAAATAAGATAAAGTTCTTTTTCATGAATTTCGTCAGTAATTTGGAATTAACTTCATAAATATTAGAATAGAATAGTTGAAATATCACGAATTAACAAAAATATGAGTTAATAAACTACAGATCATTATATATTCAAAATAATTATGGAGTACCTCAGGGTAGTGTTCTGTGGCCTTTACTATTTATATTATATATAAATGATTTACCAAGCATAACGAACCCTCAATCTGTAATGTTTATGATGACATATGAATCATAATACCGCGTAATGATAAGTCACAAGTGTATGAACATGAAATTAACACCACTATAGTGTCCATCATGTCCTGGTTAGAAGATAATAACCTTCAAGTAAATATAACAAAAACAAAATACATCAATATTTGTAATTATAAAACTCAACCAATAACAGTAAATATATTATGTAAGTAGAGGAGAAAAATTGGCAGGGTAACAAATACAAAATTTTTAGGCAAAACAATAGACAAACACATTAATTGGAAAGAACCTGTAAAAAACGTATGTAGCAAAATTAATAGGTTCGTTTATGCACTTCGTACACTGCAACATGTAGCTAGTCCACAGGCCGCACGAACCGCTTACCATGGTTATGTGGAATCTATTCTATTCTTGGTTATGGTCTTTTACTATGGGGAAATTCAACAGATGCTAACAGAGCTTTTATAAGCCAAAAAAAGTATGCTCGCGCTCTGTATAGGTATACCTAACGTTAGTCCTCTTGGAAGTTGTAGATATTTATTTAAAAATAATAACTTATTAACATTAACAGGAATCTATATATTTCAAGTAAGCATGTTCGTCAAAAATAATTCAAGCCTATTTATTACTGCACATCGCAATAATCCAAATATTGCCAAAAGAGATCCAACACGCATACTAATGGCATATTGCAGAACTATGCTACTCCAAAGAAATTTGTAATTTGTAATGTGCATTAAAGTGTTTAACAATACAATACAATACAATGTTCCCAAAGGCATCAGAGAACTACCTACCATTATTTGGAATGAAAAAGGTGTTGAAAGAATGGCTTGTACAGACGCCAGCACATCAAGCTACCCCAATCTGCCAAATTTCCGCAATTGAAAGTGAACCTTATACTTTTGTGATAAAGTTGAAAATCTATAAAAGAAATTTGACAGATTTTACTAGCTTGATGTGCTGGCGTCAGTGCGTGTATATATTCAAGTAGGTAAAATTCCTTAATATTATAAAATACATTTTTTTTTTAATAGAATATCTGTATTTGCTTTGAATGTAGGTACAAACATTAGTTGTTAACATACATTTTGAAGAATCCTTGTACATTCTGCCCTAACAAAGCATGCAAATTCAGTGTTAAACTAAAAAGACATGGATGCATTAATTTAAATTTGCTTATCATCTAGGAATTCTTGCAAGGTATAATAGCATTTTTCAGCTAGCAGAGCTGTGAGGTGTTGTTTGAACCTTTCCAATGGGAGATCTTTAATGCTGTTTGGCAGCTTATTGAAGATAACAGGTGCCATACAAATAACACTTTTTTTCAAAAGACTGCTTTTGTATGCACCTGTACATAACAAATTCTGATATTGCGATCTCAGACCTCTATTTCGTTGTCTAGTTTGGTTGAAGTATACAAATAAGTTTTTATTACATTTAACAAGTAATGCTAACTCTAGGATGTACAGGGACGGTACTTTCCAGTACGGTAATTTACGAGACTTAAATATAGGTGCGCAGCTATCTGTTACTTTCAGATTAAACATAGCCCTGAGGCAGCGTTTTTGAGCTTTCTCGTTCAGTACAATTGTCCCAAAAAATTACACCAAATCTTAAAATGGAGAGTACTAGGCCATGATAAGCCACTAATAGTGTACGTAAATTAACTTTTCTGGATAGGTGGTACAGCATATATGCGGATGTACTGAGTCTTTAGCATATATTCTCTGCTTGTGCCTTCCATGTTAATTGGCTGTCAATTAAGATTCCCAAAAATTTTGTCGTGGGTACTGTATCTACTGTTTGACCATTATAATTTATATTCATCAAACCTACGGGTAGGTATTCGTTGGTAAAAGTGCATGATTTTGATTTTTTAATATTAATAACTAGATTATTTTCGTCAAGCCATTTTACTAAACTATTAAGGGTATTATTAATGTCATTTTCATAGGATTGTTTATTTGAGCATTTGATAAGAGATGTGCTATCGTCAGCAAATAATACCATCGGATAAGGTATTTTACGTGGCAGGTCATTTATATATAGCAAAAATAGTAATGGTCCAAGGACGGTGCCTTGCGGTACGCCGTATTTTATTTCTCTAAGAGACTATACGTATTTTAATTATTTTCTTGTTTGGAAGCACATTCTTGATACCTCAGTACATTGTTTGCGACCAGTTAGGTACGATTATATTAAATTATGCACATTACCTAGTATGCCATAGATTTGAAGTTTATTTAGTAGAGTGTCATGACTTACGTGATCGAAAGCTTTTGACATATCAGCGTATATGGCACATATGGGCATTTTTGTATCTACATTTCTCATTATAAATTTTATAAAATCGTAGATAGCCATGTTTATATTTTTATTTTTTCTTCACATTTCACATTATGTACATATTATATAATATTAAGGAATTATTTGAATATAAATATAATAGGCATATGTTTTTTGTAATTATTATGTAATTTTTGAATATAAATTACATTAGAAGTAGCTTAATTAAAATATTTGGTACAACTATTACATACTACCTGTGTGCAAGGTAGTATGTAATAGTTGTACCAAATATTTTAATTATAAAAAATATGCTCATTGGGGTGGGGGGAACGGTCAGCAACACTTGTTTGCTGACTGTTAAAGACCGGCAACGCACCCGTGACACCTCTGGTGTTGCATATAGGTACATGGGCGGCGGTGATCACTTACCATCAGGTGACACGCTTGCTCGTTTGTCGCCCTATGCCATAAAAAAAATTAAGCTACTTGTTATGTAACCCATTTTTTTGCATGTCAGTACGACAAAATATGTGGAACTTACTTTAAGACTCTCCATCCATTTGTCTGTAACCATATTTTATGCGATATTGAATAATTTGCATGAAACTTGGATTGATTATGAAATTATATTACCATAAAAACCTTTCAGTGATATATTGAAGCTTGTTACATCGCCGCGCGTAGATTCCATGCACAAATTCCTCGCTCGCGTGTCTAACATACATTGTAGTTTGTTATGTAAGCACTAGTATCTCGCTCACGTAGATTTTTTTCACTGAAGCAGGACAAAACATATTCATACACAATACGCAAAGCGCAGTAGGAAAATTACAGTCTTAGGATGATAATTGGAAAGAAAATATTACAATATTTTTTTCTTTAAATATCATTTTTCCCAGTGTAGATAGTTACGCCGATAATATTGCCTAATAAAATATGCGCAGTTTCTTAAATCACCAGGCTATATCTCATGAACCGTGATATTTATACTGTTGAAATTTTCAGATGATCTAGGTTACAACAAATATGTACAAAAACGGAATAAAATAAATATTTAAAATGGCTCCCATACAATAAGTAAAAATATCTAGATTACGTAAGTACCTAATCTAGAGTTTTTGCTCGATATTGATAACGGCATCAAGTAAATTTAATTAAATAGTAATTCACTTTAAAAATAAATAATTAAATAAAACAAATACTTAAAGGGGGCTCCCATACAAAAAACGTGATGTTTTTGCCATTTTCATAGATCATCATCTTCATGACGGTCACCGTAGCCTAGGTAGTTGGTAGTGCCCCTGCATACGAAGCTGGTGGTCCTGGGTTCGAATCCCGGTAAGTGCAAATATTTGTGTGATGAGCACGAATATTTGTTTCTGAGTCATGGATGTTTTCGATGCATTTATCTATCTATATAAGTTGGTATATCGTCGCCTGGTACCCACAGTACAAGCTTTGCTTAGTGTGTGACATTGTCCCTAGATATTAGATATTATTATATTATTATTATCATATCAGCCAAAAGACGTCCACTGCTGGACAAAGGCCTCCCCCAAAGATCTCCACAATTGCCGGTCTTGCGCTATCCGGATCCAGTGAACACCAGCGGCCCTCCCAAGATCATCGGTCCATCTTGTAGGAGGTCTGCCCACGCTGCGCTTCCGGTTCGTGGTCGCCACTCAAGAACCTTTCTACCCCAGCGGCCGTCGGCTCTACGAGCTATGTGCCCTGCGCACTGCCACTTCAGCTTGTCAATTCTTACGGCTATGTCGGTTACTTTGGTTCGCCTGCGGATCTCATCACTTCTGATTCGATCTCGCAGGGAAACTCCAAGCATAGCCCTTTCCTTTGCTCTGTGGGTGACCTTGAGCCGCCTGATAAGGCCCATAGTGAGCGACCACGTCTCTGTTCCGTAAGTCATCACTGGCAACACACACTGGTCGAAGACTTTTGACTTGAGGCACTGCGGTATTTGGGACGAGACGATATTACGTTTATGGATTTTTTATAGATAATTATACGGAACCCTTAATGCGCGAGTACGACTCGCACATGGCCTGTGTTCTTTATATATCAATTATTCCTACTTTTCAAAACTTTTCACGATGTTCAACGAAATATGTTTTGTGTTCTGTCGCATTTTAATTCAATGAGTTCGTTCTTAAACGAGCCCGCACCCCACTACGTTACTAGGCTTATACTAGACTTACCTTTTCACGACTTCTGTTAAACCAACGCAGCAACGTCAAATGCAAAAATAGTTTTTATAGGCAATGTTCGGATTAAACTAAAATATCAATGTGTAACGAATATTCGATTGAAGAGGGTCCGATACGACCGCGACGAGGAGAAAAACAAAGGACTAACTTGATTAGCATCAAGAAGAATATATTTAAATATTTTATAATCGCTTACAACGTAGGCTAAAGTCCCACTAGATGGAAGCTTTAACCCGTTGGCTCTTAGACAAAGTCCCAAAGATTGTCCCAATCAGTGGAAGCAAAATTCGGAAGCTGAGACAAAAGAGCCAACCGTTAGCGAAGGAAAAACGTGATATACTAAACCGAGATTGGTAGGTCATACGCCGTCGGAACATATCACTAGCGACTTCTAGAAACTGTAGAGCGCCATCTATGGATGACGAGATTAACTAATTTCCTCGATGACGTTTTTTTTTTTTATCATAGTTCTTATGAGAAGTACAGGGTATATTTCATCATCAACATATCTGCCGAAAAACGTCCACTGCTAAACAAACGCCCCACAATGGCCGCCCTGGTGGTATCCCGCGACCCTTGCAAATCCACCTTTTGGTGGCCCACACTGCGTGTTCCGGTTCGTGGTGGTCACTCGAGAACTTTTCTACCCCAGCGGCGTCAGCGTCAGTTCTACGAGCTATGTGCCCCACCCACTACCACTTAAGTTTGGAATTTTTTTTCTATAATATTAGGTCTTTACCTATGAAATTGCCGTTCTGCAGTACTGGCCATTTCAAATCAAAATAATTTTTGTTTGGCTAAGAATTCTAATTTCAAATTAATTTTATTTTAAAAACATGGATTCTTTTTTCCAAAAGTAGTCATTTCTTTATTGATTAGTGTTACATTTTCATCGCATTTCAATCTTTTTCGTCATCATGGATACGTTAAAAATTCGAGTAATTATGGAATATGAGTACCGTCGTGGCAGCAACGCGGCACAAGCGGCACGCAACATCAACGACGTTTACGGAGCTAACACTACAAACCAACGCACCACCTGTTATTGGTTTGCTCGCTTCCGTTCTGGAAATTTCGACCTGAAAAATGAACCTCGCGGTCGTCCGAAGACTTTGGTCGACAATGACGAATTAAAGGCGGTTGTGGAAGCTGATGATACACAATCTACGGCTGAATTAGCAGCAGCTTTCGACGTTAGCGTCAAAACAATATTGGTCCATTTGCGTCAAATTGGCAAGGTAAAAAAGCTTGACAAATGGGTGCCCCACGAACTCAATGATCGCCAGCGCGAAGTACGCGTCGAGACGTGCCTTGCACTGCTCAACAGACACACAAATGAAGGAATTTTGAACCGCATTGTTACCTGCGATGAAAAATGGATTCTGTTTGATAACCGCAAGCGCTCAGCAAGTTGGTTGGATCCTGGTTCAGCACCTAAACAATGCCCTAAACGAAAACTTACCCCTAGAAAAGTGATGGTCACTGTTTGGTGGTCTAGCGCCGGTGTGATTCATCACAGCTTCTTACCAAACGGGGTGAGCATTACTGCAGATGTGTACTGTGAAGAACTGAGCACAATGATGGAGAAGCTGGCGCATCTCCAACCAGCATTGGTCAATCGCTCGTCTCCGCTGCTCCTGCACGACAACGCGCAACCTCATACTGCACAGCAGACGGTCTCCAAGTTGCAAGAACTGGGGTTGGAAGCTCTCCGTCATCCGCCCTACTAACCAGACCTTGCGCCTACAGACTACTACTTTTTCCAGAATTTGGATAACTTCTTGGCGGGAAAAAAATTCAATACCCGAGAGGCAGTACAAAATGCCTTTGAAGAATTTGTTGCCTCCCGTCCAGCTGATTTCTTTAAGAAGGGCATCAATAAACTGCCACTGCGATGGCAAAGATGCATTGATTGCATGGGTGATTACTTCGATTAATACAAATAAAAAAATTCATGAAAAAAATTCGTTTAAATTTTTTCATACAAAACGGCAATTTCATAGGTAAAGACCTATTATAACCTAAGTAGGTATGTATAAACTTCACAATAACTTAATATAAGCTAGCAAAATCATAAATTAAATATTATGTCTAAACTATTGGTTTCATACTCTCCGCGTACCTACTTGAATATCTATACACACAAGCGCCAGCACAGCTACCCCAATCTGTCAAATTTCTTTTATAGATTTTCAACTTTATCACAAAAGCATAAGGTTGACTTTCAATTGGGGAAATTGGGCTGACGTCTGAACCTAGAAATAAGTATTCTTACTTAATTATACTACAAACATGTTCTGACTATTTACTAGTGTTTTTCTAAAATCTACGTGAACAAAAACTTTTTTTAAAATTTTATTCTTCAGGGTATCTTAAGTTGTTTCAAATTGATTTTGCGGCAAAATAGAACTGAATATTTCTAACGGGCACCCAGCACATAATTGGTCGATTGGGTTGTGTTATTTTCCAGTTCGTGCCATAACTAAATTGTCAGACCTGAAGACGCCTCTACAGGACATTTTCATCATATAGAATATACCAAACATACGTAGTTAACATAGGTACGTTCTTTTCATAAAGTGTGGCGCAGCGGTAGACGTGCGCCTCGCTACTTCATCTTATGATTGTATGTATGTCTTTTATAGAATCGTAAACTATGGATTTGATCGTGTGAGGCTCTAAAGCAAAATGTTCCGCATGATCTCACGCAGCTTTCTGAGTTGGTACGACTAATCTTCAACAGATGGCGACACTATCATTCCAATGTAGCTGAATGGCGTAGCATCGCGCTCAGGGTACAGATAGTTTTCCTCATAAATAGTTATTCTGAGTCTGGATGTTATTTGTAAAGTACTTATTAATGTATAAAGCAAAGTATCACACTAATATTATAAACCCGAAAGTTTGTGTGTGAATGTGTATGTTTGTTACTTCTTCATGTCTAAACGGCTGGAGCGATTTCTATAATAAATGGTATGGAGTTAGCTGACACCCTGGAATAACTTTTAAAGTTTAACCCTGGTAAAACTGCGGGGCACGGCTAGTGTTAAAATATATTCAATGACATAAAAATCAGTTAAGTTGTTACTGCAAATAAGTTCTGGTTAAGAGCCTTCTGCGCTAGCCAAATGCAATGAGCATTTCAGCCTTTAATTCTTTAATTTTAATATTGTACAACTAAATTTCAAAATTATAGATTTTTAACTTGTTATTTATTTTAGGATTTCAGAAATATATCTGATAAAACAGACCGCACGGACGGACTAATTAATTTTTTGTAATTTTTATACTGTATTCGACTATGTTTATGTACTCCATTGTGAACTTGACATGTAAAAGTGTATGTTAATACCCAAGTGCTGAATAAATTTCATTATTTCAAGGAATTGGGAGCAGTGGCTTCTAAAATTGTTTCCAATGTCGCAGGTTGTACTAATAGCGGCCTCAGACATCAGTTTGTATCTATTACTACGGTTTTAGAGTTTCTATCGATATTTATTATTAAATATAAAATATATTATTTAGTTGAGTAATTAAAGTAATGTATAATAAGTTTATGTATTACATACTAGCGTCCCCCGCGGTTTTACCGCATTAAATTTTATAAATTATCACAGCTACTCCCCCGTAGATGATAGCGTGATAATATGTAGCCTATATGTTGACCCGACCTCTTAGTAATACTTATGCAAAATTTGAAGTAAATCCATGCAGCACTTTTTGAGTTTAGACCGGACATACATACAGTCAAACAGACAAAAATTCTAAAAACTATATTTTTGGCTTCGATATCGATTGTAGATCACGCCCCAAGTATCGTAATAAAATCGTAAGTATAGATATAGATATTTATTTCAATCACTGATAACTTACTTTGGATTTACATACGCATCATGCGTTACGTATACGCATGGTGCGTATGTAAATACTAAGTTTTTTTGGACTCAGATCATGAAGATAAATAATAAATATCATGAGACAGCTAATATACTTTCATCTGATCCCAAACTATGCTGAGTCTGTACTATAGCAACCAGACAACTGAAAAAGGTACTTATATATTTCACACACAGAACAAATAATCGTCTTCATCACACAAAGATTTGTCCTAGGTGGGGATTGAACCCACGACCTTTTATTTAGCAGTCAGGGTGACTTACCTCTAGACTCACCAGTATGGTAATAAGGTTTCCATGACAACACAAATAAATAAACAACAATTGACATTAATAAAACATTTACTTACTGTTAGGACAGCTCTCATTTCTTACGTGTCTAAACAATATTAAATTAAATCTAAAACAATAGAATCGATATTTTTATCTTCATATCATTTGAATGTCTATGCACATATACTCAGATCTTTAAACAAATATTGGTTACAAAAAGTTATCACAAGAACAACGCACGGCAAAACGTTGTAACAAATGTAAATTGCATTGATTTTGTAAAAAAAGAAAAACGAGAAAAGATGTATATAATTCATAAAAATGTAAAATTTCTAAGAACATAAATATGTTTTCTTCATATATTCGAATAAATACATTTATACAAGTATTTCAAATATACCTTTCGTGTCTTTGTCATTAGATATAATAAGCATATTAAAGAACACTTGTACAAAACTTCCAAACATTGATAAAAAGACAACCTATTAATACGGTTAATGATTATTATTATGATTAATGATTAACTTAACGAATAATGTTGACTTAGTATATTATTATTTTACGACGCCCGTGAATATATCAGTGCCGTTTAAACAGTAAAAACTTGCCACGAACTTTGGGCCCGTACAAAACACAGAGCTCACGGATCCGAATAAAAATTAAAACAATATTAAAAAAATAATATAAAATGTGTACATCGTACAAGTTAAAAATATAAATGAAAATAATTTGTTTATGTTTTTGTTTTTACTCTGTGACAACTTTTTTTTTTAATACTCGGGATGAGTATTTAAAAAAAAAACAATTGTTTTACGGGTCACGTCATATTTGGTGATCACGGCTACCATCATCTTCTATATTGTCAGAGGTCTGATAGTATTGTAATGTAAATGTTCAAATATATTTAAGTTCTAAAGGCACTCTGACTAGTAAGATGCCATGATGGATTTATTACATCTACGAGGCGCCATTGTGGCTAAATGCGTATGGCAGGATCATGAGACTCTTGGAGTTGTTAGGTGGTTTACTGACTAAAACGAGGCATGCATGAATATTTAGCAAAGCAATTTTGGGAAATACAGTCAATAGCTTCTTAAATCAGTTTTTTTTAAATATAGAATAGCAAGGCATAGGAGCAAGCGAGTCACCGCCTCCCATAGACACGTTGCCGGCCTTTAAGATTGTTATGTCATATCTCCGTAGTTTATCGATTCCACAAAGTGGTCGTGCGCTGTAAAAAGGTTTAGACTATATTTATTTTTGGAACGAAGTTCCTTATCGCGCGTTGTGAAAGACGGAAAAAATTCTTACGAAAAGTTGTCACGATACTTTTTGCAGCTGTGCGGCGTGCGCATGTTTCTCTGTCTGTCTTTCTCTCTCGCTTATAGAAAGCAAGCCAGATATTTTCATTTCTATTTCGCATTGAACAGTGTGGTGTCGCGACGATTATTTTTGTTGACTGTATACAGGTTTTTGTACATAATAAATAATAAGAAATAACTTCGTTCCATCCGGGTGTCCCTTGACACCTCTCAAGTTTTTTATTGTTTTATTTCGCTTGGGCTCACTTCCACAGTTAATCCCACGTCCCTGATATTGGAAGCCTTAGGTTTACAGTTTGATCTGTATTGTAAATTTCTATTCCGATGTAGATCTTGGAAACCATCAGTTCATAACATTTCATTATCAAATAAAAATCAGTAGAAGAGTTAAAAAAAATATTTTAAGAGATTCAGTATACCTATATCCTTCATTTCCTTCATTATGTGGGGTTTACAGATAAATATATATTATTTTTCAATTATGATTAACATGCCAAACCCTCTTATTTATTTTATCCTGTAAGAATTTCTTGTTATGAAAATTGATGATTTTGTGAAATTTATGGCCAAATTATTACAGCCATTGCTGTTAGTTTAAGTTCAGTATTTAATGAGCTGATACCGTGTACCAACACTATCTACATCAAACTTATGTCAAACGTATGAAAAATACAAAACGCGTGGCCCCTGCAGTAGGGTCACTCCAAATCTTATTTCTATTCTTGTTCCACTGTACCCCGCGAAAGATTGTACCCTACCTAACTCCGTAGTAACATGTAATTATCATTCATTCGTTACAAGCTCAATATTCTTCCTTATACTATAACATTAATTAAAAAAAACAACGTTTCTGAACGATGAACACACTTCCTACGTGACATTCTTTTTAATATAGTATGGGTATTTTGAATTTACGATAACATTGGGACCATATTCACACCAAATACTACTTTATTATCTAGAATGGTAACAAATGTATTTCCTAAACAACCTTACTTATAAAAATATATAAACACATCAACTTGAGAAATTGGAGCGAGTTCTAATATGGGCTCGATTTATGCACCGAATTAATCGGGAAGAGCTCTCACTGGTCGCGAAATCGTTGCGCGAAAAAATATTAATGGGAAAAAAGGAAGGTACGAGATTCGAGATCTAAAATGAGATTCTTCAAGCTGATCTTTATATAAATATTTTTATAAATAGGTATGTAAATTGTTGGCCCTAAGTTACGCTAGACGGATAATTCTGTATTTATATTTTATTAGCGTCTCATTGCAAGTTCAAGAAAGACGAACAGTGTACCTCAGTCGTACTCAGAGCAGAGAATTAGTAGTTTGCAATACCCATGAAGCGCTGTGATTTGTTCTTGTAGTAATGACGCGATAAATTTGGCCAATCACAATGCTTAATTCCCTTTCGTTTTCAGTAAACTCCACCAAGCTAAATTGCCAAGAATTTTATTCGGGGATGGAACACCAATTTTCTGCTTCATGTTTTGGTTTACCGAATCCTACTGATCGCCAATTTATAGTTCAAACATAGTTAAAACACCGTCTAGCGGACCCTAAAGTCGAATTGTATATTACATACTAAGTTATACTTACAACTACAACATATTATTCTAGTTAGACATTATATAGTTAAAAACATATTCTTCTTTTTTTTTTTCAAAAGTTACTGAATCATAAAAAAATGCTTAACGAAAACAGCTGCAGTATCTAGTTTATTTTAATACTGGGAAATAAGATCTTTTTTTACAACATTTATTACACTTACTAACCATTGTAGGTAAATATTAGTTTACAACAACAATACACTTATAGCTTAACACTTTAAGAGTCCGTGTACCACATACCTATGGAATATAATCTGCGTGTGTATTATTTCTTTACTAATAAACGAAATAGACATGTATCATTCACCACCAGCTTGCGAAATATAAAGAAAACACTAGACTGAAACTTTCCGAACAAAAACGTCGATCAGCTGACGCGATATGGTGTGGCAATTATTTTACTGTATTTCATCTGGAGCTTAATTAACATATGAGACTGTACAGCGAGCAGCACATCAACATGCAAAATATACAAAAGGAATATTAACTCAAGAATAACGAGGAGCTGATGCATTATGTACGAGACGCCAAACTTTATTTTTCCTTATTTCACAAATTCATTTTGTTTGATTCGTTCAGTTTCGATACGATAGATACAGCTCTTTAAGTTACGTCCACAATTTAAATATAAAAAACGAAGAAAAATAGTATAGCTAAATAAATGCCTCGAGGATAAAAAGCAATCTATCCAGTGCCTCTAGCACGAGTTCCTGCAGTTTACTTGCTCGATCACACGTACAGTTTCGTCCCATTCATTGAGCACCAGTTTTCAATGTATGGGAGGAAACTGTACGTGTGATCGAGTAAGTAAACTGCACATATTTAGCTATACTATTTTTCTTCGTTTTTTATATTTAAATTGTTGTTGCTAGAGGCACAGATCTCATATCCGGCAAAATTCGTTTGGCGGGAATATTTTAATCAAAGTCTCTATGGACCAGCCATATTTAAAATAGGCAGTTGTTTATACCATTATTATGTCACTGTCACTTTGAGATTAGAATATTTCAGTGTTAGTTAGTAGAAACCTGCGTAGCAATCATGTCTACACATCGTTCGACCAATGTAACTACGAGTATTTTGCAAACAAGAAAGCTGTAGGGAGACATGAGCTTTGAGTAACTGACAGCTACGTTTAATTTCTAAATTACCTCATACATGGCGTTAAGAACACCGAAAAGTCGGTGTGTTAATTCTACGCAATTATGTGGCTGACGCACTCTGAAAGTGTTAATTACATCTTAATTACGATAATACAGGAATTGTGATATAAATAATGTTGTACTGATGGAACTCAACCTTTTGGAGAACACAAGCCCGTAAAAAGATTTTATGCCATACGAGAGGCTATTATTAGCACTATATATGGTTAATTGTAAAACACCAACAAACTCCCGCGAATAGACACCTAAGACCATAAGCAACAACTTTTGTTCTTCGAGTTCGGACATACGAGTATCTCAATACATTAAAAAAAACATTTTACAAGGACGACCGCCGACTAGGGAAATGGGTAAAGTTCAAGGCGCTAGCGCTATACCCCTTCCCCGCGTAATCTTTGTGATGCGCGTAGTGTTACATAAAATATTTATTTTTGTACGAAAATAAGAAACAAATTATCGAAAGTTCTAGAACAAAAGTTGTTGCTTATGGTGTTATCTATCTAGTCCTGCGAGGTTGTTGGTGTTTTACAATTACCATACATTTATTACATAGTGCGAAAAGGTATATATTTATATCCATTGGTAATTGAGTCCCTCAAGTATTCCATTACATCATATATATACATATATATATGTAGGTATAAAAATTGTGATGAAAATAAACGTAGTTCTGAGTTTTCGTAGTTTTTATTCGCTAATTTCTATCAATCTGTCGCGTATTATGTTGTAACAAGAAAGAAACATATAAAATTCAATTTATTTAGTGTTAATCACAATATTTATATCTAACTTAGTCCACCGATTTACTATATTGTTAAATACCGTGATGTGTTAAATATTGTGATGTGTTATATACATTTAAGTTCATAAAATCATAATATAATTGTAAATATGTAAACGTATGTAGGTATATTTCGATTGTGATATTACAATTTGGCACCAAATAAAATGGCTAGTAGCAGCCTTTGCTTAACATATTAATAAATTAGGAATAACGCCTAACATTATGCGTGTCACAACTAATATTATATTTTTTTTTATTAGACACCAAAGACCTGGCATGCACTGAAGTGGAGCGGTGAATAAAAAACCCGTTTCGTGTTGGCAGTGATTAATAAATCTCGTCATTTGTTTAAGACGCCCAGTGCTAAGCCTGGGTGACTAAACTCGCCTATAGATTGCTGATGTTTATATGTAGGAGTACCACCCATAGAAATTGCTCATAATTCATTCAAAACATATAATTAATATGAAATGTAAGTAAATGTTAATAAAATAAGAATAAATTCTTAGGTTTAGGTAGTAGCATAAATTAGTATTCATGTATGGATTAAGTGAATTTTTGTACGTCATGACATAAAATGACTAATGTGTGAGACTCATTGTTATTATGACATCTGTAATGCACCACATTTTTGCAAATAAATTGATTTTGATTTTTTGATTTTGAAAAATTCATTATACGTGCGTTATGGTAAGCTTAAACCGCGAAAACTTCTTTCGGGCACTGGTTCTTCGTCGATGGAACACTGTAAAATTGCTAGGCACCTGACTGAGACGCGAGGATGATAACTAATTAAGCCGACCACCATACTCCGCTTCAGTGGAGTCCAGGTCTAAGGCTATGTTTCCACTAATCTGCTCATCACACTGGGAAATAGACGTCACGGTCACAGACATTTTTTTGTTCTTTCGTTGGTAGCTGTGGCTAAGGGCTAGCGCAAACGGGCCACCGACCACAGCCACTGGTGGCCAGCGACAGCCACATAACATTCTTTTTCATATATTTTGTATAGACGCGCCGCACACGTGTAGCCGGTGGCGGCCACTCGCTACAGCAGTGTCCGCGACGCGCCACTAGTGGTCGCTACAGGCCACACAAAACGCCCACAGCCGCCACTCTCGTACTGCTCCACCCCCCGCGCAGTTAACCATTACACGTTCTACGTATCGCACGCGTCACCATGGAGCACGACGCCTAAATGGACACCAAACACCGGTGGCGACTTCCAAACACCGATGGCGACTTCCAAACACCGGTGGCTGTCGCTCGCCTCTGATATTGTTACAAATGAGGCGGTAGCGCGCGACAGCCACCGGTGGTTGTGGTCGGTGGCCCGTTTGCGCGGAGCCTTAAATATCACCGTACCGTGGCGCATACGAAAGGCAAGAAATTCACATCTTGATTTAACTTTCCTATGTAGTACCTCCTACTTTGCTTTAAGCTACGTTTTTCAGCTGCCACATTCGTGGAAACAATGCCTTAATATTAATATTTACGTAAAAAAGCAAGTTTTAGTGGAAAATC